>CM076849.1:89011825-89628540 GCA_039519185.1 Astragalus membranaceus
CACGGGCGCCCCACTAGGCGCCCTAGGCGGCCACACTTGGCGCCCACACACACCCAAACGCACAAACATAGTAGACCACCTTAAAAATTGAAACCGCTCTAGCCAAAATGTTCAAAATGGGATTTGGTCACGTGAATACAGAAATTGGCTAAGTAAAATATGCTCAGAACATGATGTGTGCACAAGGCACCCCCAAAACAAGTCAAAATGATGCCCAATAGGACAACTTTCAAACCACAAGTGCAAATCCAGAAATTCTTTAGCCAAAGTGTTTTAAATAACATTTGGTCAGGTCAATACAAAGTTTGGCTCGGTAAAATATGCTCAGAAAATGATGTGTGCACTAGGCACCCCTAAAACAAGTCAAAATGATGCCCAACCGGACAATTTCAGAACCACAAGTGAAAATCCAGAAATTCTTTAGCCAAAGTGTTTTAAATAACATTTGGTCAGGTCAATACAAAGTTTGGCTCGGTAAAATATGCTCAGAAAATGATGTGTGCACTAGGCACCCCTAAAACAAGTCAAAATGATGCCCAACCGGACAATTTCAGAACCACAAGTGAAAATCCAGAAATTCTTTAGCCAAAGTGTTTTAAATAACATTTGGTCAGGTCAATACAAAGTTTGGCTCGGTAAAATATGCTCAGAAAATGATGTGTGCACTAGGCACCCCTAAAACAAGTCAAAATGATGCCCAACCGGACAATTTCAGAACCACAAGTGAAAATCCAGAAATTCTTTAGCCAAAGTGTTTTAAATAACATTTGGTCAGGTCAATACAAAGTTTGGCTCGGTAAAAATGCTCAGAAAATGATGTGTGCACAAGGCACCCCTAAAACAAGTCAAAATGATGCCCAACCGGACAATTTCAGAACCACAAGTGAAAATCCAGAAATTCTTTAGCCAAAGTGTTTTAAATAACATTTGGTCAGGTCAATACAAAGTTTGGCTCGGTAAAATATACTCAGAAAATGAGTTTGCCCAAAAACATGATTTATGCGCCTTGCCTAAGCATAGACAGCAACTTGGCGCCTCCCCAGGCGCCACAGGGCAGCAACACAGGCGCCCTGCCCAGAACACACACACGCCCAGCAACAGTAAACAGCGCCCAGTGCGCCAATTCCCCCCCCCCCCCCCCAGCACTTGGCGCCCAGGCGCCCCATCACAACCAAACACCAATTCTCAATTATTTTTCCAAAACTCAAAATACCACAACAATCACAAATCACACTGCACTTTTTCCAGCAACATCCAATCTCACATATATAAATCAAGAACACTTCAAAGCACAAAATTAACACATGAAATCCAAACCTTAGCATAGGGAAATCAAATCAATCACACTAATTATCAATTCCAACTAACCTAAACAATTCTAACAATTAGCAAGTAGTGTCAAGTGGGGTCCTATGGTTTACATACAACCTATTATATTCTCTATTATAGAGTGAGACTCCCCTAACCTTGATTATGACGAGCTAGAGCCTTTTCCACCGAAGCACCGACAAATCACCGAAATCAAGAAGCTCCTCCTTTTCACACAATCACGCCCTTTCTCTCTTTCCCTAGGAGCATTGCGAATTGATCAAAATAGAAAGGGTTAGGGAAATTCGAAACCTAAGCAATTGATAGAGAAAGGAAATCGAATCATAGAAGATTAAGAACCCTTACCTAGGAGCAAGGCGCACAAACCCTAACTCCAAGCTTGAAATCGCCCTTCCTTCTCTTCTCCTCTCTTCGACTTTCTTTCTTTTCCTCTCTATTTCGACTTTCTTTCTTTCCTTTGACACTAGTGGGCGCGACCTAGACCCCTAGTGTCTAAAGAGCGCCTAAGCCAACGGGCTTGGGCCTCTTGGGCCGTCACTTGAAATTCCGGTATTACCAACGCCATCCCTTCAATTAAAATAAAATACCATATCATCACATAATAAAATAAAATAGTAACACTTTAAATAATTTAATCAATTACTTAATTAAATTATTTTAGGGTGTTACAACTCTCCCCCACTTAGGAAATTTCGTCCTCGAAATTCATACCTGAGTCAAATAGCTCTGGATAGGACTCCCGCATCCTACTCTCCAGCTCCCACGTCACGCTCTCGCCAGAAGCTCCCAACCATACCACCTTCACTAAAACAATGCTTTTCCCTCTTAGCACCTTCACTTCTCTATCATCAATCCTCACTGGCATAGTCTCCACAGTGAGATTATCCCGCACCTCAATATCATCCATATGGATCACATGAGACGGGTCCGGAATGTACTTCCGAAGTTGCGACACGTGAAATACGTCGTGCAAGTTCGAAAGGTTAGGCGGTAAAGCCACCCTATAAGCAACCTTTCCGACCCTCTCGGTGATCTGGTACGGTCCAATAAATCTAGGAGTTAACTTCTTTGCTTTAAGTGCACGCCCAACACCAGCCATAGGCGTGACCCTCAAGAAAACATGCTCTCCAGCCTGAAATTCCAAATCCTTTCTCCTTCTATCATGGTAACTCTTTTGCCGACTTTGGGACTCTTTCATTTTCTCCCTGATCATTTTTATCTTCTCTGTAGTTTCTCTCACCAATTCAGGTCCAAGAACAACACTTTCGCCCGATTCATGCCAACACAACGGAGTTCTACACCTCCGCCCATACAGTGCCTCATAAGGTGCCATCCCTATACTCGAATGGTAGCTGTTGTTGTAAGTGAACTCGATCAACGAAAGGTGTGTATCCCACGCACCTCCCTGCTCTAAAACACACGACCTCAATAAGTCCTCCAATGACTGAATGGTTCTCTCTGTCTGCCCATCAGTCTGAGGATGGTAGGCTGAACTCAACCTCAATCTGGACCCCAATGCCCCTTGCAAGCTCCCCCAAAACTCCGAAGTAAACCTCGGATCTCTGTCCGATACAATACTCTTCGGGACACCATGCAACTTCACAATCACCTTAATATATATCTCGGCCAATCTCGCTACCGGATACGTGATGTTGATAGGAAGGAAGTGAGCAGACTTCGTCAACCTATCCACGATCACCCAAATAGAATCAAATCCCCGAACGGTTCTCGGTAACCCAGTCACAAAATCCATGGAAATGCTATCCCATTTCCATTCCGGAACATCTAAAGGTTGCATCAACCCCGCAGGCTTCTGGTGCTCAACCTTTGACTTCTGGCAAGTCAAACAGGCATACACAAATTGTGCTACATCTTTCTTCATACCAGGCCACCAGAATAATTTCTTCAAGTCATGATACATCTTTGTAGCCCCTGGATGAATACTCAGCTTGCTCCTATGACTCTTGTAACACCCCTTTCTACCCGTCACTTTGTTTATAAAAATCAGAGTTTGAAAAAAAAAAAAAAATCTCGTTCATAGGAAATGTTACACATACTCAAAACAAACGTCGCTTATCCAACTTTAAAAACGGTTTAACTCAAATTCATACGTCCACGTAGCACATCACAATATCAAAAACTCAAGCCTCATGGTTAACGTCACTTATAAAACTTCTCATAACACAAACAACTACGCAGCGGAAATTTGTAAAACATAACCAAATAGTCCACATGGACAAAATAATCAAAAATCAGTAATAAAGGCCGAGTTCATTATCCCCCCTGAGTGCTACGTATCAGAGCATGACGACTCGACTCGAAAAGTGAAGCTAATACCTTCACTGGGAATCACCTGCACGTTACCAACACGAGGGCAACATTCAAACAGGAAAGGGTGAGCATCATTTCAGTCTATATAATAGAAAACATGATAAGCACTAATCATAGGCTACGCACTAGAATAATCAGCATCCAATACACAAAACATCCACATCACAGTCATCATTCACATCATGTACAAACTCATCTCATGCCATGTAGATTTATGAAATGCAACCCACTCGCGGGTATATGCATGAAGGTACCTTTTCACAAAACGTCGCTTAGCCACTCAGGCCTCATCATCACTTAGCCACTCAGGCCTCAAAACATCACTGGGTTTTATGCATATGGGCATGAGACTCTATGACATGCACCACTCACTTCACAAAATCACACAATTACTCAGATCACAGTCAACAATGTGACCCATCACTTACCTGTTTGCTCGCACGGAGCACAGCACCTGTCAAATTCATAATCATCACACAACATCACTAGGCCACTTAGACCTTAATCTCACTTAGCCACTCAGGCCCCAATTGTCACTTACACATAATCATCACTTAACTCAAACATTAGCCACTGAGGGCAAAAACGTCATTTGACTAACCACCAAGGGCATCCTCGTCATTTACACATCATTATCATTAACTTTGGCCACTAGGGGCAAAACAGTCATTTTGACACTACCGTGTTTAAAACTGTTGTTTATACACCAAAAGGGATTTTTAAAGAGTTCCACGTCATTTTTCCAATGTCACTGGGACGACCACCGGGGACAGCCCCTTGGGCGCCCACAAACAGTCAGAAATTAACACTTTTCATTTTAAAAATTGAACCCACAAATAGACAACGTAAAAAGCTTCATGACACTTTTCGAATCGTTCAAAACGGACGTCTAAGTCAAAAGTTATGATAAAAACAATTTTGGAAAAATTAGGCAACATCCAGGGAACAGGCGCCTTAGGCGCCCAGGCAACCAGGCAACAAGTGCACAGGCGCCCAGCGCCCAGGAGCAACAGCGCGCCACACAGCGCAACAAACAACACATGACACGGGCGCCTAGCGCCCAGGGGCAGCAACGCACGCACAACACAGCGCCATAGGCGCTCAGCGCCCAGGCGCGCACACACGCACACACAGACACAACACGGGCGCCAGCGCCCAGGCGCGCACAGCGCGCAACACACACAGACACGGGCGCCTAGCGCCCAGGCGCGCCCCCACGCGCAACAACAACACAGAACAGGCGCCCAGCGCCCAGAAACCAGCAGCAACATCCAGAATTTTCCCAAAACGCTTTTTAATACTGAAAATTGTTTTCTCAACAACTCTAAACCATAAAACCTCAACATTTTCCCAGCAACTAAACATACACATATTTCAATCAATTTCTCAAAAATTCAATTGGCATTATCTTCCCTATCCCCTTGGCGCCCTAGGCGCCTATACACCATCCACCCAATTTTGCGAACAACACAAGCAACATCCAACACAATTTCAGTTTCATGCTCAATTCGAATGTCACAATTTACCAACACAAACGCATACACATCAAGAATTTCAGTCTCATGATTAATCCCACTTCGCATACACGCATACATATAATGGCCAAATACCAACAAAGCATCAAGAACATCAAGAATCATGCATACATCAATTCGCATACATCTATATATAAAATCCAACATCAACAATGCATCAAGAACTCTATTCTAACCCTAGATCTAGGACTCATCATAGGAACTATTAAATAGAGTGATAGAGCTCCCCTAACCTCGAAATTGAAGAACGGAGGCTCCGGAGATAGTCACGTACAGGACCACAGCAACAAGATCACGTTCTCGCTCTTCCTTGGTTGCGACTTCTCTCCTCTTCCTCTTCTCTCCTTACGGCGCCCTTCCTTGCTCTCTCTCTATCTCACGCTATTCTTCTTTCTTTCTTGCGTTTTCTCTCTTGTTTTCGCGAATGGCCACCAAAAACCTAGCCCCCCCAACTAGCTAACCACTTCGCCTACATTGTGGATCATGGGCTTGGGCTTTCCACTTAAGCCCAAGTCATGCAAGTGGCGCCTCCACTCCCTCCTAATACCACCAAATAAATAAAATTCTAATTAATCACATTATATCAAATAATTTCAAATAAAATCCCCAATTACTTAATTAATTAAATTAATTAAATAATTTTAGGGTGTTACAACTCTCCCCCACTTAGAATATTTCGTCCTCGAAATTTACCTGATCAAACAACTCTGGGTAGGACTCGCGCATCTTGCTCTCTAGCTCCCAAGTCATACTCTCGCCGGCAGCTCCTAGCCAGACCACTTTCACTAATGCAATCTCTTTGCCTCTAAGCGCCTTCACTTCACGATCCTCAATCCTTACGGGCATCGTCTCCACAGTGAGATTATCCCGCACCTCTACATCGTCCACTTGGATCACATGAGATGGATCCGAAACATACTTCCGAAGTTGCGACACGTGAAACACGTCGTGCAAGTTCGAAAGATTTGGCGGTAAAGCCACTCTATAAGCCACATTTCCAATTCTCTCGGATATCTGATAAGGACCAACAAATCGAGGAGTGAGCTTCTTCGATTTCAACGCCCGACCAACACCGGTAATAGGAGAAACCCTCAAGAACACATGCTCACCCTCCTGAAACTCTAAATCCTTCCTCCGCTTGTCATGATAACTCTTCTGACGACTCTGCGAAGCCTTCATCTTCTCACGGATCATCTTGATCTTCTCCGTAGTCTCCCGGACAATCTCCGGTCCCAAAACTACACTCTCTCCCGAATCATACCAACATAATGGCGTCCTACACTTTCGACCATACAATGCTTCAAACGGTGCCATCCCGATACTGGAATGGTGACTGTTGTTATAGGTAAACTCAATCAACGCAAGATATGAATCCCATGAACCCCGCTGTTCCAATACACAAGCCCTCAACAAATCCTCTAACGATGAATTGTCCTCTCTGACTGACCGTCTGTCTGGGGATGATACGCCGAACTCATTTTTAACTTAGAACCCAATTCTTTCTGCAAACTCTTCCAAAACTCGGAAGTGAACCTCGGATCCCTATCTGACACAATACTCTTCGGAACACCGTGCAGCCTCACAATCTCCTTGACATATACCTCTGCCAACCTCGACACCGGATAAGTGATATTAATAGGAATAAAGTGAGCAGACTTCGTTAACCTATCAATGATCACCCAAATAGCGTCATGACCCTTAGCTGTATTCGGTAACCCCGTCACAAAATCCATTGCTATGCTATCCCATTTCCACTCTGGAATTTCCAACGGTTGCATTAGCCCTGCAGGCTTCTGATGCTCTACCTTAGATTTCTGACAGGTCAAACAGGCATACACAAACTGCGCCACATCTCTCTTCATACCATACCACCAAAACATCTTTTTCAGATCTTGATACATCTTCGTTGCTCCAGGATGGATACTCAACTTGCTACGATGACCTTCCTCTAAAATTGCCTTTCTCATCTCTTCATCGTCAGGAACACAGATCCTACCCCGGAACCTCAACACACCACTGGAATCCAATTTGAATTCTTCATCTCAGATTGACCAACCCCATTAATTAAATCCACTAACTTAACATCTGACTTCTGAGCCTCTCTGATGCTGCCCAGGAATTCATTGTCGATCTTTAGCATTCCCAGCTTGACACTGCGAGGTGTCATCTTACAAACCAAACTCAAATCTCTGAATTCTCAATTAACTCTAATTCTTTCACCATCATTGCCGACATATGCAAGGACTTTCTGCTTAAAGCATCAGCCACGACATTAGCTTTGCCGGGTGATAATTCAAACCAAAGTCATAATCCTTCAAGAGTTCCAACCACCGACGCTGTCTCATATTCAACTCTTTCTGATCGAACAGATACTTTAGACTCTTATGATCACTGAACACTTCGAACCTTGAACCATAAAGGTAGTGCCTCCAAATTTTAAGCACAAATACCACAGCAGCCAACTCTAAATCATGCGTAGGGTAATTTTTCTCATGAATCCGCAATTGCCTCGACGCATACGCAACGACCTTCCCATCCTGCATCAACACACCACCGAGACCCATCTTCGAAGCGTCACAATACACAACGAACGGTTCCTCTGGATTAGGCAACGTCAAAACAGGCGACGTCGTCAATCTCTTTTTCAGTTCCATAAAACTTTCCTCGCACCGAGCATCCCAAACAAAAACTTTACCCTTGCAAGTCAACTGAGTCAATGGAAGGGCCAACTTGGAAAAACCCTCGATGAACCTCCTGTAGTACCCAGCCAAACCCAAAAAGCTTCTAATCTCAGTTACGGACTTCGGAGACTCCCACTCCAACACTGCTTCTACTTTTGCCGGATCAACCGCAATACCATTACCAGAAATCACGTGCCCAAGGAAACTCACCTCTTTCAGCCAGAACTCACACTTCGATAACTTAGCGTACAACTTTTTCTCTTTTAAAACTTCCAACACTGACTTCAGGTGCTCAGCATGCTCTTCATCTGACTTAGAATAAACTAGAATATCATCTATGAAGATTACCACAAACCGATCTAGGTAATTATGGAAAATACGGTTCATATATTCCATAAATACACCAGGAGCATTGGTCACACCGAACGGCATCACAGAATACTCATAATGCCCATACCTTGTCCTGAATGCTGTCTTCTGAACATCCTCATCCTTTACTTTAATCTGATGATATCCGGACCTCAAATCGATTTTGCTGAAAACACGAGCACCCACTAACTGATCCATCAGATCGTCGATTCTCGGAAGCGGATACTTATTCTTGATAGTTACCTTATTCAACTGACGATAGTCCACACATAACCTCATGCTCCCATCTTTCTTTTTCACTAACAATACCGGAGCTCCCCACGGTGATACACTCGGTCTTACAAACTTCTTCTCAAGCAATTCTTCAAGTTGCGTCTTCAACTCAGACAGTTCCGACGCCGACATTCTGTACGGTGCCATAGACACAGGCCTCGTACCAGGTACAAGATCAATCGAAAATCAACTTCTCTTCCGGTGGCACACCCGGAATCTCATCAGGAAAACCTCAGGAAATTCACGTACTACCTTCAGTCTTCAATAACAGCCTGACTCTCAGCAGACAACGAAGCCATCAACGCAAATAACTGAACTCCTTCTTTCTTCAATTTCTTCAACTGATCAGCAGACACCAAAACCGAACTTTCTTCACCGAAACTAACCGACTTGCTACGACAGTTGATATGGACGTGATTATTCTCTAACCAGTCCATGCCTAAGATTACATCCAGACCTCTCAATGGCAAACAACAAAATTCACAATAAAGTCCCTGCCGAAGATCGACACGGGACACTGAGAACACACCTGGGACGTAATCACCGACCCCTTCGCAGGAGTATCGACAACCATATCCCCACACATAGCAGATAAAACAAGACCCAATCTTTTACAGCAATCAACAGAAATAAAACAATGGGTAGCACCAGTATCAATAAGAGATTTCAGAGAAGTACCATTAATAAAACACGTACCTCTAATCAGACCATCATCATCATCAGGCTCCTCTCCCGCCAATGCAAATACCTTCCCAGTAGACCTTTCCTTTTTCGGCTTTGTACACTTGGTACTGATATGCCCAGACTCACCACAGTTGAAACACACCACATCCTTGACTTTACACTCAGCTGCCATATGACCCTTTTTACCACAACGGTAGCAATTTCTGTCATCCGACCTGCATGTAGTACTCTTGTGGCCAGGCTTGCCACACTTATAACAGACATGCTAGCAGGGGCATCTCCCCCACCAGAACCCTTACCTCCAGCAGCTCTCTGATAACCCTTACCCGCAGGAACCTCATACGGCTTGCTTCGACTCTGAAACTTGCCCTTTTCTCAGAAGTAGCTTTGTAGCGAGCAGTACTGTCCTCCTCGAAGATCCTGCAACTGTCAACCAGATCTGCGAACACACGAATCTTCTGATAACCAATGGCCTGTTTAATATCAGGCCTTAACCCATTCTCAAATTTGATGCATTTAGAAAATTCAGCTGTAGCCTCACTGTAATGTGGATAAAATTTGGCTAGCTCCACAAATTTTGCCGCATAGGCAGTCACAGACATACCACCCTGCTTCAGCTCCAAAAACTCTATCTCTTTCTTCCCGCGGACGTCTTCAGGAAAATACTTCCTCAGAAATTCCCTGCTGAATACCTCCCAAGTAATCTCTTCCTGCACAGCCTCTAACCTCTGCCTAGTAGCCAACCACCAGTCGTCGGCCTCCTCGGCTAACATGTGGGTACCAAAGCGGACCTTCTGCTCAACAGTACAGTTCATCACCCTGAAAATCCTCTCGATCTCCTTCAGCCAAGCCATAGCACCATCTGGATCATATTTGCCCTTAAAGGTGGGCGGATTCTCCCTCTGGAAGGTTGTCAGACTCCTAAAACCAGCATTATCCCCAGCATTCTGCTGACCCTGCATCGCCTGAGCCATAGCTTGCAATGCAGCAGCAAGAGCAGCGTCGTCTCGTCTGGCCATTCTAGCACTGCAACAGAAAACAGAATTCAGAAACGAGTAACAAACTCAATGTTACTCAACACGACGACTCAACTACCGGCCGGACAGACCGAACTGCTCTGATACCACTAATGTAACACCCCTTTCTACCCGTCACTTTGTTTATAAAAATCAGAGTTTGAAAAAAAAAAATTCGTTCATAGGAAATGTTACACATACTCAAATCAAACGTCGCTTATCCAACTTTAAAAACGTTTAACTCAAATTCATACGTCCACGTAGCACATCACAATATCAAAAACTCAAGCCTCATGGTTAACGTCACTTATAAAACTTCTCATAACACAAACAACTACGCAGCGGAAATTTGTAAAACATAACCAAATAGTCCACATGGACAAAATAATCAAAAATCATTAATAAAGGCCGAGTTCATTATCCCCCCTGAGTGCTACGTATCAGAGCATGACGACTCGACTCGAAAAGTGAAGCTAATACCTTCACTGGGAATCACCTGCACGTTACCAACACGAGGGCAACATTCAAACAGGAAAGGGTGAGCATCATTTCAGTCTATATAATAGAAAACATGATAAGCACTAATCATAGGCTACGCACTAGAATAATCAGCATCCAATACACAAAACATCCACATCACAGTCATCATTCACATCATGTACAAACTCATCTCATGTCATGTAGATTTATGAAATGCAACCCACTCGCGGGTATATGCATGAAGGTACCTTTTCACAAAACGTCGCTTAGCCACTCAGGCCTCATCATCACTTAGCCACTCAGGCCTCAAAACATCACTGGGTTTTATGCATATGGGCATGAGACTCTATGACATGCACCACTCACTTCACAAAATCACACAATTACTCAGATCACAGTCAACAATGTGACCCATCACTTACCTGTTTGCTCGCACGGAGCACAGCACCTGTCAAATTCATAATCATCACACAACATCACTAGGCCACTTAGACCTTAACTCACTTAGCCACTCAGGCCCCAATTGTCACTTACACATAATCATCACTTAACTCAAACATTAGCCACTGAGGGCAAAAACGTCATTTGACTAACCACCAAGGGCATCCTCGTCATTTACACATCATTATCATTAACTTTGGCCACTAGGGGCAAAACAGTCATTTTGACACTACCGTGTTTAAAACTGTTGTTTATACACCAAAAGGGATTTTTAAAGAGTTCCACGTCATTTTTCCAATGTCACTGGGACGACCACCGGGGACAGCCCCTTGGGCGCCCACAAACAGTCAGAAATTAACACTTTTTCATTTTAAAAATTGAACCCACAAATAGACAACGTAAAAAGCTTCATGACACTTTTCGAATCGTTCAAAACGGACGTCTAAGTCAAAAGTTATGATAAAAACAATTTTGGAAAAATTAGGCAACATCCAGGGAACAGGCGCCTTAGGCGCCCAGGCAACCAGGCAACAAGTGCACAGGCGCCCAGCGCCCAGGAGCAACAGCGCGCCACACAGCGCAACAAACAACACATGACACGGGCGCCTAGCGCCCAGGGGCAGCAACGCACGCACAACACAGCGCCATAGGCGCTCAGCGCCCAGGCCCGCACACGCACACACAGACACAACACGGGCGCCAGCGCCCAGGCGCGCACAGCGCGCAACACACACAGACACGGGCGCCTAGCGCCCAGGCGCGCCCCCACGCGCAACAACAACACAGAACAGGCGCCCAGCGCCCAGCATAGGCGCCCAGCGCCCAGAAACCAGCAGCAACATCCAGAATTTTCCCAAAACGCTTTTTAATACTGAAAATTGTTTTCTCAACAACTCTAAACCATAAAACCTCAACATTTTCCCAGCAACTAAACATACACATATTTCAATCAATTTCTCAAAAATTCAATTGGCATTATCTTCCCTATCCCCTTGGCGCCCTAGGCGCCTATACACCATCCACCCAATTTTGCGAACAACACAAGCAACATCCAACACAATTTCAGTTTCATGCTCAATTCGAATGTCACAATTTACCAACACAAACGCATACACATCAAGAATTTCAGTCTCATGATTAATCCCACTTCGCATACACGCATACATATAATGGCCAAATACCAACAAAGCATCAAGAACATCAAGAATCATGCATACATCAATTCGCATACATCTATATATAAAATCCAACATCAACAATGCATCAAGAACTCTATTCTAACCCTAGATCTAGGACTCATCATAGGAACTATTAAATAGAGTGATAGAGCTCCCCTAACCTCGAAATTGAAGAACGGAGGCTCCGGAGATAGTCACGTACAGGACCACAGCAACAAGATCACGTTCTCGCTCTTCCTTGGTTGCGACTTCTCTCCTCTTCCTCTTCTCTCCTTACGGCGCCCTTCCTTGCTCTCTCTCTATCTCACGCTATTCTTCTTTCTTTCTTGCGTTTTCTCTCTTGTTTTCGCGAATGGCCACCAAAAACCTAGCCCCCCCAACTAGCTAACCACTTCGCCTACATTGTGGATCATGGGCTTGGGCTTTCCACTTAAGCCCAAGTCATGCAAGTGGCGCCTCCACTCCCTCCTAATACCACCAAATAAATAAAATTCTAATTAATCACATTATATCAAATAATTTCAAATAAAATCCCCAATTACTTAATTAATTAAGTTAATTAAATAATTTTAGGGTGTTACAACTCTCCTCAAGGATCATCTTCTTCATCTCAATATCATCGGGAACACAGATTCTGTCTCTAAATCTCAACACACCCTGGGAATCCAACCTGAAATCCCCATCCACATTCTGATCACCCGCAACTAACAAGTCAACCAGCTTCACATCTAATTTCTGGGCGTCTCTGATACTAACCAAGAAGTCATTACCAATCCTCAGCATACCCAGCTTAACACTCCGCGGTGTCACTTCACAAACCAGACTCATATCACGGAATTGCTCAATCAATTCCAACTCTTTTACCATCATTGTTGACATATGCAAAGTCTTTCGACTTAAAGCATCAGCCACGACATTAGCTTTTGCCGGGGTGATAGTTTAAGCCAAAATCATAGTCTTTCAGCAGCTCTAACCAACGCCTCTGCCTCATATTCAGCTCCTTCTGATCAAACAAGTATTTCAAACTCTTGTGGTCGCTGAATACCTCGAATCTAGTGCCATACAAATAGTGCCTCCAAATTTTTAGCGCAAACACAATAGCAGCCAATTCCAAATCATGAGTAGGATAGTTCTTCTCATGAGTCCGCAACTGTCTGGACGCATAAGCGACTACCTTCCCATCCTGCATCAATACGCCCCCTAAGCCCATTCTGGAAGCATCACAATATACCACAAACGGTTGATCCGGCACGGGCAACACTAACACCGGAGATGTTGTCAATCTTTTCTTCAACTCTTGGAAACTCTCTTCACACTTAGCATCCCAAACAAAAATTCTCCCTTTACACGTCAATTGAGTCAACGGAAGGGCTAGCTTTGAGAAACCCTCAATGAACCTCCTGTAGTAACCGGCCAACCCCAAGAAACTCCTAATCTCAGTCGCAGACTTTGGGCTCTCCCATTGTAACACTGCATCAACCTTAGCTGGGTCTACAGCTATGCCATCACTAGAAATAATGTGACCCAAAAAGCTTACCTCACGCAGCCAGAACTCGCATTTGGACAACTTAGCATAAAGCTTCTTCTCTTTCAATACCTCAAGCACTAATCTTAAGTGCTCTGCATGCTCCTCTTCAGACTTGGAGTATACCAGAATATCATCTATAAAAACTACCACAAACCGATCCAAGTAACTATGGAAGATACGGTTCATGTACTCCATAAACACTCCTGGTGCATTGGTGACACCAAACGGCATCACAGAGTATTCATAATGTCCATATCTCGTTCGAAACGCTGTCTTCTGGACGTCCTCATCTTTTACTTTAATCTGATGATACCCTGACCTCAAATCAATTTTACTAAAAACTTTAGCACCCACCAGCTGGTCCATCAAATCGTCAATTCTCGGAAGAGGGTACTTATTTTTAATAGTCACCTTGTTCAACTGTCTATAATCCACACACAGGCGCATACTCCCCATCTTTCTTCTTTACTAATAAAACCGGAGCTCCCCATGGTGACACACTAGGCCTCACAAATTTCTTTTCAAGTAACTCTTCCAACTGCTTCTTCAATTCAGATAACTCAGAAGCTGACATTCGGTACGGAGCCATGGACACAGGCCTAGTACCAGGCACAAGGTCAATCCCAAACTCTACTTCCCTCTCGGGTGGCACACTAGGAATCTCATCAGGGAACACTTCAGGGAATTCACACACCACCTGCAATCCTTCAACCATAGCTTGGTTTTCAGCAGACATAGACGCCATCAAAGCAAATAGTTGACCACCATCCTTCATTACCTTATGCAGCTGATCCCCAGACAACAAAACAGACTCTCCCTCCTCAGGAGGAAAGAAACTCACAGACTTGCTGAAACAGTTGATGTGCACATGGTTATCCACTAACCAGTCCATACCAAGAATAACATCCAACCCTCCCAAAGGCAAACATATAAGGTCAACCAGAAAATCTCTGCCAAATACTGACAGAGGACACTTAGCACACAATAGAGAAGTAGTCACCGAACCCTTAGCCGGAGTGTCGATAACCATTTCCCTTTTCATATCAGACAATACTAGATTTAACTTTTCAGCACAAGCAGCAGCAATAAAAGAATGCGTAGCACCAGTATCAACTATGGCAATTAAAGGGAAACCATAAATAAAACAAGTACCTCGAATCTCATTAGGCCCCTCTGAACCTGCTAGCGCGAAAACTCTTCCATTGGATTTCTCTTTCTTCGGTTTGGTGCATTTAGAACTGAAATGACCAGCTTCACCACAATTGAAACACACTGATTCCTTACGATCACAGTTAGACGCCATATGACCTTTCTTCCCACAACGGTAACACATTACCTCCGTCTTGCAATCGAAACTTTTGTGACCCGGCTTGCCACAGGTGTAGCACACTATATCAGCGGAAGCACCTCCCCCACTAGGCTTCTTACCCTCAGAAAATTTCTTACCAGCACCTGCCTTCCACTTATTTTTACCCCCAGACACATCATATGGTTTGCCCCTAAACTGAGTATTCCTCTTTTCTTTCCCAATCTTGTAGGCAGCAGAACTGTCTTCTTCATAAATTCTACTCTTGTCAACTAGTCTAGCAAAATCGCGTATCTCATGATACCCAATTGCCTTCTTAATGTCAGGTCGCAGGCCACTTTCAAATTTCACACATTTAGAGAACTCTGAATCAGCATCATTGGCGTAGTAAGGACAGAATTGAGCCAGCTCTTCAAATTTGGCTGCATACTCAGCCACAGTCTTATTTCCCTGTTTCAATTCTAGAAATTCTACCTCTTTCTTGGCCCGAACGTCTTCAGGGTAGTACTTTCTTTTAAACTCTCTTGTGAAGACATCCCAAGTAACCTCTTCACCAGCAGTGTTCAACCTATGCAGCATCCCTAACCACCACTTGTCAGCCTCTTCCGCCAGCATGTGCGTCCCAAACTTCACTTGCTGGGCAGCAGTGCAATCCATAACTCGGAATATCCGCTCTATCTCATTCAGCCACGACAAGGCTCCATCGGGATCATACCGACCCTTGAAGGTGGGTGGGTTTTCCCTCTGAAACGTTGCCAGGTTACGGGCATTCACATCGGCAGCATTGTGTTGATTTCCAACAGCTTGGGCTATGGCCTGCAGAGCAGCAGCCAAAGCAGCATCATCCCTTCTAGCCATCTCAACCTAGCACTGCAGCATAAACGACAATTTAGAACTAAAACAAAACACCTAATTGTCATACACAATATGACAGACAGACATACTTGGTCGGACAGACCGAACTTTTGCTCTGATACCACTAATGTAACACCCCATTCTACCCGGCTAATTTCCATAGAGATCAGAGTTTCAAAATTTCTTTTTGAATGGAATGCTACACACGTACTTGATGTAACCATTCACAATACGCAACACCATTTAATAAATTAAGGTACTCTTGATTTTACCAACAAAATCCACGCATAATAATTTGAACGACTCGCAGCGGAAAAATAACGTAAACTCAAAATGCCAAACAACGGCCTCATCGGAAACATTAGGTCAATGCACACGAAAATCAACAACAATTAAATATCATGAGAAGTCCTAAGCCAACCCCCTAGGTGTCACGTATCAGAGCAGACCGACTCGGGAGTGAAAGGAGTAAGCCTTCACTCAGGACTACCTGTGGTAAACAACAACAGAAGGGTGAGTCTCAACTACATAATAAAGATTATAATAAGAAGTATATTACATCATAGCATCACACTCACACAGTCACACAGTAGCATAGTCTATACAATCACCAACTAGCATGCTTATCATGAGGATGTATGCAAACCAGTTATGCATGTGGTACCATTTTCCCAGACCGCAGCCTTATCATCATATTATCAACTCAGACCGCAGCCTTATCATTTCAATTTAGAACTCAGACCGCAGCCTTATTATCATAATTAACAACTCAGACCGCAGCCTTATGTATGCATGAGACTCCATGACAAAACCACAATCATAATTATTAACAACACGGTCCATGTATCCTATATCACATCTTTAATTAATCTTAGTTTTAGCCCCCATGGCCTCATCACCAACCAACTCATTATTTTCTCCTCACAATCACGTCCCTAGGACTAGGATAACACTTAGGGACCAATCTAGCACCATTAGACCCGAAACTCAAACACAAGTCACGGGCGCCCCACTAGGCGCCCTAGGCGGCCACACTTGGCGCCCACACCACACCCAAACGCACAAACATAGTAGACCACCTTAAAAATTGAAACCGCTCTAGCCAAAATGTTCAAAATGGGATTTGGTCACGTGAATACAGAAATTGGCTAAGTAAAATATGCTCAGAACATGATGTGTGCACAAGGCACCCCCAAAACAAGTCAAAATGATGCCCAATAGGACAACTTTCAAACCACAAGTGCAAATCTGGAAATTCTTTAGCCAAAACACTTAAAATATGATTTTGTCAGGTGAATACAAAGTTTGGCTCGGTAAAATATGCTCAGAACATGATGTGTGCACAAGGCACCCCTAAAACAAGTCAAAATGATGTCCAACCGGACAATTTCAAAACCACAAGTGAAAATCCAGAAATTCTTTAGCCAAAGTGTTTTAAATAACATTTGGTCAGGTCAATACAAAGTTTGGCTCGGTAAAATATGCTCAGAAAATGATGTGTGCACAAGGCACCCCTAAAACAAGCCAAAATGATGCCCAACCGGACAATTTCAGAACCACAAGTGAAAATCCAGAAATTCTTTAGCCAAAGTGTTTTAAATAACATTTGGTCAGGTCAATACAAAGTTTGGCTCGGTAAAATATGCTCAGAAAATGATGTGTGCACAAGGCACCCCTAAAACAAGCCAAAATGATGCCCAACCGGACAATTTCAGAACCACAAGTGAAAATCCAGAAATTCTTTAGCCAAAGTGTTTTAAATAACATTTGGTCAGGTCAATACAAAGTTTGGCTCGGTAAAATATGCTCAGAAAATGATGTGTGCACAAGGCACCCCTAAAACAAGCCAAAATGATGCCCAACCGGACAATTTCAGAACCACAAGTGAAAATCCAGAAATTCTTTAGCCAAAGTGTTTTAAATAACATTTGGTCAGGTCAATACAAAGTTTGGCTCGGTAAAATATGCTCAGAAAATGAGTTTGCCCAAAAACATGATTTATGCGCCTTGCCTAAGCATAGACAGCAACTTGGCGCCTCCCCAGGCGCCACAGGGCAGCAACACAGGCGCCCTGCCCAGAACACACACACGCCCAGCAACAGTAAACAGCGCCCAGCGCGCCAATTCCCCCCCCCCCCCCCCCCAGCACTTGGCGCCCAGGCGCCCCATCACAACCAAACACCAATTCTCAATTATTTTTCCAAAACTCAAAATACCACAACAATCACAAATCACACTGCACTTTTTCCAGCAACATCCAATCTCACATATATAAATCAAGAACACTTCAAAGCACAAAATTAACACATGAAATCCAAACCTTAGCATAGGGAAATCAAATCAATCACACTAATTATCAATTCCAACTAACCTAAACAATTCTAACAATTAACAAGTAGTGTCAAGTGGGGTCCTATGGTTTACATACAACCTATTATATTCTCTATTATAGAGTGAGACTCCCCTAACCTTGATTATGACGAGCTAGAGCCTTTTCCACCGAAGCACCGACAAATCACCGAAATCAAGAAGCTCCTCCTTTTCACACAATCACGCCCTTTCTCTCTTTCCCTAGGAGCATTGCGAATTGATCAAAATAGAAAGGGTTAGGGAAATTCGAAACCTAAGCAATTGATAGAGAAAGGAAATCGAATCATAGGAGATTATGAACCCTTACCTAGGAGCAAGGCGCACAAACCCTAACTCCAAGCTTGAAATCGCCCTTCCTTCTCTTCTCCTCTCTTCGACTTTCTTTCTTTTCCTCTCTATTTCGACTTTCTTTCTTTCCTTTGACACTAGTGGGGCGCGACCTAGACCCCTAGTGTCTAAAGAGCGCCTAAGCCAACGGGCTTGGGCCTCTTGGGCCGTCACTTGAAATTCCGGTATTACCAACGCCATCCCCTTCAATTAAAATAAAAATACCATATCATCACATAATAAAATAAAATAGTGTAACACTTTAAATAATTTAATCAATTACTTAATTAAATTATTTTAGGGTGTTACAACTCTCCCCCACTTAGGAAATTTCGTCCTCGAAATTCATACCTGAGTCAAATAGCTCTGGATAGGACTCCCGCATCCTACTCTCCAGCTCCCACGTCACGCTCTCGCCAGAAGCTCCCAACCATACCACCTTCACTAAAACAATGCTTTTCCCTCTTAGCTCCTTCACTTCTCTATCATCAATCCTCACTGGCATAGTCTCCACAGTGAGATTATCCCGCACCTCAATATCATCCATATGGATCACATGAGACGGGTCCGGAATGTACTTCCGAAGTTGCGACACGTGAAATACGTCGTGCAAGTTCGAAAGGTTAGGCGGTAAAGCCACCCTATAAGCAACCTTTCCGACCCTCTCGGTGATCTGGTACGGTCCAATAAATCTAGGAGTCAACTTCTTTGCTTTAAGTGCACGCCCAACACCAGCCATAGGCGTGACCCTCAAGAAAACATGCTCTCCAGCCTGAAATTCCAAATCCTTTCTCCTTCTATCATGGTAACTCTTTTGCCGACTTTGGGACTCTTTCATTTTCTCCCTGATCATTTTTATCTTCTCTGTAGTTTCTCTCACCAATTCAGGTCCAAGAACAACACTTTCGCCCGATTCATGCCAACACAAAGGAGTTCTACACCTCCGCCCATACAGTGCCTCATAAGGAGCCATCCCTATACTCGAATGGTAGCTGTTGTTGTAAGTGAACTCAATCAACGAAAGGTGTGTATCCCACGCACCTCCCTGCTCTAAAACACACGACCTCAATAAGTCCTCCAATGACTGAATGGTTCTCTCTGTCTGCCCATCAGTCTGAGGATGGTAGGCTGAACTCAACCTCAATCTGGACCCCAATGCCCCTTGCAAGCTCCCCCAAAACTCCGAAGTAAACCTCGGATCTCTGTCCGATACAATACTCTTCGGGACACCATGCAACTTCACAATCACCTTAATATATATCTCGGCCAATCTCGCTACCGGATACGTGATGTTGATAGGAAGGAAGTGAGCAGACTTCGTCAACCTATCCACGATCACCCAAATAGAATCAAATCCCCGAACGGTTCTCGGTAACCCAGTCACAAAATCCATGGAAATGCTATCCCATTTCCATTCCGGAACATCTAAAGGTTGCATCAACCCCGCAGGCTTCTGGTGCTCAACCTTTGACTTCTGGCAAGTCAAACAGGCATACACAAATTGTGCTACATCTTTCTTCATACCAGGCCACCAGAATAATTTCTTCAAGTCATGATACATCTTTGTAGCCCCTGGATGAATACTCAGCTTGCTCCTATGACTCTTGTAACACCCCTTTCTACCCGTCACTTTGTTTATAAAAATCAGAGTTTGAAAAAAAAAAAAAAAAATCTCGTTCATAGGAAATGTTACACATACTCAAAACAAACGTCGCTTATCCAACTTTAAAAACGGTTTAACTCAAATTCATACGTCCACGTAGCACATCACAATATCAAAAACTCAAGCCTCATGGTTAACGTCACTTATAAAACTTCTCATAACACAAACAACTACGCAGCGGAAATTTGTAAAACATAACCAAATAGTCCACATGGACAAAATAATCAAAAATCAGTAATAAAGGCCGAGTTCATTATCCCCCCTGAGTGCTACGTATCAGAGCATGACGACTCGACTCGAAAAGTGAAGCTAATACCTTCACTGGGAATCACCTGCACGTTACCAACACGAGGGCAACATTCAAACAGGAAAGGGTGAGCATCATTTCAGTCTATATAATAGAAAACATGATAAGCACTAATCATAGGCTACGCACTAGAATAATCAGCATCCAATACACAAAACATCCACATCACAGTCATCATTCACATCATGTACAAACTCATCTCATGCCATGTAGATTTATGAAATGCAACCCACTCGCGGGTATATGCATGAAGGTACCTTTTCACAAAACGTCGCTTAGCCACTCAGGCCTCATCATCACTTAGCCACTCAGGCCTCAAAACATCACTGGGTTTTATGCATATGGGCATGAGACTCTATGACATGCACCACTCACTTCACAAAATCACACAATTACTCAGATCACAGTCAACAATGTGACCCATCACTTACCTGTTTGCTCGCACGGAGCACAGCACCTGTCAAATTCATAATCATCACACAACATCACTAGGCCACTTAGACCTTAATCTCACTTAGCCACTCAGGCCCCAATTGTCACTTACACATAATCATCACTTAACTCAAACATTAGCCACTGAGGGCAAAAACGTCATTTGACTAACCACCAAGGGCATCCTCGTCATTTACACATCATTATCATTAACTTTGGCCACTAGGGGCAAAACAGTCATTTTGACACTACCGTGTTTAAAACTGTTGTTTATACACCAAAAGGGATTTTTAAAGAGTTCCACGTCATTTTTCCAATGTCACTGGGACGACCACCGGGGACAGCCCCTTGGGCGCCCACAAACAGTCAGAAATTAACACTTTTTCATTTTAAAAATTGAACCCACAAATAGACAACGTAAAAAGCTTCATGACACTTTTCGAATCGTTCAAAACGGACGTCTAAGTCAAAAGTTATGATAAAAACAATTTTGGAAAAATTAGGCAACATCCAGGGAACAGGCGCCTTAGGCGCCCAGGCAACCAGGCAACAAGTGCACAGGCGCCCAGCGCCCAGGAGCAACAGCGCGCCACACAGCGCAACAAACAACACATGACACGGGCGCCTAGCGCCCAGGGGCAGCAACGCACGCACAACACAGCGCCATAGGCGCTCAGCGCCCAGGCGCGCACACGCACACACAGACACAACACGGGCGCCAGCGCCCAGGCGCGCACAGCGCGCAACACACACAGACACGGGCGCCTAGCGCCCAGGCGCGCCCCCACGCGCAACAACAACACAGAACAGGCGCCCAGCGCCCAGCATAGGCGCCCAGCGCCCAGAAACCAGCAGCAACATCCAGAATTTTCCCAAAACGCTTTTTAATACTGAAAATTGTTTTCTCAACAACTCTAAACCATAAAACCTCAACATTTTCCCAGCAACTAAACATACACATATTTCAATCAATTTCTCAAAAATTCAATTGGCATTATCTTCCCTATCCCCTTGGCGCCCTAGGCGCCTATACACCATCCACCCAATTTTGCGAACAACACAAGCAACATCCAACACAATTTCAGTTTCATGCTCAATTCGAATGTCACAATTTACCAACACAAACGCATACACATCAAGAATTTCAGTCTCATGATTAATCCCACTTCGCATACACGCATACATATAATGGCCAAATACCAACAAAGCATCAAGAACATCAAGAATCATGCATACATCAATTCGCATACATCTATATATAAAATCCAACATCAACAATGCATCAAGAACTCTATTCTAACCCTAGATCTAGGACTCATCATAGGAACTATTAAATAGAGTGATAGAGCTCCCCTAACCTCGAAATTGAAGAACGGAGGCTCCGGAGATAGTCACGTACAGGACCACAGCAACAAGATCACGTTCTCGCTCTTCCTTGGTTGCGACTTCTCTCCTCTTCCTCTTCTCTCCTTACGGCGCCCTTCCTTGCTCTCTCTCTATCTCACGCTATTCTTCTTTCTTTCTTGCGTTTTCTCTCTTGTTTTCGCGAATGGCCACCAAAAACCTAGCCCCCCCAACTAGCTAACCACTTCGCCTACATTGTGGATCATGGGCTTGGGCTTTCCACTTAAGCCCAAGTCATGCAAGTGGCGCCTCCACTCCCTCCTAATACCACCAAATAAATAAAATTCTAATTAATCACATTATATCAAATAATTTCAAATAAAATCCCCAATTACTTAATTAATTAAATTAATTAAATAATTTTAGGGTGTTACAACTCTCCCCCACTTAGAATATTTCGTCCTCGAAATTTACCTGATCAAACAACTCTGGGTAGGACTCGCGCATCTTGCTCTCTAGCTCCCAAGTCATACTCTCGCCGGCAGCTCCTAGCCAGACCACTTTCACTAATGCAATCTCTTTGCCTCTAAGCGCCTTCACTTCACGATCCTCAATCCTTACGGGCATCGTCTCCACAGTGAGATTATCCCGCACCTCTACATCGTCCACTTGGATCACATGAGATGGATCCGAAACATACTTCCGAAGTTGCGACACGTGAAACACGTCGTGCAAGTTCGAAAGATTTGGCGGTAAAGCCACTCTATAAGCCACATTTCCAATTCTCTCGGATATCTGATAAGGACCAACGAATCGAGGAGTGAGCTTCTTCGATTTCAACGCCCGACCAACACCGGTAATAGGAGAAACCCTCAAGAACACATGCTCACCCTCCTGAAACTCTAAATCCTTCCTCCGCTTGTCATGATAACTCTTCTGACGACTCTGCGAAGCCTTCATCTTCTCACGGATCATCTTGATCTTCTCCGTAGTCTCCCGGACAATCTCCGGTCCCAAAACTACACTCTCTCCCGAATCATACCAACATAATGGCGTCCTACACTTTCGACCATACAATGCTTCAAACGGTGCCATCCCGATACTGGAATGGTGACTGTTGTTATAGGTAAACTCAATCAACGCAAGATATGAATCCCATGAACCCCGCTGTTCCAATACACAAGCCCTCAACAAATCCTCTAGCGATTGAATTGTCCTCTCTGACTGACCGTCTGTCTGGGGATGATACGCCGAACTCATTTTTAACTTAGAACCCAATTCTTTCTGCAAACTCTTCCAAAACTCGGAAGTGAACCTCGGATCCCTATCTGACACAATACTCTTCGGAACACCGTGCAGCCTCACAATCTCCTTGACATATACCTCGGCCAACCTCGACACCGGATAAGTGATATTAATAGGAATAAAGTGAGCAGACTTCGTTAACCTATCAATGATCACCCAAATAGCGTCATGACCCTTAGCTGTATTCGGTAACCCCGTCACAAAATCCATTGCTATGCTATCCCATTTCCACTCTGGAATTTCCAACGGTTGCATTAGCCCTGCAGGCTTCTGATGCTCTACCTTAGATTTCTGGCAGGTCAAACAGGCATACACAAACTGCGCCACATCTCTCTTCATACCATACCACCAAAACATCTTTTTCAGATCTTGATACATCTTCGTTGCTCCAGGATGGATACTCAACTTGCTACGATGACCTTCCTCTAAAATTGCCTTTCTCATCTCTTCATCGTCAGGAACACAGATCCTACCCCGGAACCTCAACACACCACTGGAATCCAATTTGAATTCTTCATCCTCAGATTGACCAACCCCATTAATTAAATCCACTAACTTAACATCTGACTTCTGAGCCTCTCTGATGCTGCCCAGGAATTCATTGTCGATCTTTAGCATTCCCAGCTTGACACTGCGAGGTGTCATCTTACAAACCAAACTCAAGTCTCTGAATTCCTCAATTAACTCTAATTCTTTCACCATCATTGCCGACATATGCAAGGACTTTCTGCTTAAAGCATCAGCCACGACATTAGCTTTGCCGGGGTGATAATTCAAACCAAAGTCATAATCCTTCAGGAGTTCCAACCACCGACGCTGTCTCATATTCAACTCTTTCTGATCGAACAGATACTTTAGACTCTTATGATCACTGAACACTTCGAACCTTGAACCATAAAGGTAGTGCCTCCAAATTTTAAGCACAAATACCACAGCAGCCAACTCTAAATCATGCGTAGGGTAATTTTTCTCATGAATCCGCAATTGCCTCGACGCATACGCAACGACCTTCCCATCCTGCATCAACACACCACCGAGACCCATCTTCGAAGCGTCACAATACACAACGAACGGTTCCTCTGGATTAGGCAACGTCAAAACAGGCGACGTCGTCAATCTCTTTTTCAGTTCCATAAAACTTTCCTCGCACCGAGCATCCCAAACAAAAACTTTACCCTTGCAAGTCAACTGAGTCAATGGAAGGGCCAACTTGGAAAAACCCTCGATGAACCTCCTGTAGTACCCAGCCAAACCCAAAAAGCTTCTAATCTCAGTTACGGACTTCGGAGACTCCCACTCCAACACTGCTTCTACTTTTGCCGGATCAACCGCAATACCATTTCCAGAAATCACGTGCCCAAGGAAACTCACCTCTTTCAGCCAGAACTCACACTTCGATAACTTAGCGTACAACTTTTTCTCTTTTAAAACTTCCAACACTGACTTCAGGTGCTCAGCATGCTCTTCATCTGACTTAGAATAAACTAGAATATCATCTATGAAGATTACCACAAACCGATCTAGGTAATTATGGAAAATACGGTTCATATATTCCATAAATACACCAGGAGCATTGGTCACACCGAACGGCATCACAGAATACTCATAATGCCCATACCTTGTCCTGAATGCTGTCTTCTGAACATCCTCATCCTTTACTTTAATCTGATGATATCCGGACCTCAAATCGATTTTGCTGAAAACACGAGCACCCACTAACTGATCCATCAGATCGTCGATTCTCGGAAGCGGATACTTATTCTTGATAGTTACCTTATTCAACTGACGATAGTCCACACATAACCTCATGCTCCCATCTTTCTTTTTCACTAACAATACCGGAGCTCCCCACGGTGATACACTCGGTCTTACAAACTTCTTCTCAAGCAATTCTTCAAGTTGCGTCTTCAACTCAGACAATTCCGATGCCGACATTCTGTACGGTGCCATAGACACAGGCCTCGTACCGGGTACAAGATCAATCGAAAACTCAACTTCTCTTTCCGGTGGCACACCTGGAATCTCATCAGGAAAGACTTCAGGAAACTCGCGTACCACTTTCAGCTCTTCAATAACAGCCTGACTCTCGGCAGACAACGAAGCCATCAACGCAAATAACTGTACCCCTTCTTTCTTCAATTTCTTCAACTGATCAGCAGACACCAAAACCGAACTTTCTTCACCGAAACTAACCGACTTGCTACGACAGTTGATATGGACGTGATTATTCTCTAACCAGTCCATGCCTAAGATTACATCCAGACCTCTCAATGGCAAGCAAACAAAATTCACAATAAAGTCCCTGCCGAAGATCGACACGGGACACTGGGAACACACCTGGGACGTAATCACCGACCCCTTCGCAGGAGTATCGACAACCATATCCCCACACATAGCAGATAAAACAAGACCCAATCTTTTACAGCAATCAACAGAAATAAAACAATGGGTAGCACCAGTATCAATAAGAGATTTCAGAAAAGTACCATTAATAAAACACGTACCTCTAATCAGACCATCATCATCATCAGGCTCCTCTCCCGCCAATGCAAATACCTTCCCAGTAGACCTTTCCTTTTTCGGCTTTGTACACTTGGTACTGATATGCCCAGACTCACCACAGTTGAAACACACCACATCCTTGACTTTACACTCAGCTGCCATATGACCCTTTTTACCACAACGGTAGCAATTTCTGTCATCCGACCTGCATGTAGTACTCTTGTGGCCAGGCTTGCCACACTTATAACAGACGATGCTAGCAGGGGCATCTCCCCCACCAGAACCCTTACCTCCAGCAGCTCTCTGATAACCCTTACCCGCAGGAACCTCATACGGCTTGCTTCGACTCTGAAACTTGCCCCTTTTCTCAGAAGTAGCTTTGTAGCGAGCAGTACTGTCCTCCTCGAAGATCCTGCAACTGTCAACCAGATCTGCGAACACACGAATCTTCTGATAACCAATGGCCTGTTTAATATCAGGCCTTAACCCATTCTCAAATTTGATGCATTTAGAAAATTCAGCTGTAGCCTCACTGTAATGTGGATAAAATTTGGCTAGCTCCACAAATTTTGCCGCATAGGCAGTCACAGACATACCACCCTGCTTCAGCTCCAAAAACTCTATCTCTTTCTTCCCGCGGACGTCTTCAGGAAAATACTTCCTCAGAAATTCCCTGCTGAATACCTCCCAAGTAATCTCTTCCTGCACAGCCTCTAACCTCTGCCTAGTAGCCAACCACCAGTCGTCGGCCTCCTCGGCTAACATGTGGGTACCAAAGCGGACCTTCTGCTCAACAGTACAGTTCATCACCCTGAAAATCCTCTCGATCTCCTTCAGCCAAGCCATAGCACCATCTGGATCATATTTGCCCTTAAAGGTGGGCGGATTCTCCCTCTGGAAGGTTGTCAGACTCCTAAAACCAGCATTATCCCCAGCATTCTGCTGACCCTGCATCGCCTGAGCCATAGCTTGCAATGCAGCAGCAAGAGCAGCGTCGTCTCGTCTGGCCATTCTAGCACTGCAACAGAAAACAGAATTCAGAAACGAGTAACAAACTCAATGTTACTCAACACGACGACTCAACTACCGGCCGGACAGACCGAACTGCTCTGATACCACTAATGTAACACCCCTTTCTACCCGTCACTTTGTTTATAAAAATCAGAGTTTGAAAAAAAAAAAAAAAAATCTCGTTCATAGGAAATGTTACACATACTCAAAACAAACGTCGCTTATCCAACTTTAAAAACGGTTTAACTCAAATTCATACGTCCACGTAGCACATCACAATATCAAAAACTCAAGCCTCATGGTTAACGTCACTTATAAAACTTCTCATAACACAAACAACTACGCAGCGGAAATTTGTAAAACATAACCAAATAGTCCACATGGACAAAATAATCAAAAATCAGTAATAAAGGCCGAGTTCATTATCCCCCCTGAGTGCTACGTATCAGAGCATGACGACTCGACTCGAAAAGTGAAGCTAATACCTTCACTGGGAATCACCTGCACGTTACCAACACGAGGGCAACATTCAAACAGGAAAGGGTGAGCATCATTTCAGTCTATATAATAGAAAACATGATAAGCACTAATCATAGGCTACGCACTAGAATAATCAGCATCCAATACACAAAACATCCACATCACAGTCATCATTCACATCATGTACAAACTCATCTCATGCCATGTAGATTTATGAAATGCAACCCACTCGCGGGTATATGCATGAAGGTACCTTTTCACAAAACGTCGCTTAGCCACTCAGGCCTCATCATCACTTAGCCACTCAGGCCTCAAAACATCACTGGGTTTTATGCATATGGGCATGAGACTCTATGACATGCACCACTCACTTCACAAAATCACACAATTACTCAGATCACAGTCAACAATGTGACCCATCACTTACCTGTTTGCTCGCACGGAGCACAGCACCTGTCAAATTCATAATCATCACACAACATCACTAGGCCACTTAGACCTTAATCTCACTTAGCCACTCAGGCCCCAATTGTCACTTACACATAATCATCACTTAACTCAAACATTAGCCACTGAGGGCAAAAACGTCATTTGACTAACCACCAAGGGCATCCTCGTCATTTACACATCATTATCATTAACTTTGGCCACTAGGGGCAAAACAGTCATTTTGACACTACCGTGTTTAAAACTGTTGTTTATACACCAAAAGGGATTTTTAAAGAGTTCCACGTCATTTTTCCAATGTCACTGGGACGACCACCGGGGACAGCCCCTTGGGCGCCCACAAACAGTCAGAAATTAACACTTTTTCATTTTAAAAATTGAACCCACAAATAGACAACGTAAAAAGCTTCATGACACTTTTCGAATCGTTCAAAACGGACGTCTAAGTCAAAAGTTATGATAAAAACAATTTTGGAAAAATTAGGCAACATCCAGGGAACAGGCGCCTTAGGCGCCCAGGCAACCAGGCAACAAGTGCACAGGCGCCCAGCGCCCAGGAGCAACAGCGCGCCACACAGCGCAACAAACAACACATGACACGGGCGCCTAGCGCCCAGGGGCAGCAACGCACGCACAACACAGCGCCATAGGCGCTCAGCGCCCAGGCCCGCACACGCACACACAGACACAACACGGGCGCCAGCGCCCAGGCGCGCACAGCGCGCAACACACACAGACACGGGCGCCTAGCGCCCAGGCGCGCCCCCACGCGCAACAACAACACAGAACAGGCGCCCAGCGCCCAGCATAGGCGCCCAGCGCCCAGAAACCAGCAGCAACATCCAGAATTTTCCCAAAACGCTTTTTAATACTGAAAATTGTTTTCTCAACAACTCTAAACCATAAAACCTCAACATTTTCCCAGCAACTAAACATACACATATTTCAATCAATTTCTCAAAAATTCAATTGGCATTATCTTCCCTATCCCCTTGGCGCCCTAGGCGCCTATACACCATCCACCCAATTTTGCGAACAACACAAGCAACATCCAACACAATTTCAGTTTCATGCTCAATTCGAATGTCACAATTTACCAACACAAACGCATACACATCAAGAATTTCAGTCTCATGATTAATCCCACTTCGCATACACGCATACATATAATGGCCAAATACCAACAAAGCATCAAGAACATCAAGAATCATGCATACATCAATTCACATACATCTATATATAAAATCCAACATCAACAATGCATCAAGAACTCTATTCTAACCCTAGATCTAGGACTCATCATAGGAACTATTAAATAGAGTGATAGAGCTCCCCTAACCTCGAAATTGAAGAACGGAGGCTCCGGAGATAGTCACGTACAGGACCACAGCAACAAGATCACGTTCTCGCTCTTCCTTGGTTGCGACTTCTCTCCTCTTCCTCTTCTCTCCTTACGGCGCCCTTCCTTGCTCTCTCTCTATCTCACGCTATTCTTCTTTCTTTCTTGCGTTTTCTCTCTTGTTTTCGCGAATGGCCACCAAAAACCTAGCCCCCCCAACTAGCTAACCACTTCGCCTACATTGTGGATCATGGGCTTGGGCTTTCCACTTAAGCCCAAGTCATGCAAGTGGCGCCTCCACTCCCTCCTAATACCACCAAATAAATAAAATTCTAATTAATCACATTATATCAAATAATTTCAAATAAAATCCCCAATTACTTAATTAATTAAGTTAATTAAATAATTTTAGGGTGTTACAACTCTCCTCAAGGATCATCTTCTTCATCTCAATATCATCGGGAACACAGATTCTGTCTCTAAATCTCAACACACCCTGGGAATCCAACCTGAAATCCCCATCCACATTCTGATCACCCGCAACTAACAAGTCAACCAGCTTCACATCTAATTTCTGGGCGTCTCTGATACTAACCAAGAAGTCATTACCAATCCTCAGCATACCCAGCTTAACACTCCGCGGTGTCACTTCACAAACCAGACTCATATCACGGAATTGCTCAATCAATTCCAACTCTTTTACCATCATTGTTGACATATGCAAAGTCTTTCGACTTAAAGCATCAGCCACGACATTAGCTTTTGCCGGGGTGATAGTTTAAGCCAAAATCATAGTCTTTCAGCAGCTCTAACCAACGCCTCTGCCTCATATTCAGCTCCTTCTGATCAAACAAGTATTTCAAACTCTTGTGGTCGCTGAATACCTCGAATCTAGTGCCATACAAATAGTGCCTCCAAATTTTTAGCGCAAACACAATAGCAGCCAATTCCAAATCATGAGTAGGATAGTTCTTCTCATGAGTCCGCAACTGTCTGGACGCATAAGCGACTACCTTCCCATCCTGCATCAATACGCCCCCTAAGCCCATTCTGGAAGCATCACAATATACCACAAACGGTTGATCCGGCACGGGCAACACTAACACCGGAGATGTTGTCAATCTTTTCTTCAACTCTTGGAAACTCTCTTCACACTTAGCATCCCAAACAAAAATTCTCCCTTTACACGTCAATTGAGTCAACGGAAGGGCTAGCTTTGAGAAACCCTCAATGAACCTCCTGTAGTAACCGGCCAACCCCAAGAAACTCCTAATCTCAGTCGCAGACTTTGGGCTCTCCCATTGTAACACTGCATCAACCTTAGCTGGGTCTACAGCTATGCCATCACTAGAAATAATGTGACCCAAAAAGCTTACCTCACGCAGCCAGAACTCGCATTTGGACAACTTAGCATAAAGCTTCTTCTCTTTCAATACCTCAAGCACTAATCTTAAGTGCTCTGCATGCTCCTCTTCAGACTTGGAGTATACCAGAATATCATCTATAAAAACTACCACAAACCGATCCAAGTAACTATGGAAGATACGGTTCATGTACTCCATAAACACTCCTGGTGCATTGGTGACACCAAACGGCATCACAGAGTATTCATAATGTCCATATCTCGTTCGAAACGCTGTCTTCTGGACGTCCTCATCTTTTACTTTAATCTGATGATACCCTGACCTCAAATCAATTTTACTAAAAACTTTAGCACCCACCAGCTGGTCCATCAAATCGTCAATTCTCGGAAGAGGGTACTTATTTTTAATAGTCACCTTGTTCAACTGTCTATAATCCACACACAGGCGCATACTCCCATCTTTCTTCTTTACTAATAAAACCGGAGCTCCCCATGGTGACACACTAGGCCTCACAAATTTCTTTTCAAGTAACTCTTCCAACTGCTTCTTCAATTCAGATAACTCAGAAGCTGACATTCGGTACGGAGCCATGGACACAGGCCTAGTACCAGGCACAAGGTCAATCCCAAACTCTACTTCCCTCTCGGGTGGCACACTAGGAATCTCATCAGGGAACACTTCAGGGAATTCACACACCACCTGCAATCCTTCAACCATAGCTTGGTTTTCAGCAAACATAGACGCCATCAAAGCAAATAGTTGACCACCATCCTTCATTACCTTATGCAGCTGATCCCCAGACAACAAAACAGACTCTCCCTCCTCAGGAGGAAAGAAACTCACAGACTTGCTGAAACAGTTGATGTGCACATGGTTATCCACTAACCAGTCCATACCAAGAATAACATCCAACCCTCCCAAAGGCAAACATATAAGGTCAACCAGAAAATCTCTGCCAAATACTGACAGAGGACACTTAGCACACAATAGAGAAGTAGTCACCGAACCCTTAGCCGGAGTGTCGATAACCATTTCCCTTTTCATATCAGACAATACTAGATTTAACTTTTCAGCACAAGCAGCAGCAATAAAAGAATGCGTAGCACCAGTATCAACTATGGCAATTAAAGGGAAACCATAAATAAAACAAGTACCTCGAATCTCATTAGGCCCCTCTGAACCTGCTAGCGCGAAAACTCTTCCATTGGATTTCTCTTTCTTCGGTTTGGTGCATTTAGAACTGAAATGACCAGCTTCACCACAATTGAAACACACTGATTCCTTACGATCACAGTTAGACGCCATATGACCTTTCTTCCCACAACGGTAACACATTACCTCCGTCTTGCAATCGAAACTTTTGTGACCCGGCTTGCCACAGGTGTAGCACACTATATCAGCGGAAGCACCTCCCCCACTAGGCTTCTTACCCTCAGAAAATTTCTTACCAGCACCTGCCTTCCACTTATTTTTACCCCCAGACACATCATATGGTTTGCCCCTAAACTGAGTATTCCTCTTTTCTTTCCCAATCTTGTAGGCAGCAGAACTGTCTTCTTCATAAATTCTACTCTTGTCAACTAGTCTAGCAAAATCGCGTATCTCATGATACCCAATTGCCTTCTTAATGTCAGGTCGCAGGCCACTTTCAAATTTCACACATTTAGAGAACTCTGAATCAGCATCATTGGCGTAGTAAGGACAGAATTGAGCCAGCTCTTCAAATTTGGCTGCATACTCAGCCACAGTCTTATTTCCCTGTTTCAATTCTAGAAATTCTACCTCTTTCTTGGCCCGAACGTCTTCAGGGTAGTACTTTCTTTTAAACTCTCTTGTGAAGACATCCCAAGTAACCTCTTCACCAGCAGTGTTCAACCTATGCAGCATCCCTAACCACCACTTGTCAGCCTCTTCCGCCAGCATGTGCGTCCCAAACTTCACTTGCTGGGCAGCAGTGCAATCCATAACTCGGAATATCCGCTCTATCTCATTCAGCCACGACAAGGCTCCATCGGGATCATACCGACCCTTGAAGGTGGGTGGGTTTTCCCTCTGAAACGTTGCCAGGTTACGGGCATTCACATCGGCAGCATTGTGTTGATTTCCAACAGCTTGGGCTATGGCCTGCAGAGCAGCAGCCAAAGCAGCATCATCCCTTCTAGCCATCTCAACCTAGCACTGCAGCATAAACGACAATTTAGAACTAAAACAAAACACCTAATTGTCATACACAATATGACAGACAGACATACTTGGTCGGACAGACCGAACTTTTGCTCTGATACCACTAATGTAACACCCCATTCTACCCGGCTAATTTCCATAGAGATCAGAGTTTCAAAATTTCTTTTTGAATGGAATGCTACACACGTACTTGATGTAACCATTCACAATACGCAACACCATTTAATAAATTAAGGTACTCTTGATTTTACCAACAAAATCCACGCATAATAATTTGAACGACTCGCAGCGGAAAAATAACGTAAACTCAAAATGCCAAACAACGGCCTCATCGGAAACATTAGGTCAATGCACACGAAAATCAACAACAATTAAATATCATGAGAAGTCCTAAGCCAACCCCCTAGGTGTCACGTATCAGAGCAGACCGACTCGGGAGTGAAAGGAGTAAGCCTTCACTCAGGACTACCTGTGGTAAACAACAACAGAAGGGTGAGTCTCAACTACATAATAAAGATTATAATAAGAAGTATATTACATCATAGCATCACACTCACACAATCACACAGTAGCATAGTCTATACAATCACCAACTAGCATGCTTATCATGAGGATGTATGCAAACCAGTTATGCATGTGGTACCATTTTCCCAGACCGCAGCCTTATCATCATATTATCAACTCAGACCGCAGCCTTATCATTTCAATTTAGAACTCAGACCGCAGCCTTATTATCATAATTAACAACTCAGACCGCAGCCTTATGTATGCATGAGACTCCATGACAAAACCACAATCATAATTATTAACAACACGGTCCATGTATCCTATATCACATCTTTAATTAATCTTAGTTTTAGCCCCCATGGCCTCATCACCAACCAACTCATTATTTTCTCCTCACAATCACGTCCCTAGGACTAGGATAACACTTAGGGACCAATCTAGCACCATTAGACCCGAAACTCAAACACAAGTCACGGGCGCCCCACTAGGCGCCCTAGGCGGCCACACTTGGCGCCCACACCACACCCAAACGCACAAACATAGTAGACCACCTTAAAAATTGAAACCGCTCTAGCCAAAATGTTCAAAATGGGATTTGGTCACGTGAATACAGAAATTGGCTAAGTAAAATATGCTCAGAACATGATGTGTGCACAAGGCACCCCCAAAACAAGTCAAAATGATGCCCAATAGGACAACTTTCAAACCACAAGTGCAAATCTGGAAATTCTTTAGCCAAAACACTTAAAATATGATTTTGTCAGGTGAATACAAAGTTTGGCTCGGTAAAATATGCTCAGAACATGATGTGTGCACAAGGCACCCCTAAAACAAGTCAAAATGATGTCCAACCGGACAATTTCAAAACCACAAGTGAAAATCCAGAAATTCTTTAGCCAAAGTGTTTTAAATAACATTTGGTCAGGTCAATACAAAGTTTGGCTCGGTAAAATATGCTCAGAAAATGATGTGTGCACAAGGCACCCCTAAAACAAGCCAAAATGATGCCCAACCGGACAATTTCAGAACCACAAGTGAAAATCCAGAAATTCTTTAGCCAAAGTGTTTTAAATAACATTTGGTCAGGTCAATACAAAGTTTGGCTCGGTAAAATATGCTCAGAAAATGATGTGTGCACAAGGCACCCCTAAAACAAGCCAAAATGATGCCCAACCGGACAATTTCAGAACCACAAGTGAAAATCCAGAAATTCTTTAGCCAAAGTGTTTTAAATAACATTTGGTCAGGTCAATACAAAGTTTGGCTCGGTAAAATATGCTCAGAAAATGATGTGTGCACAAGGCACCCCTAAAACAAGCCAAAATGATGCCCAACCGGACAATTTCAGAACCACAAGTGAAAATCCAGAAATTCTTTAGCCAAAGTGTTTTAAATAACATTTGGTCAGGTCAATACAAAGTTTGGCTCGGTAAAATATGCTCAGAAAATGAGTTTGCCCAAAAACATGATTTATGCGCCTTGCCTAAGCATAGACAGCAACTTGGCGCCTCCCCAGGCGCCACAGGGCAGCAACACAGGCGCCCTGCCCAGAACACACACACGCCCAGCAACAGTAAACAGCGCCCAGCGCGCCAATTCCCCCCCCCAGCACTTGGCGCCCAGGCGCCCCATCACAACCAAACACCAATTCTCAATTATTTTTCCAAAACTCAAAATACCACAACAATCACAAATCACACTGCACTTTTTCCAGCAACATCCAATCTCACATATATAAATCAAGAACACTTCAAAGCACAAAATTAACACATGAAATCCAAACCTTAGCATAGGGAAATCAAATCAATCACACTAATTATCAATTCCAACTAACCTAAACAATTCTAACAATTAACAAGTAGTGTCAAGTGGGGTCCTATGGTTTACATACAACCTATTATATTCTCTATTATAGAGTGAGACTCCCCTAACCTTGATTATGACGAGCTAGAGCCTTTTCCACCGAAGCACCGACAAATCACCGAAATCAAGAAGCTCCTCCTTTTCACACAATCACGCCCTTTCTCTCTTTCCCTAGGAGCATTGCGAATTGATCAAAATAGAAAGGGTTAGGGAAATTCGAAACCTAAGCAATTGATAGAGAAAGGAAATCGAATCATAGGAGATTATGAACCCTTACCTAGGAGCAAGGCGCACAAACCCTAACTCCAAGCTTGAAATCGCCCTTCCTTCTCTTCTCCTCTCTTCGACTTTCTTTCTTTTCCTCTCTATTTCGACTTTCTTTCTTTCCTTTGACACTAGTGGGGCGCGACCTAGACCCCTAGTGTCTAAAGAGCGCCTAAGCCAACGGGCTTGGGCCTCTTGGGCCGTCACTTGAAATTCCGGTATTACCAACGCCATCCCCTTCAATTAAAATAAAAATACCATATCATCACATAATAAAATAAAATAGTGTAACACTTTAAATAATTTAATCAATTACTTAATTAAATTATTTTAGGGTGTTACACATTGGGTGTTCACTGATTCTTAGTCATAAAATTTTCTTAGTGCCATATTCCTTAATCCTTTGATCTTGAACACCTTGTGATATGATTTTATGTTATATGTAAATGTTGTGTTATTGAGAATTATTGTTGCAGTTTTCTGAAAACTACTGTTACTGTTTTTGTGAAAATTATTGTTGTTACTTCCTGAAAAACTATTGCTGTTGTTGCCATGTTACATTACGCCATTGTTTCCGTGCCGTGTGCCTTGTTGTTGCTATATTTACGCATTTGGTAAACTTTCTCGTGATGTTGCTGACGCTATTGTTGTCGTTGTTTTGCTTTTGTTGCGGTTTTTCTGGAAATTATTGAGGCTGTTTTCTGAAAAATATTGCTACTGCTTTTCCGGAAACTATATTGGCTGTTTTTCAGGAGAATAAATGTTACTGTTTTCTGAAAAGTGCTGTTACTGTTCCTAACTTATGCGCTTCCCCCTATTTTTATGAGTTGTGCCTAATTCGATTGTTAACCGTTGCCGGTGCCTTAGTGCCCGATTGTGTGACTGAGTTGTTAATATTGTGTTGTTGATGATGTTGCTCTGTTGTTGGTTTTTAGTTGTTGGTGTCGCCTGAGTGGCAATTGTAGTTGTTGATGTCGCCTGAGTGGCAATTGTAGTTGTTGATGTCGCCTGAGTGGCAATTGCGATTGTTGATGTCGCCTGGGTGGCAAAGTTGTTTGTGGATGACTGTTGTCGTGTTACTAAAATTATGAGACTTGTTGTACGACTGTTATGCACCATGTGAATTTCGTTGTGATGCTATTGATGATTGAAGTATTTTGTTATCCTTATGGGTAGATGAGTGGGGTAGGATGCGAGCTAGTTTATCAGAGTAGTGCAGCGGAGTAGAGAGTGAGTCTGATTATTACTGCTTGAAGTTACCTGGCTGAACAAGTAGGAGGGACGGCCGCCTAAGCACTTACCGCCGGTAATCAGAGCAATAGTAATCAGCATGAATGATAGCACTAGTTGTCTAGGTGGCCTTAGAGGGAGAGTGTTGGCGTTGACAGGTGAATTTCGAGGACGAAATATTCTAAGTGGGGGAGAGTTGTAACACCCTAAAATATTTAAATTAATTAAGTGGATATAATTTAATTATCAGAAAATTATATTAAAAGGTGTAGGGGGTATTAGAAGATGGAGGTGCCAAATTAGATGGACTTGGGCTTAAGTGAGAAGCCCAAGCCCATGAATTAAGTCATATGCGAAGTAGCAAGGCACAAGGGGTTAGGGTTCCCTAGCTATCATTTGCGAAAGTTGAGAAAGAGAGAAAGGAAGAGAGGAGCGTGAGAAAGAGAGAGAGAACAAGGGGGCGGCCAAGAGGAGAAGGAGGAGAGGATTCGAAGATCAAGAGGAAGGGATCTCCGTTGTCGCTGTGGCTCTGTAGGTGACTTCTCCTAGGGCATCGAATTCTTCTCTTGGAAAGGTTAGGGGAGCTCTATCATTCTATCTAATAAATTATATGATGGGTCCTAGATCTAGGGTTTATACTAGTACCATGTGTTCTTGATGTTCTTTAATGTTCTTGAATGTTTTTGGGTTGCCTATGATGATGATCTTCATATATACATATAAGTATGCCATATGCGAATTGATTTGGTGTTTGAACCTTGAGAATATACGAATTGTGTATGTGTTTTGATAATGTTGATATTCGTGAGTTCATGGAATTATGAATTTGTATGTTAGAGAGCTTGATATTTCGCATTTTGGGTGTGGGTGTGCAAGGGCGCCTAGGGCGCCAAAGTGATGATGATTTTAGTGCTCCAAAAGAATTTGTTGATTGATTAAATTAAGCGTTATTTTGGGTGTTGAGAATTATAAGGTTTTTATGAGTTAAATTGCTAAAAATCAGTTTTTAGTGTTTTGAAAATTTGCTGGAAAAATGGTGATTTTCAGTTTTAGTGTTGAAAAAATTGTTAGACAAAATTCTGGGTGTGCTGCTGTTTTTCTGGGCGCTGAGCGCCTGTGCTGGGCGCTGGGCGCCTGATGTTGTGTTGTGCTGTGCGTGTGTGCGCGCCTGGGCGCTGGGCGCCTGTGGCGTGCGTGTTGCCTGCGTGTTGCGCGTTGTTGCGCCTGGGCGCTAGGCGCCCGTGTCCGTGTTGCGTTGCGCTGTGTGGCGCGCTGTTGCTCCTGGGCGCATGGCGCCCGTGTTGTGTTGCGTTGTTGTTGCCTGGGCGCTGGGCGCCTGTGCACTTGTTGCCTGGTTGCCTGGGCGCCTAAGGCGCCTGTTCCCAGGATGTTGCCTGATTTTTCCCATAATTATTTTTATCATAACTTTTGACTCAGACGTCCGTTTCGAACGATTCAAAAAGTGTCGTGAAGCTCTTTACGTTGTCCACCTATGGATCTAATTTTTAAAATGAAAAATTGTTATTTTCTGATTGTTTGTGGGAGCCTAAGTGGCCGTCCCCGGAGATCGTCCCAGTGACATTGAAAAATGATATGAAGCCCGTTAAAAATCCCTTTTTGGTGTATAAACAACAGTTTAGCGAAGTAATGTCAAAAATGATGATTTTGACGATGATGCTCTCGGGGCTAGTTAAATGACTGTTTTGCCCTTAGTGGCTATTTATTATTAGTTATGACGCGTAAGAGACTGTTTTGCCCTTAGTGGCTATTTATTATTAGTTATGACGTGTAAGAGACTGTTTTGCCCTTAGTGGCTATTTATTATTAGTTATGACGTGTAAAAGACTGTTTTGCCCCTAGTGGCCAAAGTTGTAGATAATGATGTGTAAATGACGAGGATGCCCTTAGTGGTTAGTCAAATGACGTTTTTGCCCTCAGTGGTTATGGTTTGAGTTGATTGATGTTTATGTGTGAGTGTCGATGAAAAACCAGTGACGTTTGGGGCCCGAAGGGCTAAGTGATGTTAAGGTCTAAATGGCCTAGTGACGTTGTGTGCTGAATTGTGAATTTGACAGGTGCTGTGCTCTTTGCGAGCAAACCGGTAAGTGACGGGTCACATAGTTGACTATGAATTGAATGATTGTGTGTTTGTGTATTGTGAGTGGTGCATGTCATAGTGTCTCACGCCCATATGCATAAACCCAGTGACGTATTGGGGCCTGAGTGGCTAAGTGATGATGAGGCCTTAAGGGCTAAGCGACGTTTTGTGAAAAGGTACCTTCATGCATATACCCGCGAGTGGGTTGCATTTCATTAATCTATATGACACGAGATGAGTATTTGTAAGTGATGTGAATGATGACTGTGATGTGGATATTTAGTGTTTTGTATGCTGATTGTTCAAGTGTGTAGCCTATGATTAGTACTTATCATATTTTCTATTATATGGATTGAAATGATGCTCACCCTTTCCTGTTTGAATGTTGCCCCCGTGTTGGTAACGTGCATGTGATTCTTAGTGAAGGCCTTTAGCTTCACTTCTTGAGTCGAGTCGTCATGCTCTGATATGTAACACCAGGGAGGGGAATGAATGTTGTTTAAGTCATTATGACTGTTGTGGTTATTGGAATGTAGTATTGCAAGCCTGGCATAGTTGTAATGCTTTTTATGATTAAACTGTTGGGTTTTGGATGCGAAGTTGTAATTTAATTGATAATGACGTTTTGAAGTTAATATAAGACTGTTTTCGAAAAGCGAGTTATTTGAAGTATGACATCCCTTGTGGTGTAATTAAAATTTGAAAACTCTGATATTTCTATTAAACGAATTACCGGGTAGAAAAGGGGTGTTACACAAGGCGCGCTGCGCTGTGGCACGCTGTTGCTGCCCATTCACGCGTCGCTCGCGCTGCAGTCGCGCCCCAGGCGCAAGCGTACTGCGCTGTGGCACTTGTTGCTGCCCAATCGCGCCTCAGTTGCGCCCAGCTCGCGCTTCAAGCGCGAGTCACTGTTTTTCCCACTGTTTTCTTGCTATTTTCACACTGTTTTCTCAGTTTTTAAAGGTGATGTTTTCTCCATAAAAATATGATGTTTCCTCCATAAAAAATGTGATGTTTCCACTAATAAAAATATGACGTTTCCCAATTCAAATGTAGTGTTTTCCCAAGCTTGAAAATGTGGTGTTTTTCCGAATTTAAAATGTGATGTCCTTCAAATTAAGATGTGATTATTTATAAATTAAAACGGGATGTTTTTCTCAACTCTAAACGTGTTGTTACCCAAATTTCAAAGGTGATATGTATGATGATGATGTAACATGAATTATGGTGATTTGTGACGAATATACTCTATGGGTATGATTATAATGATGTTGTAATGTGAATGTGATGAATTTCGACGAATACACTCTATGAGTGTTTTATGACGATGATGATGAGTACTTCAGGTGAGTGTCTTTCCTTTTGGTGAAATTGCACATGTGTCCATAGAGTCTCATAGCATGTGCACTTTGCGACGAATAGGCTTCGGCCTCTTAATGATGACGGTGTGCCCCTAGTGGCTTATTATGACGAGTATGGTACCATCATGCATATACCCAGGTGTGGGTTGCATTATCATGCATATTCATGACTGTGACTTGTTGACAAATTGTGGTTGAGTTGGCGTTTGGCGATGATGATGTGGTGTCGATAATGATGGTGTGTGACTGTTTGTCTTCATTACTCTATCATATGCTTGATTATGTTTTGTTAAAATTCTCACCCCTTCTGCTTGGAATGTTGCTCTATTGTGGCAACGCTGCAGGTAATCGCGAGTGAAGGATCTGCTGCCTTCCTTTTAGCTCTTGGGATGTAATTTGTGTCGCTCTCTGATACTGTAACACCTAGGGGGCGTGTGTGAATTTTGATAAAAGATTTAAATAGGTTGTTTTAATGATTTTATTGATATATTGGAGACGTGTTTGAGAGTTATTGGTGAGTTGTTGTTTATTCCGCTGTGAGGTTAATTTTGAGGATTTGATTTTCCATGAAGGATGTTTTGTTGCACAAATTGAAGAGTGCAATTGATGAGTTTGTTTTTGATGAAGTTGTAGCATTTCTTTTCTATCAATGAAAATAATATTTTTGAAAAGGATTACTCTGATAAATGACGCGTAATATAAGGGTAGAAAAGGGGTGTTACACGATACGACCCGTGCACTTGTGGGGCTATCAAGTTTTTGGTTTGGTTGTTTTCATGAATAAAATGAAGTTTAAAGTCTATGTTCATTTCGCATTTTTCAAATAAATTAGGGTTTAGAGATTTGTGATGGGTTTGGTTGTGTAATCTGGTATTTACTTGAAATTAGGCTTTAATCTTGATCATAAAAAAATAACTTGTAAGTGCTTTCATTTGGTCATTTGTAGTCTTGCAAATGTGATATCCATTCTAGGTCTATAATTTGTTTTTAGTGTTGATGATTTTGTAAGAGGACTAGACACTTATGCACTTGTGCATTGTTCCAAGTGTCAAGGATTACCAAAAGGGATTCAACCTCGTGCTTTATCATGTGTTGATACCTAGATTGATTTGAATTTTTGCATCACCACTTTATGTACTCTTTCTTGCAAGTTATGTGGTTAGTGTTGATCTTGCATATGCATGCCATTAAATGTTGGAGACTAATTGTCATCCTTGTGCGCAAATGTTATAATTGGCAATGTGTATGCCTATGCTTGCATTGATGATTGATTTGCTTGCAATTTGTTAAAATTCGCACTTTGGTTCTTGACTTGGAAATTGATTGAATTCTCTACTTCTTTTTCTTTTGGATGCCACGCCATCCCAACAAACTCTTTGTGATCAATATCACCCTCAAACTCTCTTCCCCTTTCTTCAAATCAATTCTTTTCCAAAGCTTTTTCCAAAGCTCAATTTTTCTCAAGTTGTTTTCATAAGACAATCAAATTCTTTCTAAGATCAATAACACGCCTAAAGTTTCTCAAAGAGTTAGAACTACGTCGCTGTCATACCCCAATTTTGTCCGGCTTAGGGCCAAACCCTAATTTTCCCCACAAAAAAAATAATAATAATAAAATGTATTGCATTTTGGGTCCTAGAAACCATTCCAAAGTTTTTGAAATCATGTTTAGGGTTAGAATGCACTTTTTGGGAAATTAGGGTTTTTAGGGTCGAAAAGGGCATTTTGGTCATTTCTCACAAAGGGGTCTATAAAAATAATTTTTTGCATGAAAATATTTCTCAATAAGCCTCATGCATGAAAATGATTTTTTTAGAAAGTATAAAATTGATTTTATCATGCATATAATATATTCTTGATGAATAAGGAAGGCCCATATTTTTAGGAAAAACAAATAATCGATTACCTCCTTATCTCATTCAAGCAAATAATCGATTATTTGCTCTATGAAAACAAGCAAATAATCGATTATTCCCTCCCTTTTTGAAGCACATAATCGATTATTAGGATGCCCATATTTTTAGGAAAGCAAATAATCGATTACCTCCTTATTTCATTCAAGCAAATAATCGATTATTTGCTCTATGAAATCAAGCAAATAATCGATTATTCCCTCCCCTTTTGAAGCACATAATCGATTAGCATCCTATTTTAACTAAAGCACATAATCGATTACCACCTTTTAAGGAAGGTTGATAATCGATTATGCACCTGTTTTGCCTTACAACAATAATCGATTATCATCTCACCAAAGTTTCCATCTTCATCAACATAATCGATTAGCATGTGTTTTAATTGAAAGACATAATCGATTATGTCATGCATTAATTGTTGAGTTTTTGAAACTCTATAAATAGGAAGCTACGCTTCACCATTTCTTACGGACACTTCACACAAGATCAGAGAGAAGAATTGCTACACACATTTTTCACGAGATCTGACACACATTTTTTCACGAGATCTGAGAGACATTTTCACGAGATCTGAGAGACATTTCACGAGATCTGGGAAGACAACTCTCGGAAATCTCATTTTCCAGTTCTCCGCTTCATTTTCGCTCTATCCGCGCCGTTGGTCCGTCTGAGCTGATCTCTTGCAAGGGTTAGTCGGGGTTTGCGTTCTTCAGATCTGTAATATCTGTCTTCATCAGAGGTATTTCAGTCTTTTCATTTGTTAATGTTTAGTTATTGTGATCCATGTGATTTAACTTAACTATAGCATTCATTTACTCGTTCTTGTATGTTATCGTCCATTGCTGATGACGAACCATATGATTCCCACTTATGCCTAGTGCATCATGTTCTAAGTGGTGAAGATGGTCTCGGGTGATTCAGCTTGCCCCTTTTAAACCCTTTCAAAAACATTATTAGAACTACGTCGCTTTGATTCCCGTTTGGGATACGTAGGAGCGAGCCACGTTCTCGTCAAGCGCAACAAATAAAAATTCTTTTCATCCCCCTAAACCAATCATTTTCATAAAACAAACAAAAATCATTTTTCAAACCCATTGTTGCTAGTAGCTCATCAGAGCCTCTGTTCGTTTAGCTATTAGTGACAATGTCCTTTTCTCCTAAAAATAATAAACGATGATCCATCATAATCTTTGTTAGTTTGATCATCGTACAAATCAATCTCTTTCGAAAATCACTTTCAAAAAAGATAATAAAAAACGAGTTGTTATCAATAGTCCATCAGAACCTTTGTTCGTTTGACTAGCGGTACAACTCTCTCTTTTTTGAGTATTTAGTAGTGATTCATCATAGCCTCTGCTAGTTTAATCATTCACTAATGCTCGTCCTATTTCAAAAACTCACTAAAAAAGGATAAAAAAACAAAAACTTTTCAAAAAGAACCAAGAACTACGTAGCTTTGAATTCTCCATCGCACCGGGAGATACGTAGGAGCGGGCCATGTCCCGTCAAGCACTTTTTTCTAAAAACCTTTTTTTTCCCCCTTTCTCGCCAAAAATAAAATTTTTGTTAAGTTTTCCCATTCATTCTTCAAATAAATAGGCAAACCAAGATATTCTTCAAATCAAATGTTAAAACCACACACTTAATTAGAGGTTCCCTTTCGGTAGAAAGGACGTGCGCGGTGCTAACACCTTCCTCGCACGTAATCGACCCCCGAACCCATATCTCTAGTTTTCAAAAGACCATCCGCCTTGTCCAAAAGACCTTTTTTCAATGTTTTGGTCTTAAAATTAAAATATTGGTGGCGGCTCCAAATTTTTCCACGTTGTACATTGAGAAACCCAAACCGGGGGATTTTTCGGGGTGCAACAGCTGGCGACTCTGCTGGGGACACTTTTTTTTTTTAAAAAAAAGACGAGGGTCAAGCCTAACTAATTTAAATGTGTGGTTTAATGTATTGTTGATTTGATTAAAACCCTGTTTGCCTTTCTTTCTTATCTTTTATTCCCTTTCTTTTATCGCTTATGCCCATGCATTTTTTCAATCCCCATGATCCCCTCTTCTTGGCTCCTTTTCCTGAGGTGAGCAATATCCTTGTTTATAGATATTCTAGGTATGGAACCCTAGGGTAGATAACTTGTTATTGCTTGCTTTTGTCTGGACTGCTCTGGTTTTCATTTCAGGTGGGGGTAGTACTAGGGAAAATGCCCTTGACACACACTACACTTATACCCTGTGACTATGTGCTTTGAGTGGGACCATAACCCAGGTCTGCAAAAACTTAGGAGAGTGGATTCGAGTAGTGAGGGCCCATCAGGACCTTTGTCCATTTGGCTACTTGCGAAAGTTTCAACCAGAGTTGTGCTCTTTCATGATGCCTCACACCTAGCAGTTTGCTGCATTTGTGGGGAATTTTGTGAAAGGGACTGTAGCTCTGGTGGCCTTGTGAGGGAGTGAATAGAGCCACATGGAAGGATTACCCTTTTAATTGCCCTAGATCATAGGTCTTACCTCTTTTTAGGTCACAAGGGCTTTTCCAAAATTGTGTGTGCATTATTGCATCTAGTTTAGTTCATTTCCGCCAACATTTTTCAAAAAAAAAAACAACAAAAGCAAAGAAAAAGAATATGTTTTTCCTTCATGAATACCTATATGAGGTGGCATATGGGGTATATTGCCCTAAAAAACCCCCACCTGTAAATATCTGTCTTTTATAAACAAGCATCCTCATCATCCGCATTTTACACAACATGCATTACATAAGCAAAATTCTGAAAAATTCATACAGCATTCCCCATACATCTAATTTGTTTGCCGGTAATCGTGGAGTAATTTGGAATCTTGTCATAGGCGTAAAAAAAACAAGACAACATGGGATCAAGAAGCGAGAGTATGCTAAATTCGAGGTTTCCAGTAGTAAAGAAAGCAGATGTGACCAGTTTGACAGAGTGTGCCTCTCTAATGGGACCGGATGAGCGTAGGTTGTTTGAAAAGGCTTATGGGAATATTCTCCGGTTGCTGCAGTTAAATCTTCAAGAAAATGTTGTGAAAGCCCTCAGTCAATTCTATGATCCGGATATCCGCTGTTTCATCTTCAAGGATTTCCAACTCTCACCAGCTTTAGAAGAGTATGAACAAATTTTAGGTTTCTTTAAATCAGAGGCGACGCCTTATCAGTACCAGGGGCATCAATATTCAGATCAGAGGCTCTCTTTGCTACTACAGGTTGGAGTGGGGGAGTTAAAGCTCCGGAAAGAGAAAAAGAACCGCATAATGGGGTTTCCACTGAGTTATTTTGAAGACCTAATGAAGTTCCACGCTCAAGCCAACAAATGGGGTCCCTTTAAACAGTTGCTAGCGCTAACTATCTTTGGGATTGTCCTCTTCCCACAAGTTGAAAGGTTCATTGATGAGGTTGCCATTGGAGTGTTCTTAGCCTTCATAAGCAAAGATAATCCAGTTAACCCAGTACCAGCCATACTCGCAGACACTTACTACTCTTTTACGCATCATCGAGTACTAGGGAAAAAGAAGATTGCCTGCTCCCTTCATGTACTGTATGCTTGGCTCCTTAACCACGTCATCGCTCACAAGAATCCAGCTACAGATCTGTTGTCTTATGCCTTGAATTGTGAGGTAGAGGTCAAAAGTGCCCAGGAGTGGGTGCATACCTTAGGGAGCCTTAATGCCCTCAAGGTCCGCTGGTACACTCCTTCATGTTGGAAGAACAGGCCCTCCGTTGTGTTTCGGTGTGGAGACTTTCAGAACGTGCCCCTAATAGGTACTCAAGGCTGCATCAACTATAATCCTTCCTTGATTATCCGACAGCTTGGGTACCCTATGAGGAATATGCCTACCGAAGACATGCTGACTCCCTTTTTCCTTGACAGAGAAGATCCAAAGAACAAGGGTTTACTTCAAAAAATCTCAAAAGCATGGGAAACTGTGGCCCGTAAAAATAGAGATGAGCTCATGGAAAAGGTTGGCGAGGTCACTTTTTACCAATGGTTGTATGAAAGAATCCAAAGTACTCGTCCACCTTCCCAAGAGGCACGGCCAGTCGAGACAGAGATGCCAAAACCTCGCCCTCCTACCCCTGAGGAATTGAATGAGGTTAAATCTGCCTTAGCAAAAGCAGAAGAAGAGAAAAAGGCATTGCAGGCAAAGTTGGAGAAAATAACCCTACAAAAAGAGGAGTTAGAGGAAGAGAACAGGATCAAGGTGATAGCTGTTGAGGAGGGTGTCAAGCGATTCAAAGCAGAAAAGGAGAGTAAACTGGAAGCTCAGAAATACCTGAAGGGGGCTAGGGATGAACTCCAAAGGTACAAGCAGAAAACAAGAAAGGCCTTTGAAGAAACCAAAGAATGGAAGATTGTGGCGACTGAGCCCAGACAAGAACCTCACTTGGTGGAGTTGAAAAGGCAGCTGAAGACTCTTGAACAAGAAAGAAATTCCATTGGGAATGTTCTCAGGGAATATCAAGAAATGCTGAGTTATGAGCAGGGGAGATCTGATGAACTGGCAAGAAATCTCCGATACCTAGGGGAATCTTACAGGCAAGTACAAGCAGAGAGCAAGTACTGGGAACAGCGCTTCCTAGCACTGATTGGCAAGATAGAAGATCAAGAGATTGTTAAAGAGCTTAGAGATGAGATTCGACTTTGGAAGGGTAAATTCTCAAAATTGGCATGGCTAGCTAATCAAGCTGTAAAGGATGTCCCCAGAAGGCTAAGGAGGGCTGAAGCTGAGATGCTTCCCTTCAACACCCCGGTCCATGTGTATGAGTTCGTGAATTTCTGCAAGGCCCTGACTGAGGAACTCATGGAAAAGGCTGAAGGAGCTGCTACTGCAAGCAAAGAAAAAGAAAGGAACAAGAAGTTGAAGACTATATGCTACTAGATTTCAGTGCATTGTAATTTTCTTTTTTAGAATGTTCTCTAGGAAGTTATAATTTTTCTTTAGAATGTTGTAATTTTCTAAGAGCATTGTATTTTTCTTTGGGAGATATTGTTTTGCACTCTTGTACTCTCTTTCTTTCTTATGATTTAAAGCTCGGAGGAAATGTGCCCTATCGCTTGTTGATCCCAATGTTCGTCACGCTTTTTAATGTTTCGATATTTGCTTATGACAAGAGCAAATTATCTCACGATTCCTGGCGCTAAACACAAAAATAATATAAGGCCATGCATTGCATTCATTTACGCATTCATACTTGTACTCATAAAAAATGTTCTATCATCAGAGAGAGAAGCAAAAGGCAAGCTGGTTCGCCAACACCGATATTCCACCCGTCTACAGGCAAGACTGATGGCTAGCAATCAGCATCTCGAGAATGAAGGTCAAGATGAGCCGGTCGTAGAAATCCTTAACCCTGAGCAGCTGGCTCAGGAGAATCAAGTTTTGAAGACTAAAATGGGCGCTATGGAGGCCCAGATGGCTGAAGTAATGAATATGCTGCAAACTCTGAGAAGTGGGGCCGCTGCTGGGGCCACCGCAGTTGTAACTCCAGAAGGGGGCGTTACCTTTGTTTCTCCTCCTACATCAGCTGAAGCTATAACTGTTCATCCTCCTCCCATACCAGAAGTTGGTGGTTCTTCGGGGACAAGCGGTCAGAGACAACCAAATGCACAAGTGTATCCATGGGGGATGCCCATGAATTATACACCATCCACTGCTGAAGCCATTCCTGTGGTGACAAGTCAGCCTGCTCCTGCTCCGGAGGTTACTGTGAATCCTCCAAATGCTGCTTATCAAATGGGAAACCCCGCTCAATATGGGGGTTATTATTTCAATCCAGGGAGCTATCCTCAGGGACAGATGGTTGAGAGTTCACAACCGAGAGATAGATATCACTTACTAGAAGAACGGTTGAGAGCAATGGAAGGGTCCGGTACAAAGGCTAAAGATGCACGGGACCTGTGTCTTGTCCCAGGTGTTGTTATACCTCCCAAATTCAAGGCGCCAGATTTTGACAAATACCGCGGCACTGGCTGTCCCTCCAGCCATCTAACGATGTATGTCAGAAAGATGGCAGCTTATGCCCATGATGACAAGGTGCTGATCCATTTCTTTCAGAACAGTCTGACTGGAGCGTCTCTAGACTGGTATATGCAACTGCAATCCTCCGACATCCACAGTTGGAAGGATCTCTCGGAGGCATTTATTAAACAGTATCAGTACAATGTGGATCTAGCACCTGACAGATCTCAACTACAACTCATGAGCAAAGGCGACAGGGAATCATTTAAAGAATATGCCCAGAAGTGGAGAAGTGTAGCAGCCCAAGTGAAGCCACCATTGACAGAAAGGGAAATGGTATATATGTTCATGGAAACTCTCCCAGGAATATACTATGATCGGTTGGTGGGTAGTGTCTCTTCTAGCTTCTCTGATATGGTGATCATTGGGGAACGTCTGGAACATGGATTGCGTAGTGGGAAAATTGCCGGAGGTTTTGGCAATCCTGGTGGGCAGAAGAAACCTTTTTCAAATTTCCCTAAGAAGAGAGAGGGAGAGACAAATGTCATTACAGCAGGGGGAGGTCCGTCCTTCAACGCCCCACAGCAGAAAGTTCCGTTCTCTGTTCCAGCTCAGCCGCCGCAGAATAATCCGGGTCACAGAACTCAGAATCATCAAGAAAGGAAACGTACCAGTTTTGATCCAATTCCCATCACTTATACTGAGCTGTTTAATCATCTCATTGCAAAGAATCTAGTCAAGACTCGCCCTATGAGGACTGTGCAACCACCTTTCCCTAGAGGATATAATGCTGACGCCACCTGTATTTTCCATAGTGGAGGGGTCGGTCACACGGTGGAAGATTGCTATGCGTTCAAGTTTATAGTTCAAGACTTAATTGATGCCAATTGGCTATCTTTTAAACCGAACAACCCGAGCACGACAACTAACCCCTTGCCAGGTCATGGGGCACCGTCTGCCCATGCTATAGAGGATTCGGGGAGCCAGATCATGCTAAAGAACGTTGAGAGTATCAAGACTCCTTTGGAAGACATACATGCTGAGTTATGTCGCTGTGGGGTAATTCAGAAAGGTTGTGTGTGTGCTGACCCTGCGTGTGCAGGTGCTTGTGAAGATTTTAAGTCTGTTTTGCAAGATTTGATGGACCGTTATGTGGTTCGGTTGGAAGTAGTTGAGAAAAGCATATGCATTTGTCTTCTTTGTTGTTCTCTATCTCCTCTTCTACTCCTTTTCTTTTATTGCTTATGCCCATGCATTCTTCCAATCCCCATGATCCCTTCTTCTTCGCTCCCTTTCTTCGGTAAGTGCATGCATCTTTCCCCCCATTCTATCATGTCTTCTCTTCTTGGCTCCCTTTCTTAAGGTAAGCAATACCCTTGTTGTTGATATCCTAGGTTAGTTTATTTGGTATAGAACCCTAGTGTAGACAACATGTTATTGCTTGCAATTGTCTGGACTGCTCTGGTTTTCATTTCAGGTGGGGTAGTGCTAGGGAAAACGCCCTTGACACACACTACACTTATACCCTGTGACTATGTGTTTTGAGTGGGACCATAACCCAGGTCTGCAAAAACTTAGAAGAGTGGATTCGAGTAGTGAGAGCCCATCAGGACCTTTGTCCGTTTGGCTACTTGCGAAAGTTTCAACCAGAGTTGTGCTCTTTCATGATGCCTCACACCTAGCAGTTTGCTGCATTTGTGGGGAGTTTTGTGAAAGGGACTGTAGCTCTGGTGGCCTTGTGAGGGAGTGAATAGAGCTACATGGGAGGATTACCCTTTAAATTGCCCTAGATCGTAGGTCTCACCTCTTCTTAGGTCACAAGGGCTTTTCCAAAATTGTGTGTTGCATTATTACATCTAGTTTAGTTCTTTTCCTTCAACGATTTTCGAAAAAAACAACAAAATCGAAAAGAATATATTTTTCCTTCTCTTTCATAAATACCTATACGAGGTGGCATATAGGGTATACTGCCCTAAATTTTCAAATCCCCACCTGTAAATATCTTTCTTTATGTAAATAACATGAAAAAGCATCCTCATCATCCGCACTTTGCATCATGGCATCATGCATTACATAAAACAAAATTTTGGAAAAAAACAATTATCATCCCTATGGTATTTCATTCGTTCATAATCATGAAAAATCATCAAGTGATGCAATTTACGGTATCCTCATTCAAAATGCACATTCGTTCATTCATTCACCCACTCATTCCGTCGTCCATCCATATCACATCATCGCATTAATACTTTTCTGTGTCGCAAATCAAAAATAAGCATTAACGTCTCATCTCACATGCACCTTCATTCAATATCTCTCATGCATTAGGAAAGTAATTGCAAGCATCACGCATTTCATTTCATTGCATAAGAAAAATGAAAACCAGAAGCAGCTATCATCCATATCGCATTTCATTCATCCTTGATTATGCAAAAGCTTTCATCAAATAAAGGTGGGCATCACATCAATATTGCATGCATATATCATTCCGCTATTCATATAGCCTTAGCTCAAATGCACCATTTTCTGCATGCATTATTATTTTTCTCTTTCATATCATAACAAATAAACAAAAATCCAAAAATGTATGTTTTCTACTAGAATTTAGAAAATGCATCGCATGTACCCCTTTTCCCTTTTTCATGGCATAAAAAATAAGCACTTGAACGTTTCATTTTGCATGCATTTCCACGCGTTAAAAATAATTGTGAGTATCATGCATTTCATTTCATTGCGTAAAAACAAAATAAAACAGGAAGCAATTATCATCCACATTGCATAAGCATCACATTCATCCGGGTGCATGTACAAAAATTCATCATCAAATAATACGGACATCGCGTCAATGTGGCACTTATGCATCATTTCATTAACCTCATCACTTTGTTCGAATACATCATTTCTCCCTGCAAGCATCCTTTCGAAACGAAGAAAAATTTCTCATGTGATGGCTTAATGGATAGAAGTGCACCTTTGAACGACGAAGGGTAATGCCTCAAATTTGTTTGTCGACTACAAATTTGAGATGTTACTCTACGATGTCAGAGCACTTTGACCCAGTCGCACGTGTTTTAATTTCAAGTAGAAAATTAAATTGAGTCAACTAATTCAGTACATTGTGTGAAGTATTGAGTCAGGATCCACTCAATGTTTCAGGCAAGTTACTCAGGGTAACGACAATCAGTTGCCTCATATCACCATTCTTGCATCTCTCATCATTCAAAAAAGGGGCATTGGCATCCCGCATCTTGTCTTGCCTCTAAAAAAATAAAAAAAAAATCAAAAATCACTTTGAAAAAAAAAGGGGGGCATCATTCTTGCATCATTCGCATTGGTATTCCATATTTTGTCTTGCATTAAAAACAACAAAATAATTTAGAATAAGCCACACTTTTCGAGTAGTCGTTCTCCACGCATATGCATCATACTTGCATATCATAATTTGTTCATTCATTCATTGCATAAAATAAAAGTTGTGATGAGAAGCGAGACATTCTTGCAAAACAATCATCATTTTTTGAAGAAGTTTAGCCTTAATTGGTTGCAAACTCAAGGTGTTCCAAGGCACTCAGTTTTTCAAATCAATAGCTCATTTGCATGTCTTTCAAAAGCACTGCATCCCATCCATTCCATGACAAAAAAAAACTGAAGCAGCTGTTGCACCCCGAAAAATCCCGCTTGGGTTTCTCAATGTACAACGTGGAATAATTTTGGAGCCGCCACCAATATTTTAATTTTAAGACCAAAACATTGAAAAAAGGTCTTTTGGACAAGGCGGATGGTCTTTTGAAAACTAGAGATATAGGTTCGGGGGTCGATTACGTGCGAGGAAGGTGTTAGCACCGCGCACGTCCTTTCTACCGAAAGGGAACCTCTAATTAAATGTGTGGTTTTAACATTTGATTTGAAAAATACCTAGATTTGCCTATTTATTTCTTGTTTGAAGACGAATGAGAAAACTTACTGGAAATTTTATTTTTGGTGAGAAAGGGGGGAAAAAGGGGTTTTTAGAAAAAAAAGTGCTTGACGGGACATGGCCCGCTCCTACGTATCTCCCGGTGCGATGGAGAATTCAAAGCTACGTAGTTCTTGGTTCTTTTTGAAAAGTTTTTTGTTTTTTTATCTTTTTTAGTGAGTTTTTGAAATAGGACGAGCATTAGTAAATGATTAAACTAGCAGAGGCTATGATGAATCACCACTAAATACTCAGAAAAAGAGAGTTGTGCTGCTAGTCAAACGAACAAAGGTTCTGATAGACTATTGACAACAACTCGTTTTTATTATCTTTTTTGAAACTGATTTTCGAAAGAGATTGATTTGTACGATGATCAAACTAACAAAGGTTATGATGGATCACCGTTTATTATTTTTAGGAGAAAAGGACATTGTCACTAATAGCTAAACGAACAGAGGCTCTGATGAGCTACTAGCAACAATGGGTTTGAAAGTGGTTTTTGTTTGTTTTATGAAAATGATTGGTTTAGGGGGGTGAAAAGAATTTTTATTTGTTGCGCTTGACGAGAACGTGGCTCGCTCCTACGTATCCCAAACGGGAATCAAAGCGACGTAGTTCTAATGAAAAATGTTTTTTTGAAAGGGTTTGAAAGGGGAGGTTGAATCATCTGAGACCATCTTCCCCATTTAGAAAATGATGCACTAGGCATAAGTGGGAATCATGTGGGTCATCATCAACAAAGACACTACAGCTAAATCACATAGGGCAATTTTGGCATGGATCAGAATGATTAAATTTTAACAAATGTAAAGACCGAAATACCTCTGATGAAGACAGATATTACAGATCTGAAGAACAAAAATGAAGCGGAGAACTGGAAAATGAGATTTGCGAGAGCTGTCTTCCCAGATCTCGTGAAAACGTTTCTGGAGCAATTCTTCTCAGATCTTGTGAAAAAAATGTGTGTAGCAATTCTTCTCTCTGATCTCGTGTGAAGTGTCTGTCTCCTGTGAGATGTGTGTCTGAAAAAATGAAAATCACGCCTACGTATTTATAGGCTTAGGCAACAGTAGAATTTTGAAAAGACAATTAATGTAAGTGAAGAATCGATTATTGCATGAAGGCAAAATATAGTATAATCGATTCTTTGCTTTTAGAAAACATAGGAATCGATTCCTTGGGCTTTAGAAATTAGTGGGAATCGATTTTCAGGACCTTTTGCATAGGTGAAAATCGATTCCTTACTTAGTTAACACAATGAGGAATCGATTCTTGAGCCTTTGGAAATAGTGGGAATCGATTTTCAGGACCTTTTGCATAGGTGAAAATCGATTCCTTACTTAGTTAACACAATGAGGAATCGATTCTTGAGCCTTTGGAAATAGTGGGAATCGATTTTCAGGACCTTTTGCATAGGTGAAAATCGATTCCTTACTTAGTTAACACAATGAGGAATCGATTCTTGCTTTCCACAAAATGCTTTTAGGTCTTTGCCATGCATGCATAAAATATTTTCCAAAGCTTGCCATGCATGCATAACATATTTTTCAAAAACCCTAATTTGATGCATGAGGCCTATTGCAAAAAAATTGTTTTTAGAGACCCTTTTGTGAGAAATGACCAAAATGCCCTTTTTGACTCTAACTTCCCAAAACGTGCATTCTAACCCTAAAAATGATGCATAATTTATTTTTGTGTGGAAAATTAGGGTTTGGACCTAAGCCGGACAAAATTGGGGTATGACAGCTGCCCCTCTTTATCTGAATTTTAACGAGGAATATGAATTGGCCGAAACATATTCCAAGGCAAAATGAAGATAAAGAATTCAGAAATTATACCGATTTTGTCCACTTGGGGAAACCCGAATTTTCCTCTTTTTCTTTTTCTATTTTTGAAAAGATGGGCTTGAGAACAAACGGGGAATGGTTAACACCTAGCGCATTAACCGAGAGAGAAAATGACGGACCACTCGGGATCTGAAGGAGCACTAAGGCTCTGAAGGACCGCTCAAGGTCTGAAGGAGCACTAAGGCTCTGAAGGACCACTCAGGGTCTGGAAGGCTGCCTAGGCCTTAATTGAAGGACCATCGTGGTCTGAAGGAGCGCTACTAGCTATGGTACTAGTAAAACGGTCTGAGGGGGCCTTTCGAGCGGCCATGATGGGTCAAGATCAGCTCCGGAACTGATATGTTGACTATGAAGGACGTCCGTCGTGTCTTAGGCTGACACAACTAGTCTGAAGGACCACTTGGGGTCTGAAGGACTTACCCGCAGCTCGAATACGAGGTGAAGTCTGCTTTTGAAGGGACACTTGGGTCCTGAAGGGATTCACGAATCCTGTTGGTTGATTGATTGAAAAGTTCAACTAAAGCAGACAGAAAAGTAAAATGAGCACTTGGCGTGCAAACAGAAAAGTAAATGGGCACTTGGCGTGCAAACAGAAAGGTAAAAGGGCACTTGGCGTGCAAACAGAAAGGTAAAATGGGCACTTGGCGTGCAAACAGAAAAGTAAATGGGCACTGGGCGTGCAGAAAGCGGTAAATGGGCACTAGGCGTGCAAAAGCAGGAAATAAAGCGGTAAAGACCGCAGTAAAGAAGGAGCACTGAGGGCTCAGGATGAGCATAGAGGGCTCAGGAGGGAGCACAGAGGGCTCAGGATGAGCGCAGAGGGCTCAGGGGGAGCACAGAGGGCTCAGGATGAGCACAGAGGGCTCACAAATGTTGTTGATTGGTTGATTTGAAATGACCGATGCTGCTGTGTTGGATTGAGGTGCTTGCATACGTCAGTTGATGCAAGGAATGGTGCATGGAGTATGAATGCAGGTTATGAGTGCATGTTATGCATGTGCATGCAATGAGTGCATGTTATGAGTGCATGTTATGCATGTGCATGCAATGAGTGCATGTTATGAGTGCATGTTATGAGTGCATGTTATGAGTGCATGTTATGCAAAGGCATGTTATGCATGTGCATGCAATGAGTGCATGTTATGAGTTCATGTTATGCAAAGGCATGTTATGCATGTGCATGCAATGAGTGCATGTTATGCTATGATTTTGGTGTAATGATGAATGTAATGCATGACTGTGTTTTGTTTATTGCCTTTTTTTGCTTATTATTTTTTTTATTTTTGCTGGTTCAGCCAACCCGCGACACTCATGACACGAGACTGAGGAACCTGTTGGACTTGCGGGCTCATGGGCCGAGTGCATGTTGGTCTTGACTTTGCTGGTTTGAAGCAATCGTGGATGTAGTTGCTCTCTTGTGCATGATTGACTGATTTTGGGGAATTGCCTTCTCCCTGGACTCTTAAGAATCTCGTAATGATTTGCAATGCTCTATGATGTATGCACATGTTTTACAGTTCAGGACCATCATCATCATAAAACGTTTATTTTGAGCAGAAAAAGCAGAAAATAAAAGAGTGAACAGATATGAGAAATTTGAACTTTATTAATGTGGAAACCGGTCGCACAAGAAGTTACGCCGATTATTTATTACACTTAAAAGTTTAAACTGTAAAAAGACACGAAAAAGGAGAGAAGCTGAATTCTGACTGTCTGTCTCTGTGGAACAGTGCCAAACATCTATGTCCTTGACCTTGATCACTCCCTCATCCAAGCTTGTAGGAGAGTTGTATGCCTTTCTTTACTTTTCATGCCTAAGTTTTCAGACCCTAATTTTTGCCTGGATCGCCCTTTGCGGGTTTTCAATCCACCGGGTCGCTCTGATTTTGCCTAGGTCGCCCTTTGCGGGTTTTCAACCTAGCGAGCTAATTCTTACTTGGCTTGTCTTTCTCTTTTTTCATCTATTTCTTTTAGGCATAATACTTCTTCACTTGATCTGAATTGACTGGATTCCTGAGATCTTCGCCGTCTATGTTTATGAGTATCGGCGCTCCTCTGGAAAAAGCTTTCTTGACTTCACATGGACCGTCATAAGTGGGCCTCAACTTCCCACGGAGTCAGTCCGGATAGGTAGGATCTTTTTGAGTACAAGGTCTCCTTCGCCGAATTCTCGAAGACGGACTTTCCTGCCGAAAGCTGCCTTCATTTTTTGTTGGTACAATTGGCCATGGCGCAGGGCAGCAATTCTTTTCCCTTTAATGAGATTCAGTTGATCTAGACGAGCTTGGATCCATTTTGCTTCTTCTAACCTGGCCTCCATGACTACTCGTAGAGAGGGTGTTTCAACCTTGACGAGAAGGACTGCTTCTGACCCATACACTAGAGAAGAAAGGGGGTTGCCCCTGTATGATTTCAATGAATGTGAGTGCGACAAGGGATGAGATAGGTGTAGGGTCAATTTCCCCAGTTGTAGGAGGGGTGGAGAGCGACAGAATTGCCCCACCTGGCACATTGTAAACAAATGAATTTACTTGTCCTTGAGCTAAAACCTTGAGAAAACAACAGCAATCAATCATTGATCGGAATGGACCTTTCGGGATTGTGGTGTTTTGTGGAGGAGAGATGAGTAGGCTTAATGAGGTATTTGGGGCTAATGGCAGGATGGTTTTTATTTGGTGTTGGCTGTCGATCGATGATTTATGATGGTTAACTGGCTTGATGAGGTATTAGGAGGTTTTATTCCTGGCTAAAGGTCTGTGGAGGGCGGACTGTCGAGGTCAAATGAGAGTGTTTGCGGTTTATGAGAGGAGAGGTGCATGGAAATGAGAAAGTGTTTGAAGGTTTATTGAGACAAGGACCTCTTGGGTTTTGTGGTAACATGTATCAACTCACTATTTACATCTCTTTTGTATTTTTCTTTTGGTTTTGGGATTTTCCTTTTTGAATGATTTTTCCTTCTTTGACTTCTTCTTTTTCTTGAGCTTGGGTGAGCTGATAAAGAACGATGTACTGTTTTTTCTGAGGTGGTCCTTGTCTAAGGTGACTTTTGGATTTTTGGCTTTTTCTTGGCTTAAGATGGGTCGGAAAGGATTTTGGTTTCTCTTTGGGATTTTCTTGGCTTAAGGTGGTTAGGAGAGGATTTTGTTTTTGGAAATGGAATGGTAGTCCGACTTCATTTCAAATCATGATTGCTTATTTCCTCAAAATTAACTCTGGGACAATAATTCACTTATTTTCATGCACTTGCCCTTCTTCTTTATTTCCTTTCCTTTGCTGAATAGCCCCTTTTCTTTGCTTCATTAACCTTCTGGAGGATTTTCCCGGTCTTTCTCAACGTCCCACTCTGCTTGATTGATAAGGTGATCAAAGTCAAAATATGGACCGTTGGCACTGTTATTTTGAGAGACAATTGCTATGGATTTGCTTTTTGCCGAGGCGAAAAAGCAGAATGGAAGGTGAGACAAGCAAGCAAAAACAATAAAGAAAAGAAGAGACACATGAAATGAGAAAGAAATTGATTTTTATTGATTGGAATTCAAAAACAACGTTTTTATTGATGATAATGATTTAGAAAATAAAAACATGTGCACCCCTGACAACTGGTCCTGTGGCCTTGGGCAGAGCCACAGGGTTGCATTACAAATGACTACTTTAAATCAAAGGTCCCAGGAGGATCAACAGTCTTTCAATTCTTTAATTCTTTCACCAGCACTGCAGCGACAAACCAGGTTTGCACCACCCTCTTCTGACTTAGTACCATCATTGATGACAGCAATTTGATAGTGTTGTTCCTCTTCCTCATCCCATCCTGTGGGCTGTATGTCTTCCATTCGGATTTGAGCACTCTCGGGAGCGTCATATCTGACCAAGTAATCAAACTTTCCACTGGGCTCCCCTAGGGTATCCCAACATCCCTCTTTCGCAGGCACCGCTGTTACTTCCTCATTGATTTCTTCTTCACCATCAATATCAGGGGTTCCTATCTGAATCACGCGCCGATCTATCAGGTCTTGCACTGCATGTTTGAAGGCTCTGCACTCCTCCACAGTATGACCAACCCCGTTTTCGTGGAAACTGCAGGTAGCACTTGCATTGTACCTTCGGGAAAATGGCGGTTGAAGGGCCTTCATTGGCCGGGTGCTGATCAGGTTCTTGGAAGTCAGGTGATTAAACAATTCCGTGCATGTCATCGGTATTGGATCAAAACTGGTTCGTTTCTTGTACTGATAACCCTGAGCCTTGTGACTGTCACCGCCTTGCTGGGATGGCACAAGAGCAGAGAATGGAACAGTTTGTGGTGGCGGAGGAATGACACCAACTGGACCCACGACAGTGACACCTTCAGCAGCTGCCCCACTCTTTAAGCTCTGCAATATGACCATCATCTCATGTATCTGGGCCTCCATTGCCTTCAATCGTTCTTCTAGCAAGTGATATCTGTCTCTTGGCTGTGGGCTTTCAATCATCTGGCCCTGAGGATAGCTCCTCGGACTGAAGTAGTAAACCCCATACTGAGCGGAATTTCCCATTTGATAAGCAACACTTGGAGGATTCACAATAATCTCCGGAGCAAGAGCAGAAGAACTTCTGGGAGGTATAATACTGGGACTAGGGATGTGAATGTGTGGCACACCCGCAGCTCCACTAGAAGTAACCACAGCAGGCTGACTTGTCACCACGGGAATGGCTTCAGCAGTGGTCCCACTTCTCAGATTTTGCAGCATATTCATTATCTCGGCCCTCTGAGCCTCCATAGCCTCCACTTTAGTCTTCAAAGCTTGATTCTCTTGAGCCAGCTGCTCGGGGTTAAGAATTTCCACAACCGACTCATCTTGACCCAGGGAGTCCTCATTCTCGAGATGTTGATTGCTAGCCATTAGTCTTGTCTGTAGACGGATAGAGTATCGGTGTTGGCGAACCAGCTTGCCTTTTGTTTTTCTTTCTGATGATAGAACATCTTTTATGAGTACAAGTATGAATGCGTAAATGAATGCAATGCATATGCACATGGCTTTATGTTATTAGATGCATGAGGAATGCTGTATGAATTTTTCAGAATTTTGTTTATGTAATGCATGCTGTTACGATGTAAAATGCGAGTGATGAGGATGCTTGTTATAAAGACAGACATTTACAGGTGGGGGTTTTGAAATTTTAGGGCAGTATACCCTATATGCCACCTCATATAGGTATTCATGAAAGTGAAGGAAAAACATATTCTTTTTTTTTTGATTTTGTTGTTTTTTTCAAAAAATGTTGGCGGAAATGAACTAAACTAGATATAATAATGCAACACACAATTTTGGAAAAGCCCTTGTGACCTAAAAAGAGGTGAGACCTATGATCTAGGGCAATTTAAAGGGTAATCCTTCCATGTAGCTCTATTCACTCCCTCACAAGGCCACCAGAGCTACAGTCTCTTTCACAAAATTCCCCACAAATGCAGCAAACTGCTAGGTGTGAGGCATCATGAAAGAGCACAACTCTGGTTGAAACTTTCGCAAGTAGCCAAACGGACAAAGGTCCTGATGGGCTCTCACTACTCGAATCCACTCTCTTAAGTTTTTGCAGACCTGGGTTATGGTCCCACTCAAAACACATAGTCACAGGGTATAAGTGTAGTGTGTGTTAAGGGCATTTTCTTTAGTACTACCCCCACCTGAAATAAAAAACCAGAGCAGTCCAGGCAAAAGCAAGCGATAACAAGTTATCTACCCTAGGGTTTCATACCTAGAATATCTATAAACAAGGATACCGCTTACCTTAGGAAGAGGAGCCAAGAAGAGGGGATCATGGGGATTGAAAAAATGCATGGGCATAAGCGATAAAAGAAAGGGAATAAAAGATAAGAAAGAAAGGCAAACAGGGTTTTAATCAAATCAACAATACATTAAACCACACATTTAAATTAGTTAGGCTTGACCCTCATCTTTTTAAAAAAAAGTGTCCCCAGCAGAGTCGCCAGCTGTTGCACCCCGAAAAATCCCGCTTGGGTTTCTCAATGTACAACGTGGAATAATTTTGGAGCCGCCACCAATATTTTAATTTTAAGACCAAAACATTGAAAAAAGGTCTTTTGGACAAGGCGGATGGTCTTTTGAAAACTAGAGATATAGGTTCGGGGGTCGATTACGTGCGAGGAAGGTGTTAGCACCGCGCACGTCCTTTCTACCGAAAGGGAACCTCTAATTAAATGTGTGGTTTTAACATTTGATTTGAAAAATACCTAGATTTGCCTATTTATTTCTTGTTTGAAGACGAATGAGAAAACTTACTGGAAATTTTATTTTTGGTGAGAAAGGGGGGAAAAAGGGGTTTTTAGAAAAAAAAGTGCTTGACGGGACATGGCCCGCTCCTACGTATCTCCCGGTGCGATGGAGAATTCAAAGCTACGTAGTTCTTGGTTCTTTTTGAAAAGTTTTTTGTTTTTTTATCTTTTTTAGTGAGTTTTTGAAATAGGACGAGCATTAGTAAATGATTAAACTAGCAGAGGCTATGATGAATCACCACTAAATACTCAGAAAAAGAGAGTTGTGCTGCTAGTCAAACGAACAAAGGTTCTGATAGACTATTGACAACAACTCGTTTTTATTATCTTTTTTGAAACTGATTTTCGAAAGAGATTGATTTGTACGATGATCAAACTAACAAAGGTTATGATGGATCACCGTTTATTATTTTTAGGAGAAAAGGACATTGTCACTAATAGCTAAACGAACAGAGGCTCTGATGAGCTACTAGCAACAATGGGTTTGAAAGTGGTTTTTGTTTGTTTTATGAAAATGATTGGTTTAGGGGGGTGAAAAGAATTTTTATTTGTTGCGCTTGACGAGAACGTGGCTCGCTCCTACGTATCCCAAACGGGAATCAAAGCGACGTAGTTCTAATGAAAAATGTTTTTTTGAAAGGGTTTGAAAGGGGAGGTTGAATCATCTGAGACCATCTTCCCCATTTAGAAAATGATGCACTAGGCATAAGTGGGAATCATGTGGGTCATCATCAACAAAGACACTACAGCTAAATCACATAGGGCAATTTTGGCATGGATCAGAATGATTAAATTTTAACAAATGTAAAGACCGAAATACCTCTGATGAAGACAGATATTACAGATCTGAAGAACAAAAATGAAGCGGAGAACTGGAAAATGAGATTTGCGAGAGCTGTCTTCCCAGATCTCGTGAAAACGTTTCTGGAGCAATTCTTCTCAGATCTTGTGAAAAAAATGTGTGTAGCAATTCTTCTCTCTGATCTCGTGTGAAGTGTCTGTCTCCTGTGAGATGTGTGTCTGAAAAAATGAAAATCACGCCTACGTATTTATAGGCTTAGGCAACAGTAGAATTTTGAAAAGACAATTAATGTAAGTGAAGAATCGATTATTGCATGAAGGCAAAATATAGTATAATCGATTCTTTGCTTTTAGAAAACATAGGAATCGATTCCTTGGGCTTTAGAAATTAGTGGGAATCGATTTTCAGGACCTTTTGCATAGGTGAAAATCGATTCCTTACTTAGTTAACACAATGAGGAATCGATTCTTGAGCCTTTGGAAATAGTGGGAATCGATTTTCAGGACCTTTTGCATAGGTGAAAATCGATTCCTTACTTAGTTAACACAATGAGGAATCGATTCTTGAGCCTTTGGAAATAGTGGGAATCGATTTTCAGGACCTTTTGCATAGGTGAAAATCGATTCCTTACTTAGTTAACACAATGAGGAATCGATTCTTGCTTTCCACAAAATGCTTTTAGGTCTTTGCCATGCATGCATAAAATATTTTCCAAAGCTTGCCATGCATGCATAACATATTTTTCAAAAACCCTAATTTGATGCATGAGGCCTATTGCAAAAAAATTGTTTTTAGAGACCCTTTTGTGAGAAATGACCAAAATGCCCTTTTTGACTCTAACTTCCCAAAACGTGCATTCTAACCCTAAAAATGATGCATAATTTATTTTTGTGTGGAAAATTAGGGTTTGGACCTAAGCCGGACAAAATTGGGGTATGACAGCAGCTCATCAATTCATTGTTCTAACTAATGTTGACTCTCTGTGAAGCATTCCTATAGTGAACGTGCATGACACGTGCAGTTTCTCTTGTTTGAGTCAGTCAGTTTCCTTCCTTGTCATCATCACCATCCAAGTCTAACCCCGCCCCGTCCATCCATAAGGCGCATATTCTCTCCCATCAGTGCATACTTGACTTTTTGGTTCATTCTCACTAACACTCTAAGTCCTCCATGCTGGGGCAATTCTGGGATCACTAACTTTCTTTATCGGCATTATTTTCCTTCAGTGCAAGTCTTTCAAAAAAAAAAAGAAGGGATAAATGAGAAGAACAAGCTGGCTAGGTTGAAAACCTGCAAAGGGCAGCCTAGGCAAAAATGAGCGCCCGGTGGATTGAAAACTCGCAAAGAGCGGTCCAGGAAAAAATTAGGGCATAAAAAAAATGCAAAGAAAAGAGCAAACACATGTAGATAGATAAATTGTTGTCAAGTTTTACGAAAAAATAAGCAATCGGAATTTGAAATAAAGTTTGGCCATCTCCTCAAAAATCCCAACATCCCAGAAAGTCCCTTTCCTACCCACCTTAAGCCAAGAAAAACCAAAATACAAAAATCACCTTAGACAAGGATCAATTCCACATCGAAAATGGTATATCATCTTTATCAGCTCACCCAAGTCCAAAGAAAAGAAAGAAGCCAAAGGGAGAAGAATGCAATCAAACAAAAAGATTCAGAAAAAATGAAAGAATCCCAAAAAAAAGAAAGAAAAGAGAGAAAATCAAAAAAAGGATTCAAAAATGAGAATCCCAAAGCAAAAGAAAATACAAAAGAAATGCAAGTGGTGAGCTGGTACATGTTATCACAAAACACAAGAGATCCTTGTCGCAATAAGTCTTCAAACGCTTCATCATTCCCATACACTCCTCCTTCCATAAACCGCAAACACTTTCCTTTGACCTCGGCATCCCGCCCTCTACAAACCCTTAGCCAGGAATAAAACTTCCAAACACCTCATCAAGCCAATTAACCATCATAAATCATCGATCGTCAGCCAACGCCGAATAAAAATCATCCTACCATTAGCCCCAAGCACTTCATTAAGCCCAATCATCCATTCCCCACAAAACACCACAATTCTCGAAAAGTCTATTTCGATCAATGACCGGTTGCTTTCGTTTTCTCAAATTTTAATCTTAGGACAACTAAGTTTATCTGTCTACAATGTGTTTGCTCAAAAGAAAAAACAAACGATCAGAAAAAAGAAAGCTGATCAAGGAAAAACAAACCCTCAGGAAAAAGAGATAAGGGAACAAAAATAAACAGTCGAAAAAAAGAAAGCTGACGGAAAAAGGAAGACTTGCACTTCAAACGCATTCAAGTTGCATTAAAACAAGGCTTAGTGATCATCAAGTGAGGCTTCTTTCATACTAAAAGTCAAAACTTTCATTGCATTTGAGTTTTTCTTAAAGAGAATCAAAGATGTGTACTAGGGGACATTTCCTTCACCTCTCACTCCACTCAACCATGGGGAGATTTGTTCGTCGTCTATCCCGTTCACATACCACCCTCCGTATATAACCGTCACCATAACTCTATCACCTTTCACAACCTCACTCAAAGAAACCGTTTGAAACGTCATTCCAAAGTGGGGCAAGTGCATTCCCATTCCTTCACCTCATTCATTCCCATAAAAACCTCACCGGGGCAATCTCTCAACTCACTATCCTAAATAAGGCCTTATCATTCTAATTGGGGCAACTTTGCCTCGTCATGACTGGGGCAACAACCAAACTCTGTGGGTTGAAACAAAACCCCTTTTATTCCACCTTTCATCCCAAGAGCCGAAGTGTTCCCAATTCATCATCTCCTACACCCCTAGTCATTATCACCACCAGGAAGAGGCAAGCTTATTCACTCATCAAAAGCCTGAACCGGGGCAGTCTTGCATCCCTTGGTCCCTCATGAGCGTCGGCAATAATCATGTCTGTCATCCCTTCACTTGCCATAAATGTCCATGCCCTAAACCAATCCCAAGTTAACGGACTCACTCATTCACATTTGCACCCCTATGCATGCTTACTAGACAATGCTTCAAAGAGAGAGAACACAAGTTAGTCATGCGATATTTAAGATTCAGTCGTCATTGGAAGGAAGAGAAAGCAAGTGAGCTTGTTTGTAAATAAAAACCTTGAGAACACCGGAGTTTGAATCAAATTCCATTTTTTCTCAACAAAATGGTCAATAATCAACTCAATTCCTTGCATTCAAAGTCTTGCATCTCATCATCATAAAAATGTTCAAGTACCCTAATCATTCATATCTTATTTTTCGCCTCATGCATTTAGGCGTTCCATTTTGTTTATCATTGTGTCCCATTTGCATCGTGCCAACATCATCATTTCATGAAAGGCAACAAAAAAAGAAGCAACGGATAAAAGCAAAAAAAATCTTCCATTTCATTCCATCAAGCATCAAAGCATTGCATCATAAAGAAAGAAAAAGCAAAAACACAAGCACTCCATAATATTTCAACATCATTGTATCGAACATCAAATCCTTTTCAATGAATGGGGGGGCTAAGTTGAATACACGTTCGGGATAGTCATCAGGACGTTTGAATTGATCACTCAAGAATCTGAAAGTCCCTATGTCAAAAAGAAAAAACACGTCATCCCATGTCATTGCATTTGCATCATATTAATGTTTGCATTTCGTAAAAGGGAAAGAACCAAAGTCCTTGCATCAAAGCATTACATGTGTATCATGCAAGGCAACACAAAGGCTCCCCATGTCATTCGTCATTCCACTATCGTTCATTTCTTCATGCCACTCATCGAAACATTGCATTCGCATGCCCGCCTTTCATGAAAAGAGAAAGAAATGAGCAGAAAATAAAACAAGAGCATTCCATTCATCAAAACATTGCATCGCACACTTGCATTACAAGTATCAATCTTTGCATCAAACATCAAAGCACTACGTTTGCATATTCGCATTTCATAAAGAGTAAAAGAAAACAAGCAAAGAAAAACAAACGATCAGAAAAAAGAAGGCTGATCGAAGAAAAAAAAACAATCAGACCAAAAGAAAAACTTCAGGAGCGTTCCACCACATTCATCATTACACCAAAATCATTGCATTGCATGCACATGCATAACATGCCCTTGCATAACATGCACCCATACTCCATGCACTATTCCTTGCATCAACTAACGTATGCAGGTACCTCAATCCAATACAGCAGCATCAGTCATTTCAAATCAACCAATCAACAAAATTTGTGATCCCTCTGTGCTCATCCTGAGCCCTCTGTGCTCCCCCTGAGCCCTCTGTGCTCCCTCCTGAGCCCTCTGTGCTCCCCCCGAGCCCTCTGTGCTCATCCTGAGCCCTCTGTGCTCCCCCTGAGCCCTCTGTGCTCATCCTGAGCCCTCTGTGTTCCTCCTGAGCCCTCTGTGCTCCCCCCCTAAGCCCTCTGTGCTCCTCCTGAGCCCTCTGTGCTCCCCCTGAGCCCTCTGTGCTCCCCCTGAGCCCTCTGTGCTCATCCTGAGCCCTCTGTGCTCCTCCTGAGCCCTCTATGCTCCCCCCCTAAGCCCTCTGTGCTCCTCCTGAGCCCTCTGTGCCCCCCCTGAGCCCTCTGTGCTCCCTCCTGAGCCCTCTGTGCTCCCCCTGAGCCCTCTGTGCTCCCCCCTGAGCCCTCTGTGCTCATCCTGAGCCCTCTGTGCTCCTCCTGTAACACCCCGGTATTTCTAACATGTAGAGACACCAAAAGTGCACAGATGCGGAAAATTCAGAGGACACAGTTCCTGTTTAAATATTGGACATACAAACTTTTTCCGAAATAAAAACATAATCGGAATAACATCACTTCATCAAATAGAAGTTTTTCGGTTACACACCGAATGGATTACAATATCCAAGTCCAAATACCCAAACAGAAACACAAAACGGTTCATATAACTCATAATCAATACAAGTTTATACAACCAATAAGACAACAGAAGAACAAAGGATCCAACGACTAAGTCTTCGGCACCTCCAAGAGTATACCAACTACTCGTGCACAATAGCCTTCCTTTTTCCCTGCTTCTCTGAAAAACAACAAATATGGATTGGGTGAGATAACATTATCTCAGTGAGTCCTACCGTGCCCCCTCACTGACACTCGGTTCAATTCATTAAACCGCTATCAAATCTGACATAACAATGTCTTATTTATTAATCGAAATGCCAAGCAAATCGTGTTCTTATCTTAGCTTATCATGAAAAGGCTGTACAACGACTACGAATCCCGAATCATAAGCTATAAATCGAAATGTCGACTGTGCAACGACTACGAATCCCGGCAAATCGTGTTTTCATTTTAGTTTAGCATAAATCGGCTGTACAACGACTACGAATCCCGATAACCCACGAATTGACCACGCCAAAACGTATACAGGGCCTAGGTAAGGGGTCATGACTACCCTCCCTAGTATGCTACTTGTCGGGTCGTCACCCAACGCAATACATATGACAATATGCATCAAATTCTCGAGAGTTAGATAATTTATATCTTTTCGATCACCACATGGATCAATTACATAAAATCGGATAAACAATGTCCATATCGATCTATAACCCGTTTTGAGGAATTCACAAGTTAGACCTCCGGCATTATAATCATTTTCATTTGACATATATAAACATATATATTCAATCAGTGTACCCACACGTATCCTAGGGTTTCGGTTTTTCAATTAAATGTGCTTTCGAAACTCTTTTTCAAAAACATGAGTTGAACAAGCTCAAAATACGGTTTTTAATAAGGCAACTTCATTTTAAATGATTGAGAAAGAGATTAGAAAAGGTTCGGGATCAAACGGAGCTCCGGAACGAGAAATCGGGAAGCGGTGACAGAAGCTCACGCACGGTCCGTGCCCAGGGGCGCACGACCCATGCGTGATTTATTAAAATCACCCAGCTAAACCGAAAGGAGCGCACGGTTCGTGCCCAGGGGCGCACGACCCGTGCGTCCCATTTTAATTTTTAACAGAACCAACCCGTAGCAGGCGCGCGGTCCGTGCCCAGGGGCGCACGGTCCGTGCGACCTGTGTCTGTTACCGAATTCTGCTTATTTCTCAATTCCGCTTTCCGTTTCCGCCCGAATTCGATTCCTAATATCAATCACTCCTGAAATTCAGAAAATATCCAGGCATTCCAGAATATATATTCATTTCAAAATATTCATCAAATTTTCCAATAAACCGTAAAACACCGTTTTAACTCAAAAACCGCTTTTCGATTCTAAGTCCTTCGAAAAAGGGATTGTTGCCTTATTTTTCGAAACCACAAGTTTTCAGAATACACAAATGACCCTAATCCGTGAGTAGAACTCACCCGTTATACCGAAGTTCGAGAGTCGAGTCGAAAGCGAAGGCGCCGAAACGAAAGTACACGAACGATCCCCGCTAGAGCTCGAACTGATTTCCAACGGCAATCTCCACCACTAGAGCGACTGAAACAGCAACCTAGCCTTTCACCACTTCCTCCAAATCGAAAATGCAAGCTTGATACTCCACTTTCCACAACTACAACATGACATGCAACACCATCAAGGTTCAAAACTCCATTATTTCTCTTGGAGCTTCAAAGGGGGTTGAACATGGTAGTGGATTATCTAGGGGGAGTTAGCTTCTGAAAGTGGTACCAATGGAAAGAGGATGAAAAATGAGAGAGAAGGGTGTGAAGAAAGCTTACATGCAAGAGGGAATGATGATGGTGGTAGCCTCTCCTTCTCCTTCTCCCTTCGCCTCCCTCTTCTTTCTCTCCTTCAGCTGATCAATTGATAAGTGAGAGGGTGAGGGAGGGTCCAGGTGTGTATGGGCTGAGGGGGATTTTTAAATGATGGTGAAAAGACCATTTTGCCCTTGGCCCCTAAAATGATAGTTTAGGTGTCGAAATTTCTCATCGGCACAAAACTTTCTCGATTAGTCCGGTTCCGATTTGTAATTCCTCAATTCTTTCGGCTCGTAATTAATTATAACCTTCACGATTTTATTTTAATAACTAGGGGCGTGAAAAGACAGATTTGCCCTTCGGCCTCAATTCCTCATTTAACCATGAATAGGCCACCCTTTAATGGAGAATAGGTTTTCTTGATAAATTTCCCGACATACAAATCCCTGAGACACGACCAATTATTCCCACAAATAATTAATCGGTCTTAGGTATAATAGTACGAGTCTTTAAAAGATTCGGGATGTTACAATCACCCCAACTTTTAAAAATTGTCCTCAAAATTGACAAAACGTACCTCAATTGAAGAGATATGGATATCGGGTCCGCATGTCATCTTCCAGCTCCCAGGTAGCCTCTTCGATTGAGAATCCATCCCAGACCACTTTGACAATCGGAATAGTCCTAGAACGCAGAGTCTTCACGCCACGCTCCAAGATATAATTAGGATAAGGTTGAAATGACAAATCCGGTCGCAGGTCAATTGTATCAACACTCAACGGTTGATGCGGATCGGGGACATACTTCCTCAACTGAGACACGTGGAACACATCATGGAGGTTTGATAGAGCCGGAGACAATGCGAGGCGATAGGCAACTGGCCCAATCCGCTCGATGATTTGGAAAGGTCCAACATATCGAGGACTGAGCTTCTTCGCTCGCAAGGCTCTCCCAGTGCCTATGGTTGGAGAAACTTTCAAGAACACATGATCACCAACCTCGAACTCCAACGGTCTCCTTCGGTTGTCAGCGTAGCTCTTTTGCCGACTCTGAGCAACCATCATTCTTTCTCGAATTAACTTGATCTTCTCAGTAGTTTCCCGAATCATATCGGGTCCCAAAAACTTATCTTCACCAATCTCCCACCAACACAACGGAGTTCTACACTTCCTACCATAAAGTGCTTCAAACGGTGCCATTCCAATGCTAGAGTGGTAACTGTTGTTGTAGGAGAATTCTACTAACGGAAGGTGATCCTCCCATTTTTTCCCACTGTCGAGCACACAAGCCCGAAGCATGTCCTCAAGAGTCTGGATAGTCCTCTCCGTCTGACCATCAGTCTGAGGATGATAAGCAGTGCTAACCAGCACCCTTGTTCCCAAAGCTTCATTCAATGCTCTCCAGAACCTGGAAGTAAACTTGGGATCTCGGTCTGACACAATGCTCGTTGGGACTCCATGCAGTCTGATAATGTTCCTCACATATTCATCTGCTAACTTGGAAACCTTATAAGTCGAGCGAACGGGAATAAAGTGAGCGGATTTAGTCAATCGGTCCACTACTACCCAAATAGAATCATTGCCTGCCTGTGACCTCGGCAAACCCATGACAAAGTCCATTGAGATATCTTCCCACTTCCAAACTGGTACATCTAGCAGTTGTAACTGACCGCCCGGTCTTCGGTGTTCTGCCTTAACCTTCTGACAAGTTAAGCACCGAGAAACAAATTCTGCAACCTCGGTCTTCATCCCAGGCCACCAATACATTAACTTCAAGTCTCGGTACATCTTGGTGGATCCCGGATGTACAGAGTATTGACTCCTATGAGCTTCTTCCAATACTTGCCTTTTGATGTCATCATCATCGGGAACACAAATCCTCCCATTAAAGCAAATCATGCCATCACTATCCTCAGTGAAATCTGGCGATCCCCTCTGAGACTGTAACTTCATATCAGCTCCTTGAGCTACACGGATTTGTTCCCTTAGCACACTGGCTATCCGTATATGCCGCAATCTTATGCGGTCCCTCTTTCTTGCTACCTTGAGCTTCAAGTCTCGGAATGACTCCAACAAAGCCATCTCGTGAACCATTAACCTTGCCGTGTGGATAGACTTCCTGCTCAGAGCATCTGCTACCACATTGGCTTTCCCAGGGTGATATTTCAATTCGAAGTCATAGTCCTTCAAAAATTCAGTCCACCTTCTCTGTCTGTTATTCAACTCCTTTTGGTCAAATAGATATTTCAAGCTCTTGTGATCACTAAAAACCTCGAAACGAGAACCGTAAAGGTAATGCCTCCAAATTTTCAGTGCAAACACAATAGCCGCCAACTCTAAGTCATGAGTTGGGTAATTCTGTTCATGCGTCTTCAATTGCCTCGATGCATAGGCCACAACATGTTGATTCTGCATTAAAACGCATCCTAAACCCTTCCCAGATGCATCACTGTAAATCTAAAATCCCAATGACGGATCCGGAAGAATTAGGATTGGAGCAGAAGTTAGCTTTTCTTTCAATCCAACGAAGCACTCTTCACAATCGGTATCCCAAGTAAACGGTTGACCCTTGCGAGTTAGCCGAGTAAGCGGAAGTACCAATTGTGAAAAACCTTCAATGAATCTTCTATAGTAACCAGCTAAACCCAGAAAGCTTCTGATCTCGGTCACTGACGTTGGCCGTTCCCAATTCAACACTGCTTCCACCTTGCTAGGATCGACTGCAACCCCTTCTTGGGAAATCACATGACCCAAGAACTTCACCTCGGACATCCAAAAATCACACTTTGACGGCTTAGCATAAAGTTTCTTCTCTCGGAGTACTCCTAGGACAAAGCGGAGATGCTGGGGATGCTCCTCCACTGACTTGGAGTAAACCAAGATATCATCAATAAAGACGACCACAAACTGATCTAGGTATGAATGAAATACTCTATTCATATAATCCATGAATACGGCTGGGGCATTAGTCAATCCGAAGGGCATCACCACAAACTCGTAGTGTCCGTACCTCGTACGAAAAGCAGTCTTCGGGATGTCTAAGGCTCTTACCCTGATTTGATGGTACCCTGACCTCAGATCAATTTTGGAGAAAACTTTAGCACCTCGAAGTTGGTCAAGTAGATCATCTATCCTTGGTAATGGATACTTGTTCTTGATAGTGATTTTATTCAGCTGACGGTAGTCTATGCACAATCTCATGCTTCCGTCCTTCTTCCTGACTAGCAATACCGGAGCTCCCCATGGGGAAGCACTCGGCCGGATAAACTTCTTGGAAATTAATTCCTCAAGTTGGGACTTCAATTCCTTCAGTTCAAGAGGAGACATCCTATAAGGTGCTATGGATATTGGCCCTGCACCAGGCGCCAAATCTATAGAGAATTCTACCTCTCGTTCTGGTGGCGCATCTGATTGCTTTGTCTGCCCAGATCCTATTGGAGGAAAAATGGCTAATTTTGATCATGATTTTTACCGATTTCCTCTAGTAAAATTGCTGAAAAAAACCATAAACACGGTTCTATCCTAGTTAAAGCTTTTGTTCAAGCTCTAGCTGGTTCGAGAGACAAAATTTGTGATATTCTGCTTAGTCAGCTTCCCCGCCCTTGCATTAAAGGTGATGAGCTAGCTATTTCTATTCCGGAAGAAGAGTATGTGGCGGTCTAGAGGGGTGCAAGACTCGTCTTCTCGGGAGATTTTTATTATCTAAGGGAGATACTCCTATCAAGATTGATATTTTGCGTTCCAAACTTCAAGAGCTCTGGAAACCAGCAGGTAAGTGGGATCTAATCTGTTTGGGAAAGGGTTACTATGAATTTTCATTTTCTTTTATTGAAGATTTACGTAGAATTGTCACAACCTTCTTGGAATTGCAAGCCAGGCCTGCTTTGTTTGTTTTCCTGGCAGCCTAATTTTAATCCCTTAAATATAAAACCTACAAATGCTCAATGTTGGATTAGGCTGACAGGTCTTGCTCAAGAATACTGGCGCCCTAAAATTCTATTTTCTATTGCTAGTAGTGTGGATACACCTACCTAGCAAAGTGACCAATTTTTTTTTTGCTAGTATTAGAAAAAAAATTTTTGACAAGGATTTTGGTCACTTTGCTCATATTTCGGTAGATATTGATTTGAAATCAAACCTTAGAAATCAAATTCTTGTTGAGAGATTAGCTAGGTTATGCTTTCTTTGTGGGCATTGAATATGAGAATTTACTTTCATTTTGCATGGATTGTATGAATATTGGTCATAGTACTAGCAATTGTAATAAATTGATACACTCAAGATTGGAGAACAATAAGGAGCAAAATATCCCTGAACCTGTTGCTCAACAAAAGATCGTTGCTAAATATGTTCCTTAGGTTAAGGGTACTAGCACTGCTAATTCCAATCAAAATGTGCAAGTTATAAATAGTCCTCAATTTTTAAGTGACAATTTTTGTTGTCATAGGTGACTAGAGGGAATATTTTATGGTGCCCAAAAACATGTAACACATCTTCAATAATTGCATTCCCATTATTTCCCATGCCCAAAAATTTTAATTTCAAAAACTCAAAAAAGGGAAGTGTCTTCAATAAGACAAAATACCAAAAACAAGTTTTTTTTTCTTCCCTCCTCTCCCCACCTACGAATTCTCTCTCTCTCTCCAATTTTTTCCACACTTTTCCATTATACCCTCTTTGGTAAATTACTCCACTCACTCACACTAACCTATTCATAAGAAAACCCAAAGTTCCCTCTTTGGTAACAATTCTCCCCTAAAATGCCCTTAACCCTACTTCACATAAAATATCTCTTCTAAAATAAGAAATTTATTTTTCTTTTCCTTTTTCTTTCCTCTAAATTTCGCCCCCCACTCTCCATACTCTCACATTTTTGTGTTTCTTTAACACCCTCAATCCATGTGATGATGCATCTCCACCCTCCATTCAAATTCAAAGTCTAATCCTAATGCACCTCTCAAAGCCAATGACTAAAATACCCTCTAACTTGGTGACCAAGTTCAAATTAATTTTATTTATTAATATTCAGCTGAATATTAATTGATTTAATTGGTTTGATTACCATTTTAACCCTAGCTCTTCACCAATCCTATAAATACCCTTTCATTCTCCACACATCACAACTTTTTACTCATTCATTTTCTCACTTGAAATCAACATAATTCTCCTCCTCTCCTCCCCCTCTCATATGCGTAGCCTTCCCTCACTCTCCTCTCCTCCATTTCTTTTGTTCCTTTCACCCAAACACCACAAAATCACCTCAAATCCACTCCTCCTTCATAGATCCTCCTCCTTTCACCATTTATTTCTTGAAGATTCTAGTTGATTTGGTTATCTTTTCTTCATTTCCTACTTCTACTAGTTTGGATCCTAGGTGAATCTCTAAAACCCTTACATCATTTACAATACTTTGCATCAAAATTCATATTCTCTTCATCATTTTCGCATACTCATCATTTTCATCTTAAAATGTAGTTTGTTGTTATTTTGTGTTGATCTTTGCATTTTAATGGAATAAACATGTGATTTTGTCTCCTATATGGTTCGCATTTTCTTTGGGGTTTTAATTTATCTTGTTGTTCCTTTTTACTTGATGTTGATCAACCTTGTTATTAGTATTTAAATCCTTGTGTTAAATGTGACTTTTAGTCCATATTACTTGCAAATACTTGTGTTGTTGATGATTTTGCAACTTGATTCTCACTTGTGCTTAGAGCATCATAATTTAAGTGAAGGGATTGCAAAATATGATTCAACCTCACCTTAGTTTACTACTCTTGTTTGTTGATGATTTTGCAACTTGATTCTCACTTGTGCTTGGAGCACCATAATTTAAGTGAGAGGATTGCAAAATATGATTCAACCTCATTTTAGTTTACTATTCTTGTTTATTTACTTTCTTGCCCTTTAAATTCTTGCTATTTATTTTCTTGCCCTTTTATTTTCCAAGTCATTTACTTTCTTGCACCTTTATTTTCCAAGTCATTTACTTTCTTGCTCCTTTAATTTCTTGCACCTTTATTTTTCAAGTCATTTACTTTCTTGCTCATTTAATTTCTTGCACCTTTATTTTTCAAGTCATTTACTTTTCTTGCTATTTAATTTCTTGCACCTTTATTTTCCAAGCTATTTATTTTCTTGCCCTTTTATTTTCCAAGTCATTTACTTTCTTGCTCCTTTAATTTCTTGCACCTTTATTTTTCAAGTCATTTACTTTTCTTGCTATTTAATTTCTTGTACCTTTATTTTCCAAGTTATTCACTTTCTTGCACTTTTATTTTCCAAGTCATTTACTTTCTTGCTCATTTGCTTTCTTGCTCATTTACTTTCCTTGCTCTTTAACTTTCCAAGTCATTTAAATTACTTGCAATTTACTTTTCAAGCAATTTATTTTCTCGTCATTTACAATTCCGCTATTTATGATTTTGCACTTTACCGCTTTCTTTTATTTCGCGCTATTTAACTTTATGTTTTCTTCTTTTATTTTCTTTTCTCCTCTTTTGTCCACAATGATCATGAGTGAGTAGACTTTACTAAAACATTCCTTCTTTCTAAAAACACTTTCTTTTCAGTTAATCAACTTTGAAAAATTAAATTGGTATTCACTTAGGCTCTCCATGTGGACCGATACTCTTTTATTACGCGATATGTAACGCCCGGAAATAATTTAATTAAATTAATTAATTGAATTATTAATTTCATGGAAAACGTGGTCAAATTAATTAAAATGATGGGCGTTGTTCAGGAAGTGGAACGAGGATTGGGGGTGATGTTGGCAACTCAGGGGTGGTGAAGAATGGCCCGGGAAGCCCAAGCCCAACAGCTTAGGCGCCCCTGAGGCTCTTGAAGCTAAGGGGTTAGGGTTTTGCGCCTCACTCCTTGCATCGGAGAAAGAAAACGAAAATTGAGAGAGTGAGAAGAGAGGAAGCATCGTACGGCGCTAAAGGAGAAGGAGGAAGGGAATTCTCTCGAGGTTTCGTTAGGTAAGAGTTCTCAATCCTTCCTTGTCGTTTTTCTTCCTTTCCTAGTGTTGTGACTTTCAAGCCCTAATCTCCGTGTGTTGATTTCCCCTTTGATCAAGAAGTAGGCGTGGCTACGGTTTCGAAGGAGGAAGGAGAAGCTTCGTTCGTTGTGTTGCTGGGTTTTGTTCGTGACTCTTCGTCATTGTCTTCCGGAACACGCAAAAATTCGAGGTAAGGGTGAGCGTTTTAATTCAACAAAATCGAGTATGTGGTTGGGGTTTTGTGGGATTTTGGGTGTAGTAGTGTAATTGAAACGTTGAGGTCTTGTTTGATGAGTTGTTGACGATTCCCTTCGGGGAATTTCGATGTTTGTTTTGATGAACATTTTGAGGGATTAATTGATGAGTTCTTGATGATTGTTCTTTGGTGAATTTGACGATGTCTTGGTGAAATTGTGTTGATTGGGGTGATGAACAATGTGTGATGAAATTGTGTTTTGATGAATTTGATGATGTATGGATGAAAATCTTGAAATCTGAACAATGCTGCAAGTAAAGCTGTTTCTGCCCAGCTGCGCCTCACTCGCGCTCAGGTTGCGCCCCAGGCGCAAGGCGCGCTGCGCTGTGGCACGCTGTTGCTGCCCATTCACGCGTCGCTCGCGCTGCAGTCGCGCCCCAGGTGCAAGCGCACTGCGCTGTGGCACTTGTTGCTGCCCAATCGCGCCTCAGTTGCGCCCAGCTCGCGCTTCAAGCGCGAGTCACTGTTTTTCCCACTGTTTTCTTGCTGTTTTCACACTGTTTTCTCAGTTTTTAAAGGTGATGTTTTCTCCATAAAAATATGATGTTTCCTCCATAAAAAATGTGATGTTTCCACTAATAAAAATATGACGTTTCCCCATTCAAATGTAGTGTTTTCCCAAGCTTGAAAATGTGGTGTTTTTCCGAATTTAAAATGTGATGTCCTTCAAATTAAGATGTGATGATTTATAAATTAAAACGGGATGTTTTTCTCAACTCTAAACGTGTTGTTACCCAAATTTCAAAGGTGATATGTATGATGATGATGTAACATGAATTATGGTGATTTGTGACGAATATACTCTATGGGTATGATTATAATGATGCTGTAATGTGAATGTGATGAATTTCGACGAATACACTCTATGAGTGTTTTATGACGATGATGATGAGTACTTCAGGTGAGTGTCTTTCCTTTTGGTGAAATTGCACATGTGTCCATAGAGTCTCATAGCATGTGCACTTTGCGACGAATAGGCTTCGGCCTCTTAATGATGACGGTGTGCCCCTAGTGGCTTATTATGACGAGTATGGTACCATCATGCATATACCCAGGTGTGGGTTGCATTATCATGCATATTCATGACTGTGACTTGTTGACAAATTGTGGTTGAGTTGGCGTTTGGCGATGATGATGTGGTGTCGATAATGATGGTGTGTAACTGTTTGTCTTCATTACTCTATCATATGCTTGATTATGTTTTGTTAAAATTCTCACCCCTTCTGCTTGGAATGTTGCTCTATTGTGGCAACGCTGCAGGTAATCGCGAGTGAAGGATCTGCTGCCTTCCTTTTAGCTCTTGGGATGTAATTTGTGTCGCTCTCTGATACTGTAACACCTAGGGGGCGTGTGTGAATTTTGATAAAAGATTTAAATAGGTTGTTTTAATGATTTTATTGATATATTGGAGACGTGTTTGAGAGTTATTGGTGAGTTGTTGTTTATTCCGCTGTGAGGTTAATTTTGAGGATTTGATTTTCCATGAAGGATGTTTTGTTGCACAAATTGAAGAGTGCAATTGATGAGTTTGTTTTTGATGAAGTTGTAGCATTTCTTTTCTATCAATGAAAATAATATTTTTGAAAAGGATTACTCTGATAAATGACGCGTAATATAAGGGTAGAAAAGGGGTGTTACACGATACGACCCGTGCACTTGTGGGGCTATCAAGTTTTTGGTTTGGTTGTTTTCATGAATAAAATGAAGTTTAGAGTCTATGTTCATTTCGCATTTTTCAAATAAATTAGGGTTTAGAGATTTGTGATGGGTTTGGTTGTGTAATCTGGTATTTACTTGAAATTAGGCTTTAATCTTGATCATAAAAAAATAACTTGTAAGTGCTTTCATTTGGTCATTTGTAGTCTTGCAAATGTGATATCCATTCTAGGTCTATAATTTGTTTTTAGTGTTGATGATTTTGTAAGAGGACTAGACACTTATGCACTTGTGCATTGTTCCAAGTGTCAAGGATTACCAAAAGGGATTCAACCTCGTGCTTTATCATGTGTTGATACCTAGATTGATTTGAATTTTTGCATCACCACTTTATGTACTCTTTCTTGCAAGTTATGTGGTTAGTGTTGATCTTGCATATGCATGCCATTAAATGTTGGAGACTAATTGTCATCCTTGTGCGCAAATGTTATAATTGGCAATGTGTATGCCTATGCTTGCATTGATGATTGATTTGCTTGCAATTTGTTAAAATTCGCACTTTGGTTCTTGACTTGGAAATTGATTGAATTCTCTACTTCTTTTTCTTTTGGATGCCACGCCATCCCAACAAACTCTTTGTGATCAATATCACCCTCAAACTCTCTTCCCCTTTCTTCAAATCAATTCTTTTCCAAAGCTTTTTCCAAAGCTCAATTTTTCTCAAGTTGTTTTCATAAGACAATCAAATTCTTTCTAAGATCAATAACACGCCTAAAGTTTCTCAAAGAGTTGGAACTACGTCGCTTTGATTCCCATTTGGGATAGGTAGGAGCGAGTCACGTTCTCGTCAAGCGCAACAAATAAAAATCCTTTTCGCAATCATAAACAAATCGTTTTCATAAAACAAATAAAAAGAATCATTTTCAAACCCATTGTCGCTAGTAGCTCATCAGAACCTTTGTTCGTTTAGCTATTAGTGGCAATGTCTTTTTCTCATAAGAACAATAAACGATGATCCATCATAACCTTTGTTAGTTTGATCATCGTGCGAATCAATCTCTTTCGAAAATCACTTTCAAAAAAGATGATAAAAACGAGTTGTTATCAAATAGCTCATCTGATTGCTTTGTCTGCCCAGATCCTATTGGAGGAAAAATGGCTAATTTTGATCATGATTTTTACCGATTTCCTCTAGTAAAATTGCTGAAAAAAACCATAAACACGGTTCTATCCTAGTTAAAGCTTTTGTTCAAGCTCTAGCTGGTTCGAGAGACAAAATTTGTGATATTCTGCTTAGTCAGCTTCCCCGCCCTTGCATTAAAGGTGATGAGCTAGCTATTTCTATTCCGGAAGAAGAGTATGTGGCGGTCTAGAGGGGTGCAAGACTCGTCTTCTCGGGAGATTTTTATTATCTAAGAGAGATACTCCTATCAAGATTGATATTTTGCGTTCCAAACTTCAAGAGCTCTGGAAACCAGCAGGTAAGTGGGATCTAATCTCTTTGGGAAAGGGTTACTATGAATTTTCATTTTCTTTTATTGAAGATTTACGTAGAATTGTCACAACCTTCTTGGAATTGCAAGCCAGGCCTGCTTTGTTTGTTTTCCTGGCAGCCTAATTTTAATCCCTTAAATATAAAACCTACAAATGCTCAATGTTGGATTAGGCTGACAGGTCTTGCTCAAGAATACTGGCGCCCTAAAATTCTATTTTCTATTGCTAGTAGTGTGGATACACCTACCTAGCAAAGTGACCAATTTTTTTTTTGCTAGTATTAGAAACAAAATTTTTGACAAGGATTTTGGTCACTTTGCTCATATTTCGGTAGATATTGATTTGAAATCAAACCTTAGAAATCAAATTCTTGTTGAGAGATTAGCTAGGTTATGCTTTCTTTGTGGGCATTGAATATGAGAATTTACTTTCATTTTGCATGGATTGTATGAATATTGGTCATAGTACTAGCAATTGTAATAAATTGATACACTCAAGATTGGAGAACAATAAGGAGCAAAATATCCCTGAACCTGTTGCTCAACAAAAGATCGTTGCTAAATATGTTCCTTACACTACAAAAAAAACGTCATTTAGTGACCGATTTTTCGGTCACTAAACAGGAAAAATCGGTCGCTAATCGATTTTGTGACCGAATTAGCGACCAAAAAAAATCAGTTGCTAAATCACTGGTCGCAAACCATTGGCGACCGATTTGGTGACTGTTTCGTTAGTGACCGATTTAGTGACTGCGATTGTGACCGATTTAGCGACCGAAAATAGAGACCGATTTTGTGACCGAAAATAGCGACCGATTTAGTGACTGTTTTAGCAACTATTTTGGTGACTGATTTAGAGACTGATTTGGTGACCGATTTAGCAATCGATTTGGTGACTGATTTAGTGACTGATTTGGTGACTGATTTAGTGACTGTTTTGGTGACTGATTTAGCAACTGATTCGGTGACTGATTTAGCAACTGATTTGGTGACTGATTTAGCAACTGATTTGGTGACTGTTTTGGTGACTGATTTAGCGACTGATTTGGTAACTGATTTAGCGACTGATTCGGTGACTGATTTGCAGCTGTTTTGGTGACTGATTTGCAGCTAGTGACCGATACTATTTTATTGACTGTTTTAATGACTGCTCAACCAAATTTTTGAAACTGATTTGGACTATTTGATGACTAGTTTTAGCAACCAATATAGCAACTGATAGAAAACTTTAGTTAAAAACATAATAGTCATTACATTAAAAAAAACATAATGTATTTGGTAAAAAAACATAATAGTCAATTTAAATTAAAACCTACATAACATAGCAATTAGTTTCTAAGTCATAACAACATAAAATGTTTAACTCTCTTCGCCACTTTATCCCTCTGAATTAGACTCTTCATTATCTCCGTCTTCATCATCTTTGTCATACAACTCTTCATTAGTTGGAGGTTGTTGATACTTCATCATTTTCATCAATTTTTTTATCATCTTGTTATTTTGCTCACAAGTGTTCTTGGTATTTGTCATTTCAATTCGAAGTTCATCTCTTTCGGTTCTCACTTCTTCCAACTGATTTGAGTTCATTAAGCTCCTGCCTTTGCACCCACTCAGATGATGAAGAACTTGAACCGTAATAGTAAGGTCTCAGCACTTCGGTCGAATGTAGTCCATAGCCATACATCGTGTTTTTATTTACTCCAACTATACCACGCCATACATCCATCTGACTTGGTGGATTAGCTCCTTGCAAAGATGCAGTTTGGGTCTGTTTTTCCCAATCCCGTGTAAAGATCTCCTGTTGATATGGATATAAGACCAATTAATATTCAGGACACTCAAATAAATTAAAACCAACATAAGAAACATAATATAAATAAAAATTTATAGGTCATTACATGTGTATATTCTGATTTTCTATCCACCCAAGTGTTATCCTTTTGATGCTGGTGTGTGCGACGAAACAAATCTATAGGCTCTGGAGGGGTTCCGTTCAGCTTCGTCTAAACATAAAGAAGATACAAATTAAAGAAAACTGCTAACAGATCAGGTGCAAAAAATTGTTAAATAAACTGTGATGGAAGATCAGTTCAGGCAAAAAAGAGTTATTCAGAGAAGTTTTCATACACCGAAGCAAACCATTGTAATTAAAATAAATCTTGTTGACATACACTGAAGCAAAAAATTGTTAAATAAACTGTGATGGAAGATCAGTTCAGGCAAAAAAGAGTTATTTAGAGAAGTTTTCATACACTGAAGCAAACCATTGTAATTAAAATAAATCTTGTTGACATAAATGATGTGGTTATCAATGTAGTTTTATATAAAGAATTGTGTTTGCACGAGAATTATTTTGTTGATTAAACACTGGTGTGATCTATAAGTCAGCTAAGAGGCAGAAGAATTAGTTAGAATGCTAGGCATATAATTGCAGTATAACTAGTATACGCATTTGACTAGCATGTTGCTCTGTACACTGCTGCATAAGATTGATTATATTTTGCATATGGTGAGGAGAATAACAACAGAAGGTAGCTGGTATGTTTAAGAAGTGAAAGCATGATCTCCAAGAGGAATGCGGTCAATACCATGCCTATGTCTTGCACGTTTTTCAGAATTTTGAAAAGAAAAGAAATACACCAAGAGATAAATTTTGTTTTGAAGAGCTGTTCTATATGTGATACTAGTTAGAGTATGAATTGCACCAGATGATCTGCTGACTGCCGAAGTGAAAGTGACACTTGGGTTTTTGTGATATGCTGTTGATTTTTGGCTACATATTGTTGTTAATGTTAGTTCTTCTGGGGTGAGAAAATAGTAGTATCGAGTATAATACAGTGTTTTTTATCAAGTTATTCAGATGCTAAGGTTATATTTGGGGGATTAGACTGTTTAAAGTTCAATCATTATGTCATGAATCAGAATGGAATATGGTGAAATCCTGCTCACATTGTAGGAATGATTTTGGTAAGATATTGGTTGTTGATTGGGATTCGTATGAATGGCTTAGCTGTATGAAAACCCTTCTGCTGCTTTGTGATTATAACAAAAAGTAAGTTGTCCGGTTATAAATTTTGCTTTACAATTGAATGCTGCTTGCATAAACTGTTGGTGCAGCATACAACTTGTTGCAGTCACAAATTTGCCATTTTCTAATTTCTAAATTGAATCTCTACTTCAAGTATTTTGGATCTTGTGTATGTAAGCATCATTTTATTGACTTATTGCAATTTTGAGTAGTGAATTATGTAGTATTTGATGGCCAGGGTGTAATTTTTATATTATTTTTTTAACCTATGAAGTATATGAACTACTTTGTCCTATCGACTACTTATATTTTTCTCTTCCTTATCCCCATCTTATTTGTATGATGTGGTTCTATCTATTTCTCTGGCTTTCTAAATAATTAGGTTTTAATTAGAGTAGCTTCATATATGTTGCAGTTACATTGCTCTACCAGATTCCAATTGTTATCGAACTAACTGGGATTTACAAATCTGTTACAATCTCAGCAACTAACCAGAAACTAAATCAGAAACTAAATTGTATTCTAATTGTTTTCTCTTACACTAACCAGCAACTAACCAAAAAACTAACCAGCAACTAACCAGAAACTAACCAGAAACTAACAAGCAACTAACCAGAAACTAAACCAGATTCCAATTGTTTTCTCTTACACTAACCAGAAACTAAATCCAGCCAACGAAACTAAATCAGAAACTAAACTGTCAATGCAACTTCATTAAATCTTGGGAGTTTAGTCCACTCTTTGTCCATGACATTAAATCTAATACATAAAAAGGTATAGGACTGAGAAATGGAAGCTTTACCATATTAGCTCTATGTTGAGATGTGGTGATTGAGCCACAAGTGTGAAGCGGCGCTCCTAAACCTCCACAATCAGATGCTCGATTTGTTTTCGCTTGGATGCTCTTCTTTTTGAATGTTGGAGTTCGCCAAATATCCCATAATTTAAGCCACACACTCTCTCCAAGCCAACTCGGTTTGTTCATTGTGCCACCAGCACGAGCCTTGTTGAGATTGTTTTTCATTATTGCCGCACCTCGACTCTCAAAGTTCTTTCTTGCCCGCCAATCATCCGGTGGACAAATAGAAAATTTTAGCTGTATAAAAGAAAAAAGAAGTAAGCTAAATTTAAAATGAATCAAGATATCGAAACTAAACCTAGTAATTACACAAGAAACATACCTTAAACTCTTCAAACCATTCATCTCTTGTCTTGACGGGTATATTTTTCCATGAAACCCATGGATCAGTAAAATGACTCTTGAGGATTTCTACAATCCCATTAGCAGCCGTGTGTGAAGGTAAGAATCTACAAACAATACATATAAATGGTTACAAGTTTTTATAGTTTCCTCAAATATCTAATAACTAGAAAAAATAATTTAATACCCTTTTCCTTCAAGGTACAGAATTGGCTTGCCATCATTGCTCTGTGTCTCCGATGCAACAGCAGTTTCACTATGTCAACTCTCCTTCATTCCACAACTTTTTGAGCTCGTCTATCAGTTGTTTGGAGGATGTGTCGCTTTCATTAGTGCCACTATCTGATTAAACGACCGTTGGGAAATATTTCCCTCAGACTTAATTGTCAATAATCTAACAGCAACGGATAATTTGGTGTGATTATTGCATCCCGACCACAATGGCTTTTGAGCTGCATGTAGCAAATCAAAAAACTCTTGGTCATCTATATTTGGAGACTCTTCCATTTCTTCATCATAGTCCACATGATACTCTGGACCAACAGCATCATAAACCATGCTCTCCAATCTACTATAGTGTTCATTTCGTCCCTTTTGTGCAGTGGTAGTATTCCTATGATGAGTATTAACTTTTTCCCTCAACTCCGGATCACTTTCTCCATGGCATGTCCAATACCAATAATCAGGATCAAATCAAATGAAGAGTGAAAATTCCCATCACTTGACACGGATACAAGAATCTAAGAGGAAACAAAAATTATGTTATTCAAAGTGGAATGTTGAAACTAGGGTAATACTAATAATGTTGTGAGATTGTTAATGCTATATATATATATTCAACTAGTAAGAAAGAATTAATCAAAAAAGAAAACCTAAATCAGACTTTTTTGGTGGCCACATTTCAAAAAATTTATTAATTCAATTGCAATGCACAAAAATTTGGTGGCATTGCAAGATCAGAATTCTTATTTAGAATCACAAAATAGCACAACCCCAAATCTATGAACATTAACCAGCAACACAGATATTCACTTGCAATAGAATCTAACAAACTAACTAGTCATGGAAGGAATATAAAAACTAGCCATCGAAGGAATATAAAGAGACTTACTTGTGAGTCCTTTTAGTGGGCTTGAGTATTCTTCTTCAATAGCTAAGCACCTTCTTTGGTAGCTGTCGTAAAATCCATACACATAAATAATTAAAAAGCTTGAATTGAATGTCAGAAAACCACGAGAAGAATCGATTTAGGAAATCATGGAGATAGCAATATGTGTAAAAGTTGTTCAAGCAACAAAAGTAGTGTTTAACAATCTCTATGATAAGTGCTACTGTCCTAGCTATGTCTCTTTAATAAAAGTTATCTTTATTTGTTAAATGCTAATATGAACCTTCTGGTTTTTAAATGTCATCATACTATTATAACCATCATATTAAGCCAAACACACATACATCATGTCATGGGTTTACATATAGCAATCCATAATGAAAATTCAACTATATTGGAACAGCAGAGAAAATAAAAACATAAACAAGCATCAATTTTCTCCAACCTTTTATTATGACCATATGAAACCTAATCATTCCTCTCAATCATCAAAACAAAGTTCTGATTGAACAAGAATCCATTGACTCCTGTCTAAGAATCAATCATTCAAATTACAAGAATAAATCAATTGGAAATCATGAAAACGAATCTAAGCATGAAGAATACCCACAATCAATCTAGCAAATTCAAGCAAAGAACTACAGTGCTGTAACAATTCATAACCTATATGTCCATTTTTTTTTAAATAATTTTAATCATGGATAGACAAATCAACAGTTGATATTACATACAGATGCCTAACAAATTATAGATATCAAAATATCAACCACTTTACTTCACAGAGAGCTCAGTTTAGAGGATCCAGGTGATCTCATTGAAGAAGTAAAGAAAAACAACTGTTGACTGTCCAGTAAAATCTATTTATGATAACGTGGGAGTCTTGTCGGTCCTCATCAAGAATCACATTTTTCATCCCTTTGGCTCTTAACAAGATACTTGATTGACCCCCCCCCCCCCCCCCAACAAATGGCCATTATTATCTGTCCTTACTATTGGTTACATTTAGAAAGCTTTCTGCTGAATAACATGTTGTTCTTGGGCTATGCTAACTTCCTTCAACATTGACACCGCACCATTTAACTTATAGGGGCTTGAGTTACAGACTTACAGCTTCTGAAGTGCAGCATTCATTCTATCTTCAGTGAACATTCTACTGTTTTCATAAAAATCAAGTATCTCCATAGATATGTTTTTAACCACGTTCATTATGGGGCTGAATAGATCAAAAACTATGGGGCTGAATACATCAAAAATTGATAAGCATTTATAAATCCTTTAACTAACAAATTCAAGCAAAGAACTACAGTGCTGTAACAATTACATATTCATTAAAAAAATAGTTTAATTCACAAAAATCGCAAAAAATCAACATTAGAAATTTAGGGTTTTGAGGGAAAATCAAAATCTCACCTTAAAGCTACCAACAATGGTAGAGGCGCAAACTGAAGAAAGGAAGAGACCTCGGAGTTACGAACGGAGGGAAGTGGCGGCGAACAGCGAACTGCCAGCGGCGAACGGCGAACGGCGAACGGAAGTGGTCTCGGAGTCACGAAGAGAGAGCACAGAGAGAAGAGGGTTGCCACTACATGGTGGTTGTGGTGGGAGAAAGAGGAAAGGAACGAAATCGGATTCTGATGTTTGAACGAAATGGGATTGTGTTTTTGGGATTTGCTTCTGCGTTTTGCGTAATGGATAGGTGGTGGTTTTGGTTTGAGATAACAATGTGTAATGCGTAATGCGTAATGGGTGTTTCTTGAATTAAAAATAATTTTCTGGAAATTCCTATTTATTGGGAACCAAATCTTGACTTCCAAAAAAAGAGGGTAGTGGGAACCGAAATTTGTTAAAAATGGTGGGATATAATTTTTTTGGTCAAACAAAAAGAGGGAGCAGATTTTTTTGGTGGAATGTCAGCGACCGAAAAATCAGTCACAGCGACCATAAAATCGGTCGCTAAACTAAAAGTATTTTAAAACTTATGAAGTGGTCTCTAAATCAGTCGCTAAAGTGACCGAAAAAACGGTCTCTAAATCTAGCGACCGAAAAATCGGTCACTAAGCAAAAAGTATTTTATACCTATTGAATCGGTCTCTAAATCGGTCGCTAAAGTGACCGATTTATTTTGGTCGCTAAATCAGTAACTATTTAGCGAATTTCTAGTAGTGTTAGGTTAAGGGTACTAGCACTGCTAATTCCAATCAAAATGTGCAAGTTATAAATAGTCAACCTAATGAAGATTTAGCCTCTGTCCAATTGGTCCATGATACTTTCGCTCTAGAGGCGGATAAGCAAGTTCTGCTTGAGCCTAAGCAGACTCAAAAGGTGTCTTTGATCTCAAATCAGAAGCTGGGTATTGCTTCCATCTCTAATGCTTTAGTAGCTTCTAAAGATAATGTTGTGCAAATTTGTCATATTTCTGATACTATTAGTGGCTGTAACATTGAAACTCCCATTGTTCACTCTAATATCAAGGTGGTTAATGATATGAAAGTTGCTAGTCGACTTTGGGCGGATTCTCAAAGTGGCTCTGATGAAGATCACATTTCGGAATCAGGAGAATCTCAAGCTGTGTCTTCTTCTAAGTATTTGGCTGATGATAACGAGAATGATAAGTTCAAAGAGGTTTTGTCTAAATCTCAGAGAAAAAAAAGATGAGAAAGAAACAATTACAAATTCAAAAGAAAGCTGGTTATATGACCCAATCTAAGGGTAGTTCTAAACAATCTTCTCAATGCTAAAGACTCTTTTTTGGAATATCAGGAGCATTGGTAATCCTGACACAAGAGTTGTGTTAAAAAAGCTTTGTAAGATACATAAGACTGATTTTTTGTTTATCTCTGAGCCTTGGGTTGGTATAAATCAGATTCCCTCTAACTTCTTCTCTAAGTTGAATCTGAAGTTGTTTGCTGAAAATAATAGAGGGTCTTTGTCCTCTAAATTTTGGTGTTTCTGCACTGGTGATTATAGTCCTACAGTTATTTCTTCTACTTGCCAGCAAGTGGCTTTCTCTTTAGATGTGGATAATCAAACTCTTTATTTCTCCGGCGGCTTCGAACTATATTGCTAGGAGACAATTATGGAGGGAGTTGACCAATCTGTTGTGGACTCATTCTGCTCCTTGGGGTTTTATTGGAGATTTTATTGCCGTTTTGGGTGCTCATGAGCAAAGAGGTAAGGGTCTTCCTTCTACCACTTTCTGTCAAGAGTTTTCTTCTTGGACTGATGAAAATCAGTTGATCCATATTCCTACAAGGGGCTCTCAATATACTTGGTCCAATGGTAGACTTGGTAGAAATTATACTTAGAAGAGGCTGGACAGATCCATTTGTAATGAGGCATGTCTCAATTTATGGGATAGTGTGGATTGTTGCACTCTTATTAGAACTATGTCTGATCATTATCCGCTTCTCCTGCTGATGAAAAAGGAGACTCTTCAGAAGCACTCTTCTTTCAGGTTTATGAAAATGTGGGCCCAACAACCTGATTGTAAGAAGGTCGTTTCTGAAGCTTGGGAAAGTCCTTTCGTTGGCTGCCACATGTATGTCTTATGTCAAAAACTGAAAATTTTGAAGGCTATGCTTAAAGACTGGAATAATACTGTTTTAGGCAACGTTTTCGGTAATGTTAAGGAAGCTTTGGCAATCTTGACAATATCCAAGATCAAATTAATAATCTTTGAGCCTCTGATACTTTACTATCTCTTGAGAAGGAGGCTCAAACTAACTTGCAAGTCGCCTTAAAATACGAAAGCTTATTGGAAAGAGAAATGTAGAGTTAATTGGAACAATTTTGGGGATAGAAATACCGATTTTTTCACAAAATCACCCAGATTAAAAATGTTACCAAGAGAATTTCTGTTATGAAGGATCAATGGCGACAATAGTCTTTCTAACACCGCTGATATTGAGAATCATATTTTGAATTATTATCAGAATTCGTTTTCGGAAAACAACAATTGTCACGCCAATGGTCTTATCAGGGATGTTATTCCTTCATTAGTTTCGGATCAAGACAACGTTATGCTCACAAATTTACCTTCTTTGGATGAGGTTGAAACTGTTGTTTTCTCTCTTAATGGCGATGGTGCCCCTGGTCCTGATGGGTTTGGAGGTTTTTTCTTCCAACATTATTGGGATATTGTTGCTTAGGATGTTTACAAGGTTGTTTGCAATTTTTTCAACAAGGTTGGATCCTCCCTAATTTTACTTCAAATATTGTTGCTCTAATTCCTAAATTTGATGGAGCTGATAGAATTGAACACTATAGACCTATAGCTCTTGCTAATTTTAAATTTAAAATTATTTCCAAAGTGATAGCTGACAGATTTGCTCTTGTTGCTCCTACCGTTATTTCTGACAATCAGAGGGGTTTTGTGAAAGGTAGAAATATTTCTGACTGTATCTGCACTGCCTCTGAAACTAATAATTTGCTTCAAAAAAAGGCTTTTGGTGGTCAATTGGCCTTGAAAATTGACATCAAAAAAGCTTTTGATACTATAGACTGGAATTTTTTACTGCATGTTCTGGTTGCTTTTGGCTTCAATGATAAATTTTGTTCTTGGATAAACATTATTCTTCACTCAGCCAAGCTCTCTTTCTCTTTTAATGGCTCAACGGTTGGCTTCTTTGGCTGTAAGAGGGGGAGTTAGGCAAGGTGACCTGTTGTCCCCTCTTCCTTTCTGTTTGGCGGAAGATGTTCTTAGTAGAGGTATTTCCAAACTTGTTGAAAACAGAAAGCTTCAACTTATGGTTGGCCCTAGAGGTTTCCGCATGCCTAGTCATGTTTTATATGCCGATGATATTATGATTTTTTGTAGAGCAACTAAAAAGAGTCTTTCTAGTTTGTTGGACCTCTTTTCCTCTTATGAGCAGGCCTCTGGCCAGGTTATTAAAATCGGAAAAAATGAATGGATTGATTATGTATTAACAGACAATCTTCAATAAAAGAGAAGGTTCCATCGGAACAATTATTTATTTCTATTTCAGGATACCAGGTCTCTTTTTTTTCAATTTTTTAAAAAAATGTGGGGATAAATGACAAAATTTTATATTTTCTAAGTTTTTCGCTGGTAGCATATCCCCCTCTCGTATTTCGGCCATCTCTGCTTTGCTTGGGTTCTCTCAGGGTTCTCTCCCCTTTAATTATCTTGGTGTCCCTTTATTTAAAGGAAAGCCCAAGAGAATTCACTTATCGCCGATTGCAGACAGAATTAAGGCTAAGTTATCCTCCTGGAAAAGTTCGTTATTGTCGATAATGGGTAGAGTTCAGCTGGTTAATTCTATTATTATGAGCATGTTGGTTTACAGCTTTCGAATCTATGCTTGGCTTGCTAATCTCCTTAATACTGTTGACACTTGGATTAGAAATTTTGTTTAGTCTGGGGACATTAATACCAGGAAGATTGTCATTGTTGCTTGGAGTAACGTGTGTAGGCCGTTTCAAGAAGGTGGTTTGGGTCTGAGATCTATCAAAGCTATCAATAGTGCTAGCATGTTAAAGCTTGGGTGGAATTTCCTATCTAATAACTTACATTGGGCTCTTATCCTGAAAGCTAGAGTCTATAAAAATAATAAGCCGGTAAATTATCACGTTTCCTCTTCTATTTGGCTCGGTTTGAAATCCTATACCTCTTTGATTCTTGAGCACTCAACTTGGAAGCTTGAGAATGGTGTCAGAATAAATTTTTGGACTGATTCTTGGCTTTCTAGGCCTATCGTGGATATTATGGGCATTCCTTCTAGTCTGCATGGAGACCTTAAAGCTTCTTTGAGTGACTTTATAGTGAATGGTAAATGGTCCATCTCAGGGGATCTCATCACTCATTTCCCTCAACTTTATTCTGATATTCATGAGATGGTTATCCCGACTATTCCGGTGGAGGATCAACTGATGTGAGATTGTTCTAATTCTGGCGATCTGACCTTTAAGGATTCTTTTCTCTTCTTTAACCCTGCTGGCCAAGTGGCTACTTGGGCCAAATCTGTTTGGAAGAGTTTTATCCCGCCTGCTAAATCCTTTATTCTTTGGAGGGCTCTCGATAATAAAATCCCTACCGATGATCAACTTTGGACTAGAGGATGCTCCATTGTTTCTTTGTGTAGTATTTGCGGTAGTGCTTTAGAGACCTCTCAACATCTTTTCCTTGCGTGCCCTTTTGCCAAACATATTTGGAATTGGCTTGGAGGTATCCTGAGCATCCATTTTGATAGTTCCTCTATTCAAAGCATTTTATCCTTGACCTCTCATGGTTGGAGCTCCCAGTTGAGTGATATTTTCTCTGTTGCGATTGTTAACATCTTTTGGGCGATTTGGCACTGCAGAAATCGTGCTAGATTTGATAACCTTGTGATCCCATTACACTCGGCTATCAATTTAATTACATCCAATGTGACTTTAGCTGGTAATGCCTCTAAATCCACTATGTCCTTCTCTGTTGCTGAGTTTATGATTATAAAAGCTTTCAATGTCATGAAATTACAGAAATTCTTCAAACATTAAAGAAGTTATTTGGATCCCCCCTACCCCTTACATGATTAAATGCAATACTAATGGTGCTGCCAAAGGGTGTCCAGGTCTTGTTGCTTGTGGCGGTATTTTTAGAGACAAAAGTGTTGCTATTCTTGGTTGTTTTTCCGCCTCCAATGATAATAGTTATGCGCTCCATGCTGAAATCATGGGGGCTATGTTGGCTATTGAGATTGCTTTTGGAAAAGGCTGGAAATTTTAATGGTTAGAATGCGATTCTCAATTAGAGGTCTCTGCGTTCAAGAATTGCGATATTATTCCTTGGAGGATGAGAAATAGATGGAATTACTGTTTACATTTGACTAGGCAAATGATTTTTGTTTGCAATCAGATTTATAGAGAAGGTAATGCTTATGCCGATAAGTTGGCAGGTCATGGTACTAATTTAAGTGGATTTGTTTGGTGGGATCTGATTCCTAGCTTCATTGCGGACGATTTTATTAGTAATAGGTTAGGATTGCCTACCTACAGGTTTTGCTAATCCCATTCTTGGGTTTTGTGTTTTTCTTTTGGATGGTTTGGGTTTTTTCATTTGCTTCTTATTTTGGTGTGCTGCAAATAATTGTTAATGTCTTTGGTGTCAATCTAGTTGGGATAAGAGTCATTATAGTGATGTCTTTGCACACCCTTATAGGATTGTTTTTATTTCGCCTTGGTTGTATTTCTTTTTTTGCTCATGGATTTTGGCCTAGTCCCCCCATGTGTTTGTTCTTTTTTCTTTTTTTATTAATAAAATTTAGGGAGAGTACTCTTTTTCCTTTGTGATGTTTTTTCCCTAAGTAGGGTTTTGTATCATAAAATTTTAACGAGACTCCATATCCCTTACTTTTGTTTAAAAAAAATTATATGAATTGTCCCCTCTGGTGAGAGTTGATTAGAACTTATATGTAAACCAGACAAGCAATTTTGAACTTGCTATTCTAGTATAGGATTTATGCTTGTATTTAAATGCTCTGAAAAGAGATTAGGAATGGCATCTGAGATAGTGCAAAGGCGAGGAACACTCCTTATCCTTGCCCCCAAAATTTTGCTCTATCCCACGCCCGATCACTACTGCAGAGAGTTTTCCTCCCATGACTCCATGCCCCACAAAAATGAAAGACACAAGAGAGTTTAGTTATAATATACATACGCATACACACATATTACGTGTAATTATGTAATATAGTTGGGAAGGGAATCACGCTGGGCATAGAGCATTGTCCCCATGCCCGATGAAAGATTTCCCTCCGAGTAGTCCAAATAGGATTGTTCCCGTAGAAATCCCACAGAAACCCGCCTCCTCTAATGTTTGTTGTTGGTTGAGATGAAACTAGTTGGGACTTGGGAGAGCGTCCAAGACCTTGAACATAAGCGTCACCCATTTCGACCTCAACTATCTGTTTGTGCTGAGGAAGTTGTCGATGCTGTAGTTTCTGTAATTGTGGAAACTGTTGCTGCATCTGCAGTTGTGAGAGCTTCTGTTGTTGAAGTTGAGGGAGTTGCTGTTGTTGTTGGATTTGTAGAGTCTGCTGTTGAAGCTAGGAAAGCTGTTGTTGTAGCTGTGGCAGTTGCTACTTCTGCTGTTGCAGCCGTGAAAGTTGTTGTATCTGCGGAAGTTGTTGCATGTGAGGAAGTTGTTGCTGCTGCCTGCTGTTGCAATTGTGGAAGATGCTGCTGTTGGAATTGCATCTGTTGGCGTTGCTGCTGCTGACTGGATAACTGTGTCTTATACACAACCATATCCTAGTTGCATTAAAGGCTTCAAGTCAATACACAGAGGTGTGATCAATTCACGTAATTAAACTAGACATTGAAAAGCCAACCACAAAATCTTACCTCAGGAAAGAGCATCCCGATTAAGTTATAGACTTTGTCCGAAACAGACAGTAGCAACGTTTGTGATGGTAACTGAATAACTGCACACTGAAACTAAATAATAAATTCATGACCACAAAATCTGTCTTGAAAAATATGCAATCAATGGTCCACAGCCATAGTATAGACAAATTTACAGGGGCGTGATCTGTCACCAAAGCAAGTAAAGTTTCAAAAACGTTAGTTATGAAACAGATTGACAAGGGAATTGCATTGATCCCAGCACTTACTGTAACTTATGCCATCATTATTTTGAAACTTGTCATGTTAGAAAATTTCTCAACAAAACAGAAACATGCAAAAATAGGTACCTGGGTTGTAATTCATATGGTTAGTAACAGGTTTTGGTGGAAATGCATGAAGTAGAACCCTAAGCTTCAATGTGTGCACACAATTTTTGTTAACAACTGAGCCATATTTACACACTTTTTCCAACAGATTAAAAAACAACCATACAACAATGAGTAATCCAAAGAAATCGTTAACGATAAAGCATCACAACAAGGGAATGATTTTGAGGGGAAAAGGTTCTTTATTGATTTGGATTGAAAAACATCACAACAAGGGAAATTATCCTTGAATTGTCCCAGAGCAAGCTCCTACAGAGTCACAACTCTCTCGGTCCTTCATGTAATCAGTAAGTCCTATATCATGACCACCTAAACAATCTAATTCCCCTTATATACAAGTGCAGTGACTGTTATTCCGTTACAATATTATCCAGCCCATTATTCAGCCCATTATTCCCCTTCCTACACACATAAACTCTCCAAGGCTTGGGCCCTATTGTTGGCCCATTTCCTTTTATGGTGACACGTAAAATCTTATTTTGGTGTAAGGAGCTCAACCTAAATCGTTAAGATCGTACGACTTACAATCTTTGGTCAATCTTTCACGATTCCGTCGTGCAGGTCGTGGATGAAGCACCCCACGTATTGCGCCTCAGGTAAACCAACCACCTGAGCCACCAATCGCTCAAAATCCTTGATGTACTCCTTCACGCTACCTTCTTATCAAATGGAAGAGAGCTGCTCGAACACATTACCTTCGCCAATTCCCCCTTATCGCACCAAAAGTGCATTCTTGAATTTCTCCTATGTCATATCTTCCTCATCCTCTGCCAAAGCTCTGCAAAAGTGAATAGTAGGTCCCTTCATCCACAACTAAGCCAAACTCACCCTAACCTCAGGGCTCGTGTCCAGCACCTTGTAATACACCTCCGCCCTAGCAATCCACCCTGCAGGGTCCTCTCCTCCGAACATAGAAAGCTCAGCTCAATCTTTTTCACCGATTGGCGAAATTCATCAAGAGCCTCACCGTGCAACTGCATGGCGCCCTTCTTTACCACTGATGTCTCTTTTTTCCCGCCGCCCTGGCTCACATCCAGCTCCTCGCCTACACTCTCTTTCTCCCTACTTTGAGATACTAGGGAAACAAGGCGTTCTTGATCCTTGGCTGCTTGCACCCTCATCTTTGAGGTGGATTGTTTTAGAGCAACAACACTGTTGAAATATGTTGTAAATAGTAGAATTATTTGTATGTGTATTCGGCCCATTAACCAGGCCCGTTAGGTTTACACTTAGAATAGCCTATTTAAATTCATTAGTGCTTTTTCTCAATACACAATATTCTAATCATTTCAACAAGGTATCAGAGCCTATTATCACTAGGCCTGAAAACACCGAAACCTTCTCTCTCAGTTCCCTCACAGTTCAAACCTTAGTTGTCCCGTACTAAACTCCAAGTTAGACGGCCCTAGGTGGTACGAGACCCCCACCATCAGATTCGCCTCAGTCAGACCGGCCCACCGCTGAAACGCCGCCGCCATAGCCACCGTCACGCGCCCTCACGCGCGCTAATAGTCAGAACAGCCTTACCGGTGCGTGCAGTCCACGCGCCGCCTTCCACCGCTCCATTCGACGCGCCAGTTTTGCTCGGAATCTTCAAATCTATCTGTTCTGACAATGTTTGGTCAGTGGGTCCCACGATTTCAGGTTCTATCTTTCTATTTTGTGGTTTGTGAACCGTTTTTACGTTTTTCAAGTTAGTGTTTCTACGTTTTCTGGTCTGTACTGTCACTATATCTATTCTATCATCTTTCTACTGCACTTGGTTCTCTTGTCAATATCAAAGATGAGTTCTAGTTCAGAAAAGGAAGAGTATTGTGTCTTATGTTTTCTCCGGTAATCCCTCTATTACAACGGAGAAACTCAATGGTGATATTTATTTGAATTGGTCTGCATCGATCAAAATGTGGTTTATGGGACAAAGGCTTTTAGATCACCTCACTGAGAATTCTTCAGATATTGATAAAGATATACGTCAAGATTGGGAACAAGCAGATTGCCAATTAGTCTCTCTTTTGTGGCAAGCCATTGAACCCTCATTGCTAGTCCACTATCGCTCATACACTACTTGTTATGATATTTGGCATAAGGCTAAGAATGTTTATTCTAATGATATCCAGCGTCTCTATGGTGTTATTCATAATTTAGTCACCCTTCAGATGACAGAAGACAACATCATGACATATGCTAATAAAGCTCAGTCAGCAGTAAATGAGTTCAAGCTCCTTGTGACCGACAATGACTCGAAGAAGATGCTTGAGAAACTAGATAATGTGTGTATGATCTATGTTCTTCATGGTCTCCATCAAAAGTATGAGTCAGTACGGAGCAACTTCTTTCTGCAACAGACATTCCCTCAACAGAGGATCTTATCAGGCGTCTCATACGTCTTCCTGGATTGGAAGGATCTGGGGGAAACGGATTTCAGACTAACATAGAGTCATCTGCTTTTGTTTCAAATTTTGTCGGTCGTGGGGGACGCGATCATGGTCGTGGGGGTGGCCGAGGAGGTCGTGGTGGAGGCCGTCCTCAGTGCACTTATTGTAAAAGACTCGATCATACTGAAGAAAAGTGTTATTCCCTTCACGGCTTTCCAGAAAAACCAGTAACTGTGACTCAGTCTAATGATAATGGAAAGGATTCTGAACAGAGAAACAATAAACAAAATATGTTATCTGATGAGGAGTACGAGGCATACCTACAGTATAAGACTTCCCAGGCTTCATCATCGGCAACAATTGCTCATTCTGGTAATTCTACAGTCTGTATCTCTCAATCATCGTCTGTTGACTCTTGGATTGTGGACTCCAGAGCTTCCGATCATGTGCCTGGTAATCCATCTCTTTTATCCAAAATATCCCAACCTAACACCCCACATCACATTACCGTTGCCGACGGATCAAAAGCTAAAGCTAGTGGCATTGGTGAAGCCACTCCTCTTCCATCCTTACCTCTTGACCATGTTCTTCATGTTTCCAATTGTCCATTTAATTTAATTTCAGTTAGTCGTCTGACTCGAAGTCTAAAATGTTCTATAACTTTTGACGATGATTATTTTGTTATACAGGATCGGAGTACGAAGCGAACGATTGGTACAGGATATGAGTCACATGGACTTTACTACCTCCAGCCTTCATCTACAATTCCCTCCACTTCTACTACAGAGTCTCCAAGTCTTCTTCATCGTCGGTTAGGTCATCCAAGTCTCAAGAAGTTCAAAGTTATGGTTCATCATTTGTCTCACTTGCAGTCTTTAGATTGTGAATCCTGTTAGCATGGGAAATATGTTCGATCTTCCTTCCCTAGCAGTACTCAGTCACAAGCTCGTTCTCCTTTTGATGTTGTTCACTCAGATGTATGGGGACCAAGTCGAGTCACTTCAGTTGTAGGACATAGATATTTTGTCACTTTTATTGATGAGTTTTCTAGATGTACGTGGATCTACCTATTTAAGGATAGATCTGAACTTCTAGGTGTTTTTCAAAATTTCTTTAAAGAAGTCAAAAATTAATTTGGTTGTTCTATTCGCACCTTTCGCAGTGATAATGCAAAAGAGTACCTTTCTGCATCCTTTAATTCTTTTATGGTTGAAAATGGCATCATACACCAATTATCTTGTCCCCATACCCCACAACAAAATGGCATCGCTGAACGTAAGCACCGTCATATAATTGAAACAGCACGCACTTTGCTTATTCATGCTAATGTTCCTTTGAAGTTTTAGGGATGTTGTCCTCACTGCAGGGCACTTGATTAATAGAATGCCATCCCCCGTACTTGAAACAGCACGCACTTTCCTCATTCCATATTGTTCCCTGATGAACCCTTGTTCCATATCTCTCCTCGAGTCTTCGGATCAACTTGTTTTATTCATGATCTTACTCCGGGACTTGATAAATTGTCTGTTCATGCAGCTAAGTGTGTCTTCCTTAGCTATTCTAGAGTTCAAAAAGGGTATCGATGCTACTGTCCTTCCACACATCGCTTCTACATGCCTGCTGACGTCACCTTCTTTGAAGATGCACCCTTCTTTGCATCTCCCATTGAGTCTGAGTCTGTCTCTCAAGTATTACCTATTCCTGACCTCGTCCCGGTAGTTCCATTCACACCCATTGTTGACCAGACAGATCCAACAGAACTTCCTCATCCTCCTAGTCCTCCCCCCTTGCAAACTTATCAGCGTCATGCACGTCTCCCTCCTGCCAACCCACCTCCTACAGAAGATCCTAGTGACTCATCTCCTGCACCGGTTTCCTCTTCTCCTCCAGATCCGCCTACCGAGTCAGACGACCTTCCTATTGCAGTGGGTAAAGGTACATGTTCCACCCGTAACCCTTATCCTATTTATAGTTTCCTTAGATATCACCGCTTATCAACTTCACATTATAGATTCGCCTCTGCTATTTCTTCCATCACCATTCCTAAGTCCACGCAGGAAGCTTTCTCAATCGGGTTGGCGACAGGCTATGATTGATGAGATGACAGTCTTAGAATCTAACCAGACATGGACTCTTGTGCCACCTCCTACTGGCAAATCTATTGTTGGGTGTCGTTGGGTATATACTGTCAAAGTTGGTCCAGACGGAAGTAATGATCGTCTGAAAGCCCGTCTCGTGGCTAAGGGCTATACTCAGGTTTTTGGTCTTGATTACAGTGATACTTTCTCACCGGTGGCTAAAATGACTTCTGTTCGTCTATTCCTTTCTATGGGTGCAGTGCGACATTGGCCACTATATCAGCTAGACATCAAGAATGCATTTTTTCATGGAGATCTAGAGGAAGAAGTTTATCTAGAGCAACCATCTGGTTTTGTTGCTCAGGAGGAGTGTCGTGGGTATGTCTGTCGACTTCACAAAGCCTTGTATGGTCTTAAACAATCACCCCGAGCATGGTTTGGGAGATTCAGCAGTGTTGTTCAAAAGTATGGCATGATTCGGAGTGAAGCTGACCACTCCGTCTTTTATTAGTTCTCCTCTCACAAATGTATTTATCTGGTTGTCTATGTCGATGATATTGTCATTACAGGTGATGATCATGATGGGATTGCAGGTCTCAAACAACATTTAGTCCACTACTTTCAGGTAAAAGATCTAGGAAAGTTACAATGCTTTCTTGGCATTGAGGTAGCTCATTCTAAGGCGGGGATTGCTATTTCTCAGAGAAAGTATGCTTTGGATATCTTAGAAGAAACCGGCATGCTGGATTGCAAGCCAATTGACTCTCCTATGGATCCTAATGTCAAGATCCTACCGGATCAGGGGGAGTCCTTTTCAGATACACGAAGGTATAGGAGGCTAGTTGGGAAGTTGAATTACTTGACCATGACGAGGCCAGATATTTTATACGCTGTTAGTGTGGTGAGTCAATTCCTAAATTCCCCTTGCGACAGTCATTGAGATGTCGTAGTTAAAATCCTGAGGTACATCAAAGGAGCTCCTGGAAAAGGTCTTGTTTATACAGATAGAAGTGATTCGAATGTTATCGCTTACACAGATGTTGATTGGGCTGGTTGTCCCTTTGATAGAAGATCCACATCTGGGTATTGTGTTCTTATTGGTGGAAATCTAATTTCATGGAAAAGTAAAAAGCAAAATGTTGTTGCCAGATCCAGTGCTGAGGCTGAATATCGAGCTATGGCACTTACCACTCAGGAGCTCACATGGCTGAAACATCTACTCCAAGAGTTGCGCTTTTGTAAAATAGGCAGTATGAGTATCATATGTGATAATCAAGCAGCCCTACCTAATGCGTCCAATCCAGTCTTTCATGAGCGAACTAAACACATTGAAATTGATTGTCATTTTGTTCGTGAGAAGATTGTGTCCGGCGACATTGCTACTTCATTTGTTGGTTCTAATGATCAATTGGTAGACATATTCACAAAGGCTCTTTGAGGACCAAGGATAACTTACATATGTGACAAGCTGGATGCCTACAATCTGTACGCTCCAGCTTGAGGGGGAGTATTGAAATATGTTGTAAATAGTAGATTTATTTGTATGTGTATTCGGCCCATTAACCAGACCCGTTAGGTTTACACTTAGAATAGCCTATTTAAATTCATTAGTGCTTGTTCTCAATACACAATATTCTAATCATTTCAACAAATACTATTCTTCAGCGCGTTCACCTTGCTCCCCATTTTCTTGGGTGGCATTCGTTAATCTTTTCTTCCTCACTGGTTCTTGAAATTCTTTCCGCCCTCAACGGATCCAGCATGTCGTACCAATTGATAGAGAAACTGTACACTAAGAGTTTAACAGAATGATTTTGAGGGAAAAAGGTAGTATATTCTTTATTGATTTGGATTGACAAACAATACAGCAAGGGAATTATCCTTGAATTGTCCCGGAGCAAGCTCCTACAAAGTCACAATTCTCTGTCCTACAAGTAATCAGTAAGTTCTATATCATGACTACCTAAACAATCTAATCCCCTTATATACAAGTGTAGTGACTGTTATTCAGTTACATTATTATCCAGCCCATTGTTCAGTCCATTATTCCCCTTCTTCATACGCACATAAACTTACCAAGGCTTGGGCCCAATTGTTGGCCCATTTCCTTCTATGGCGACTTCCCCATCACCTTCTTTTCTCAATAATGGATTGTGTTGTTCTGACTTCTCTTCCCACAACAATCATTTTAATGATGACTCTTTACAAATGAGTTATTAATGGAGACTTCTCCTCTAGTCGAGGTTCATCCCGATGGTGAATTCAGTTGGTTACGACTCACAATATCCCAGTGGGACTTATTTTCAAAATTTGTAGGAAAATGTTATGTTTTATTGTAACAACCTTAATGTTTAGTAAACTTTAGCTTGAGGGGGAGTGTTAGAGTTTAGTAAGCTTTAACCTTATTGTAACAACCTTAATTGTAACAACCTTAGACTTTGTTAGTCACACTTCTCACTCTCTAGCGAGTTGGAGTACACGTAAAATCTTATTTTGGTGTAAGGATCTCAAGCTAAATCGTTAAGATCGTACGACTTTACGATCTTTGGTCAACTTCCACGATTCTACCGATGCCAAACTCTAGATCAGGTTTGCGCGACCCCATTGTTTAAATCACCCCTTGTTCCTACTAAGAAAATCCTCTCTCGACATCCCTCCTTTTAAAGGTCTCTGTCTTACTCTCTCTTGTCACGGTTTCTTGCTATGCTCTGTTATGCCGCCTCTGTTTGGAACTGTGTTTTTGACTTTTGGATCTGTTTATGTTTACACTTTGGAAAATTTTCAATGACTTTATGAATAGGCTTAAAGGTCATTTTGGCCCCTGTAAAATACACATTAATCCATTTTGGCCCCTGCAAAATAAAAAACTTTAAATAAGCCCCTGCAAAATAGTTAGTTGTTCAGTTAAGCCCTCGCTGTTAGTGGTCCACTAACGCTGTTAGTTTTAGAGGTATTTTGCAGGGGCCAAAATGGATTAATGTGTATTTTGCAGGGGCCAAAATGGATTAATGTGCATTTTGGCGGGGCCAAAATGACCTTTAATGTGTATTTTGCAGGGGCCAAAATGAGGGTTAAAAATAACAACGTTAGTGGACCACTAACATCGAGGGCTTAACTGAACAACTTACTATTTTGCAGGGGCTTATTTAAAGTTTTTTATTTTGTAGGGGCCAAAATGGATTAATGTGTATTTTACAGGGGCCAAAATGACCTTTAAGCCTTATGAATATGTTCGAACTTTATGCCTAAGCCCAGGGGCGGTTGCTACCCCAAAAATTTTCAAAGTTTTTATGCTAGCAGTACTAGTTATTATAATTCAATAGATAACAATGGTCAATGTAGATAGGTGACAGACCGATAGCCATGACAAAGTTATCTGACTAATATGGACATCATCTAAAAAGTTTTTATTCTAGCAGTACTAGTTATTATAATAAAAAAGTAAGAAAACTTTTTTTTGTTTACTGGAAAAAGGTAAGAAAAACTTAATTACCTACTATTGGTACCATTATGCAAGCATAGCAGATTAATTTTTTTTCCGAAAAAGTTCATAGCACACAAAATCCATAAATAATTCTTAACACTTCATTTTTAACATTTAAGTGTGATTTTCAAATGTAACTAAATTAAGAAAGAGTCTTACAGTAGTTAATAAATATAGACTAAAATGAATTATTATAATTGTGTTTAACTTTGAATTTTGAGCATATATTTTAGCCCCCTCACAAAAAATTGTCTAGCTCCGCCACTGCCTAAGCCTCATGTTTTGTATGTGACTTTTGACTAATTAAGACATCTTTTGGATGGTATGGACTTGGTTGTTCTACTTTTAAAATTGTGAAAGTATTATGTTTTATATGTTCTTTTTTATTAATGAAGACTTGTGAACTTATGCATTGTATGATAAATATTAATTATATATATATAGACACACATATATATACACATGTATATATAGAGAGAGAGAGAGAGAAACACACACACACTAGTATTATTTTCATTTTTGTAGTATCTTACGATCTTGGTTACAATCTTATGTGTTACGATCTTGCTACCCCTACCGACCCTAGGTAATTAATTGGGTAGGATCTGACAATACTAGTTGCGATTTTACGTGTTACGATATCTTACTCAAAATCGCGATTTTAACAACATTGTTCTCAGCCTTGTTTGGATAATGGGCATCCTTGAAGTTACTATCTTTTAAACATCTACCACCTGATGGAAAAAGTTATCTAGCCTAGTGTGCAACTATGGAGCTTTGGTTTCTTTGTCAGGGTACCATGATCATTTGGAAAAAGTTATCTAGACCTAATGGGCCAGACCCACCGTGATATTTCAAGGAACGTTTTTGACAAGGCAATGTTATATGTGGAAGGGTTTCCTAAGGAAGGGGAAGTTATTGGATCCTGGTCCGGCAAAACAAAGATTTGCAGAAATATGAGCGGGGAATGCTGATATAGCCAGTTTGTTATGAGGAGGGATTATCGGGAGGAGAGTGATGTGAGAGTAGAGTGGGGGCCAAGGTAATCAAAATCAAGATTTTACGTAAGATTGGGAGGGGGTAGCAAGATCATAATTCGTAAATTCGCAAGTAGAATCGTAAGATTCTACCGAACTAGTTTAGAAGGATCGGGAAGCGGGTGGCAAGATCGCAACTCGTAAAATCGTAACTAAGATCGTAAGATCCTACCAAAAAAATTAATAGTATTATTAGTATATATATAAGCCTAATAGTATAAGAAAAGAGGGTATTTTTGGTGAAAAAGGGGGTTAGGTTAGAAAAAGAAGGTTATATATAGAGTAATAATACTAGAAGAGGAAAGTTAGTTTTTTTAGAAAAATAGTTAAAAGTGTCATTTACAGTTTACACAGTTTTGGGACAAGCCCATTACCCTAACCCTAGTTTTATGTCTCTTCTGTACTCAGCAACCGCAGCTTGTTCTTTTTTGATTTCTTCTTCAATCTTGTGTATTCCTCTTCAGATCTTCTTCTCCACAGCATGAAATTGTAGATCTTCTTCTTCTGTCTTCTCAGTCACGTCCTGCTTCTTCCAACGCGATCCTGCCATGAATCGTGGCTGCTAACACCATGTCTGCTTGCGCAAAAACTATGTGGGTCGTGCAAACCGACCTAGTTCCACAGTTCATCTTTCTTACAATTCTGCTCAGAAAATTCGCGATTTTCTGACAATTCTCTAGAAATCTGATTTTGTATACGATTCGAATCGTTGAGGATGAATGATTGTACAACAAAATCGCGATTTTGATTACCTTGGTGGGGGGCCGTTTTGTGGAATTCTATCATTGAGCACAAGAGGCTTTATGCTTCGGGTGAGAAGCTTTGCTATTTGATGACCGGGGTTCCTCTTCTGTGATAGTACGGGTTTTTAATTAATAATACACATTTCAGTTTCTCTTGCATTTGGTTCCCCATCAAACGAGTTTTGTTATTAATTCAAAACCAGCTGGAATTAAATTGTCCGGTTGAGATACAGTATCAAGTGCCAACCCTAAATATCATTCAAGGTAGATTTCAGGAAACAGACATTCTGATTGAGGGAAACCATTCTACATTGACGACAACGGGGGTTTAAATGAAACGAAAAAATTAGAAATTCACAAATAACATACCAGCTTCCTTTCCAGCAGCTGATTGAGAAATCCATGAGGGTTCATTGCCCGAAAAGCAAGTAAATCTGTCTTCCCTGCATATTGCCTAATGTCATGGTTTAGAAGATTAGCACAGCTACAGATTAAAATGGGAAGAGCAATACATATCTAATGACACCAATATATATTATAATATAATTAGACTAAAAATACATATTAGTAGATTAAAACTGCAGATAAGGACATACTTGTCAGTCATGTGGTCCACAGATATAAGCCGAACAATGTACATTACAGGGGGCCAGTTTGCTGCAAGTCTGAGATGAATAAAAGTAGCATTTGGTAAATCTAGAAAATAGAAGGAATTTAGAAGAGAATAGAAAGCATTTGATGATGATTGGTTCCAAACATGAAGTGAAATTCAGAGAAATCCAATACGCAACTCAGCCATTACTATGACATTGGAGTGAGCTTTTAAAATTGATCTAAATCAAGCCAAATTAAAATGCAATTGATAAAAATAAGAACTTCAGTGCTGAAATTTATTTCAACAATCACAACAAATAAATTACAGTATTAAATATGGAATGTTTGAAAATATTCTTCAGAAGTTCTGAATGAGAATTAAATGCAAATGTCGTTTAACAAATGAAGTCGTACCATAACTAACAATTTAGGTTTAAGGATTTGAATGAAGATACGGGTACCATAAATAAACAATTTTGGTTTAATGATTTGAAGGAGGAAACAGGCACTGCTGAAGCGTTCGGTGACCTAGTACAGAGAATGCTTTTATTAATTTTTCAATTGCAGTCATTATGGACACACATCAACGAATCATTTCCAGGCCAAAAAGTTATTTTCAAACCAAATTGAGTTTTCAAACAAACAGGGAAATGCAAGAAATCACAAATGAATGAATTATTATCACTTTCCATGCACAGGCAATACAGAATGCTCTAACACAGAAGCCAAGGTTCTCAGTTTATGTCAAACAAATGAACATACCATGCATAAGGCAGAGAGCAGAAACAACAATAACTCCAAACTAAAGACTAAGCAATATAAATCACCCATAGTCAAGAAACATCATTGACTTAAAGTGCAATTGTTTCATCTTTTTCTCTGAAAAAAAGACTTAGTTTGTAACCAAAAGCAGCTTCTACAACACATAAAATCCCTAAAAACACATTGCTTTTCATAGAATCTTAAAATATCTATTTCAACCAAATTGAGAAAAAAAGAATTTGCATTGTTTCTGTGAAATGAGAAAATGGTAGTTACTGTACAAGAGATATCGGGCCAGCAGCCAATTCCCTTGCTTTAGGCCTCAAAAAACATATATTTTCTATAAGTAAAATGAGATCAAACCATGGTCACAGATATCCATGCAGTGCAGTTGGCTGTGAGGATGACCCCTATGAAGCAGGCAATATGTAATATATTTCTGCACACCCAAATCAAAATTGAACAACAAAATTCTATTTCTTATCAAAAAAAATCATTTTTTTTTCCAACATACATGAGTAACTAATAGTATTTTTTTATTTTTATAAGGCTTATAATTTCTATATTACCCTCTAAATTTAAAAGGTCCCACTATTTTTAATTTATTTTTATAAGGCATGTCATTTTTATGTTATTCTCTCCCTTAAAAAGCCTCACCTAAAATGGGACACCTAAAGTCGACATCAATTTTGCTGATTATTGCAGTTCACAAACGTGGTAAATGAAGTGTTGAATTTGGTTAATGCATATATCAAAGTGTAGCAATTCATTAACCGTCAACTGAATTTTATTAACCACGAATTTGAGTGTTATTAACAAAGTTCAACACTTCATTAAGCTACGTGAGTGAATTGTTTAACTAGCAAAATTGTTGTCGATTTTGGTGTCCCAGTTTGATGTTCAAATAAAATTTCTCCCATTTAGAGGGCTCTAAGACATCAAACTAACAGCGGTCATCTATCTAACTGACAGCTTAATCTAATGAATATTTTAGTTCAGTACTTACTATTTACAATGAGAAATAATCTAATACAGCAAGGCCTACAATAAAAACAGTCTATAACAGAGTGATACTCTAATACATACCATGCACAAGGCAGAATAAAAATAACAATAAATTCAAACTGAAGATTAAGCACTATAGTCAACAGTAGTCAAAAACATTGTTGAGTTAAAATGCATTTATTTGACATTTTTCTCTTGAAAAAACAAAGGACTTATTTTGTAATAAAAAGCAGCTTATACTGCACATAAAATCTTTAAGAACATAGACTCCTTTTTATCCAATATTAAATTAACTATTTTGAGCATGATCAAGTGGACCCTTAATATTATATTGCTTTGTTTGATTTTTGGTTTCATATAGGGCCGGGGGTAAGTTAATTTTCTTCAGCATTGTGGTTTGTTATGGAAGATGCCTTATACTCAGTTGTGCCAATGGTGGATGGCGGTTTTTGGCGGAGAGCCAAAAATCCGCCATTTTAGGCCGCCATAACCGCCATTAAAGGCCGCCATAACCGCCATAAACCGCCATCCTTCACCAATTGGCCATGGCGGTTTTCAAGAAATCCGCCACCGCAATCCGCCATGGCGCCGCCATAACCGCCATTTGACAACACTGCTTATACTCTGTTATAATTTCCCTTTTTCTCATGTAATATTTCTTTATTTATCTACAAAAAGAATTTAACCATAAATTATTTACGAATTGAAGACAATCAGTACTAACAAAATTGTCGTCTGAATATCATTACCAAAGAAATCAAACATTTTGACGAAATAAACAATGCAAGTCGAATTAGTAATTCCTTCAAAACTAAAGTTTGAAGACCAAAACAAACTCAACAGCAAATACTAATAATAATAATTCTGGGATAACATTTTTATAAACTTCAACCACAATATACGCAAGAGTAAACTTTTGGGAAGAGATAATAAGACTGCCTAAACTTACGTCTCAGAGGCAGAAGAATTCCGGTAACCCTGCAACAAATAAATTATGCATCAGGATCAGGCATAAGAACCAACCAATTGCAACATAATTACATCAATTGCTGTTGTTAAGAATGAAAATGTAAATGCCATACAGGAAAAAATGAATTCGTATGCTGGCAAAATGAAAAATTAAAACTGAAATAAATACCGAAAAAATTATTTTTATCATGCAGTTGAGAGAACATACTACGAGTTTAGTGATAAATACTGGCTGTCCTTGTCTTTTCCCAGATAAGCTTCCCTGCATGAATTTCGCATATTTAAGATAAAGAACTGATGCACAAGCATCATATATAAATCCAATAAATTGCTACCACTATAGCACCTCCCATTCATTATTTCGATAGTTATGATTGCAAGTGTATAACATAGCAGTAATATTATGTTTTCTATATTAAATGCAAGGAACTAATGAAGTGAAAGAACAGATTACGAATTAATTGTAGAGTTGTAGTGCACTCTAAGCAGAGAAGTTTGGTATATAAAGATATCATTTAAATAAGTAATCATAGTTATCAATTCCAGATGGTGGTGCGAAGCGGCCGACCTCAATAATGCTAGAGGACATGGATGGCTGTTTTTTTAAAATATTTATGCACGTTACATAATTAATTAATATTCAATATATAAATGCAAAAGAATTTAAAAATTTCTCAAAATTCATGAACTGTTCATAATCAATAATAAATAGTCATAATATTTATGCAGATCATAATAAAAAGTCGTAATACTTATGCAGATCATACAAGTAGATAGCAACAAAATTCAAGAAACAACTTTTAGGGTGATTGGCAGCAAAACTGAATAATGAATATTGTACTCAAAAAGTTGTCAAAAACAAACAAGAATTTAGATAAGCTACATATCCATGACCTAAAAAACGGATGTGCTAAACATCCATATACTTGGATAGGCAATCTTTAAGCAAGTGGCTAGAGGCCTAAATGCTATACATTAAAAAACAAGAAATTGTGATGGGTGAAATGAGTCTGACTTTTTGCAAATTGAATGCCCATCAAATAAAATTTAAAATTGATGAAAAGTAAGTAGCTACTTTGTTGATTTCATTATACTAATATCCAAATCTAAGCTTTACAAGAAATACCACTTCATTGTTCTTGTTATATCAAACATGCAAAAGCTATTAAGATGCACTATCGGTGCTAAACATAATGAATTACCAATAGAAGAATGGTGAATGGAGTTTTTTAGAGGTGAGCTTTTATGTAGGTTTAAGAAGAAAGTGGACATACCTCCCAGACCTTCAAATATGTAGATGCTGAAGATTGCATACCACATGTTGTCTGTTGTGGCAAAGGAATACTAGCTGCTACATTATTCACAAGAGGTTGCATGCATGATTGTACTTGTTGTGGCATTCTTGGAGTAGGAATCATTACCCCTTTTACAGTAGTAGGAGTCACATTTCCAGCAAGCATTTGTTGTCGATTCACAATAGATCCATTCACTGAAAACCATAGAAAACTCAGTGTTAACCATTTTGAATTTATGATTTATGTTGAAGTAAAAAAAACTAGGCTGTATGTATAATGAGATTGCAGTAAATACAATAAATGCTAATTGATGTGATAGGAAGCAAAGAATTGGAATAGGAGAGGATTGTGTTTTACTAAAAAAAATGAGAAAGAGAGGAAAGAATAGGAGAGATTATCACCTCCAAAAGAAGGATACACAAGAAAGAATACTCTCCTACACTGGCTTAACCCAGCAAATGATTAATATTCAATGCATGATCCCTCTAACTCCCTAACTCCTATTTATATACGAGAGGGATGTAACTTCCCATTAACTAACTCAATCTTTATCCTTCCTAACTAACTAACAGCCCCTTATGCTTTGCTTCTTAATCCTCCAAGAAACAGAGTTCCAACATGGAAAGTTGGACCAATAGTAAGACTCGAGACAGGAGTCACGGGAGACTTAGATAGGACCAGAAACTCTGACTCAGATTCCAAGTCATGAATGTTCTCCCCCTGAAGCTGAGAACGGGTGAAGTAGGATACATTCTCATCAAAAGTGACATCTTTAGAGACAAGATACTTACGACTGGAAGGATGATAGAATTTGGATCCTCGTTTCTTGGGAGCATAATCGAAAAAGACAAATCTAACTGCACGAGGGTCCACTTGGATGTTGTTTATGAACATGAAAAAAAGGCGACACAACCAAACACCGGTTCTGCAAAATAGGAAAAGAAGGAAACTGTAATGTCATAAACAAAACTGGACTGACATTACCTAAAATGTGAGATGAGACCCGAATAATGATGTAGGTAGCAATCAGTACTGCTTCTCTCGAGTATGACTTTGGGACAGCCATTTGGAAGAGAAAAGCTAAGACAACTTCAAGTAAATGACGACTCACGACTCATTCTTTTTCAACATCATTTTGTTGTGGGATGAAAACACGTGTAAATTCATGTAGTATTCTCTGTTGACCGATAAAGTTTCAAATGTTGTGATTAGCATATCCATTGCCATTGTTGGAACGAATTCTTTGAATGCATTTACCAAATTGTGTTTGTTCCATGTGAAAAAATTTAATAAACAATTGCTATATTTTCGACTTATCCTTCGTCAAGAAAATCCAAGTTATCGAGTACAATCATCAATAAATGAAGCAGGCCATCTTGCACCAAAAACATTAGAAATAGGTGCAGCTCCGCAAACATCAGAATGTATAAGATCCAAAAGTTCAACAGAATGTTTTAAAAACAAAAGACGAAGACATGGGCTTAATTAAGGAGAAAGGAGGATGACCAAAACGCTTGTGCTGAAGCCAAATTTTTGCAGTAGAAGGGGAAAACACGGAAGACTCAAACTAGAAGTAGGAAGACAGCAACTTCAAACCATCATATTCGTCATACAAGTAATATAACCCTCCTTTTTCCTTACACATTCTAACCGTCCTCCCCATGGAAAGATCCTGAAAAACAAAATGAGAAGTGAAAAATGTTACTTTCCATTTCAAATAACGACTGAGTTTAAAAATAGATATTAGGTTGTCAGAGAGCGCAGGAACATGCAGCATAACTTGTAATTGGAATGGGGGATGCAAGTTAACATTCTCAGATCCATCAACACGAGTATAAGAACCATTAGCAAAAGTAATATAATGATTCCTCTCAGATGAAGTTTAAGAGAAAAACAAAGTGGAATTGAATGCCACGTGTTCAGTGGCAACAGAGTCAAGAATCCAAGCATTCTTAGGGATTGTACCACAAACACTAAATAATTGAGAGCATAAATTCTTACCACTGTTTGCTAGAGAGAACAAGTTCTAGAGGGATTACTGAGAAAGTCAAGTTTGGACTTTAGTCGATTCACATCATCCATACTGAAGGACAAAGTTTTGTCAACCATATGTAACAACATTTAAGAGAAACAGAGAAAAGCAACAAAAAAGTAACAGTGACTGCAGAGAAGTAAAAAAGCAGCAGCAACCGTGACCTGAAAAAGCTTCAACGTTTAGGCTACAAATAGCCCACGAACAAAGGTATCTGGATCGTAAAGTGAACACCCAAAACAGAGAAAGAATAGGTCAATCTACAATTTGGGAGAAAACAGAGGTGAACAGCCCACGGGAGGCGGAGCATGTGGAGGCACGTGTGAGTGGGGTTTGGCAGTGTTTGGCTATGCAACTTCGGGTTCTGGCCGGTTTTGAGGTTGCTGTGCTAATGGTGTGGGACGTGTTCTAAGACGGGTCGACAGGCAAAGGTGAAAAAGGTGTCCAAAGCTTGTTGGCCAGAAACAAACAAACCGAACCTACGGACGGCAAAAAATAGTGACGAAAGGCACAATAAGGGGCCAAGAAGAGGATGCAATGAAAGCAGCAAAACACTCAAGAACAAGAGCTCTTGATACCATGTAGAAAAGGATTTCTGAATACTATTAAAATCGTAAACATAGTACAACCGCTAAAGGATTTAAATAGATTATTCTAATCATAAACCTAACGAGCCGAATAAATAATTAGAATGACTACAATATACTCTATTTACAACAAGATGTAACTAATTCTAATAACATGTGACTAATTCTACCACCACCACCCCCAAGCTAAAGTTTTAAGTTATAAGCGTGATACAAGAAAACAAGGTATTTTCCTGCAAAACTTGAAACAATGTGTAACAACGGCTAGGCTAGTGTGAATCATCATCAACAAAAGTCACTATCGGAATAATGGTTGACGAGAAGAGAATAATATGTTCATGATAAACAATGGAAACTCATGGAACTAAGACCGTACATTGCTGTTCTCAAGAGTAATCACCCCATCAATCATGGCTTGCTTGCATCCTAAAGGTGAAAGTGCCTCACTAGTAGTTTAATGATGTAAGACAGAAGGTAAAGAAGAAACAAAAGCCTAAAATGATCGTAAAAAACTCAAGAAATTAATTGACAGAGGACTTCTAGTGCATCAAATATCTTTACAAAGAATAATAGGAAGATCAAATATGGTCTCAACGAACTAGGACGAGTCTGTATAGAAGATCATAAATATTAATGGAGTAGAACATGATTCAACAAGACCCTCTTCTTCTTAAGGCTCAAAAATGACTATCAGTGGATGAATGAAATTGATAGGAAATAAAAGGGTGTTTGGATGGATCTAGCTGAGCTCTCTAAGACTAGACAGCTTGAATTCTGTCAATGGTACCTGTAGTGGAAGATTAAGGTGAACGAAATGGGGAATACAGCTGAGGTGGCATTAGATTAGTTGCTAGCAATGATTGGATTGTCTAGGGAATAAAAGTAGGGTTTGTGTGAAAGGGAGGCAGGTTTTGTTTTGGCCAAGGCTTGAGCTAGGGTTTGGGGTTTTTGTCTCGTGGGAGGTGCCCCCTATTGTTTCTTTTTCGTTCCTACTTCTCATACTTTGTGTTGGCTATTGCCTTTTTACCCATAATACACTACTTCCTTGATTGTTTCTTCTACTATTGTTGTGTTTCTCTATCATTGGTATCAAAGCTCTTGTCCCACGGAGCTTGAACGATGGTGAAGAAGACCGCCATGGAAGAACGCCACGAAAGGCTCGAGCAAGAAGTCGAGGGGCTTGCGCTAGAAGTGCGCGCGCAAGGGGAGGCCATGCGCGAGTGGATAGAACGGCTGAAGCTCCGTTTGAAGGAGACACGACGCCGCCGGCGGAGGGGCAGCGAAGCGGCGCCGCCAAGCGCAGAGGAGGACGGCGAAGGCGGCTCGTCCACCGAATCTGCGACTTCCGGGGGAACCAGCCCGCGTGCGAGACACCGGCACCGGGGGCGGAAACTTGAGATCCACGTTTTTGAAGGAGGCGAAGCTTATGGGTGGCTCGTCAAGGTGGAACGGTACTTTAAAATTAATGGGGTTGAAGAAGAAGAAGAGATGCTGGAGGCAGTAATGATTGCTTTGGATGGGAGGGCCCTAAATTGGTTTCAATGGTGGGAAGAACAACACCCAGAGCCAACGTGGGATGAATTTAAACAGGCCGTCATACGGCGCTTTCAGCCCAGTCTGGTCAGCAACCCTTTGGGACCAATTCTGAGTGTGAAACAAACAGGGACAGTGATGGAATACCGTGAGCAATTTGAAATGTTAATGGCTCCATTGAAGAGGCGTGACAGAGGCATGTTGGAAAGCATTTTCCTCAATGGTTTACGTGAGGAAATACAAACTGAGTTGAAACTCCATAGCACGCGGGGATTGAATGCTTTGATGGATCGGGCGTTACTCATAGAGGAGAGGATCACATTTGTAAGATGAAACACTTTAGAGTGGAATTGATTGATGATGAAGAGAGTGGGGGAGATGGAGAGCAGGGGGGACCGAGGAGGAGATAAGGGAGGTGGAAGTTGAACTAAAGACTCTATTGCTCTCACTCAAGAGCAAGGAGGACTCGACCTCAAACCAATCCTTCAAGATGTGGGGGATTATTAATGGGAAGAAGGTGTTGATACTGATTGATTGTGGAGCCTCTAGTAATTTCATATCCTACAAGTTAGTAGAGGAGTTGAATTTGGCTCTAGAGGACACTCCGGAGTATACTGTTGAGGTGGGGAATGGAGAGAAGATCACGCACAAGGGGGTTTGCAGGGGACTCAAGGTGCAAGTGCAGGGGATCAACTTTACTCATAAATTTTATTTAATGACTCTGGCAGGGACTGAATTAGTGCTTGGTATGGACTCGTTGGCTAGCTTGGGTGACATCAAGGCTAATTTCCAGGACATGTTCATCAAGTGGGAAGGGGGAGGACAGAAATTCAAGATTAGAGGGGAACGGTCACTGAGCAAACGACAAGTCTCACTCAAATCTATGCGGAAGGCTCAACTAGGTGAAGGGAGGTGTTTCAAGAAGTAAGAGAAGTGGGGGATAGATCGATTTTGTTCCTCAAGAATCTAGAACACTTGGGCACTAGTTTGTTTGACAATGAAAATGAAGTGAAAGAAGTGGGGGTTGTTAGGGATGATTGCAACGGTTTCCATATATTATCTCGGTTGATGGTGGGGGTTGGTAGGAGTTTTGGCAGTAGATTAATACAATTAATAAATACTCCAATCACGGTAAAGCCACCACTTGTCCATGAGTGGGATCCAAGTGGCCTCAAACAAAATGTGAGTGTACATGAGAGTGCCACATTTGTATTAGAATACCATGGGAATCAAACACATCAACAAAAGGCAAGCCTCTTTAGTGATTCTGGTGGTGACCATGTGAGTTCAAAGGTATCCAAGAGTCATGTTTGTTATAATCAAATAAGCCCTGCTGTTGATTTCATTGTGGATCAAGAAATGGTAACAGGCCGCAAATGTCATGCACATCAAAACTCTATCTTGGTCCCTAGTGGAGATATTACCTTTGTGGTTATGAGCCATGTTCTCACCCAAGAGTTCCGACCTCTCCAGTGGACATCTTTGTGGTTTATGGTTGTGAAAAGGAAACACATTCAATGGGAACCAGGAGGAGATTATGATTCTCTATTAATGTGCTTAATTGAGTCACTAAGCTTTAAGCTTTGGGATTTTGGAGGAATTTTGTTGTTGTTAGAATATTACTGTCCTATCCAAGATATGAAGAGCTAGTTTCCAGAGTTCACCTTGAGGACAAGGTGAATGTTTTAGGGGGGAGTATTGATGCGAATGCGGCTAGGGAAGGGAGGCGCATGTTTGGTAATGTTTTTGCAAGGAGGGGTAAAAGAGTCATTGACCCTGAGTAAGTGGAATACAGCTGAGGTGGCATTAGGTTAGTGGCTGGCAATGATTGGATTGCCTAGGGAATAAAAGTAGGGTTTGTGTGAAAGGGAGGCAGGTTTTGTTTTGGCCAAGGCTTGGGCTAGGGTTTGGGGTTTTTGTCTCGTGGGAGGCACCCCCTATTGTTTCTTTTTCGTTCCTACTTCTCATACTTTGTGTTGGCTATTGCCTTTTTACCCATAATACACTACTTCCTTGATTGTTTCTTCTACTATTGTTGTGTTTCTCTATCAGCGGCACTAAATGACAACTTATATTGAATAGGAGAAAAGTCACGAGCAAAACAGGCCACACACACACAAAGAGGATCATAATAAAAGCAATCTTTGTGGACTAAAATTAAACAAGGAACTAGATTATTGAGATTGACAGCCTGTTTAATTACTAGCAGTGAATAAAAAAAGCATCATACCAAAATCTTCAAGACATATTTGCTAGTAAAAGTAAACAAGAGGTTTCCATGAGACTGTGACTCTAGTACATTACATTGGAGAAAGTTAGGCCTAGTCCAAATTCCAAGACATTAAAAGAACTTACAACACGTCAACAAGTAATGTAAAACCATATGTAAACATAATTTGGTAAATATCCCTACACCTTAAGAATAAATCTTCCAAAGGAAATTCCAGATACAAGTGCTACCTATGTGCCAAGAAGTTGATTTTCCAAATTATGCAGATGAAGGAAAGACAAACAAGAAATATGCATACACCATGCAAACTATTTTATTGCAATACATGACTATTACTTAATATTTCTCTCAAATAAGGATGCAAATACTGAATGTCTTAACGACCTGATGGCATTGATGTTGGGGGTGCCCCTGTAACTGGTGTAACAGAAACATCTTCTACTTTTACAGGGCTTTGCTTTGAAGGTAAGTTTGTGATCCCACAAAGACTCAAGGCACCACGGGCTTCCCTGAAACTTTCTGATATTAAAACAAAAGAATGAGTTGTTTTTACATCTGCTGGTGGATCTGCAGCTCCATTATTTTGATTTCCCTACAACATTGCCAAAAGGATCAATATCATAAAAAATTTCAAAAGCAGGGAAAAATTTATTTTCTCCGATAAAAACCATTATATGTTAGGGTATCATTGAATATATTAGAATATTTTCTCCGAACTTTAAAATATCATGTAATCAACTAATGTTAGGAGCAATTTCCTATTCCTTATGTTTTTATTTGTTTTATAAAGTAATTATGGTTAGTAGTCTTATTATATTTATGGGCTTAGGCTAAATCAGTAATACACACTAAAAATTGACCTAATTTTAAGAGACATGTTATTTGAGGATCAAAATTCGACAACGACTTTCATGGTTAATGAAGTTCAGAAACGTGGTTAATTGACTCATTAAGCATCCATTGAAGTTCATTATCCACGATTTTGAATGTCATTAATCATAGTTTTCAAGTATTCTTAAACATGTGGTTAGACAGCAAAATGGACCTACCCGAAAAACTCGATAAAACATAGGAATTGGGTCATTAAAATGTAAGCCTAATATAAAATTGGGCGTTTTTTGCCAAGCCCCATAAAGCCAGCCAAGTCAGGCTTCGGGAAGCCTGAAAGCCTGCATAATTTGGTCTGTGAATGTTGATGTTAATTGCCATAATCTAATACCTCCTTTGTTCGTTTTCTACAGTAATTTTGTTATTTGTCCTTATAACTGTTGATAATAACGCTTTTGTTTCACACGTGTAACTAATGGTGAACACTGTATTAACATTTATTTGGCTGATGTTTGCCGTGGTTAAACTTGCAAGGGGTTGACATGTTGACATTTTTGTGGCACTGTCCTTTGCTTTCTGACTATAAGTGAAATTTGAGTAATATTCAGTTGCTGACGAGGCTGTCAGTCACAAGTAAATGTATTGAGGGATGTAATTAGAAAACAAAAATCCTCACCTAATCGCCTATAAAAAAATAAAAAAATCCTCACCTAATCCAAATAAATCAACACAGTTAAAAGCAGTATGTGCGGGCAAGCCCACATAGGTTTTGTTTAGTAATTTAGCCCACATGTTTCTCATATTTCTGTCTACTTTTCTTTCGAAATTGTTACATAAATTATAGACCAACTATTATTTATTTCTTTAATACATTTTCCAAACATAAAATGAAAATGAAAATGAATTTGAAGATTAAACGTTAAATGCATGGATATTTGTACCTCAAAAGTCAAAAGTGAACTTTTAATGCCTAATTTCAGAGTTATATCAAGCACATCATTTGCTATCTTTAGATAGCATACGTTCAACATCCTTTTGAGAAAAAAAAAATAAAGACAGATTATCAATTTAGTATAAGCGTCATAAAACATCCTTACCGCTTTGTAGATGGCCTTAACTTTGGGAAGTTGTTTTGGGCAGATGACTGACAGGGAAATAGAAAACTGCAAACAGAGTATTACATTCAATTAACCATAAGAAAACAGACTTCAAAACTAAGCATCAAAAACATACAGTGCCGTTAAAAAACAAAAGTACATGAGTAAATGCTTTAGCAACAGCCTCAGCATCATATAAACGGTTCCCTGGTTCTGAGTCAATGGTTTCACTCTGCTCTGGATTCGGCAGTCCTGGAACATAAACTGGTGTCTGCAATGGATAAGGATTGCTTGCTGCCACAAGGATACAATGTCTGTGCATATCCACATTTTGCTGATTTGTGCCTCCACTTTGAGAGTTGGGGAACATCTACGGATTCCAACAGTGAATATGGGGATTAAAATCTATCTTCCAGCCAAAGAGATGCCCATAAAATTTTCAAAATAACAATTTGGAATTATGTAGAATGATCTGTTAAAAAGTATTCACAATGAAGGACTTATGATACTGGAATTGCTAAAGACGCTGTGCTTGAAAAAATCCATCAAAGCTGTCAAATGTTGTTGAAAAAATTGTATTGAGATTCGGTAGTTAGTGTACTAATTATATGAATTGTGACCAAGGATGTCATTGTCAAATATATTACACCATAATCAAACGTAGCAAGAAACATATGATAAAGGAGAAAACGGAACACTTAAAGAATCAGGATGAGACATTATATCACACAAAAATTGAAAGAATAATACTAGAAATCAGAAAACTAAGTGTATATAGCACGCATACCATCAGAGCTTCAGCAAGCCCTTCAGCAATTGCTCCATCATTAAAACCACCACCAGTAAAGGGTATAGCTGAGAGCCAATTACAGAAAACATCCGGGTCTCTTGTCCAGCCAGTCCGTTGCACGAGACAACCTGCATCCAACGGTGCTTAAATAAGTAAAAACCTCAGTAGATTGGTCATTTGCACATAAACTGATCAGTGTAAACGAAGTTAGGAAGATTTTAGTCATCTTAAATATCCAAAGGGTTACTTTCTTGATAGTAAAAGAGGAATGAACGTGGGAGGGAGAACCGAAGGGGAGGAAGAGACATGAAGAGGACACGAAAGTGAAAAGGGAATGAGGGAGAAAAGAGTGGACAGTTAAAAAAACATGGGCAAAATGGAAATTTTAGTGAATATAAATGAGGGTAAACAAGAGATGCAGTGATAAACAGAGGACAAAATACATAATTGGTGAGTTAAGTAGGGAAAAATGGAGAAACCAACAGTTAAAGAAAGGGTAGAATAGGAAGATAAGATGAAAGTTGAACAGGCCTATCATTTTCCATTGTTTATCAGGTTTATCAGTAGATAACAGTTCCATTAAAAATGCTAACTGGGTGCAAATTAAAATAAACCAACTGCCATGCATAACTGCAGTGAGTTAGTCCTCAGCAAAAAAAATGCCTGCATGAACAGATTTTAAATCACCATGATTTACATGGCATGAAATAAGAATACAAGCAATTTTTACCGGAATAACATCCATGAGTATTATAGGTGACAAGGGCAAACTCAGATTTCGAAACAGAAAGCTTCTGCAAAAAAGGGGGAAAAATAAAATTAATAGATGGACCATAACACCACCATTAGGCAACAGAAAGAATATCAAATCCACGAGTATGATTTTAACAAATTTGCAGCTGAGCTCCCTGAATAATGAACAAACAAAACCATTTTTGTTTCCAGTCAAGAATAAATATTAAATTTTAGATACTAATATTTTCTTTCATTTTTTTCAAAGCTAAAATTTTCATCAAAGCAAAATGTATACCTGCTCAGTTGACTCGTTTCCACCAAAACACCTGTCAGAATACCATAATAGGTTAAAACATGTGGACATATTATCAATGATGATACATAGCCGTTAGTACAACTTGATGGTTAGCTAAAGCCACTTGCTTCACCTCACGAGATTTCACATCCAACTCCACAATCACAATAAACCAAACACAACGAATAAAACCTCATACCAAAGCATATCATACCAACCTTAACACCAAAATCAAAAGCCCAAATCCCCAACAAGGCATCAAAACAGGTTTCTCCAAAAGCAAAATTTGTTTTAATTCTCACTTCGTAATAATAACAATCAATACAATTTGGGTACAGTACCAAAATCGAAGACTGAAAACTACTAAAGAATTAAGTAAAACCTAATTTCGAGTTTATTAAAGAGAAAGACAATATTAAAACTGAAGTAGATATCGATATGTAGAAGAGAAGAGAAGCGGAACCTTATGATTTTTTCGAGGTAGTCCGTTCGAAGAGTGTTCCAATAAGGGCCCATAGCGGCGGTGGTTTCGACCACCAAGATGAGCTGTTTCTCCGCCATGGTTTTTGAGGAAAAAGAGAGAGAGAGAGCGCCAAATGAATTTTTAGGTATTTGTTGCTGTGCATAATGAATCGATCGATGTTTCGTTTATATAAGCAGCGTTTCAGTGTTGGTGTTTGTATATATGGAAATGGATTGATTGCATTTCATAGATGGAAAGTGGAATGGAGCATTGAAAGGATTGCCAAAAGAGGGAAACAAATAAAATCATCCTCGTTTCCGCGCTTTGAATTGATTGAGATACAAATAGAATCGATCTTTCTTTTTTCTTTTATTTGTGCCACCACTTGGAGTGGCCCGGTGTTTTTGAGAGCAGAAAAGAGTTGTCGGAGAACTACAGAGGTAAAAAGGAACCATCTGGTCTGGGTCGAAGAAGTGCTTGAGGCATCGGAGGCTGAAAAGAAACTTCACCAGACGAGACATCGGTCACTAGACCGTGGTTGTTGAAGAAGTTGAAGCACCTGATGCGTCTGTTCTCTGTATACGCTTTTTTTTTTTTTGAAAATCTATGTATATGTCTTATATAGTGATGCATTTTATTTTGCCGCCCAATTTTCTTTTTTCTTTCTAAAAATAAATAGCCGTATACCCGCATATAAAAATAAGTCTAAAATACGGTTTTGGTCTTTTATTTTTCATTCTTTCCTCGTTTACGTCTTTTATCTTTTAAAAAAATTATTTACATACTTTATCTTTTCAAAATAATTTAATATGGTATTTTCGTTAAGTGAAAGTTATATAAGGCTTATGTAGACAGTGACATGGATAAATTGACCACGTAAGCAGTTGAGTGTGTTTTTTTAGACAAAGCATTTGAGTGTGTTATTAGGTCATTATATATTTTTTTTAGTCCTTTATCTTTGTTAAAATATTCGTTTACGCCATTTATCTTTTTTAACATTTTCATTTACGTCATTTATCTTTTCGCGGTTAATTAAAATGGTCCTTTAAGTAAGTAATTACTAATTATGTTTCCTGTTTTTTCATTTTTGGTTTTTATCTTTTTTAAAATGTTTATTTATGTCCTTTATCCTTTCAGATACTTTTTATCGAGTGAAGTACGTCAAAAAATGAGCTTTCTCGTTTTATAATTGTTCGACGTGTGTGATTTCTTATATTTCGTATAAAATTTTCTCATAACAAATATGATTGGCCTTAATTAATAGAACAAAAATTAATTAAAAAACTAAAAATTAAAAAAGAACAAAAGTGGCAAAAATTAAACTTGATTAATTCTCGGTTATTTTCGTTCATTATTTAATTATTACTTTATAATTTCTAAATTAGCCCATTAGAATAATTTTCGTTTTTTAATACGCATTAATGGAGTAACCATTTTAATTAAGACCAATCATATTTGTTTTGAGAAAAATTTAATGTAAAAATTCACATACGTCGAACAATTATAAAACGAGAAAGTACGGTTTTTGACGAATTTCACAGGGTAAAAGGTAAGTGAAAGGCATTGTCGCATACACGTATTACGGGTTGTTCTTCACTTTTCGTTTCATTGCATCCATCAATTTTTTTTAATTAATCGAGAAAAGATAAATGATGTAAACATATATTTTTAAAAAGATAAAAGACGTAAATGAACTTTTAAAAATAAATAAATGACAAAAATGAAAAAACAGGAAACATAATTAACAATCACTTACTAAAATAACCATTTTAATTAACAGCAAAAAGATAAAGGACGTAAACGAATATGCTAAAAAAGATAAATGACGTAAACGAACATTTTAAAAAGATAAAGGACTAAAACGAAAAAACATATAATGGCCTAGTATCGCAGTCAGCTACTTACGTGGCCAAGTTATCTACGTCACTGTCGATGTAAGCCCTATTTAACTTTCACTTAACTCAGGGAGCATTTTAAACCATTTTGAAAATATAAAAGACGTAAACAGACCTTTTAAAAGATAAATGACGTAAACGAGAAAAGTGTGAAAGATAAATGACCAAAACTGTATTTTCGTATTGAGGCAACATATAATATTTTTCTATTCTAACTCAAAAGTAAATTATACCTATAAAAAGGTAATGTTTTCGGCAGCAACTCAAAAGCAAAGTATACATATATAAAAGTAAATTATACGAATTAATTATTTTAACAACAAATAGCATTTTATAAAAAATATTTACATATGAAGGCAAAATATAAAAAATAATTATATCTGTAATATATAATATTTTCAAAAAATATTTTTCTATCAGAACGCAAAAACAATATAATCCCATAAAAAATATAAAAAATATTATAAAGACAAAATTATAAAAAAGAATTATTCTGATAAGATATAATATTTTCTTGTTGAATATCAAAAATAATGAAACTATACTCAATAACTCACAATAATTGGAAGGGAAAAGTATCAAAACTGAAAATACTGAAAATATAAACATTTTATATGTCAACAATGCGTAATGTTTCCTCATCGGGACTCGAAAAAATATTCATTTGTGAAATACAAAGCCATTTATAAAGAAAACATATAAAAAGTAATTATATGGACAACACATATTATTTTACCGTTTATACTGCTTAATGATAATTAAAGTTATCCACAAGAAATATTCCTTGTCGACAGGGGTACGGGTGGGAATAGGCTAGGGCGACCGATAGGGGCCTACGACCCAGCCTACGGCCTAGGCCAGGGCAGACTTTTTTCTTAAATGGAAAAGGCTAAAGCTTTTTTAAAAGTCTACAAGAAAAACTGATTTTTCCGGCAAGGACTTTCCGGCGGATTTTTATCCGCCGAAAAATTTCCGGCGGATTGTAGGGCTTATCGACGGATTTTATCCGCCGAAACATTACCGGCGGATTTGTTGGATTTTCTTGCGGATTTTTTTCCTCCGCAGCATTTCCGGCGGATTTGGGTCTACGAATTTTTTATTTTTTTTTGAAAAAAATCCGCCAGTAAGGTCATTTCCGGCAGATTTCCGACGAATTTTGAATTTTGAAAATCCGCCGGAAATCCTTGAAAATCCGCCGGAAATCCCCTGACCCCTAACTCAAAAACACTCTTTCTCCCTCTCAAACCCCTCACACCCACCAAAAACACACCCAGCCGAAACCCTCTCCCTCTCCCTCACCCTCTTCGACTTCTCCCTCTCCCAAACCCACTCAATCTTCGATTTTAACCTTCAAACTCATTTTCGGAATATAAGGTACACGATTTCTAACCCTCATTTACTTACATTTTGCTTGATTTGCTGTGTTTTATTGTTTTTTCACTTCTGCATTTTCGCGAAGCATTCGGTTGACGACAACCAAATGCTCCTGGGGACGAAGCAAAATGGACCCATTCGGTTGAGGTCAACCGAATACGTTCGGTTGAGTTCAGTCGAATCATACTGATACTGATTGTGTTTGATATGTTCGGTTGTAGGTATGATCCAATTCGTTACCCTCATTGAACGAAATGCTGGGAGGATTTCCATTCCAAATGAGATTTGGAGACTAGAGTTGCCTTGTTCCTTTTATTTTGTTTTGGAAGTTGGCCCTTGTATTCGTGGTGTCAACAACATGCGCTATGGCAACATCCTTACTAATAGGCATGCCATCTGCCAAGCGTATGGGGGTGTTGAGAGTGTGGAAGCCTCGTTAACATACTATCTGACCGAGTGCTTCAAGGTCGCCAGGATTATGCCGGCGGTTGCCTCTGATGGGAGTGGGAGTGACAGTGATACTGCGAGTGATGCTAGATCCGGCTCTATTGTTACCCAGTTGTAGTTTTTTACTTTTATTTTGTTTATCAATAATTGTAATTGAACGTCAATAAAATGACAGAAACTACTGAGCTGGTGGAGTTAAACGGCTAAGGATCTCAGCGACGGTCCGTGTGGTTTTCACGTACAAATGCAGATAACCCTTCCATTTAAACAGGACATAAATGTACATCATTGCTTGGACGTCATCGTCGCTCTTGACATCCATTGTAGACCAGTGCACACGTCCCTCAGACCAATCGGGTTTCCGATAAACTATACGAGTTATCTCTCGCTCGTCGCCCTCCACTTGCACCTTACCCAGTAGTTTATCTTTTAGGGTAGCGAATGTTATGTTGTGTTTAAGCCTACACTGCACTGTGTCTCACCCCTTGAAATAGACACCATCAAGACCCGACATCTCATGGTAATCCCACGCAAAGCAGTCGCGGTACTCCTTTATCAAGGCTACTATCTAATCTCATTGTTGTGGTTGCAATTTGCCACTGACCTTGGTCATCCTTGGTTCGTCTTCACTTCCCAAGTTAACTTCCACTAGAGGGTCTTGAGCTTCAAAAGTGGGCAAAAGTGGGTCGGCCAACAGTTTGAGTTCAAAACCCTTCTTCGTCCAATCACATGATTCTATACCCCCTTCCTCATAGTTTACTGGAATGGCTATAGGGCGCGGGTAGGGAAATAGAAGACAACCTCAAATATCTTTACCTCGGCAGGGAACGGATTCGGATCGGCCTCCACTATCTCCACTTTATTGCCCACCCATATCATTAATCTCTGATGTAGAGTGGAGGGGAACACATTCACTGGTGTGGATCCAATCTCTCCCTAGAATTACATCATAGGAAGGTTTTTCCCTCATTAACAAAGAAAGCTGAGCGGGTTATCTTAGACCCAACTGTTACATCGGCCACCAACACCCCTAAGGCATGAGATGAGTGGCCCATGAAACTTGTCATTGTCATTGTCGTGGGGATGAGGTCTGCAGCATTCTTGCCCAACTTCTTCATTGTCGTCAATGGCATGATGTTCAGCACAGCACCACCATCCACAAATACTCTATTGAACAGTTTCCCGTTCAAGTGGGCTTTAATGTAAAGGGGTTTTAAATGTCTGGTCATGTCTGCCGTAGGTTTTTCGAACAACATCCCTTCCGTGATTGGCCCCCCGGGCTCTGTCAAGGTAGCCCATTCGGCCTCCTCGGCAAAGACATCTCCCACGAGGGCTCTTGGCTGGTTCTTATTTCCCCAAAATTTTGGTGGTAGGAGTCCCACCATTTCTATGCCGACAAAGAATTATACATCCTCTCTGTCCATTATGTCATCTAGGATTGACTCCGTTAGAGAGTTACCATGAAAATTTAGCGGACCGAAGGGTTCTCTTCTTCTTATTCACCCAAGAGGTCATCCTCTGCAATTTCGTCCTTTGTCATTATCCCATCGCTAGGGAGAGTACTGATTGGCTGAGGTCGTCCAGGGCTGTGAGGGCCATAGAGACATTCCCTTACTGCTTCAGTGAGAGGCGTGGCAATTGCGTTCACCACCCCTATCATGGTATTAAGCTCTTCTTCTTTATCTGTGGATGTGCTAGGGCCAGCTGCCTCAGTGTTTCGTTGCTCTGGGGCTTTGTCCTCGGTGGGTTTTGGGAAAGCCTGTTCTAGCCCCGTGGCTATTGAGGCTGCAGGAATAGCCTGTGTATTCCCTTCCCTGGCCGAGGTGAGCATTTGCAACTTTTGCCTCATTCTGTGCAAGGCCCTTGCCCTTTGCAGCTTCCTCTTCTCCGACCGAGATTTGGAAGCAGGCTTGGGGATCGATGTTTCAGATACTGCCTTCGTCATCCACTGGTCTTGTGGCACTTCCGAGGGTGGTTTCACAGTTTTAGTGGCTCTCAGCTCATGATCATTCAGTACTGTGATATCTACTGACGTTGAGTCATGTGCTATAGTGACTTGTGCCGCTCTCCCTTCTGGTGAGATTTCTCGCCTAGATTTTGTATAGTGGCTTGCTCGATGGATTCATCGACAGACCGACCATGCCCCCTGTCATACCCCAATTTTGTCCGACTAATGGGAAAGTCTCAAAATTTCATTGCTTCGCATATTGTTCCGAACGCGGGTGTCTTTGGCACTCTCGTGCAACGACTTTGTTTGGCACTCGTTTTTTTTCAAAGAAAAAGTCTAAAAATAAATAATAAAAATAGTGATAATAAACGCGAGCGCGTGTCGTTTGCGAGTCACGTATGAGTAGTTGCGTCGCCGTGCGTTATTTTACCGTTTTTAGAAAACGTGAGTATAAAATGAAATCGGTTTTAATAACGCACGCACGTGCGTATTCAAATCGCGTATGCATTCCTAGTCTTAAGGCGAGCACGCGTTCCGTTTCGAGTCGCATGAGTGATTGCGTCGGTGCGCGTTTATTTTACCGCTTCTTTCAGTTATTAGTAAAAAAAAATAATAAATAATAGTAATAAGATAAAATCAGTTTTTTTTATTATTTATTATTAGCTGTCCCTTTTCCTGATTTTGTTACATATATAAACAAAAAAATTAAAAAGGGCAGAATAGTACAAAAAAGAGTCAACTCTTTTTTACAAAAAAAATTAATTGAAAAACAGCAAAAGTAACAAAAAGCAGGGCGCAGCCTGCTGGGGTTGCAACAAGATTGCAATTTGAGAATGGGGTTGGAGGTCCCTTCTCCTTGCCTCTTGGCTTTTTCCATTTTCAGCAAAAACACTGCTGCAGTGGCAGCAGCCCTGCTGCCATCCTTGCTGCTCCTCTCTGCTCCACTGCAACAGCAAGAAACTGGTCCCCTTAGGGTTTTGATCCCCTGCTCAGCACCCACCTACACCACAATTCCTTCAGCCTATAAATACCAATGAACAGGAATCAGTTGAAGGAGGAAGGGACAGATATACAGAGAGCAATTCACAGACAGCAATATATGCACACAGAGAGCATTTCACAAAAACAGTAGCAAACACAGCAAAATATATGCATTTGTGAACTTAAGAAATTAGAAAAAAAAACAATTCTTAGAGCAATCTTCACACGAGGAATTCAGATACAGTCAGGAGCAAATTTTTCACCCAGAAGCAGTACCAGTTTTCAGTCTAGTAAGCAACAGGAACCCATTCAGAGGCTGGAAAAAGGTGGTCTAACCTATCTCTGCTTTCTTCCGAAATGTAGTCTTATTTTCGTTTTCCTTATTATGATCTTGTTATTTACAATAGGTTTAGCTTATCCTTTTCTTCCCCTTTTGAAAGATCAATGTTAAATATAAAACAAGGTTTTCAGAATCAGCTGTTATCTCTCTGTTTATGAAAACGTAATTAGTTAAGGGTTTAACTAGTAATAGGTTAGTTTGAAAATTTAGGGCAACAAGTCAAAGTCAATCCATTTAGAAAAGAAACAGAATGAAGAGAGGGGGGAGACACTGCGAGAGGAGGTAGTGAGAAAACAACAAACAGAAACTTTACCTCCGGTCGCCGCCGTGCCTTCACCGTTCAACCACCGCCTCAGCCACCCTTAACCACCAAACACGCCGCCGCTAGCCACGAATTCCTAGAGAAACTAAAAACCGTAAACATCAAAAAATAAAATCAGAACAGGATAGAGAAGAAGAGGAAATAAGCAGAATAGCAAAAACAAAAAAAAAGAGAATGGAACTCACCTCTAAGCTCCGACCACCATAGACGGTGGCCGTTGGCCGTGCGCCTCCGCCGTCGCCCCCGCAACCCACCAACAGGAAACCAAACCCCTCAGTCACCCTCAGCCCTTAGCCGAATCAACCACGAAACCACCCTCGCCGCCGTCTCCACCGCAACACCACCACCATCACAGAACCCCAACCACCACCGAGCACCTCGTTGCAACCATCTCCACCCAAACGGCCGCCTCACCGCCAACCACCAACAGTATGCCACCATCCTCACCGCAGCTAACTCGCCACACCACCACCGTAGCCAACCCCCAAATACCGATTGAACCCTTCACCACCACAGAATCGGCCCTTCACTCCAACCGACTCACCATTACCACCGTCGCAAACCTCGCCCATTTTCACCATCACGCCGCGCCCAACCACTGTTGAACCCCCATTGAACATCACCGTCACCGTCATGGGCCTCCGTCGTTTCCTTCCTCCTTCCACCGTCATAGCTTCCCTCTCTCTCTCTCCCCTTCGTTCTTCTCCCCCTCTTCCCTTTCTCTCTCTCGAACATCCTCTCTCTCTCTCTCTCTGATGGGTAGTGCGGCGCATGAAAAACAAAATTAGGGTTAAAGTTTAGCATCTGATTTAGGGTTAGGTTATATATGGTCTGGGCTGCCTCTGTTTTTTTTAATGTAACAATTTTCATCTTCACACCCCATGTTTTATTTCAACAACACCCCTTGCGCAACCCAATCCGAAATAAAAACTGACTGGGCTCTGCTACCTCCACCCCCACGTTTGCTTCATACAGCCTCCCTGTACTAAGTCCAATCGTAGGTCAGCCTGCCAACCTAAAAATAACATGGACTGAACTAGACTGTTCTAACCGCACCCCAGTTTTAATAATACAGCCCTCCTATTATTTGCACCCCATTTTACTGCTGCGCCCCCTGTTTCTCTTTTTAAATTTTGTTTCTTTCCCCTAAATAAATTTATTTTTTTCATAAAATCTTTTTTCCCAAATAACAGATTTTCTTTTCCCTAAATAAGAATCAACCCAATTGTGAAAACTCATTAAATCAAAAACTTTGTTAGTGGTCTTGCGAAGCCTTTGCTTGCATGATTATTAACAATGGGGTGCTAGTGATGGCCACCCATAGCCTTTGTTAGTTTGGTCATCATGAAGGCTTTCATTTTTTCAAAAGGAGATTTTTACATGCACTTAAGTGGGTTTTAGTAATGATCACCCATAACCTTTGTTAGTTTGATCATTATGAACGCCCTTCGCTTTTCAAAGCCAAAGCAAAAAGACTTTCCTTTTCAAGGCTCGTTAGAACTACGTCGCTTTGATTCCCATTTGGGATACGTAGGAGCGAGTCTCGTTCTCGTCAAGCGCAGCAAATAAAAGTCATTTTCGCAACCATAAAAATTAGCATTTGCATAACGAAAAAAAAGAGTTATTTTCATGACAAAAGAATCACTTTTGCAAACCAAGATCATTTTCAGAACAAAAACCTTTTCCTTTTTAAAGTCATTTTCAACCCATCGTCGCTAGTGGTTAATCAGAACCTTTGTTCGTCTAGCCATTGGTGGCAATGTCTTTTCCCCAAAGAATAATAAACGATGATCCATCATAACCTTTGTTAGTTTGATCATCGTGCAAATCAATCTCTTTCGAAAATCACTTTCAAAAAAAGATAATAAAAACGAGTTGTTATCAATAGTCCATCAGAACCTTTGTTCGTTTGACTAGCGGTACAACTCTCTTTTTGAGTATTTAGTAGTGATTCATCATAGCCTCTGCTAGTTTAATCATTCGCTAATACTCGTCCTATTTCGAAAACTCACTAAAAAGATAAAAGACAAAAACCTTTTTCAGGACAAAGAAGAACTACGTAGCTTTGAGTTCTCCATCGCACCGGGAGATACGTAGGAGCGGGCCATGTCCCGTCAAGCGTTTTATCTAAAAAACCATTTTTCCCCCTTTTTCATAATAAACAAAGATTTTCATTAAGAATTTTTCAATAAGAAGTAGAGAGGCAAAATTAAGTATTTTCAAGTCAACACACTAAAACCACGCACTTAATTAAAGGTTCCCTCTCAGTAGAGAGGACGCGTGGAGTGCTAACACCTTCCCTGCGCGTAACCGACCCCCGAACCCTATTCTCTAGTTTCGCAAGACCAATCGCTTTCCAAAAAAAGGTTTTCCTAATATTTTCCTTAATAAATATTGGTGGCGGCTTCATTGATTTTAGAAAAGTTGTAAACGAGGAAGGTTCTCCCTCGGGGACTTTTTCGGGTGCAACAGCTGGCGACTTCACTGGGGAGTAAAAAACATTTTTTTCAAAAGTGGGTCAAGCCTAATTAATTAAGTGTGTGATTTGTGTGACCGATTTGAATATCTTGTTCTGCCTCTATGTTTTCTTCTTTTTCATACTTTCATGTTGCATTCCTGTGCATTCTTCTTCCTCTCTTTCTATGTTGGCTTTTGTTTAAAGTAATAGATGGTTGCTTCTTTGCTTATGTGCTTAATTCCCTCATGATATTGAACCCTAGAGTAGACAACATGCTATTGTCTGGACTGTTCTGGATTTTTCATTTGCAGGTGGGGTAGTTTTTTTTAAGGAAATGCCCTTCGCACACACACTTGTACCTTGAGATTATATGATTAGAGAAAGAGACCATAACCCAGGTCTGTTAGGATACCATAGGATGAGTGGATTCGAGTAGTGGGAGCCCATCAGGACCTTTGTCCGTTTGGCTACTCGCGAAAGTTTCAATCAGAGTTGTGCTCTTTCGTGATACCTTGTACCTAGCAGTTTGCTGCATTTACAAGGAATTTCGTGAAAGAGACTGTGGCTCTGATGACCTTTGTGAGGGTGTGAATAGAGCTACATGAGAAGATTACCCCTAAAGTGCCTTAGATCATAGGTTCTACCCCTTTTTAGGTCACAAGGGCCTTCCAAATTGTGTGCTGCATCGTTGCATTCAGTTCAAATCAATTTTTCCTTCAGAATTTTCGAAAATCAAAAAAGATATGCTTTTCCTTTTCAATAAATGCCTATATGAGGTGGCATGTAGTGTGAAAATTTTCGAATTACCACCTGCAAGTATCCTCTTTCGGCAAAAACACAAAAAAGAAGCGTCATGGCATCATTGCATCATTGCACCATTACATCATTTGCATCATCTGCATTAAATAAAACCCAATTTTGAAAATCATTCATCAGACATCTGAGTTGTTTGCCGGGATTGTAAAGTAACTTGGAATCTTGTCTTAGGTGGGAAAGATAAAGCAACATGGGATCAAGAAGCGAGATCGTACTTAATTCAAGGTTCCCGGTTGTCAGGAGAATAGATGTAGAGGGTTTGAAAGAGTTTGTTTCCTTGATGGAGTCAGAAGAGAGGGGTCTATTCGGGAAGGCTTATGGTAACCTCCTCAGATTGTTACAATTAAATGTCCAAGAGAGTGCTATTATGGCCCTGAGCCGATTCTATGATCCGGACATTCGATGCTTCCTCTTCAAAGACTTTCAGTTATCACCAACTCTCGAGGAGTATGAACAGATTCTGGGGTTCTCGAAGTCAGAGTTAGCACCTTACCAATATCAGAAACACCGGTATTCAGACCAGAGACTCTCTTTGTTGTTGCAAGTCAGCGTGAAGGAATTAGAGCTTCATAAAGAAAGGAAGAACCGTATCAGGGGTTTCCCGCTATGTTATTTCGAAGGTTTATTGAAGTTTTATGCCCAGAATAAGAAGTGGGGTCCTTTCAAGCAGCTGTTAGCCCTAACTATTTTCGGGATCGTCCTTTTCCCTCAAGTCGAGAAGTTCATTGATGAGACCGCTATTGGGCTTTTTCTAGCATTCATAAGTAAAGAGAATCCGATTAACCCTGTACCAGCAATCCTTGCAGATACTTACTATTCCTTCACTCATCACCGTGTGTTAGGAAAGAAGAAGGTTGCTTGCTCTTTCCATGTTCTCTACACCTGGTTCCTCAACCATGTTGTCACTCATAAGACGAAAGCGGTGGACTTAGTAGAATATGCCCTGTGTTGTGATGTAGAAGCCAGAAGTGCACAAGAATGGGTGCACACTTTGGAGAATCTCAGTGCTCTCAAAGTCTGTTGGTTCAATCATCCGTGTTGGAAAGATAGGCCTTCAATACTGTTCCAGTGTGGCGATTTCCAGAATGTACCCTTAATGGGAACCCAAGGCTGCATCAATTACAATCCTTCCCTCACCACCAGACAGCTTGGGTATCCTATGAAGAATGCACCCACTAAAGACATGTTGGCCCCGATCTTTCTCGATAAAGAAGATCCAAAGAACCAAGGGTTGCTTCAGAAAATTTCAAAGGCTTGGGAGGGTGTAGTTTACAAGGATAAAGTGGAGATCACAAAGAAAACGGGTGATGTTACTTTCTACCAATGGCTTCACCAAAGAATTCAAAATGTTGGCCCGCCTCATCAGAATCCATCGTCAGTTGGGGAAGAGGTCCCAGAGCTTCACGTTCTAAGTCTCAAAGAACTAAGTGAGGTCAAATCTGCTTTGGTCAAGGTAGAAGAAGAAAAGAAGGCCTTACAAGATAAGTTGGGGAAAGTAATTTCTGAGAAGAGAAAGTTAGAGAACGAGAACGAACGCCAGGCCGAAGCCCTCAAAGAAAGTAGCAAGAAGCTTAAGAAAGAAGAGGAAAGTAATCAAAAAATGAAGGAATATCTGAAAGGTGCCAAAGATGAGGTGAAAAGATCGAATGCCAAGGTGGGTGAGGCCATGGTTAGAGCAAACGAATGGAGGAAGTTGTTCAAGAAGTCTGCGCAAAGCGAGAGAGCTACAAAGGAATCACTAGAGGAATTCAAGAAAAAGTCTCAGTCCGTGACGTGTGAGCTTGAAAGTCAAATAGGGTGCATCAGACAGGATAGAGATGCAATTGTGAACATCCTTAGAGAGTATCAGCAGGCTTTAAGGATGGAGCAAGAGAATTCAGATGAGCTAAGGAGGAATCTGAGTCACATCAGTGATGCTTACCGACAGGTAAGAGAGGAGAGCCAGTACTGGGAATACCGTCTTCTCAAGCTAATGGGTAGAATTGAAAAGCAAGAGATCATAGTTGAGATGAGGGCAGAAATTCAACAGTGGAAGAACAAGTTCTCCAAATTGGCATGGTTGGCTAACCAGGCGGTGAGGGATGTTCCCAAGAGGTTGAGAAAGGCAGAAGCTGAGATGCTGCCTTACAACACTCTGGTGCAAGTATATGAATTCGTGGAGTACTGCAGATCTCTGACTGAGGAACTCATGGAATATCAGTGCAAGTATACACGTCGTACAAGTAATAAAGTGGATAAAAGTAAGAGATCGTTCCCACGAGGATTGATTAACTTTCAGAGTTCAAGTCTTTAAAACACGAGTGAAACAAGTAACAAATCGGCACTAAAAGTTGATATTTAAGACTAAGAACATAAACAAGGCAAGTAAATAACAAGTGGGTGTGACTATGAAAGAGTATGAGTTGGGTTGCTGCATGCAAGTAAATCTCCTCTAGTCAGACGTTATAACGTTTACACGTTAACACGTACAAATGCTATGTTGTATAGACGTTATAACGTTTGAACGCTGTTGCAAAAGAGCTGTGCTTTTCAGTCACAAAACGTCAGAGCTTCAAGTACTAGAATTCCTATGTCTAGGTTCTAAGTAGGCCTACTCCTGTATTTTAAGTACCCACAGCAATGTCCTATGAACTATTATCCATTCTATGTCTAGACTTAGATAAAAATGCCTAAATGTCTTTAGTGCACCTTTTCATTCACATAAATCTTTGAGTTCTTTTCATAGACCATGTCTGTACCTATGAATCTACTTATTTTAAGTGGCCAGTTCAAAACAAGTTTGGAAATATTAACATGCAAAGATTTAAAACGCATAAACATCAATACTTCATAACATTAAACTAGAGGTTCATTACATGCAAAACAACAACCCAACTACTAATGTTTAGCTCATGCTGAGCATCCTTACAGAAATAAGAGGAGTTAAAATCCAAGTACCGTACATAGAGAAAAGGAGACTAAACGCAAAAGATACGCCTAAGTAGCCTTCCTTCATGCACGCTGTAAAGACGTTACAACGTCTGAGCTTTACAGTAATGGTTGCGAATGAGGATGAAAATTGGAGCTTTGAGAAAATTTAAAAATGAAGAAGTCTGTGTCCAGAACTTCTTTTAGAAAAACTATCTCTGAAAATGGGGGAAGGTGGATGATGATGATGATGAGTTCGTCCCCTTTCCGCATGGTGCCCCCTTGCCTTTTTGTAGAGAGAGAATAGCCATGGTCAAAAGAGGGTCACATGCTTGCTGATGTCATTTCCCACCTTCCATGCTTGCTTGCGAGTTGACTCTGCCCTGAAGTGACACCGCACTGCTACAGTGCGTCAGCTGCGTCAGCGCTGAGGAGAGAGAAGATCTTCTGCACTTCTTGATCTCTGGCCATCATTTCTTGTGCGCCAAAAATAAGATATTTCTTTCTTGTTCTGCTGTCCTTCTTCAGACGTGATGAGAGACGTTGCCACGTTCAGATTACTGCACAAACACAAGAAGCATCAAAACGCTCACAAAGGCGACAATTGGCACCAAAATGCCTAGAACTTGTAAATTAGCCCCTTTCTAACTAAAAAGCAATAAACTAACAGAAACTTAATAGAAACAACCTACTATTGCCAGAGAACTTGCATGATTTATCTTTGAATAAGTATAAATAACTCATATAAATATGAGTTATCACACCCCCAAACTTAAACCATTGCTTGTCCTCAAGCAATTGAAATACAACATGTGAAAAGATGCAAGAAATTAAATACACCAACAGTTTACACCCTGCTCATCTATTTTTGATCAAAAACTTTCCTCAAGGGGCTAATTCCTTCAGACTTTCACTACACACTCACGCACCAATGCACAATTAAATTTTAGATTTATTACTGCCCAAAGTGAGTGTGTGATCTCTGTATCAATTCTATTCCTAGCTAGGTTCAGAAGCTACCTTAGCCTATGAAAGAGTGGTTTCCATATGGTGAGAGTATAACATCTTTCAAAACAGAGAGTAGGCTAACATTTCCACATAAGACTTGAGGGTTATTTTAAGCACGACAAAGGGTCTTAATTTGGGTGCTAGGACTAGATTAGTGCAAACTACTTTTCTGACTCACACAATGTAAAACACACAGAGGACTGCAACCCCTCATTACTGAGCAACTTTTCTTTTGATTTACTTTACTTTTGGTTTGGAGTTTTTGTGATTTTCTCCTTTTTGATCCTTTGAATTTGACAATTTTGGATTGAGATATTTGGGGTACCCAGTATTTGTTTCGGGAAATTGCAGCAAACACAGAGGACATGTGGATTTTTCCACTTATTTGAAACAACACACTCTTTTTGGTCTTTTTGGAGTAGACGTTATAACGTTTATAGGTGAGACGCTACAACGTTTGATAACACATAACACAACACGAAAACACACACGGCATACGTTATAACGTTACGGGTAGACGTTACAACGTTGCACTCACACTACACAAGCACTAATCATCCTACAGTCTTTGCACTCAGCCTTAGTATAACCTGATGTACCCCCAAACTTAGTTTCTACTGCTACTCTGAGTTTTTAATCAAGTTCTGCCATCACCATAGTCAACCAAAACTAGCTTTGCATCAAATAGTCCTTAGCTAACTAGGTTTTCCTCAAAACAGAGTTTGTGTGGAAGCAGTAGTCAATTCTATTCATTTAAGCATGCATCAGCTACTCACACACATTCACACAAAGTCATTCTTAGATTTAGCCCAAAGAGAAACATTTTTGATGATTACTCGAGTAGAGAAGTAAACTGATTTTGCATTTGATTTTATGCATACACAAAACATAAAAATGATCCTCCCCCCCCAAACAGAAAGATGAGTAGTGTCCCCACTGCTCACTGAATTTGAAAATTGGGAGAGGAACATTCACACATAACAGAAACAAAACAAACTACTGACTACTAACTCTCTAGACATTGTAACGTCTGGACAGCTATTTATTTGTACTGAAATTATAAACTATAACTATACTACTGCTAAAAAGAGGGCTAACTTACTTGTTCAGAGCATCAGACCTGAGCCTTCCACTCTATCTGGCTGGGATGCTTGCTTGCACAATCTTCTTTTTCTTTTCCTTCTTCTTCTTCTCTCCTTCACCATCACCAGCATCAACTGAGACTTCAGTTTCTTGGGGCATCTTTGCACTGCTCTCAGCAACTCTTTTCTTTGCTTCCTCCCATGCTTTCTGCTTTTCCAGCTCTGCAGGATGAATCTGCTGCTGCTCTTTGGGGTCCCCCTGGGCTTTTTCAACCTCTGGCTCATGAGACGTTGTAACGTCTGCGGCTTTTTCTTCAGCAACAACAGCAGGAGCATTCTCTGAACCACTAGCAGCAACAAATGCTGCACTGGTAGCTGTTGTTGGCTTGTCTTTAGCAGCTTCAGATTTCTTTCTTACCTGCAACTTTTGCCTTTTGGTTGTGGGAGCATCAACTAGTTGTTCTTCTTCTTCACCATGTCTTGCTTCTTCACTTGCAGCGGCTAATTCACGCCTTTTTTTCTTCCCAAATGGACTCTGGGTGGGTACAGTCTTGAATCTTTGTCTTTTGGGTGGGGGAATGAGTTGTGGGTCTGGGTTAGTTTCAATAGCAGTTGGTTCAGACGTTGTCACGTCTGCACTGGTTACTTCTGGAATGGATGGTTGTGATGGCTCTTTAGTTGGTTCAGGTTGAGTGGGGGTTGGTTTTGAAATGGGTTGATCTTGAGGTTCAGATTGTGGTGTTTTGGGGATGTTTTGGTCATAGGTGGATTGTTCTTTAGCTGAGGGTTGGGGTTGTTTGGCTTTTGGTGATGGAGGTGTGGGTTGGGCTGGTTCTTTGAGTGTTTGGGACGGTGGAGAGTCAGCCTCAATATCTGTCTTATCACTGGAGCTTCCTTTCTCTTCTGAGTGTGTTTCTTCCTCATCATCACTTAGGATTTCCCTACTCACCTTCTTTGATTCCTCTGCATCACTCTCACTGATGCTATCCATATCAGCTGATTTAAGCTCTTCTTCCTCACTACTTACCTTCTTCTGCTTTTTCTTTGCTGGGCTCTTTCTTTTTATGGCTGGTTTTCTGGTTTTCTTGTTGATAAGGGTATGTTGTCTTCATCTTCCTCTTGCATCCAATCTGGAAGTACTGGTTCTTCAATCACCATCTTGCCTTTTGTTGTCTGTGCATTCACCTTCTTTTGCCACTCAAATTGCTCCTTGACAAACTTGGCTAGGCTGTTTTACTGGTCCACCAGACGTTGTAATGTCTGTGCATCAACTGACGTGGTAGCATCTGCAGCTCTCTGCCTAGCTTTGAACTTTGTAGAGAATGCCCCCTGGGGTTCCTCTCTTAGCTCAGATGCTTCAATCTCCACTCCAGCCTCCATGCAGAGATCAGTGATTAAACAAGGGAAGTATAGGTATCCATCCTTCCTGTTCTGCCATTTGTTAATCTCCCTGTTGATGAGCTTACCCACCTCAATCTTATCTCTTGACATAATGGCATCAATAGCAATCAGCCTCTCTTTATCAACCCAGAGAGTGTGAGAAGTGGGTATCAAGCAATCCCTAATGAAATGAAACCAAGCACTGGCCTCATCACAAAGGTATCTCTTCAAAATTTTGAATTCATTTCCATGGTCGCCTCTTCGCTCCCAAACAGCTCCTTCAACACATATCCTTTCTTTGATTTCAGTCATCTCTGCTACTCCGTAAGTCTTTTGCTTCACCTCAACTGCCTTGCCATAGTAACCTAGCCCAAAGTAGTCATTTATGACTCTTACACCAAATTTGACTTCTTCACCTCGAACGATGGAGGTGCATGAAAGATCTCCATCGGTTCTTTCAACGATTCCTTTGTAAAAGTCATGCACCAGAGTTGCAATGTACTCCTTTCTGTGAACTACAAATTTCTGCCATCCCAATGCTGCCACTGTTGCGAGAAAGTCAGGATTTGGGTTTTCCAAGCTGAAGCCCCTTTCTGGCAGCAAGGCTTTCTTCTTTGAAGGAATGGGGATTTCTGGAATTTGAGCAGAGGAAGAACTCGGGTTGACATTCTTTCCTTTACCAGATGATTTTACTGCAGCTTGCTTGGTTTTTGTCATGGTGATTGAATGAGTTTTCTGGAGAGTGGGGGATTTGAGATTTGAGATTTGAGATTTGAGATTTGAGATTTGGGGGAAGGGATAAGATTGCGGTTTCTGAAAGTGTCTGAAGGTGGTTTTGGTGATTGTAACTGGTGAGTGTTTATTGGGGAGGTTTTATGGGAAGTTGAGAAGTAGGTGGTGGCGTGGGTTTGGAAAAAGGGGTAACCGTTGGAAGTGATGTCATGGTCACTTTGGCAGTCACGTCTAAAAAATCATTTTCATTTAAAATTTTTTTTTTTATTTGAAAACTGCTTGACTCATTTTCTTTTCTTTTTCATTTAAAACTTTACCCAGGCAGCAAACGTGACAACATCCTAGACACGCAGAGACGTTATAACGTTGGAAGAAATTGCCATAGACGTGGTAACGTCTTCAGCTACTGTGGCTACTGTCAGCAGTTTTTCATCAGGGAAATTTTCTTTTATCTCTTCTGCGCCTGTACCTGCATCAACATTCTCAAGCCTAGAAAGATGATCAGCAACTTGGTTCTCCACCCCCTTTTTATCATGAATTTCCAAGTCAAATTTTTGGAGGAGGAGAACCCATCTGATGAGTCGTGGCTTTGCATCTTTTTTAGAAATCAAATACTTGATGGCTGAGTGATCAGTAAAAACAATAACTTTTGCACCCACCAAGTATGATCGAAATTTGTCAAAAGCAAATACAACAGCCAGTAACTCTTTCTCAGTTACAGTATAATTTAATTGGGCATCATCTAAGGTTTTACTAGCATAATAGATAGAGTGAAAAATTTTGCCATACCTTTGACCCAATACAGCCCCTACAGCGTAGTCACTCGCATCACACATTAATTCAAATGGTTTGGACCAGTCAGGAGTGACTATCATAGGAGCTGTTACAAGGGCAGTCTTCAATTTCTGGAAGGCTTCATGACAATGCTCATCAAAGTTGAAGACGTTATCACGTTGCAGCAGCAGACACAAAGGTTTGGAAATTTTTGAGAAATCCTTGATAAACCTTCTGTAAAAACCAGCATGCCCTAAGAAACTTCTAATACCTTTGACAGTGGTAGGTGGAGGTAATTTGTCAATAACATCAATTTTTGCTTTATCCACCTCCAACCCTTTCTTTGAAATTTTATGCCCCAAAACAATTCCCTCTTGAACCATAAAGTGGCATTTCTCCCAGTTGAGTACTAGGTTGGTTTCTTCACATCTTATTAAAACTCCTTCTAAGTTATCCAAGCATGCCTTGTATGAGTCTCCATAGACTGAAAAGTCATCCATGAAAACTTCCATGGATTTTTCAATAAAATCTGAGAATAAAGCCATCATACATCTCTGGAATGTTGCAGGTGCATTACACAGCCCGAATGGCATCCTTCTGAAGGCAAAGGTACCATAAGGACAAGTGAATGTGGTCTTCTCTTGGTCCTCAGGCACAATAGCTATCTGGTTATATCCTGAGTAACCATCCAGGAAACAATAGAATTCTTTGCCTGCAAGTCTATCCAACATTTGGTCAATAAATGGCAGAGGAAAATGGTCCTTCTTGGTTGCTTTGTTCAGCTTCCTGTAGTCCATACATATCCTCAATCCAGTCACTGTTCTTGTTGGAATCAATTCATTTTTGTCATTGGTCACCACAGTAACTCCACCCTTCTTTGGTACACATTGAACTGGGCTCACCCATGAGCTGTCACTGATTGGGTAGATGATTCCTGCGTCCAACCATTTGATGATTTCCTTCTTGACCACCTCTTTCATTATCGGGTTCAATCGCCTTTGTCCTTCAATGCTGTTCTTTGCATTCTCTTCTAAGACAATTCTGTGCATACAGATTGTGGGACTGATACCCTTGATATCTGCCATTTGCCAACCAATGGCTTTCTTGTGCCTTTTCAAGGTGCTAATGAGATCACTTTCCTGCTCTTGTGAGAGATTAGAAGAAATGATTACAGCTAAAGAATCATTTTCCCCTAAAAAGGCATACTTCAGGTGATCAGGCAACACCTTCAGCTCCAGTGTGGGTGGTTCTTCAATGGAAGGAACTATCTTCTTGAGATTGGAGTCTTCTTGCCCCAAAGATTCATACTTCTTTGTCCACGCCTTGGGTACAGGGGAGTCAGACGTGACAACGTCTGTAGTTGACGTTGTAACGTTTAACAGAGCAGCTTCTTCTGATAACAACTCTTGAATCCCATCTTTGCCCAGAATCTTCTCCAAGTGGTCATTATCTTTATTGAATTGTTTTTGAACCACATGGTCAAGGGCAACCACAAAGGAACATTCCTCTGTGTTAGGTTCTGGATACTTGAGTGCGTTGAGGACGTTGAACTTGACTTCTTGGTCATTGACCCTCATGATTAGTTCTCCTTTCTGCACATCAATGAGTGTCCTTCCAGTGGCTAGAAATGGTCGCCCCAAGATGATAGGAACTTCCTTATCTGCATCAAAATCTAAAATAACAAAGTCCACTGGAAAAACAAATTTGTCAACTTTAATCAAAACATCTTCTAATTTGCCCTCAGGATAAACTCTACTTTTATCAGCTAAGGTAAGACTTAAAGAAGTAGGTCTGGCAGTTCCTATACCAAGTTTTTCATAAATGGACTTGGGCATCAAGTTAATACTTGCCCCAAGTCACATAAAGCTTTGCCAAGGTAAAAATCTCCAATGGAGCATGGTATAGTAAAACTGCCAGGATCCTTCAGTTTTCTAGGGAGTTTATTCTGCATGATTAAGCTACATTCTTCAGTTAAAGCAATAGTTTCAAACTCCCTTAGCCTTCTTCTTTTGGTGATGATATCCTTTAGGAACTTGGCATAGTTTGGCATCTGCTGTAGAGCTTCAACTAAGGGAAGGTTTATGTGTAGCTGTTTTAGCATCTCCATGAACTTGCTGAATTGCTTGTCTTCATGAGCTTTCTTTAGTCTTTGAGGGTAGGGTGGAGGAGGATATTCAGGTACAAGCTTAGGAACAGTCTTGATTCCTGGTTCAGAACTAGACGTTGTAACGTCTGGCTTAGATAGCACAGTATCTGGAATAATCTTCTCTTTTTCTCCACTTCTGTTTTTGTCATTTTCCTCTTCTGGCACCTTGGGTTCCTTAGGCATAGATGGGTCAGGATACTCAGTTCCACTTCTTAAAGAGATAGCATTTATGTAACACCCCGATAAATTCTAACATATAGAATTACCGAAATGCACTAAGTGGCATACATCAGAGTAACTTCCTGTTATTGAAATATTGAACACATCTAAAACTTTTAGATAATACATAATAACTGGTTCTCTGAACCTCATAAACTTTCTGAAAATGCTTAAGTTCCAAAACTTAAGACTTGTACATATCCTGGTGTTCAATACTCAAAACATAAAGTAGCGGAAACGATTTTACAACTTGACAATGAAAGTTATACAATCGGAACATAGAAACAATAAACGGAACAAAGGTCTAAAACAATAAACTAGGTCTTCAATGACTCCAAGAGTCACACCAGCTAACCATGCTTTACCGCCTTTGCTTTCCCCTGTTTCTCTGTAAAAACCACAAATATGAAGGGTGAGATAAACATTATCTCAGTGAGTCCTATCGAGACCCCTTACAACTCTAGCGGTTCATTATGCCTTGTTTTAAACTCGTGGTCCTAAAAGCAACCACGTGGAAATACATTCAGTTCCTGTAACCTTCATGCTCATGGCCCTCCTAAGCGACACATGAAGCATGCAATCTTTGTTCCATGTTTTTAGCATAACACCTCAGTCTACCTATTTTATAGGCATCTCTTGACCTTTTGGTGAACCCATCCCGCTATTTCTAGCAGGGGAAACATTCTTGAGTCTAGGTTTTGGGGCTCATGACTTCCCCTCCCCTAGTATGCTAACCTCTTAGGGTCGTCACCCTTTTTCCTCTTGTATTTATTATACATTTTCAATCTGTGTACCCGCAATGGGTTGTTAGTCATTCCAGTCAAGTACCATGTACCATATCAGTCAATTTCAGTGTACAATATCAGTCAAGTATCGTGTGTTATTATCATTCTTTAACATTTGCACTCTCGCGTTCTCTAAGAGCGGTTTTCCATTTTATTCATAACACACTATTTTTCTATCGAACATGTTTAATCTCATACCATTGTTACCTTTACATTGTTGTGGGACCTTGGGGAATGGATTAGAAGAGGATTGGAATCATTTGGAATGGATAAATAGGTACTTTGAAATTGAAGGTCAGAAAATCTCACACGACCCGTGCGTGTAGGCGCACGACCCGTGCGTGGTTGAACAGTTTGTAGAAATTTTCCAAGAAGATACGCACGACCCGTGCGACTAAGCACACGATCCGTGCGTTAGCTACAAGATTTACAGAAAGTTTCAGAGACTTACGCACGACCCGTGCTACTGGGCGCACGATCCGTGCGTAATTTAAAAGTCTAGTTCATGTCGTATCAGATGGAGGCGCACGACCCGTGCCCAGAGGCACACGATCCGTGTGTCTCCATCAGACTCCAGGAAACAGGTTTTTCATGTGTTATTCCATTCCATTCCGATTCCCACTTCCCTTCCGATCGAGACCCAAACTCAAACACGCATTAAAACACAATATTATATCAATCCAATCCAGCACACCCAACAATCAATCAAGCAATTCATAGTTCAATCACGAGTTTTGGGAAAACGGTTTTCAATAAAATTCTTTCGATACCAGAAACGTGTGACAATAATTTTCGAAAGTAAAGACTCGAAAACACGAACACATTCCCTAAGCGAGTTATAGAACTCACCCGAAGTGATGAAAATCACAAACAATCACGGCAACAACTTGACTGTAATTAGAATCGAAATCACCCGGACCGGCCCCGTACTCGTTTACTACTTCCAAAATCGAACCCAGCAACCCCTACTTCGAATCTGGTTTCCTTCGCTAGTGAGGTTGCTTCCACTATAGCCCAACTATCACAATCTACAATGCATGTTCAGAAATGGAGTGATCCTTCTCTAATAGTAACATGCAAGGCTCAAAACTCCATGTTTATCAAGTGGAGCTTGGAGTGTTCAATCATGGTATTTTGTGATGGAGAGGGTTGTTGGTTAAGAAAATGGTATCAAAAGGAATAGGAAGGTGAGATGATCACAATGGTACAAAAAAACTGGACATGCATCTATGTTTGAGAGTTGTCTCCTCCCTTCTCCTCCTCCTCTCTCTCTCGAGTTCCCTTCTTTCTTTACTCTCCTTCTCTCAATTTTCTGGTTTCAGTTTAAAAGAATGAGGGAGTGTTTTGGGGTGGGTTCAGCTGTCTTTCAAATAAAAGGGGGTGGTAAGGACCAAAATACCCCTACACTCTAATATTCTCTTAAATTACTCCTAACACCACACTAATCCCATAACTCACTAACTTAGCGTAATATTGCAATTATGCACAATTATAATTTATTAATTTGCAACATCACATAATTAATGCAAACTAATCAACTTAACCTCGTGCTAATTTAATTAAATCTAATTAGCTGATTAGGGGATGTTACAATCACCCCAACTTCTAAAATTTTGTCCTCAAAATTGACAAAACATACCTTACTCGAACAAATACGGATATTTCTCCCGCATGCTCTCCTCTACTTCCCATGTCGCTTCGTCAGGAGACGCACCGTCCCAAAGCACCTTGACAATAGGAATTGACCTCGTCCGGAGCGTTTTCTCGCCACGTTCGATGATCCTGATTGGGGTAGGATGATAAGATAAATCCGGTCTGATGTCGATCGCTTCATAGCTCAAAGGTTGATTCGGATCATGAATATATTTCCTTAGCTGCGATACATGAAACACATCATGTAATTTGGACAATTCTGGAGGCAATGCAATGCGATACGCTACCGGCCCAACTCGCTCGACAATCTGGAATGGTCCGACATACCGAGGACTGAGCTTCTTCGCTCGCAAGGCAATACCGGTCCCGATGGTTGGAGAAAGTCTCAGAAAGACATGATCTCCTTCTTCGAATTCTAACGGCCTTCTTCTCTTATCCGCATAACTCTTTTGCCGACTCTGCGCGGCTTTCATCCTTTCTCTTATTTGACGGATCTTCTCCGTAGTCTCCTGGACTAAATCCGGTCCCAACAATCTCTGCTCACCTACATCCCACCAACACAATGGTGTTCTACACTTTCTCCCATACAATGCTTCGTATGGAGCCATTCCGATACTGGAATGATAACTGTTGTTGTATGAGAATTCCACCAATGGAAGATGATCCTCCCATCTGCCTCCACTATCGAGTACACAAGCTCTCAACATATCCTCCAATGTCTGGATTGTCCTCTCAGTCTGCCCGTCTGTTTGAGGATGATAAGCGGTGCTAACACACACCTTTGTTCCCAACGCCATATTCAATGCTCTCCAAAATCGAGATGTAAACTTGGGATCTCGATCACAGATAATACTTGTAGGGATTCCATGCAACTTAACAATATTCTTAAGATACTCATCTGCTAACCTAGCAACCTTGTGAGTAGAACGCACTGGAATAAAATGAGCGGACTTAGTCAGGCGATCCACCACTACCCAAATAGAATCATTTCCGGCTTGGGACCGTGGTAACCCCATAACAAAATCCATAGATATACTTTCCCATTTCCATTCAGGTACATTCAACGGTTGTAACTGGCCACCTGGCTTCTGGTGCTCTATCTTGACCTTTTGACAAGTCAAACATCGAGACACAAACTCTGCAATATCCACTTTCATACCCGGCCACCAATACAATTGCTTCAAATCCCGATACATCTTGGTTGACCCAGGATGTATTGAGAACTGGCTCTTATGAGCCTCCTCTAACACTCGCCTCCTCACATCCTCATCATTCGGCACACATATTCTGCCATCAAAACAAATCACACCATCACCGTCTTCGGTGTAGTTCGGCAATCTCTTCTGCGCTTGCAGCTCTACATCACCTTCTTGGGCTGAGCGAATCAGATTCCTTAATGAACTTGAAATCTGAATGTGACTCAACACCAACCTGTTCCTTCTTGACTTAACCCTCAAATTGAGGTCTCTGAATGATTCCAACAAGGACATCTCGTGCATCATTAACTCTGCAGTATGGATAGACTTTCTGCTTAAAGCATCGGCCACAACATTAGCCTTACCAGGATGGTACTTCAATTCAAAATCATAATCTTTCAGGAACTCTACCCATCTCCTTTGTCTGTTGTTCAACTCCTTTTGGTCAAACAAATACTTAAGGCTCTTGTGGTCACTAAAGACTTCGAAACGAGACCCATACAGGTAATGTCTCCAAATCTTTAGGGCAAACACAATCGCCGCCAACTCTAAATCATGAGTAGGGTAATTCTCTTCATGCGGCTTCAACTGCCTGGAGGCATAAGCAACTACTTGTTGATTCTACATCAGGACACATCCCAAACCCTTACCAGAAGCGTCGCAATAGATTTGGAATCCTACTGACGGATCCGGAAGGATCAGGATAGGTGCAGAAGTCAAACGACCCTTCAATTCCGTGAAACAATCTTCACAGTCGGAGTCCCAAACAAACGGCTGACCCTTGCGAGTTAACCGAGTGAGTGGAAGAACCAACTGGGAAAATCCTTGAATGAATCTTCGATAGTACCCGGCTAATCCTAAGAAACTTCTTACCTCAGTAACCGTAGACGGCTGCTCCCAGTCTACCACAGCTTCGATCTTACTGGGATCCACAGCAACACCTGTCCTAGATATTACGTGGCCCAGAAACTTAACTTCTGGCATCCAAAAATCACATTTGGACGGCTTAGCATACAACTTCTTCTCTCGGAGTATGTTCAGAACAATTCGGAGATGTTGCACATGCTCCTCAATCGTCTTAGAGAACACCAAGATATCATCGATGAACACTACCACAAACTGATCCAGATAAGGATTAAAAATTCGATTCATATAATCCATGAATACAGCTGGAGCATTGGTCAAATCGAAGGGCATCACTACGAATTCATAGTGTCCATATCTCGTACGGAAAGCGGTCTTCGGGACGTCCAAAGCTCGAACCCTGATTTGGTGATAACCGGACCTTAAATCAATCTTTGAAAACACAGAAGCTCCCCTCAACTGATCTAGCAAATCATCAATTCTCGGTAGAGGGTACTTGTTCTTGACAGTCACCTTATTCAACTGACGATAATCGATACACAATCTCATACTTCCGTCCTTCTTCTTGACAAGCAACACTGGAGCACCCCATGGTGAGGCACTCGGCCGGATGAATCGTTTGGAAATTAGCTCTTCCAGTTGAACTTTCAATTCCCTCAACTCTAATGGCGACATTCTATACGGGGCTATAGAAATAGGTCCAGTGCCCGGAACCAACTCTATAGAAAATTCCACTTCACGATCCGGAGGAAATGAAGGAACTTCATCGGGAAACACATCAAGAAATTCATTAACAACTTGTACATAAGATAAATCCTGACCTGTCTCAGTGGATGCAGACAGCATCATGACATAAGCTTCTGTGCCTTGGAACAGATAATTACTGGCCGAAGTGAAGGAAATAACAGCTTCTGAATTGGGCGGTTGTAGCTCCACTGACTCGGAGGCAAAACCGATAGTTCGATGGAAACAATCTATTGTCACATGATTGGCCGTCATCCAACTCATGCCTAGGACAACGTCCATGCCCTTCATTGATAAACAAATGAAGTCTACTACAAAATTCCTGTCTCCAACGGATAGAAGACAATTTTCACATATTGCTTGGGTCTGAACACTACCTTCAGCAGCAGTCTTAATGGAGATTGGTTGAGGCAAAGGAGTTAAAGCCAATCCCAACCGATCGACACAAACTTGAGATATAAAACAATGGGTCGCACCCGAATCATATAAAATACTAACGGAGTTATTAAAAAGAGATCCCATACCCCTTAGTAGATTATCTGACGGTGTGACCTTCTGGGCGTCCAAGGTGTAAACTCTCCCATGAGTTGTAGTAGCAGTAGGGTTACTTCCTTGACTCTTCTCCTTCTCTGGGCAGTCCCGTGCAAAATGACCGTCTTTCTTGCAGAAATAACACTGGTTGGATCCCATCTGGCATTTACCCTGATGGTACTTTCCACAGTTGGAACATGTACTGAACCTTGAGGAGTTCGATGACTGAACCTGCTTCCCTTTGTTGGAGTTGTGCCTGGGACCCGTCTGATGGTTGGATGATCCAACATTCTTCTTATTCTGATGGAATACCTTCCTGCTGGCATATAACCTCTTCAAGTCACTCTCAGCTATATGAGCTTGTTGCACCATGGCAGCATAGTTGGTATAGGCAAAAGAACTCAAACTCTGAGCAATGTCCTCCCTTAGCCCATACTTGAACCTTTCGGTTTTCCATTTGTCATTGGGAGCATACCCGGCCAAACCGAAGAATTGATATAACTCTTCAAACTTAGCCGCGTACTGACCCACAGTTGAACTTCCTTGAGTGAGAGTCAGAAATTCGTTCTCCTTGTCGAACCTCATGGCTGTCGGAAAGAACTGCTCCAAAAATACCTGCTTGAAATGTTCCCAAGTCTGGGGAGTATCCATAGTTACCATCATGGCTTTGGTATTAATCCACCAGTTGTTAGCTTCACCTTTCAGCATATGAGTTGCCAATCTCAACTTGTCATCATCAGTGACTTGCATAGCCACGAAAATCTTCTCTATATCATCTAGTCAATGCTGAGCTTCCATAACATCCGGTCCTCCTCTGAACTCGGACGGCTTCATTTTCAGGAATTCAGAGAAAACCCTCCTTGGGTCAACTTGAGGCTCAGGGACTTGCTGGGGCTGAGCTTGAGCATTCTGTTGCATCTGTAACATATCTTCCATCATCTTCTGTTGCCTCTCGATCACGTTCTGCATCCATGCAGAATGCGGATCAACTGGTGGGTTATTCCTCGATCCTCCTGCCATAATTCTGCAAATGATACACCAAGTATTAAGTTGATCAGTCTCAATGTCTCTTAGTATCACAAGAAGTAAGATAGCAGAGTTACTCGAGGGACAAAACCACCCTAACTGTCTAAGCCCGACTAGGTTGAACTGCTCTGATACCATAATGTAACACCCCGATAAATTCTAACATATAGAATTACCGAAATGCACTAAGTGGCATACATCAGAGTAACTTCCTGTTATTGAAATATTGAACACATCTAAAACTTTTAGATAATACATAATAACTGGTTCTCTGAACCTCATAAACTTTCTGAAAATGCTTAAGTTCCAAAACTTAAGACTTGTACATATCCTGGTGTTCAATACTCAAAACATAAAGTAGCGGAAACGATTTTACAACTTGACAATGAAAGTTATACAATCGAAACATAGAAACAATAAACGGAACAAAGGTTTAAAACAATAAACTAGGTCTTCAATGACTCCAAGAGTCACACCAGCTAACCATGCTTTACCGCCTTTGCTTTCCCCTGTTTCTCTGTATAAACCACAAATATGAAGGGTGAGATAAACATTATCTCAGTGAGTCCTATCGAGACCCCTTACAACTCTAGAGGTTCATTATGCCTTGTTTTAAACTCGTGGTCCTAAAAGCAACCACGTGGAAATACATTCAGTTCCTGTAACCTTCATGCTCATGGCCCTCCTAAGCGACACATGAAGCATGCAATCTTTGTTCCATGTTTTTAGCATAACACCTCAGTCTACCTATTTTATAGGCATCTCTTGACCTTTTGGTGAACCCATCCCGCTATTTCTAGCAGGGGAAACATTCTTGAGTCTAGGTTTTGGGGCTCATGACTTCCCCTCCCCTAGTATGCTAACCTCTTAGGGTCGTCACCCTTTTTCCTCTTGTATTTATTATACATTTTCAGTCTGTGTACCCGCAATGGGCTGTTAGTCATTCCAGTCAAGTACCATGTACCATATCAGTCAATTTCAGTGTACAGTATCAGTCAAGTATCGTGTGTTATTATCATTCTTTAACATTTGCACTCTCGCGTTCTCTAAGAGCGGTTTTCCATTTTATTCATAACACACTATTTTTCTATCGAACATGTTTAATCTCATACCATTGTTACCTTTACATTGTTGTGGGACCTTGGGGAATGGATTAGAAGAGGATTGGAATCATTTGGAATGGATAAATAGGTACTTTGAAATTGAAGGTCAGAAAATCTCACACGACCCGTGCGTGTAGGCGCACGACCCGTGCGTGGTTGAACAGTTTGTAGAAATTTTCCAAGAAGATACGCACGACCCGTGCGACTAAGCACACGATCCGTGCGTTAGCTACAAGATTTACAGAAAGTTTCAGAGACTTACGCACGACCCGTGCTACTGGGCGCACGATCCGTGCGTAATTTAAAAGTCCAGTTCATGTCGTATCAGATGGAGGCGCACGACCCGTGCCCAGAGGCACACGATCCGTGTGTCTCCATCAGACTCCAGGAAACAGGTTTTTCATGTGTTATTCCATTCCATTCCGATTCCCACTTCCCTTCCGATCGAGACCCAAACTCAAACACGCATTAAAACACAATATTATATCAATCCAATCCAGCACACCCAACAATCAATCAAGCAATTCATAGTTCAATCACGAGTTTTGGGAAAACGGTTTTCAATAAAATTCTTTCGATACCAGAAACGTGTGACAATAATTTTCGAAAGTAAAGACTCGAAAACACGAACACATTCCCTAAGCGAGTTATAGAACTCACCCGAAGTGATGAAAATCACAAACAATCACGGCAACAACTTGACTGTAATTAGAATCGAAATCACCCGGACCGGCCCCGTACTCGTTTACTACTTCCAAAATCGAACCCAGCAACCCCTACTTCGAATCTGGTCTCCTTCGCTAGTGAGGTTGCTTCCACTATAGCCCAACTATCACAATCTACAATGCATGTTCAGAAATGGAGTGATCCTTCTCTAATAGTAACATGCAAGGCTCAAAACTCCATGTTTATCAAGTGGAGCTTGGAGTGTTCAATCATGGTATTTTGTGATGGAGAGGGTTGTTGGTTAAGAAAATGGTATCAAAAGGAATAGGAAGGTGAGATGATCACAATGGTACAAAAAAACTGGACATGCATCTATGTTTGAGAGTTGTCTCCTCCCTTCTCCTCCTCTCTCTCTCTCTCTCTCTCTCTCTCTCTCTCTCTCGAGTTCCCTTCTTTCTTTACTCTCCTTCTCTCAATTTTCTGGTTTCAGTTTAAAAGAATGAGGGAGTGTTTTGGGGTGGGTTCAGCTGTCTTTCAAATAAAAGGGGGTGGTAAGGACCAAAATACCCCTACACTCTAATATTCTCTTAAATTACTCCTAACACCACACTAATCCCATAACTCACTAACTTAGCGTAATATTGCAATTATGCACAATTATAATTTATTAATTTGCAACATCACATAATTAATGCAAACTAATCAACTTAACCTCGTGCTAATTTAATTAAATCTAATTAGCTGATTAGGGGATGTTACAATTTACCTGTGCATTCACCACATCTTTACCATTTGTCTTAGATGAAGATGGTGTTTCAGTTGTGGATGGAAGAGATCCATTCTGTCTTTGAGTAAGAGCTGAGGCTATCTGCCCAATTTGGTTTTCCAAGGTTTTGATTGAAGACTCATGGGTCTGTAAGGTTGCCCTACAATCGCTTATGAAAGTTTTCATCAAGGCTTCCAAATTGTTGTTGTTATTCTGCGTATACTGCTTTTGTTGTTGAGGGGGAAATCCTGGGGGTATTGTGTAACATCCCTAAATTTTAAAGACTCGTATTATGATGCCTAGGACCGATTAATTATTTGTGGGAATAATTAGTCTTGTCTCGGTGAATTACTATTCGAGGGAAAAGACCAAAGAAGCCCTGTTCATTAATTAATTATGGCTTAGTCATGATTAATTAAAGTATTTAAGCTGGAGGGCAAAATGGTAATTTTGCACCCCTCATATAAATACTTCTACCTTGAAGTCACTCATCCACACCACCCCATTCATTCCATTCTGAAATTTCAGAAAAAGAAAAACTGAAGGGAGAAAGGGAAAGAGAAGGGGAGGGACGCGAGGGAAGAGGAGGAAGGGAGAAGGGAGAGCAACCCAAATCCTTGTTGCATGTAAGTTATTCCTCCACCATTCCAATCCATTTTCAGTTCTGAATTCAATGAGTCTATTTTTAAAGTCTGATTCTACTCACATCCCTTGCTCCATTCTTCGAAACTTAGAGCTCCAAGGTTGAAGACAATGGAGTTTTGAGCTGCCACTTCTCTTGCATGTTCAGTTTTGCTGTTAAGAAAGGGAAGTCTCAAGCTTGCATTTTGGCTTGGAGGAAGTTGTGAAAGATTGAGTGGTGTTTCAGTTAGAGAGAAAGGAAGTCACGGTTCGGGTTCGAAATTGGTTTCTAGCGGAGATAGTTCGTTGTTTTCGGTTCGACGATCTCGCCTCCGGTTCAACTCTCGGATTTCGTCAACGGGTGAATTCTACTCACGATAGGGCATTTTGATATTCTGAACTTGTTTTCGATATGGAATCCCTTGGTCACATTTTCTGTTTACAAAAGACTTATAACTGAAAAGCGTTTTTGAGTCAAAACGGTGTTTTACGGTTTAATGAGATTTTGATTTAAATCGTTGAAATGAAGTGAACTGTGTACTACTAGAAATATATATTCTGGGAATTTTCTGAGTTTCAGGTGATTGAAATTAGAAATCGAATCGGACGAGAACGGAGAGCGAAAATGAGAAAAGTGAGAAATTCTGGTAATAGACACAGGTCGCACGGACCGTGCGCCCCTGGGCACGGATCGTGCGCCTGCTTCGGGTTGGAAGTATTGGAAACAGAACGGGACGCACGGGTCGTGCGCCCCTGGGCACGGATCGTGCGCTTCCCTCTGGTAGATGGGTCCTGAGTAGTGCACCACGCACGGGTCGTGTGCCCCTGGGCACGGGTCGTGCGTGTAGTTCTGTTACCGGCTTCCGTTTTCTCGTTTTGTTGCTCCGTTTGATCCCGAACCCTTTCTAATTTCTTTCTCAACCATTCAAAAAGGGATTGCCTCACTGAAAACCTTATTTCGAACTTGTTCAACTCATGATTTTGAAAAGAAGTTGAAAGGTATAGTGATCGAAAAACCGAAACCCTAGTATACGTGTGGGTACACCGTTTGACGGATAGAATGAATATATATTTATATATATATATATCAACTGTATATGATTATAATGCCGGATGTCTATAGATTCATCAAAACGGGTTATAGATCAATAATACATTACAATATGATTATAACGCCGGATGTTTATAAATTCATCAAAACGGGTTATAGATCAATAAGATATAAATTATCTAAAAAGATATTGTGATTGATCCTTTGGTGATCGGAAAGATATATATTATCTAACTCTCGAGAAATCGTTATGTATTGTCATACATAAACCGCGTTGGGTGACGACCCGACAAGTAGCATACTAGGGAGGGTAGTCATGACCCCTTACCTAGGCCCTGAATGTGTTTTGGCGTGGTCAACTCACGGGTTGCCGGGATTAGCAGTGGTGCAGTCGGTTTGAGCTAAGTTGTTAAAACATAAAAGAGAACACGATTTGCTTGGCATTTCGATTATGGCTAATGGTAGCTAATTAAACATTGTTAACGGTTTAATAATTGAACCGAGTGTCAGTGAGGGGGCACGGTAGGACTCACTGAGATAATGTTATCTCACCCTATCCATATTTGTTGTTTTTCAGAGAAGCAGGGAAAAAGGAAGACTATAGTGCACGAGTAGTTGATATACTCTTGGAGGTGCTGAAGACTTAGTCATTTGATTCCTTGTTCTTTTGTTGTCCTAATTGGTTGTATAAACTTGTATTGATTATGAGTTATATGAACCGTCTTATGTTTCTGTTTGGTATTTGGACTTGGATATTGTAATCCACTCGGTATGGAACCGATAAGCTTCTATTTTATGAAGTAATGTTATTTCCGATTATGGTTATTTCGGAAAAAGTTTGTATGTCCAAAACTTAAACAGGAACTGTGTCCTCTGAATTTCTGCATCTGTGCATCTTTCGGTCTCTCTACATGTTAGAAATACCGGGGTGTTACATATTGCAGGAGCAGCATCGCTAGCATTCAAAGAATTGTTGTTCTTCCAACTAAAATTTGGGTGATTTCTCCAATTTGAATTGTAAAAGTTGGAGAAGGGACTGTTACCTTTGTTATGTGATACAAAGTTTACAGACTGAGGGTTATGTGGACACTCTTCGTAGACATGCCCTCCTTCACAATAGACACACACTACTCCCCCAGATGGGGTTGGTTCAACAGCTGCAGCAGTCTGTTTTTCAGACGTTGCCACGTTTGGGGTACTCAAATTTTTAATCATGTTGGTCAGAGAAGCAACCTGGGCAGAAAGGGCAGTTACTTCACTTATCTCATGGACACCAGCCTTCTTTCCAGGAGTGAATCTTTCAGAGGGCCAATGGGCATTATGAGTAGCTATGTCTTCAATAAGCCTGCATGCCTCAGAGAAAGACATGTTCAATATGACACCACCGGATGAAGCATCAAGTATAAGCCTGGTAGGCTGATCTAAACCATTATAGAAAGTCTCCATTTGAATAACCACGGGTATACCATGGTGTGGGAACATTCTTAGTAATTCCTTCCATCTTTCCCAAGCCTCAAATAATGATTCCCCTTCCCTTTGTTTGAAGGAAGTGATGTCATTTCTTAACTTGGCATTTTTGTTGGGAGGGAAGTATTTTCCAAGAAATTTCTCAGCTAGCTCATCCCAAGTGTGAATTGAATTTGGCTCTAAAGAGTTCAACCAATTCTTGGCCTTATCCTTAAGAGAATATGGAAATAGCTTTAATCGGAAGGCATCTTCTGAGACTCCAGGGATGACAAAGTTGCTACACACATCCAAAAATTGCCTTAGATGTGCATAAGGATCTTCTTGAGGAAAACCCCCAAATTGCCCTGCAGTCTGCAGCATTTGGAACATCATTGGCTTGAATTCAAAGTGACCAGTATGAATCGGTGGTCTTGCAATGCCTGTTTGTAAATGGGCAGGATTGAGCACGACATAATCACGCATAGGCCTGTCTCTATCATTGACCATGTCTTGTGGCCCTGCATTGATGAGTTGCTGTCTCTGCCAGTGTTCATCATCAACATAGGTTTCTGTATGAGTTTGTGGTCCACGACCACGTTCTCTGCCTCCAGCATCAGAGTGCCTTCCTCCTCTTGGAGTGCGTCCACCTCTAGAGCTTCTACCACCAGTACCATGTTCAGACATGATTGGTGGCTGAAATTGCTGGTGTTGTTGCTGCCTTCTTAACCTTTGTTGTCTCCTTAGTCGCCTGAAGGTTCTTTCAGGTTCTGGATAGAATTCAGGCTCAGATCCACTCCCTGGTTCAGTTGAACTAGAGCTTGAACTGGAACTAAGCATACGCTGTAACATTTACCTGTTCACTCACAAAAACAACAAACAACACAGCAGAATTCTCTCACCTAGTGTTTTAATTCTTGTTGAGCAATAAAAGTTAAATACAATCCCCGGCAACGGCGCCAAAAACTTGTTGCGTCCGTGTGTTTTATAATTGCAATATCAGTGCAAGTATACACGTCGTACAAGTAATAAAGTGGATAAAAGTAAGAGATCGTTCCCACGAGGATTGATTAACTTTCAGAGTTCAAGTCTTTAAAACACGAGTGAAACAAGTAACAAATCGGCACTAAAAGTTGATATTTAAGACTAAGAACATAAACAAGGTAAGTAAATAACAAGTGGGTGTGACTATGAAAGAGTATGAGTTGGGTTGCTGCATGCAAGTAAATCTCCTCTAGTCAGACGTTATAACGTTTACACGTTAACACGTACAAATGCTATGTTGTATAGACGTTATAACGTTTGAACGCTGTTGCAAAAGAGCTGTGCTTTTCAGTCACAAAACGTCAGAGCTTCAAGTACTAGAATTCCTATGTCTAGGTTCTAAGTAGGCCTACTCCTGTATTTTAAGTACCCACAGCAATGTCCTATGAACTATTATCCATTCTATGTCTAGACTTAGATAAAAATGCCTAAATGTCTTTAGTGCACCTTTTCATTCACATAAATCTTTGAGTTCTTTTCATAGACCATGTCTGTACCTATGAATCTACTTATTTTAAGTGGCCAGTTCAAAACAAGTTTGGAAATATTAACATGCAAAGATTTAAAACGCATAAACATCAATACTTCATAACATTAAACTAGAGGTTCATTACATGCAAAACAACAACCCAACTACTAATGTTTAGCTCATGCTGAGCATCCTTACAGAAATAAGAGGAGTTAAAATCCAAGTACCGTACATAGAGAAAAGGAGACTAAACGCAAAAGATACGCCTAAGTAGCCTTCCTTCATGCACGCTGTAAAGACGTTACAACGTCTGAGCTTTACAGTAATGGTTGCGAATGAGGATGAAAATTGGAGCTTTGAGAAAATTTAAAAATGAAGAAGTCTGTGTCCAGAACTTCTTTTAGAAAAACTATCTCTGAAAATGGGGGAAGGTGGATGATGATGATGATGAGTTCGTCCCCTTTCCGCATGGTGCCCCCTTGCCTTTTTGTAGAGAGAGAATAGCCATGGTCAAAAGAGGGTCACATGCTTGCTGATGTCATTTCCCACCTTCCAAGCTTGCTTGCGAGTTGACTCTGCCCTGAAGTGACACCGCACTGCTACAGTGCGTCAGCTGCGTCAGCACTGAGGAGAGAGAAGATCTTCTGCACTTCTTGATCTCTGGCCATCATTTCTTGTGCGCCAAAAATAAGATATTTCTTTCTTGCTCTGCTGTCCTTCTTCAGACGTGATGAGAGACGTTGCCACGTTCAGATTACTGCACAAACACAAGAAGCATCAAAACGCTCACAAAGGCGCCAATTGGCACCAAAATGCCTAGAACTTGTAAATTAGCCCCTTTCTAACTAAAAAGCAATAAACTAACAGAAACTTAATAGAAACAACCTACTATTGCCAGAGAACTTGCATGATTTATCTTTGAATAAGTATAAATAACTCATATAAATATGAGTTATCAATAAACAACAAATAACATAAAAATCATGTGCATTACATTGCATTCATTAATTTGCTCCTTTGCTTATGAAAATATTTCAATTCAAACAGAAGATAAGGCAAGCTGGTGCGACCACATCCGTATTGGACACGTTCACAAGCCAGAAGAATGGCAATCTTAAGTGACCCCGATCAACCTCAACCAGAGAATCAGAATCCTCCAGCTTCAGGCTCAGAGAATGGAAACGGGACAGGCCAAGGCCCCGAGGTACAGAATCAGAACCATTCAGCTCCTGGTAGCTCCAGTCAAGGTGATCCTGAGTTGAGAAATGAAGTGAATGCCATGAAGGCATAGATGAGCGAGATGATGAGACTCCTGTTGTCCTTGAAGAATGGAAATGACTTTCAAGCTGCTCAGTGGCCTCCTTATGGCCTTCCTTTGGGTTATAGTCCTCCAAATCAAGGGGCTAGCCCAGGAGCTGGTCCCGTGGCAATAGACGAGAATGTACGGCCAATGTCTGTCGGGTCAGAAGGAATGGCTGGTGAACCCCAGGTTCAGATCCCGCATACAATTGTTATACCTCAGCCTACCCCTCAGAACCTCACTCCATAGCCAGCTGCCTTTCCACAGACTCAAGGCTTCGTATCCGGAAACTCCGTTTACCCTCAGGTTCAACACTCAATGCTTCCACCTCCATATGGTGTAAGTCATTCCCCTCGAGTCTATTCCGCTGAGCACCAACAGACCAAAGAACAGTTCCAGATGTTAGAAGAAAGACTAAGAATGATTGAAGGCTTTGGCTCCAGGGCTAGGGAGGCCAGAGACCTATGCCTTATTCCTGATGTGGTGCTGCCACCAAAATTCAAGGTCCCCGATTTTGACAAGTACAGAGGTGCGACCTGCCCAAAGAGTCACTTGACGATGTATTGTAGGAAGATGTCTACCTACTCCCGTGATGACAAATTGCTAATCCATTGCTTCCAAGATAGCCTTGCCGGGGCATCCCTTAATTGGTATATGAAGTTAGAGCCATCCCAAGTCCGCTGCTGGAAGGATTTAGCAGATGCGTTCCTCAAGCAATATCAATACAATACGGACATGGCGCCAGACCGAACACAGCTGCAGAATATGAGTAAGAAGGAAAATGAATCATTCAAGGAGTACGCCCAGCGATGGAGGGCTTTGGCCGCACAAGTCACACCTCCTCTTTTAGACAAAGAATTGGTTTCTATGTTCATGGAAACCTTACCACCGCTATATTATGATCGTCTGATCAGCAGTGCATCATCCAATTTTTCAGATGTGGTGATTGTGGGAGAGAGATTGGAGAACGGATTGAGAAGTGGAAAGATTGCACAGGGGTCCACAAGTAGCACAAGTTCCCAAAAGAAGCCATTCTCCGGCTTTCCCAGAAAGAAAGAGGGGGAAACCAATGCCATCACTATCAGCCCACCATACCAGCCACCCAACATCCCAGTCCCCACTCCCACACAAACAGCCCATCCATTCCAAAACAACAACCAAAGCAACCACCAAAGGACCTATCAAAACAGAACAACCTTTGACCCAATTCCCATGTCATACACAGACCTATTCAACTACCTCATCACCAATAAGCTCATCAACACAAGACCCATGAAACCTGTTCAACCACCTTACTCCAGAGGATACAACCCCAATAGTACATGTGCTTTCCACGAAGGGGCAGTTGGGCATGTTGTGGAGGATTGCAAAGCCTTCAAGATAGTGGTGCAGGACTTGATAGACAAAAAAGGCATAACTTTCAAGCAGGGGGATCCAAATATCACGACTAACCCGCTGCCTGGTCATGGGAAGCATGCCACTAATGCAATCATGGATATGACAGAGCAGTCTCTGATCAGATCAGTAGAAGGTATTCGGACTCCTCTAGAAGTCATTCATGCAGAATTGTGCAAGTGCGGGATTATTAGGATGGGTTGTGTTCAGAAAGGAGTTTGTGCTAATGACAGCTGCGTGGGAGCATGTGAAGCGTTCAAGGTGGTGTTACAGGATCTGATGGACCGCCACATTATCCAGGTGGGTATACAGGGGAAAGAGGAGGATGTTCTGACCCTCCAATCAGAAGGGAGCAGAGATGTGCAGAGACCTATCGAGGTGCCATACAGTCAAAATTCGGCTGTGGCAAGACCAAAGACTATTGTGATCCCAGTTCCAGCTCCTAGCCAGAAGAACACTGATGTCCCATGGAGCTACAGTGTGCTAATTCCAGCTCCGAGATCTCAAGCTGCTCTTGACATCACCAATATTGCAGGAAGTAGTGGGGTAACTAGAAGTGGGCGTGTGTATGTCCCCCAAGCTCAGGAAGAGAGTCCTTCTAAGGCAACAGAAGAGAGAATCCGAAAAGGAAAGAATGTAGAGCCGGAGCCTATGGTAAATAGGAAGGTGTCAGACCCAGAGGTTGCTGAATTCTTGAAGATAATGCGGCAAAGTGACTACAAGGTGGTGGATCAGCTACACCACACCCCAGCCAAAATTTCCATCATGTCCCTACTACTAAACTCAGAAGCCCTCCGTGACGCCTTGGTTAAAATACTGAATGAGGCCCATGTCGCCCAAGATATTACTGTCAATCAGTTGGATGGTATAGTTGGGAACATCGTTGCATCTAATTACATTACTTTCACTGATGATGAGCTCACCCCAGAGGGGAAGGGGCACAATAAGGCGTTGCATATCTCAGTGAAGTGCGGTGAATATACCCTCTCCAGGGTTCTCATTGACAATGGATCCTCATTGAATGTTATGCCCAGATCAACGATGAACAAGTTAGAGGTGGATTGTTCCTACATGAAACCCAGCTCAACCCTGGTCAGAGCCTTTGATGGGTCTAAGAAAGAAGTCATAGGGGAAATGGAGTTCCCAATGCAAATAGGGCCTGAGGTGTTCTATGCGACTTTTCAAATTATGGATGTTGAATCCTCATACAGCTGTCTCTTGGGGAGACCTTGGATCCATGCAGCAGGCGCTGTCCCTTCAACACTCCACCAAAAACTCAAGTTTATAGTCGACGATAAGCTTGTAGTTGTCTGTGGGGAGGAAGAGTTCACAGTCAGCAAACCTGTCCCCTCTCATTATATTGAAGCTGCAGAGGAATCCCTCGAATCCGCCTTTCAATCCTTAGAAATTGCGAATGCTGTGTTCGTAAGTGGAGGATCCCCAGTACCTGTACCCAAGTGGTCCAATGCTGATGTTATGGTAGCAAAAGTAATGCTGAAGAGTGGCTATCAGATTGGGAAGGGGCTAGGAAGATCTGAGCAAGGAATTCTGTCAACCGTACATCTGCAGGAATACAAGGACAGACGTGGGTTAGGCTCTGGGCCCACTCCAGCTGATAAGAGAAGAATGGCCGAGGAAAAGCGTGAGAAGAGATTGGCTAGGCTTCAGGGGAGAGAACCCAGATTGATGATGGTCCCCATAGATGACCTCAAGCGAAATTTCAGGAGTGCTGGCATGCTGATCCCTAATCAGATAGCGGTCATCGAGGAAGAGTTAGTTGAAGAAGGCGAGGGTCGGGGCCTGGTTCGTCGCAGTGTTGCAGGGGAAGAAATTGGCAACTGGAAGATCGTCGATTTCCCTGTCGTTTTCATTTCAAAGTAATGATCTTTGTATTGCAAATCCTCTGGCTCTGCCCAAGGCCTTAGGACAGTTTCGTAGGGGCATGCATGTTTTCTTTTAAGATATCATCTATCGACAAAATGTAGTTTTGAATTCTCAAATGAATAAAAATTGCTTTTTTGCGTCTTCATTTTGTGTCTCTATTTTTGCTTGTTCATTGCTTTTCTATTCCCGCAAATGCAGATCTAAAATGAATACCTCTGAAAATAATGATGCCAGTGGTCCATATGTTAACTTTGATTACCCCGTTAATCAAGCTGAGGAGGATGCTGAGGATGACTGGGAAACGCCCCCGGAACTGATGAGAATGGTTGAGCAAGAAGAAAAGGTTATTCAGCCACATGAGGAAACCATTGAGATCATCAATTTAGGCACAGAGGGCGAAACGAAAGAAGTCAAGGTTGGCACTTCAATGAAAAAGAGTGAGCATGAGAAGTTGGTTCAACTCCTGCGTGACTACGTTGATGTCTTTGCACGGTCGTATGAAGATATGCCCGGGTTAGATACTGATATAGTGGTGCACAAGCTGCCAGTCAAGCCTGAGTGCCCTCTGGTTAAACAGAAGTTAAGGAGGATGAAGCCTGAGATGTCTTTAAAGATCAGAGATGAAGTGAAGAAACAGTTCGACGCTGGTTTCCTAGCCGTAGCCAAATATCCACAGTGGGTTGCTAACATTGTGCCAGTGCCCAAAAAGGATGGAAAAGTTAGAATGTGTGTTGATTACAGAGATCTGAATCGGGCCAGTCCCAAAGACGATTTTCCCTTGCCTCATATTGATGTCCTAGTAGACAGCACAGCACAGCATTCCCTTTTCTCCTTCATGGACGGGTATTCGGGGTATAATCAGATTAAAATGGCTCCTGAGGATATGGAGAAGACTACTTTCACAACTCTCTGGGGAACATTCTGCTATCAGGTCATGCCGTTTGGGTTGAAGAATGCCGGCGCTACTTACCAAAGAGCTATGGTCACGTTGTTCCACGATATGATGCACAAAGAGATCGAGGTGTACGTGGACGATATGATCGCAAAGTCCAGAATAGACGAAGAGCACGTTGTTAATTTGCGGAAGCTCTTTGAACGGTTGAGAAAGTTCAAGCTCAGGTTAAATCCAGCTAAATGCACCTTTGGGGTGAGATCAGGAAAACTATTGGGGTTTATTGTCAGTCAAAAGGGGATAGAGGTTGACCCAGAAAAAGTGCGTGCAAATCTCGAGATGCCTGCTCCTAAGACAGAAAAAGAAATTCGGGGTTTTCTCGGAAGACTGAACTACATTTCCAGGTTTATCTTCCAGCTAACTGCCACATGTGAGCCGATTTTCAAATTGTTGTGCAAGAATCAAGAGACTAAGTGGAATGATGATTGCCAAGAAGCTTTTGAGAAGATTAAGAAGTACCTGCAAGATCCGCCTATTTTAATGCCTCCGATGCATGGCAGACCTTTGATCCTGTACCTGACTGTGCTAGAAAATTCAATGGGTTGTGTGTTAGGACAACATGACGAAACTGGCAAGAAAGAGCACGCAATTTATTATCCGAGCAAGAAGTTCACCGATTGTGAGACGAGGTATTCGTTACTAGAAAAGACTTGCTGCGCCTTGGCTTGGGCTGCTCATCGCTTGAGGCAATACATGTTAAGTCACACCACTTGGTTGGTGTCAAAGATGGATCCTATCAAGTATATCTTCGAGAAGCCTACGCTTACAGGAAGAATTGCCAGATGGCAGATGCAGTTGTCAGAATATGATCTTCTTTATGTCACTCAGAAGGCCATCAAAGGTAGTGCGCTAGCTGAGTACTTGGCACATCAGCCTATTGAAGATTACCAGTCGATGCAATGCGATTTCCCAGATGAGGACATTATGGCTTTATTTGAAGAAGGAAGATCCCCAGAGAATGAAAGGTGGAGAGTAGTGTTCGACGGTGCTTCCAACAGCTATGGGCACGGGGCTGGGGCAGTGCTGGTGTCCCCTGACAATCGCTTCATACCATTCACTACTAGATTGAGCTTCTATGTCACAAATAATATTGCGGAGTACGAGGCATGTATTCTGGGTATTCAGGCAGCTCTAGACTGGAAAGTTAAAAGAGTAGATGTGTATGGGGACTCGGCCCTAGTTATCCATCAAGTGAACGGAGATTGGGAAGCCAGAGATCCTGAGTTGATACTGTACAGAGACTACATCCGAGAATTGGTTGAGTCCTTCGAAGAAATCACATTTCAACATCTTCCTCGCAGAGAGAATCAGTTGGCTGATGCACTGGCCACTTTAGCTTCAATGTTTAATATCAATTGTGATAAGAACTTGACCCAGATCAGAATCCAACATCGAGGTTTGCCGGCACACTCCTACTCCTGCGCAGCAATTGAAGATAGCGGAGATGATAAACCTTGGTATCACGATATCAAGCAGTATATCCTGAACAGAGAGTATCCTCCAAGGGCATCGGAAAATGATAAAAGAACACTTAGAAGACTGTCAATGAATTTCTTCTTGAGTGGCGAGGTGCTTTACAAGAGGAATCATGATAAAGTACTCCTTAGGTGTGTGGTGATAAGTCTATTTTTACAGTCTTTTTAATAGATATTTTATTAAGTCTTTTTAGTATTTTAATTATATTTTTGAGCTATTTTACTGCAAATGTTTACTTTTTATTTTCAGGTTTTATTTTGAAGCAAAAGCGAAAATATGAGCTAAAATGAAGAAACTTAGAAAATATTTGAGGAGGAACAACTTTTAAAACAGCAGCAACAAAAACTGGCGCAAGACAGGCACACAGGGCGCCAAGCAGCACACGCACGACCCTGAGTGTACCACGCACGACCCTAGTGCAAAACTGGCGCACGACCCTGGCACATAGGCGCACGACCCTGGGGAAAAACTGGCACAGAGCTGGCGCACGACCCTGGGTGTACCACGCACGACCCGTGCGTGTCTCCAACTGAAGATTGCCCATTTTTACAGAGCTGGGCGCACGACCCATGCTTGCCAGCAACGCAGCACAGCTGTTGCCAGCACAAGGCGCACGACCCTGGCACCATAGGCGCACGACCCTAGTGCAAAACTGGCACAGAGCAGCCAAAATTGACTGACCAGGGCGCCCGACCCTGGCACATGGGCGCACGATCCTGGCACCAGACAAGTCAATTTTGGCTGCACCCACTTGCTGATGGCTTTCCCTTGCCACTTGATTTGCCACTTTTTTATGACCATTTTGCCCCTCCTCTCAAGTGCCTTAGACCTAATATTTTCCTATAAATAGAGGCTTGATCCTCACTTGTAACCAAGCTTAAATTTTGTGAGAAAAATCCATGACAAGGTTTCCTCTAAGATTCATGACTTCACTTTAATTTCTCGCTTTTTACTTTCTCGCTTTTTACTTTCTCGCTTTTTACTTTCTCGCCCTTTTATTTTCCAAGTCATTTACTTTCCTTGCTATTTACTTTCTTGCCCTTTTATTTTCCAAGTCATTTACTTTCCTTGCTATTTAAATTCTCGCTCTTTACTTTCTCGCTCTTTACTTTTCGCTCATTACTTTTTCGCTCTTTTATTTTCCCTGCTATTTACTTTCTTGCCCTTTTATTTTCCAAGTCATTTACTTTCATTGCTATTTAATTTCTCGCTCTTTACTTTTCGCTCTTTACTTTTTCGCTCTTTTATTTTCCTTGTTATCTACTTTTTTGCCCTTTAAATTTCCAAGTCAAGTAAACTACTGGCAAGTCAAGTAAATTACTGGCAATTTACTTTTCAAGCAATTTACTTTCTTGTCATTTACAATTCCGCTATTTATAATTTTGCACTTTACCGCTTTCTTTTATTTCTCGCTATTTAACTTTATGTTTTCTTCTTTTATTTTCTTTTCTCCTCTTTTGTTTACAATGATCATGAGTGAGTAGACTTTGCTAAAACATTCCTTCTTTCTAAAAACACTTTCTTTTCAGTTAATCAACTTTGAAAAATTAGATTGGTATTCACCTAGGCTCTCCCTGTGGATCGATAACTCTTTTATTACGCGATACGACTCGTGCACTTGCGAGGCTATCAAGTTTTTGGCGCCGTTGCCGGGGAGGCAGTGATATTAATTAAGTTTTTCGAAACCGGTTATACTGAAACTTTATTTTCTTTATTTTTTCTTTTTCTTCTCTTGTCCCTCGAATGCGAAGAACCAGAAGTTTCGGTGAAACTGTTCCACAAATTCCCGAAATCGAAAGGTTCTTACATAGAAGGAGGAGAGAAATTCCCGATAACCAAATGGCGGCTAATGAAAATCGTGCTCTCAAAGAGTACGCAACACCTTCAGCAGAGCCATCGGCTGCCATTGTACATCCAAATGTAGAAGCAAATAATTTTGAACTCAAAACATCTCTACTTTCGATGGTACAACAAAACCAATTTTCTGGTTCTCCCACGGAGGACCCAAATCTTCATATTTCAATTTTTCTTGAATACTGTGGAACTCTCAAATTAAACGGGGTACCTCCGGATGCCATAAGACTAAAACTCTTCCCTTTTTCATTAAGGGATAGAGCTAGAGCATGGCTACATTCTTTGCCTTCGGAATCCATTACCAACTGGAACCAGCTGAAACAAGCTTTTCTTACTAAATTCTTTCCCCCGAGTAAGACAGCTCAAATGAGAAATCAAATTACTCGATTTTCTCAAAACGACGGGGAATCTCTTTATGATGCTTGGGAACGTTTCAAAGAAATGTTAAGGCTATGCCCCCATCATGGACTAGAGAAATGGCTTGTTGTTCACACTTTTTATAATGGATTACAATATGCAACAAGAATGACTGTTGATGCAGCTGCAGGTGGAGCTTTAATGAACAAAAATTTTACCGAAGCCTACGCACTCGTTGAAGATATGGCTCAAAACCATTGTCAGTGGACAAGTGAGCGAGCCATAACGAATAAACCAGCCTCATCAAAAGAACCAGGTAAGTATGAAATATCTGTTGTTGATCATCTTGCCTCAAAAGTGGACGCACTTTTTCAAAAATTTGAAAAATTAAATATAAGTGCCGTCTCACAAACTACTTCTCCTATTACTCCACCATGTGAATTATGTGGGGTTGTTGGCCATATTGGAGCTGAATGCCAGCTTGAGACATCTAGTGCTGGAAACGAGCATATTAACTATGCTCAAAAGGAAGATCCGTTTTCAAATACTTATAATCCTGGGTGGAGGAATCATCCAAATTTTTCTTATAAAAATCCTCCACCCAATCCAGCACCTAGACCACCTCCTGTCTTTCAAAATCAAAGGGTTTTTAACAACCCACAAAACAACCCGCAAAAGTCGAACTTGGAATTTTTAATGGAAAAATTTGTGTCATCTCAAACAAAACAAAATGAAGAATTCAAAAATCAAACTGGTTATTTGAATGACACACTTATCAAATTAGTATCAAAAGTCGACTCTATTTCCACTCATAATAAAATGCTTGAAAATCAAATAACTCAAGTGGCAACACAAGTAGCTTCATCCTCTAAAACTTCAGGGGTATTTCCTGGGCAACCAGAGCAAAATCCAAAAGGCCAAATAAATGCCGTCACCCTTAGAAGCGGAAAACAATTAGAAGAACCAAGAGCAAACCAAGAAAAAATTGTGAGTGAAAAACATAATTTACCAGGTGAGCCAATAGAGAAAGAAAAAGAAAGGAAAGAACCAGAAAAAGAAAGGGAAGAACCACACATCCCCCCTGCACCATACAAACCACCCATTCCTTTCCCCCAAAGATTTGCAAAAAACAAAATTGACGAGCAATTCAAAAGGTTTGTCGACCTGCTTAAAAAGCTTTACATCAACGTTCCTTTCACTGATGCATTGTCTCAAATGCCGTCTTATTCTAAATTTTTGAAAGAAATTTTATCCAAGAAAAGAAAAATAGACGACTATGAGACGATTGCATTAACAGAGGAATGTAGTGCAATCATCCAGAACAAGCTACCACAAAAACTCAAAGATCCAGGTAGTTTTTCCATACCTTGTGTGATTGGAAGTGAAACTATAAACAGAGCGATGTGCGATCTAGGAGCCAGTGTAAGTTTGATGCCTTTTTCTCTTTGCAATAGACTAGGGATAGGCGAACTTAAACCCACAAAAATGACAATACAGTTGGCAGATCGTTCCGTTAAATACCCCACTGGAATTTTAGAGGATATCCCTATCAAGGTAGGGCAAACTTTTATACCGGTGGACTTTGTTGTAATGGAAATTGAAGAAGACTCCCAAATTCCTATTCTTCTAGGGAGGCCTTTTTTAGCTACCGCAGGGGCAATAATTGACGTTAAAAACGGTAAGTTGGTTTTTAATGTGGGGGATGAAAAGGTTGAGTTTGAAGTTTCAAACTTCATGAAGAGTCCATCTGTAAAAGACTCGTGCTGCAGGATTGATATTGTAGACTATTGCGTGCGAGACTGCTCTTTAGCATCATCTTCACAAGATAGTCTGGAAGATTGCCTTTTAGGCAACACAAATACAAATGCGGCAGGGGAAACCCAATTCTACATAAAACTTTTGGATGAAAATCCACCATCACAAGAATTGGGTACTGAAACTTTGGGTGAGGAGAAACCTCGACCTCTCCCGAAAGAAACACCAAAAATAGAACTGAAGCCCTTACCATCATCTCTCAGGTATGAGTTTCTTGGTCCTGATTCTACTTTTCCAGTAATTGTAAATGCAAATTTGAAACAAAATGAGACCGAAAAATTGCTTAATGTTCTCAAAAAGTATCCCAAAGCCATTGGGTATACTATTGAGGACATTAAAGGAATAAATCCGTCAATCTGCATACACAGAATACTACTGGAAGAGGACTATAAACCTTCTATCGAGCATCAAAGAAGATTAAACCCAAACATGAAAGAGGTTGTTAAAAAGGAAGTTTTAAAACTCCTTGATGCTGGGATAATATATCCTATTTCCGATAGCAAGTGGGTTAGTCCTGTTCAAGTAGTACCTAAGAAAGGAGGCTTAACAGTTATTAAAAATGAGAAGGATGAAAGCATTTCCACAAGGACAATTACGGGATGGAGGATGTGTATCGATTACAGAAAGCTTAACAAAGCTACCCGGAAAGATCACTTCCCTCTCCCGTTCATTGATCAAATGCTAGAAAGGTTAGCACAGCACTCGCATTTCTGCTATTTGGATGGTTATTCGGGATTTTTCCAAATTCCCATCCACCCTAGCGACCAAGAAAAAACAACTTTCACATGTCCTTTCGGCACTTATGCCTATAGAAGGATGCCCTTTGGTCTATGTAATGCTCCTGCTACCTTTCAAAGGTGTATGATGTCCATATTCTCAGACTTTGTTGAAAACATAATGGAAGTGTTTATGGATGATTTTTCTGTCCATGGCTCAAATTTTGAAAACTGTTTAGCCAATCTGGAAAAAGTCTTAGAGAGATGTGAAAAGGTAAACCTGGTTCTAAACTGGGAAAAGTGTCATTTCATGGTTAATGAAGGAATTGTCCTAGGGCACTTAATTTCTCACAGAGGTATTGAGGTAGACCGTGCAAAAATTGAAGTGATTGAAAAAATGCTACCTCCCACCACAGTAAAAGAGGTGAGAAGTTTTTTAGGCCATGCGGGTTTCTACCGTCGGTTCATAAAAGACTTCTCAAAAATTTCAAAACCTATGACAAGTCTGCTCCTTAAGGATGCAGCATTTATTTTTAACGATCTTTGTCTTGAAGCTTTTAACAGGTTGAAAGAGGCTTTAGTTACTGCCCCGATCATACAGCCACCAGACTGGAATCTTCCGTTTGAAATAATGTGCGATGCAAGCGACTATGCAGTTGGGGCAGTCCTGGGACAAAGAAAAGAAAAAAAATTGCATGCCATATACTATGCAAGCAGGACCTTAGACGAGGCACAAATGAATTACGCCACAACTGAAAAAGAATTATTGGCGGTAGTTTTTGCCGTTGATAAGTTTCGATCATATCTGGTAGGTTCAAAAATCATCATTTTTACTGATCACTCGGCCATAAAATATTTGTTAAACAAAAAAGATGCCAAGCCGAGATTGATCCGATGGGTTTTACTCCTACAAGAATTTGATCTTGAAATAAGGGATAAAAAAGGCGTTGAAAATGTTGTGGCTGATCATTTGTCTCATCTACAAGGAACAAAAGAAGAAGAGTTGCCGCTTAATGATACATTTTTGGATGATCAACTCTTCTCATTGGTCAAATCTGAAGCACCATGGTATGCAGATTTTGTAAACTACCTTGCAGCAGGAGTACTCCCCCCAGATTTAAATTATCAGCGGAAGAAGAAATTCTTCCATGATCTTAAACAGTATTACTGGGACGAGCCACTGCTTTTTAAAAGGGGAGCTGATGGGGTGTTCAGAAGATGCATTCCGGAAGAAGAGGTAAGTAACATTCTATACCATTGTCATTCTTCTTCCTATGGCGGCCATGCCAGTTCTTCAAAAACTGCTACGAAAATTCTTCAATCTGGTTTTTATTGGCCGTCCCTTTTTAAAGACGCGCATCAATTCATTTCTAAATGCGACCAGTGTCAACGCACCGGAAATATTTCAAAAAGAAATGAAATGCCCTTAAATAATATCTTAGAGGTTGAAATTTTCGACGTCTGGGGTATCGATTTCATGGGACCGTTTCCTTCTTCTTTTGGAAACCAATATATTCTGGTAGCCGTTGACTATGTGTCAAAATGGATCGAAGCCATTGCTTCTCCTACAAACGATGCAAAGGTAGTCATAAAACTTTTCAAAAAAATAATTTTTCCAAGATTCGGGGTCCCTCGTGTTGTCATAAGCGACGGAGGATCCCATTTCATCTCAAAACATTTTGAAATGTTACTACAAAAGTTTGGAGTAAGGCACAAAGTTGCAACGCCTTATCACCCTCAAACAAGCGGTCAGGTTGAGGTATCGAACAGAGAAATTAAAAGTATTTTAGAAAAAACTGTTTCGACTTCAAGGAAAGACTGGTCGGTAAAGCTTGATGATGCTCTCTGGGCTTATCGGACTGCGTACAAGACTCCCATAGGAATGACTCCTTTCAAATTAATTTATGGGAAGTCTTGCCACCTTCCGGTAGAGCTAGAGCACAAAGCTTACTGGGCAATTAAACGCCTTAACCTGAACATGGAATTAGCCGGAGAAAAAAGAAAACTCCAACTAAACGAATTGGAAGAACTGCGAATGGATGCTTATGAGAATGCCAAACTTTACAAAGAAAGAACAAAAAATTGGCATGATAAGCGTATTATTCGCAGAGAATTCAAGGAGGGTGACCTGGTGTTATTGTTTAATTCCAGGCTAAAAATTTTTCCCGGAAAATTAAAGTCAAGATGGACCGGTCCTTTTGAAATCCGTAAGGTTTACCCCTTCGGATCTGTAGAGATCTGGAGCGAGAAAACTGGATCGTTTAAAGTCAATGGTCAAAGGTTGAAAAATTATTTAATTGGTGACCCAATTGAGAAAGGAACTAGTTTAGTTCTACATGATCCCAATTGAAAAATTCTTTTTGACCGTCAAGCTAGTGACGTTAAAAGAGCGCTGCGTGGGAGGCAACCCACGGCTTAATGTATTTTTGATTTATTTAAACAGGGAAGTAGCTCACGGTTCGAAATTATGTCAATCCTGAGGCTTGCACAGCTTTTGAAGTTTAAAACAGCGCTAAAAAAAAAAAAACACTCTGCAGGACAGCATGGGCACCACTGGAGCAGCGCAGGGCAACTTGCTGAGCGCCATCAGCAACAAAACAGGGCGCACGACCCTAAGCATGCCACGCACGACCCGTGCGTGTTTTGAACTAAAAATGACTTTTTTTTGCAGAACTAGGCGCACAACCTGGAGCAACGCAGGGCAACTTGCTGGGCGCCATCAGCAACAAAACAGGGCGCACGACCCTGGGTGCACTACGCACGACCCGTGCGTTGTTTGAACTAAAAATGACCCTTTTTTGCAGAACTAGGCGCACGACCCTGGAGCAGCTTCAGCAACAACAGGGCGCACGACCCTAAGCAGGGCCACGCACGACCCGTGCGTGTTTTACACTAAAAACAGCCCATTTTGTCCGAATAAAGCGCACGACCCCATGCCTATGTACCCCACGAATTACTCTTCATCTTCATCACTTTCATCATCTTCTTCACACAAAAACACTATTCACAACCCCATACCCAAAACTTAAAACCTCCATAAACACCCAAAAACTCAACCAAACTCCATCAAATTTCCACCAAAACAACAACCCACAACCTCCTCTACAAAACCCTACCATCAAAATCACCAAAACTCCACCCAAAAACACACCCCCAAATTCGTGTACCTCCATAACCATAAACAAAAACCTCCATAAACCACCCCAAAACACCACCCAAACACCAAATTTCTTCCCCCAAACCAATACCTATCATTACTAAACCATTATTCCTCCATCAAAACACCAAAAACACCACCAAAATCACAAAACCCAAAATCACCAAGAACCCCATTTTTCAAAAAAATTCCAAAATTACCCTTTTTTGCTATGGCTTCAAAGAAGATGAAAAATGTTGAAGTTGGAAGCACTTCAACCGGGAAAACAAAAAGGAAGGATAGCGCGCCAAATGAATACGGGGTGATCTTCAAAAACAGAGACCAAAGAAAACAGTTTGCGGCCCTCCACGAAAGGTTAGTCGTTCCTACACGATATCCGCATTTTTGTCCTACTCTACAATCCCTAGGATTAGATGGAAATGTGAAATATCTGTTAAGCACTGTTCGCTGGCTGAAATTTTTAAATGAGCCTAGGGCTACATATATCGGACTCACTCTTGAATTTTTAAGCTCGTTGCATATTACTAGAGATGAGAGCAGCGTGTTAAACCCAAACCATAAACTGTGCTTCCGGCTTTTTAATGAAGATTATCAAATGATGTTCAGTGATTTCTGTCAATTGCTGGGTTTTGAAAATCAAGGGTTTATTCACAATTCCATAAATCCTGCTGTTAGGCCACAAGGTTATGACCCTAATACATTCTGGTCACAAATCACCGGAATTAATCACTATGAAGCAAGAAGCGCAAAAGCTAGCTCAGTTCATAGTCCGGTTTTCCGGTATACTCTTAGGGTTATGGCATGCACTATCTTTGGAAGAAGTGAAACAGGTGGTGTCAGAACAGGTGAACTGTTTTGCTTATGGGCAATGGTACACGGGATGCCGATAAACACCTGCCATTACATCCTGAGTAATCTGGCACGTGTTGCAGCACAACCAAAAGGGGATATTGTTGTAGGGGGGATGGTAACCTACATTGCCGAAAAGCTGGGATTGCAAGAAAAGCTGGGAAATCTAGAAATTTTGGCAGGGAACCAGTTCATTGATATGGACATTTGCAAAAGCATGTCCTTGGTAAAGCCAACAAAAAAGGGAGCAGCAACGTTCCATCTGCTTATTGCCAAACAAAAATCAATCATTTTGCCGGACCCAGCCAGAACAGATACAAGGAGCCAGGCAAATTGGCTATATCAAGATGAAGCCCAGGAAATGCAACAAGAAGCACAAGAGCCAGTTCAAGAAGAAATGGCTGAGCAACAACCCCTTCATAACCAAAACTTTGACATGCAAGCCTGGTGCCAAAGGATCGAGAGTGAGCAGATAAGGCAAGGTGGAGAGCTGCAAAGGCAAACCGAAGAGTTGCAACTAATCAGGGAAGATCAGCTGTACCACAGCCAGCAACTGGAGCACGTGACAGATATGCTCCAAACCATAATGCATCATTTCAACATCAATCAGGGGCCCCCGCCCGGGCAGCTGTGATCCGGTGAGCTATCCTAACCCCCTTTTGTGTTGTTTTATTTGAAAAATCATTGAGGACAATGCCTAGTCCAAGCATGGGGGGGGTATTTTATTGCTTTTATTAGGAATGTCTTTATTGCTTTACCAAGATTTTATTTTGTACTCTGAGTTGTATCTGCTCCCTCCACCACAAAACTTTGTGAACCCTAAGCATGTTTTAGATAAGCCTTTTCTGGACAAAAATAATTTTTCCATTTTTCATTAGCAATCATCTAGGTGGACTGGTTGGAAGCAACAAAAAAAATTGTATCATGGTTCGATTTCTACCTCTAGGGCTTTTTCACACACACACTACTGAGACTGTTTTCAGTTGTTAATACAATTAGAAGGACTGAAAAGAAACTAGTGACCTGGTTCTCTTGGTGACATTCACTGGATGCGCGGTTACTGGAGAAAAACGTCTGAGTTGGGGTATTCAAAAAAAAAAAAAAAAAAAATTTGCAAAACCAATTCAAAATGCAAAAATTGGTGCATTTTAAATGTCAAAATGAATGGTTAGCATATACAATCAAAGAAAAAGAAAAAGAAATATTGCTTGAATACCCAACGTATAAAGACCCTCCTTTGAGACCCGGTCTTAGTGAATGGAGGACCCAAACTTAAGAATGCTGGGGAACCGGTTCTATGATGACATTGATATCCTCTCTAAATGTATTGATACTTTAAATTTGTCTCCCAATTCCACAAAAAGCCCGGATAGTAGTTCTCAAACCGAAGTGTTAGAAATTGCCCCACAGTTCGCTTAATGATTCGATGTGAAAATAATTTTCCTTCAGAATCGGCCTAAGGATTTACACTGTTTTTGCTTGAGGACAAGCAAAGGTTCAAACGTGGGGGAGTTTGATAAGTCTATTTTTACAGTCTTTTTAATAGATATTTTATTAAGTCTTTTTAGTATTTTAATTATATTTTTGAGCTATTTTACTGCAAATGTTTACTTTTTATTTTCAGGTTTTATTTTGAAGCAAAAGCGAAAATATGAGCTAAAATGAAGAAACTTAGAAAATATTTGAGGAGGAACAACTTTTAAAACAGCAGCAACAAAAACTGGCGCAAGACAGGCACACAGGGCGCCAAGCAGCACACGCACGACCCTGAGTGTACCACGCACGACCCTAGTGCAAAACTGGCGCACGACCCTGGCACATAGGCGCACGACCCTGGGGAAAAACTGGCACAGAGCTGGCGCACGACCCTGGGTGTACCACGCACGACCCGTGCGTGTCTCCAACTGAAGATTGCCCATTTTTACAGAGCTGGGCGCACGACCCATGCTTGCCAGCAACGCAGCACAGCTGTTGCCAGCACAAGGCGCACGACCCTGGCACCATAGGCGCACGACCCTAGTGCAAAACTGGCACAGAGCAGCCAAAATTGACTGACCAGGGCGCACGACCCTGGCACATGGGCGCACGACCCTGGCACCAGACAAGTCAATTTTGGCTGCACCCACTTGCTGATGGCTTTCCCTTGCCACTTGATTTGCCACTTTTTTTATGACCATTTTGCCCCTCCTCTCAAGTGCCTTAGACCTAATATTTTCCTATAAATAGAGGCTTGATCCTCACTTGTAACCAAGCTTAAATTTTGTGAGAAAAATCCATGACAAGGTTTCCTCTAAGATTCATGACTTCACTTTAATTTCTCGCTTTTTACTTTCTCGCTTTTTACTTTCTCGCTTTTTACTTTCTCGCTTTTTACTTTCTCGCCCTTTTATTTTCCAAGTCATTTATTTTCCTTGCTATTTACTTTCTTGCCCTTTTATTTTCCAAGTCATTTACTTTCCTTGCTATTTAAATTCTCGCTCTTTACTTTCTCGCTCTTTACTTTTCGCTCATTACTTTTTCGCTCTTTTATTTTCCCTGCTATTTACTTTCTTGCCCTTTTATTTTCCAAGTCATTTACTTTCATTGCTATTTAATTTCTCGCTCTTTACTTTTCGCTCTTTACTTTTTCGCTCTTTTATTTTCCTTGTTATCTACTTTTTTGCCCTTTAAATTTCCAAGTCAAGTAAACTACTGGCAAGTCAAGTAAATTACTGGCAATTTACTTTTCAAGCAATTTACTTTCTTGTCATTTACAATTCCGCTATTTATAATTTTGCACTTTACCGCTTTCTTTTATTTCTCGCTATTTAACTTTATGTTTTCTTCTTTTATTTTCTTTTCTCCTCTTTTGTCTACAATGATCATGAGTGAGTAGACTTTGCTAAAACATTCCTTCTTTCTAAAAACACTTTCTTTTCAGTTAATCAACTTTGAAAAATTAGATTGGTATTCACCTAGGCTCTCCCTGTGGATCGATAACTCTTTTATTACGCGATACGACTCGTGCACTTGCGAGGCTATCATGTGGCAAAAGAGGAAGCAGAAAGGATCATGAGGGAAGTGCATGAGGGCTCGTTTGGGACTCATTCCAACGGGCATACTATGGCAAGGAAGATATTAACGGCTGGCTACTATTGGCTGCAGATGGAGTCAGACTGCTACAGTTTTGTAAGAAAGTGCCACAAATGCCAGATTTATGCTGATCACATACACGTGCCACCGGCTTCATTAAATGTCATGACTGCACCCTGGCCATTTTCAATGTGGGGCATGGATGTCATTGGTCCCATAGAGCCCAAGGCGTCGAACGGGCACCGCTTCATCCTAGTTGCAATTGATTACTTCACCAAATGGGTTGAAGCTGCTTCATACTCCAGCATAACCAGTTCTGTGGTTGCCAAGTTTGTAAAGAAGGACCTGGTGTGTCGCTATGGTCTCCCGGATAAAATCATCACGGACAATGGTAGCAATCTGAATAGTAAAATGATGAAAGAATTGTGCACAGAGTTTAAGATCAAACATCATAACTCTTCTCCATACCGTCCTAAGATGAACGGGGCAGTCGAAGCAGCCAATAAGAATATTAAGAGGATTGTACAAAAGATGGTAGTAACCTACAAAGATTGGCACGAGATGCTTCCTTTTGCTTTGCACGGGTATCGTACCTCAGTGCGTACCTCAACCGGGGCAACTCCCTTCTCTTTGGTGTATGGGTCGGAAGCAGTCCTCCCTATTGAAGTCGAGATACCCTCCCTACGGGTGCTAATGGAAACAAAATTAGAAGAAGCAGAATGGGTTCAAGCTCGTCTAGATCAGTTGAATCTCATTGAAGAAAAGAGAGTAGTCGCTCTGTGCCATGGGCAGTTGTACCAGCAAAGAATGAGGAAGGCTTTTGAGAAGAACGTTTGTCCTCGACAGTTTCAGGAGGGAGACCTAGTGCTCAAGAAAATCCTGCCTATCCAAAAAGATTCCCGGGGAAAATGGACCCCTAATTATGAAGGACCTTATGTGGTGAAGAAAGCATTCTCTGGAGGGGCATTAATCCTCACAAAAAATGGATGGTGAAGACCTCCCGCTCCCAGTGAACTCAGATGCAATCAAGAAGTACTATGCCTAAAAGAAATATATAGAAAAAAAGAGAAAGATGATCCAAGCAAGAATCAGCTCGCTAGGTTGAAAACCCGAAAGGGCGGCCTAGGCAAAATTGAGCGACCCGGTGGATTGAAAACCCAAAAGGGCGATCCAGGCAAAAATTAGGGTCAGAAAAGTTGGACATAAAAAGAAAAGGGGCAAGCAGTGCTTCCAAAAGCTTGGATAAAAGGGTGATCAAGGCTATAAGTATGAGCGGTTGGCATCGAACGCTCCAAAGATAAAGAATATTCATAAGATCTGCTGCGTCCATTCTCCTTTTTCTTTTTCTTAGTTTCAGGAAAATTTCCAATGTACCCTTTTCAGTCAGCGTGACATTCTGCGCGTCTGACTCTCGTATGAATAAAAGCCCAAATTTTTTCACTCTGTCAGTTTGCTACCTTATCATTGCTTTCTTTTCGTTGCTGATTTTAAACTACGTTTTATGGTAGATGATAAATAAATCTTGGGAATATGCATAAGTCATAGCATTAAGATCATTGCGAAATTTTTGAAAATGACAACAAAAAGAGACGATCTTTCAGTCAAGTAAGCTCACAAAAATCAAATAAGAAGCGCTGATTGCATTAAAACAAGAGGACGAAGCTCGGCTCCCGAATAATTATCATAAATAATCATGGTGTCTCATGACGCAAGTCCCGCGAGTGGATCAGACCAGCAAAGGAAAAGCCAAATAAGCAAAAGAGCACAAAAAGAAAAATATATATGAAAAATAAAAAAGGAAGAGAAAAGAAAAGGTTGAAAAAGCAAAAGAGCAATAAACAAATAAAGTCATGCATTACATTCACCAAGCATAAAATCATGCACTCATCAGACATAGAAAATAATAATAATAAAGTAAAGAAAAGAGAAATTCAGGTATTTACATTACATTCATCATAAGAAAAAGAAAAAGAAAATGACAATTATGGCATTGGCATTGCATGTATGGGCTCATTTTTCGGCCGCAGACAAGTGAGAGAGGATAAACACCGCGGTCTTAATCCTCGCCTTCAGATTCCAGAAAATGCTCCCCCAAGTTGGGAGTTCAAAAAAAAAAGAAGAGAGAAAAAAAAAGGGAAAGAAAGAAGAGAAAAGAAAAGAGAGCGCTCAGGCGCGCATTGCGGATTGGAGCCCAGAGAGATCACCGCTCCCTTCTGCCCAGGTCTCACATCGTGTACGAGCAACGCGATGGACCGCAGCCCCATGTGAGGTTCAACAGAATAGTTGTATCAGCCTAAGATACAGTGGACGCCGTGCATTGATCTATATATCAGTTCCGGAGCTGATAACGATCCCCCCGGTCGCTCGAAAGACCAGAGATTCTCAGGATGCGTGCTCCTCAAAGCCACGTGCAAACTCGGATTCGCAAGGGTTCGTTTACAGGTTTTAGGCAGCCTGGCATTTTACCGCTTTCTTTATCGTTTTCTTCATTTAGCGCTTTCCTTGCCTTTCGCAGTTAGCGTGCATGTTGTTAACCATTTCGTTTATCATTTCCTCATCAACACTCCGAGTGTGGATTCAAAAAAAAAAAGAAACAGAAAAAGAAAATTCAGGTTTCTCCAAGTAGACAAAATTGGTATAATTTCTGAATTCTTTATTCGTATTTTATCTTCGAAATATGTCTCGGCCAATTCATATTTCTTGGTAAAATCCAAATAAAGAGGGGCAGCTGTCATACCCCAATTTTGTCCGACTAATGGGAAAGTCTCAAAATTTCATTGCTTCGCATATTGTTCCGAACGCGGGTGTCTTTGGCACTCTCGTGCAACGACTTTGTTTGGCACTCGTTTTTTTTCAAAGAAAAAGTCTAAAAATAAATAATAAAAATAGTGATAATAAACGCGAGCGCGTGTCGTTTGCGAGTCACGTATGAGTAGTTGCGTCGCCGTGCGTTATTTTACCGGTTTTAGAAAACGTGAGTATAAAATGAAATCGGTTTTAATAACGCACGCACGTGCGTATTCAAATCGCGTATGTGTTCCTAGTCTTAAGGCGAGCACGGGTTCCGTTTCGAGTCGCATGAGTGATTGCGTCGGTGCGCGTTTATTTTACCGCTTCTTTCAGTTATTAGTAAAAAAAATAATAAATAATAGTAATAAGATAAAATCAGTTTTTTTTATTATTTATTATTAGCTGTCCCTTTTCCTGATTTTGTTACATATATAAACAAAAAAATTAAAAAGGGGTTGGAGGTCCCTTCTCCTTGCCTCTTGGCTTTTTCCATTTTCAGCAAAAACACTGCTGCAGTGGCAGCAGCCCTGCTGCCATCCTTGCTGCTCCTCTCTGCTCCACTGCAACAGCAACAAACTGGTCCCCTTAGGGTTTTGATCCCCTGCTCAGCACCCACCTACACCACAGTTCCTTCAGCCTATAAATACCAATGAACAGGAATCAGTTGAAGGAGGAAGGGACAGATATACAGAGAGCAATTCACAGACAGCAATATATGCACACAGAGAGCATTTCACAAAAACAGTAGCAAACACAGCAAAATATATGCATTTGTGAACTTAAGAAATTAGAAAAAAAACAATTCTTAGAGCAATCTTCACACGAGGAATTCAGATACAGTCAGGAGCAAATTTTTCACCCAGAAGCAGTAGCAGTTTTCAGTCTAGTAAGCAACAGGAACCCATTCAGAGGCTGGAAAAAGGTGGTCTAACCTATCTCTGCTTTCTTCCGAAATGTAGTCTTATTTTCGTTTTCCTTATTATGATCTTGTTATTTACAATAGGTTTAGTTTATCCTTTTCTTCCCCTTTTGAAAGATCAATGTTAAATATAAAACAAGGTTTTCAGAATCAGCTGTTATCTCTCTGTTTATGAAAACGTAATTAGTTAAGGGTTTAACTAGTAATAGGTTAGTTTGAAAATTTAGGGCAACAAGTCAAAGTCAATCCATTTAGAAAAGAAACAGAATGAAGAGAGGGGGGAGACACTGCGAGAGGAGGCAGTGAGAAAACAACAAACAGAAACTTTACCTCCGGTCGCCGCCGTGCCTTCACCGTTCAACCACCGCCTCAGCCACCCTTAACCACCAAACACGCCGCCGCTAGCCACGAATTCCTAGAGAAACTAAAAACCGTAAACATCAAAAAATAAAATCAGAACAGGATAGAGAAGAAGAGGAAATAAGCAGAATAGCAAAAACAAAAAAAAAGAGAATGGAACTCACCTGTAAGCTCCGACCACCATAGACGGTGGCCGTTGGCCGTGCGCCTCCGCCGTCGCCCCCGCAACCCACCAACAGGAAACCAAACCCCTCAGTCACCCTCAGCCCTTAGCCGAATCAACCACGAAACCACCCTCGCCGCCGTCTCCACCGCAACACCACCACCATCACAGAACCCCAACCACCACCGAACACCTCGTTGCAACCATCTCCACCCAAACGGCCGCCTCACCGCCAACCACCAACAGTATGCCACCATCCTCACCGCAGCTAACTCGCCACACCACCACCGTAGCCAACCCCCAAATACCGATTGAACCCTTCCCCACCACAGAATCGGCCCTTCACTCCAACCGACTCACCATTACCACCGTCGCAAACCTCGCCCCTTTTCACCATCACGCCGCGCCCAACCACTGTTGAACCCCCATTGAACATCACCGTCACCGTCATGGGCCTCCGTCGTTTCCTTCCTCCTTCCACCGTCATAGCTTCCCTCTCTCTCTCTCTCCCCTTCGTTCTTCTCCCCCTCTTCCCTTTCTCTCTCTCGAACATCCTCTCTCTCTCTCTCTCTGATGGGTAGTGCGGCGCATGAAAAACAAAATTAGGGTTAAAGTTTAGCATCTGATTTAGGGTTAGGTTATATATGGTCTGGGCTGCCTCTGTTTTTTTTTAATGTAACAATTTTCATCTTCACACCCCATGTTTTATTTCAACAACACCCCTTGCGCAGCCCAATCCGAAATAAAAACTGACTGGGCTCTGCTACCTCCACCCCCACGTTTGCTTCATATAGCCTCCCTGTACTAAGTCCAATCGTAGGTCAGCCTGCCAACCTAAAAATAACATGGACTGAACTAGACTGTTCTAACCGCACCCCAGTTTTAATAATACAGCCCTCCTATTATTTGCACCCCATTTTACTGCTGCGCCCCCTGTTTCTCTTTTTAAATTTTGTTTCTTTCCTCTAAATAAATTTATTTTTTTCATAAAATCTTTTTTCCCAAATAACAGATTTTCTTTTCCCTAAATAAGAATCAACCTAATTGTGAAAACTCATTAAATCAAAAACTTTGTTAGTGGTCTTGAGAAGCCTTTGCTTGCATGATTATTAACAATGGGGTGCTAGTGATGGCCACCCATAGCCTTTGTTAGTTTGGTCATCATGAAGGCTTTCATTTTTTCAAAAGGAGATTTTTACATGCACTTAAGTGGGTTTTAGTAATGATCACCCATAACCTTTGTTAGTTTGATCATTATGAACGCCCTTCGCTTTTCAAAGCCAAAGCAAAAAGACTTTCCTTTTCAAGGCTCGTTAGAACTACGTCGCTTTGATTCCCATTTGGGATACGTAGGAGCGAGTCTCGTTCTCGTCAAGCGCAGCAAATAAAAGTCATTTTCGCAACCATAAAAATTAGCATTTGCATAACGAAAAAAAAGAGTTATTTTCATGACAAAAGAATCACTTTTGCAAACCAAGATCATTTTCAGAACAAAAACCTTTTCCTTTTTAAAGTCATTTTCAACCCATCGTCGCTAGTGGTTAATCAGAACCTTTGTTCGTCTAGCCATTGGTGGCAATGTCTTTTCCCCAAAGAATAATAAACGATGATCCATCATAACCTTTGTTAGTTTGATCATCGTGCAAATCAATCTCTTTCGAAAATCACTTTCAAAAAAAGATAATAAAAACGAGTTGTTATCAATAGTCCATCAGAACCTTTGTTCGTTTGACTAGCGGTACAACTCTCTTTTTGAGTATTTAGTAGTGATTCATCATAGCCTCTGCTAGTTTAATCATTCGCTAATACTCGTCCTATTTCGAAAACTCACTAAAAAGATAAAAGACAAAAACCTTTTTCAGGACAAAGAAGAACTACGTAGCTTTGAGTTCTCCATCGCACCGGGAGATACGTAGGAGCGGTCCATGTCCCGTCAAGCGTTTTATCTAAAAAACCATTTTCCCCCCTTTTTCATAATAAACAAAGATTTTCATTAAGAATTTTTCAATAAGAAGTAGAGAGGCAAAATTAAGTATTTTCAAGTCAACACACTAAAACCACGCACTTAATTAAAGGTTCCCTCTCAGTAGAGAGGACGCGTGGAGTGCTAACACCTTCCCTGCGTGTAACCGACCCCCGAACCCTATTCTCTAGTTTCGCAAGACCAATCGCTTTCCAAAAAAAGGTTTTCCTAATATTTTCCTTAATAAATATTGGTGGCGGCTTCATTGATTTTAGAAAAGTTGTAAACGAGGAAGGTTCTCCCTCGGGGACTTTTTCGGGTGCAACACCCCCCAGGTGGGAGGTGTTGGAGTGTTGACCTCAAGTCCTCGTGTCGAAGTGCTTGCCTCTCAAGATTGAGTTTGGACAAGTGTAATTCCCTGAGATCGTGGACAAGCTTCCCCGGCTTGGGAAGTTTCTTCCCAACCTGTCAAAGGCCGATACTCTTCTTCCTAGGGGAACCTCCTGTTTGGAGACCCACATATACTTCTTCTTTCCCTTTCCCCGGTCGCTCCCTGAGAAGGAGACCATGTTGATATTCATGTTGGGAAAGGGGTCAGTGGCAACGGTCATCTCTAGCATCCCTTTGTCAGCCATCTTAAACCTCCCCTTCCTAATAGCCTCTTGAATGGCTCGACGGAAGATGATGCAATTGAAGGTGGCATGATTGAATGAATTATGCCACTTGCAATACTTCCTCCCCTTTATCTCTTCAGGCGGAGGTATCTTGTGACCATCGAGGAGTTTGATTTGCTTATCCTTTAACAGGTAGTCAAAGATCTGGTCCGCTTTAGATATATCAAAGGAGTACTCAGACTTGTTTTCCACCTCGTCCTTCTCCTTCCCCTTGGCAGGTTTAAGGGCAAGACATAGGTAAGTCTTCCCTTTGACTATTGAGGGTAGGACATAGGCATCTAAATCTAAACAAATTGTGAAATTCTCAGTAATAATTTTTATTAAATATAGGAATATAGAGGAATAACAACATTCAAGATCAAAAGAAGGTTTTTACAAGCAACTTAGCATTTTGCATATATTTTGGTATTTTGAAGACTTCATAGCTCACAAGTTGAATTTCTTAGGGACACTTGTCCATTCATTAGAGGACCTCTTCTCTTTAATAAAGCAAAGATCAAATCTACTTTTTGAGTCACATGGATTTTATAAGAGATCTATTTCTTCTCCAAGCAACCCCATCATGAAGGAAACCTCATTCTTGGAGCCTATATAAAGACCTTCATCTTCTCATTCAAGAATATACCTAAAAACACACCTAGATAGATACTTGGATTTAGTTTTTACATTCTCTTGTAAGAAGGCAAGGAAGAAATTGACAACTTCTTTCTTTACTTCCTCACACTCACGAAGTGCTGACTGAATGCTGTGAGGTGAATGCTACAGCATTGCTAGGCAGATTCATGCAAAGGAACTCCAACCGGGTAATCTTTACTTTATTGTCTTCCTTTTGTATTATCAAATATATGAACATGCTTACTTCTATTTATATATGCCTTATAATGTCTAGCATGAACCAAACTTCTTTAGTTGGGATGCTTTAACTTTGTAATGATCTTTTGATTAGTTATTGTGTTATGTATTGATGTGTGCAATTTAATTAGTTCTAGTGTTATACTTCTTCCAAAATTACTTTGAGGTTGATCACTTAGAATAAATAGAGTCATAAATACAGACATGGTTTATGATTAGAACTCAAGAACTAATATGGGTAAGTGTTTAATAAGGGAAACTTTGTTAATTCCATGCTAAAACCTAGAAATATGATAGCATAGTCCATAGGGTGATACTGTGGGTACTTCATATACAAGGGTGAACTGATTTAGAGCTTAGACATAAGACTTGTAATGAAACCCTGACGATAGTGACTGAAAGGCACGCATCAATTGCTACAGCATCGTATATAACACAATGCTGTCAAAAGTGACTTATTTAGTAAAGAGCATTCCAACTATCTGTCTCACTTGAATTCAAACTTATCTTACTTAACTTATTTACTTTCTGTCTTCATCTAATATTATTGTTTGTTACTTGGTTACTCTTCACTAATCCAACAATCAACTAAGCTTTAAAAATTAATACAATCCCTGTGGGTACGATCTCATCTTTCTACTATATTACTTGTTAAAGACTGTGTACACTTGCACATCACCTTTTTTGCGCAACAAGTTTTTGGCGTCGTTGCTGGGGATTGCCATTAATTTTTATTGATTAGCTTTATAGTAATTTAGTGATTATATTATTCTGGTATTTTGCTTTTGAGAATGCTACAACACTAGATGCCATAACATATGCACAAGATCAAATCACCAGAATACAAATTAGATCCTGAGATAGAAAGAAGATTTAAAAGGTTGTGAAGACTTCAAAAACAAAGACTCAGAGGCAGTGGTAGAATCACAATGGCTGAACTAGGTGAAGGTTCTGCTCAAGGCTCAGAAAGGGGCTCAGGCAGAGGTTCTTTAGGAGATGGCAGAGGTTCAGTAGATGGCTCAGGTAAAACTTTCGCAAGTAGCCAAACGGACAAAGGTCCTGATGGGCTCTCACTACTCGAATCCACTCTCCTAAATTTGCAGACCTGGGTTATGGTCCCACTCAGAATATGTAATCATATGGTACAAGTGTAGTGTGTGTCAAGGGCATTTTCCCTAACACTACCCCACCTGCAAATGAAAACCAGACCAGTCCAGAAAATAGCATTCAATATCAAGTTGTCTACCCTAGGGTTTCATTCCTAAGATATCTACAAACAAGGATATTACTTACCTTAAGAAGAGGAGCCAAGAAGAGGGAACATAATAGAATAGGGGGAAAGATGCATAAACTTACCGAAGAAAGGGAGCGAAGAGGAAGGGATCATGGGGATTAGAAGGATGCATGTGCATAAGCAATAAAAGAAGAGGGGTAGAAGAAGACAAATGCCTATGCTTATAATTATCTATAAAAAAGAAAGGCAAACAAGATATTAATTAACTCACAATACATTAAACCACACGTTTTAGTTAGTTAGGCTTGACCCTCGTTTTTTTTTTAAAAAAAAAGGTCCCCAGTGAAGTCGCCAGCTGTTGCACCCCGAAAAATCCCATTTGGACTTCTCAATGTACAACGTGGGAAAAGTTTGGAGCCGCCACCAATATTTTAATTTTTGGACCAAAACATTGAAAAAAGGTCCTTTCGAAAAAGGCGGGTGGTCTTTGAAAAACTAGAGACATGGGTTCGGGGGTCGATTACACGTGAGGAAGGTATTAGCACCTCACATGTCCTTTCTACCGAAAGGGAACCTCTAACTAAAGTATGTGGTTTCAATGTTTGATTTGGAAAATACCTAAGTTTGCCTATTTATTCTTTTGTTGGAAGATGCATCGAAAAGGATTTAACGAAAACCCTATTTATTATGGAAAAAGGAGAAAAAGAGCTTTTTAGAAAAAGGGCTTGACGGGACATGGCCCGCTCCTACGTATCTCCCGGTGCGATGGAGAACTCAAAGCTACGTAGTTCTTCTTTTGGTTTTGAAAAGGTTTTCGAAGTAGGACGAGCATTAGCGAATGATTAAACTAACAAAGGTTATGGGTAATCATCGCTAAGTACTCATGTGAAATTGAAGAGCGTTCATAGAGATCAAACTAACAAAGGTTATGGGTGACCTCCACTACTTGCTTATTTTGTTTATTGAGAATGCTTTGAAAATTAATTGGTTTGGAAAAGAGTCTTTAGAAAATAAATAAATCATTTTCAATTGAATTCTATGTCCAAAACCAAATGCAAAAATGAATGAATGAAGTTCAAACATATTCAACTAGTCAAACAATCATGAACATGTTGATCATCAACTAAGATTAAGCATGCCAATATAATCAAGAGATTTAATTGTCAAAGATGCAAGGCAATGTTCTCAAACAATTGTGCTTGTGTGTGAAGGGGAATTGCTACACAAGTTGGAAGCAATTTCGAGAGGGGCACATATGCCTCTATGCTACACTTGTTGGTAGTCTTATAAGGGCACGTGATTGTGTAAAAGGGGTTTGTGCACAATTAAGTCAAGACATTCAAATGGCATCAAGAACGAAGGAATACAATTGATCATAGGCATAGAGTATTCTAGGTTTGGTGAATGAACATGTGAGCAATGATGCATGATTAGGCAAGCATGTGAATGCATGAGCATACAAGAATGAATGCATAGAACTTTATTTATGAATGGATGGCATACAAGGATGCATAAGAGGATGCAAGAGATATAAGCATATGAGGATGCATGAGAGTGTCATATAAACTAAGTATGAATGAAGATGCATGAATGTGAAAATGTTTTGGGTATTTTTGCAAGTTGATAAGTTGTAAAACTTTAAGTAAGAAGTTAGTGAAAAGTAAAGTAAAAATGCATGAGGTAAATGGTAATTATTTCATGAGATGGTAAAGTAAAAATGCATAAAGTAAAAATGCATGAAGTGAATGGTGATTATTTAATGAGATGGTAAAGTAAAAATGCATGAAGTGAATGGTAATTATTTAATGAGATGGTAAAGTAAAAATGCATGAAGTGAATGGGAAGTGGTAAAATCTTTTTATGTTTTAGTAAAAAGTTAATGAATGGTAAAGTAAAAAGTAAGTGAGTGGTTAAAACCAAAGTAGTAAAATATTTTTATGTTTTGGTAAAAACTTAATGAGTGGTAAAGTAAAAAGGTAAAAAGTAAATAAACACTAAAACCAAGTTGAATCATATAGAGCAATCCTCTCACTTTGAGAAAAGTGCACTAGGCACTAGTGAGAATCAACTTGCCTATCATCAACAATGAGCAACAAGCAAACTAAAATGCAAAGATTAACTAAACACAACAAATAAGTTGAATCACCTAGAGCAATCCTCTCACTTTGAGAAAAGTGCACTAGGCACTAGTGGGAATCAACTTGCCTATCATCAACAATTTACAACAAGCAAACTAAGACACAAAAATGAATGGACACATAAACTAAATTGAGTCATTTCTAGCAATCTTCACCACTTAGGTCAAGGTGCACTAGGCACTAGTGGGAATCATGTTGCTAAATCATCAAACAACAAAGGTAACATTTAACACTAAGATGAAATACTAGTAACAAGATTAAACATCACCAAACAAAGAACAACAACAAAATGAACTTGAAAATATTTTTAGATCTATAAGCATGTGAACCAAGGGAAACATAGATCCACATTTTATTTAATAAAGAAAACACCAAAATTAACACAAAGAAACATAGATCTATTTTTTGCAAGGATTTATATGATTAAGCAAAGAAGTGCAACAAAATCACATCAACCCTAATTTTTCATGATATGCGAAATGCTTAAACAACAAATTTGTGTATGAAATCTAGTGCAAAAATATGTAAAGATGCAAGGGAAATTATTCAAGTAGAAGAACAACTCCTTCAAGGCCAAGGACCCATCTCAAACACCCAAAGCTCCCTAAGTCTTTGTCAAAATGTTTGAAATGGATCCTCAAAGCAAACAACAATCAAGAAGGAGTTTGGAGTAGAGGAGAAATTATGCAAGAAAATTAAATATGAGGTGCAAAGCTTCAAGGATTACCTCAAAACTACAATGAAATGAAGAAGGAGATGATAAGCTCAAAAATCACTAGCTCTTAGCAATTTGATGATGCAACCTTGAAGAGAATGGAAGGAAAGATGGTGATCTAACAAGAAATGGAGGATTTGGTGGTTGATTTTTGAAGGGAATATGTGGAAGAGGGGAGGAAGGGGTAACGGCCTTGATGAGGGAAGGAGAGGGAGAGGAGGTGTGCTAGGGTTTTTGTGTAGGAGAGAATGAGCAAAAAGAGAAGAGGCTTTAGGTGTGGGAATGAGGGAGTATTTATAGGATGAAACTAGGTCTAAGGGTAGTTTAGTCTTTGGCTTTGAGAGGTGCACTAGGATTAGACTTTAAATTTGAATGGAGGGTGGAGATGCATCATCACATGGATTAGGGGCAATTAGAAAGCACAAAGTGAGGAGAGAGAGGGCTGAGGGGTGTAGCTTAAGGAGGTGGGTGAAGGATAAGTTTAATTACAAAAATGTATTTTCTCATGAAGCATATTACAAGAGTGCCATTTTAATTCAAATGAAGGGTGAGGATTGCATTTAACACTTGAATGGAAGGCCATGATTTAAACACAATTTGCAATCAATAAAATAAACCAAAAATGGGGAAAAAGGGGCTGGAATTCGCAGCCAAAGGATAATAGAGAGAGAGTAATTGCAAGTTGTCATTGTACTATTTGCCTCCCACTACCTCTCTAATTATCCTTTCTTTTTCTTGATTTTTTTTTCTAGATAATTCTTCATTAATCTTACCATTTTGGGCCTCATCCTATGATTCAATGATTGGGCTCTGAATTTTATGATCTCACCAGTCCCAAAATTGATTCATTGACCCTACCTCAAAGGAAATGACCATTTTGCCCTTTTGTTCAAAAACCGGATTTCATGCCAAAAATACTCCTATGATGCATAAAAAAAAATGCACAACTCCACCCACTTGGACTCACATAAATTCCTCAAGAGATGCATAATGGTTTTTACTGAGAAATTATTTATTTTAGTGAAATGACCAAAATGCCCTTTTGGTCCCAAAAACCCTAATTTTGCTCCAAACTTCATTTCCACTCTAACAATGATCCTGAGACCCTTTGGATCACTCTAAAATTCTAGAAATGCATGCATGATGAGAAAATAAGTCTTTTTGGCGAAATTACCAAAATACCCTTTGAACTAGGAAAAACCCTAGAAACCCTAGAAATGCTCTAAAGTGCTCTAAAATGTCATGCTATGCTTTTCTAACCCTAAAATGCATTCTGAAACTTCTAAGATGCAAGCATGATGCTCTTCCTAACCTCTAGGATGAATGCTAAGACTTGATTTATTTTTGATTGAAAATTAGGGTTTTGACCTAAGCCGGACAAAATTGGGGTATGACAGCTGCCCCTCTTTATCTGAATTTTAACGAGGAATATGAATTGGCCGAAACATATTCCGAGGCAAAATGAAGATAAAGAATTCAGAAATTATACCGATTTTGTCTACTTAGGGAAACCCGAATTTTCCTCTTTTCTTTTTCTATTTATTTTTTTTTTTAAAAAAAGAGGGGCTTGAGAACAAACGGGGAACGGTTAACGCTTGGCGTATTAACCGAGAGAAAGAAAATGACGGACCACTCGGGATCTGAAGGAGTACTAAGGCTCTGAAGGACCACTCAGGGTCTGAAGGAGCACTAAGGCTCTGAAGGACCACTCAGGGTCTGAAGGAGCACTAAGGCTCTGAAGGACCACTCGGGGTCTGAAGGACTTACCTGCAGCTCGAATACGAGGTGAAGTCTGCTTTTGAAGGGACACTTGGGTCCTGAAGGGATTCACGAATCCTGTTGATTGATTGATTGAAATGACCAATGCTGCCGCACTGGATTGAGGTACCTGCATACGTCAGTTGATGCAAGGAATAGTGCATGGAGTATGGGTGCATGTTATGCAAGGGCATGTTATGCATGTGCATGCAATGCTATGATTTTGGTGTAGTGATGAATGTGATGAATGCACAAGATGCGGTTATGCAAATGTAATGCAGATGTATGCTACGTGGATGCATGTGACGCTGATGCATGCAATGCTGGACGCTTTTGATATTCTCTTTTGGCTTTCCTTGATGGTTGATTTTTTTATTTATGAAGTGCGGGTATGCAAATGCAATGCTTGAGAGTTGTGAAATGCCTTGGTTTATTTGATGGAATGCTAAATTATGGACTTGACATTAGTCTGATTTAAGGATCACAACGAGTCTGGTTTATGGGCCGACAAGCCTGGTTTATGGAGCAATATGTGTCTGCATACTGGTCTGATTTATGGACCCTAAAGGTCTGGTTTAAGGACACAAAGGTCTGGTTTATGGATTGCAATGATCTGGTTTAAGGACACAAAGGTCTGGTTTATGGATCGCAATGATCTGGTTTAAGGACACAAAGGTCTGGTTTATGGATCGCAATGATCTGGTTTAAGGAGCAATATGTGTCTGCATATTGGTCTGATTTATGGACCCCAAAGGTCTGGTTTAAGGACACGAAGGTCTGGTTTATGGATCGCAATGATCTGGTTTAAGGACACAAAGGTCTGGTTTATGGATCGCAATGATCTGGTTTAAGGAGCAAAGGTCTGGTTTATGGATCGCAATGATCTGGTTTAAGGAGCAATATGTGTCTGCATATTGGTCTGATTTATGGACCCCAAAGGTCTGGTTTAAGGACACGAAGGTCTGGTTTATGGACCCCAAAGGTCTGGTTTAAGGACACAAAGGTCTGGTTTATGGATCGCAATGATCTGGTTTAAGAAGCAATATGTGTCTGCATATTAGTCTGATTTATGGACCCCAAAGGTCTGGTTTAAGGACACGAAGGTCTGGTTTATGGATCGCAATGATCTGGTTTAAGGACACAAAGGTCTGGTTTATGGATCGCAATGATCGGGTTTAAGGAGCAAAGGTCTGGTTTATGGATCGCAATGATCTGGTTTAAGGAGCAATATGTGTCTGCATATTGGCCTAATTTATGGACCCCAAAGGTCTGGTTTAAGGACACGAAGGTCTGGTTTATGGATCGCAATGATCTGGTTTAAGGAGCAATATGTGTCTGCATATTGGTCTGATTTATGGACCCCAAAGGTCTGGTTTAAGGACACGAAGGTCTGGTTTATGGATCGCAATGATCTGGTTTAAGGACACAAAGGTCTGGTTTGACCTAATGGTTTGTGGAATTTCGGTGCAAGTGTATGCAAGGGAAGACTTCGCTTTTGTTTTTTTTCTATGAGATGCACGATGCAAATGCAATGCTTTGATGCAAGATTTTTTGTTGTTCTTTTCCTTTTATGAAATGCAAACATTAAGATGATGCAAATGAAATGTTTGAGTCCAACTGCTATGGTACATGTAGCAATAATATGAAATGGTTGATTGGGAAACATTAGGATTGTGGATGGCACGCGATGAATGCATGAAATGCGAATGCAAATGAGATATTTGGATGCAAATGTTATGATTGTTATTTTCTTTTTCTTTCTCCTATGATGAATGCAAATGCAAATGTCTGAATTTCTCTTTTCTTATTATTATTTCCTATGTCTGAGGAATGTATGATTTTTGCATGATGAATGCAATGCATGATTGTGTTTGTTTATTGCTTTTTTACTTATTATATCGTTTTTATTTTTGCTGGTTCAGCCAACCCGCGACACTCCTTACACGAGACTGAGGAACCTGTTGGAATTGCGGAGTTCATGAGCCGAGTGCATGTTGGTCTTGACTTTGCTAGTTTGAAGCAATCGTGGGTGCAATCGCTTTCTCTTGCATGGTTAACTGGTTTTGGGGAATTGCTTTCTCCCGGGACTCTTAAGAATCTCGTAATGATTTGCAATGCCCTATGATGTATGCACATGTTTTACAGTTTAGGACCATCATCATCATAAAACGTTTATTTTGAGCAGAAAAAGCAGAAAATAAAAGAGTGAACAGATACGAGAAATTTGAACTTTATTAATGCGGAAACCGGTCGCACAAGAAGTTACGCCGATTGTTTATTGCATTTGAAAGTTTAAACTACAAAAAGACACGAAAAAGAGAGAAACTGAATTCTGTCTGTCCGTCTCTATTGAACAGTGCCAAACATCTATGTCCTTGACCTTGATCACTCCCTCATCCAAGCTTGTAGGAGAGCTGTATGCCTTTCTTTACTTTTCATGCCTAAGTTTTCAGACCCTAATTTTTGCCTGGATCGCCCTTTGCGGGTTTTCAATCCATCGGGTCGCTCTGATTTTGCCTAGGTCGCCCTTTGCGGGTTTTCAACCTAGCGAGCTAATTCTTACTTGGCTTGTCTTTCTCTTTTTTCTCTATTTCTTTCAGGCATAATACTTCTTCACTTGATCTGAATTGACTGGATTCCTGAGATCTTCGCCGTCTATGTTTATGAGTATCGGCGCTCCTCTGGAAAAAGCTTTCTTGACTTCATATGGACCGTCATAAATGGGTATCAACTTCCCACGGAGTCAGTCTGGATAGGTAGGATCTTTTTGAGTACAAGGTCTCCTTCGCCGAATTCTCGAAGACGGACTTTCCTGCCGAAAGCTGCCTTCATCTTTTGTTGGTACAACTGGCCATGGCGCAGGGCAGCAATTCTTTTTTCTTTAATGAGATTCAGTTGATCTAGACGAGCTTGGACCCATTTTGCTTCTTCTAACTTGACCTCCATGACTACTCGTAGAGAGGGTATTTCAACCTTGACGAGAAGAACTGCTTCTGACCCATACACTAGAGAAGAAAGGGGGTTGCCCCTGTATGATTTCAATGAATGTGAGTGCGACAAAGGATGAGATAGGTGTAGGGTCAATTTCCCCAGTTGTAGGAGGGGTGAAGAGCGACAGAATTGCCCCACTTGGCATATTGTAAATAAATGAATTTACTTGTCCTTGAGCTAAAACCTTGAGAAAACAACAGCAATCAATCATTGATCGGGATGGACCTTTCGGGATTGTGGTGTTTTGTGGAGGAGAGATGAGTAAGCTTAATGAAGTATTTGGGGCTAATGGCAGGATGGTTTTTATTCGGTGTTGGCTGTTGATCGATGATTTATGATGGTTAACTGGCTTGATGAGGTATTAGGAGGTTTTATTCCTGGCTAAGGGTCTGTGGAGGGCAGGCTGTCGAGGTCAAAGGAGAGTGTTTGCAGTTTATGAGAGGTATAGGAATGATACAGTGTTTGAAGGTTTATTGAGAGGTATGGGAATGATACAGTGTTTGAAGGTTTATTGAGACGAGGATCTCATGGGTTTTGTGGTAACACGTATCAACTCACTACTTACATTTCTGTTGTATTTTTCTTTTGATTTTGGGATTTTCACTTTTTGAATTTTTTTTTTTTTGAGCTTGGGTGAACTGATAAAGAACGATGCACTGTTTTTTTTTTTTTTTTTGGTGATCCTTGTCTAAGGTGACTTTTGGATTTTTGGCCTTTTTTTTTGGCTTACGGTGGGTAGGAGAGGATTTTGTTTTTCTCTTTGGGATTTTCTTGGCTTAAGGTGGGTAGGAAATGGATTTTATGGGATTTTAGGTTTTTGAGGGTATGGAGGGATGGTCCAACTTCATTTCAAATCATGATTGCTCGTTTTCTCAAAAATTAACTCAAAGACAATAATTTACTTATTTTTATTTCTTTCTGTGCTCTAATTTTCCTTTATTGAAGTACCCATCTTGATCTCTTTTCTTGCTGTCCTCTGCTGTACCTAAATTGATCACTTCAGTTGATTCCCCGTGAGGCTGAATAACTCTTTCTTCTTGTATCATTAACCTTCTGGAGGATCTTCCCGGTCTTCCTCAACATCCCCCTCTGCTTGATTGATAAGGTGATCAAAGTCAAAATATGGACTGTTGGCACTGTTATTTTGAGAGACAATTGCTGTGGATCCGCTTTTTACTGAAGCGAAAAAGCAGAATGAAAGGCGAAACAAACAAACAAGCAATAATAATGCAAGGAAAAGACACACAAAATGAAAAGGAATTGATTTTTACTGATTGAAATTCAAAAACAACGTTTTTATTAATGATGATGATTCTGAAAATAAAAACATGATTGCCCCTAACAACTTGCTCTATGACCTTGGGCAGAGCCACAGAGTCGCATTACAATGATCATATTGAATTAAAAGTCACAGGAAAGGCAGCAGCTTCCCCATTCTTCAACTTTCTCTGGCAAGGCAGCGACGAACCAGACCAGTCTCACTTTCTCCAGCTTCGGATCCATTACCGATGACAGCAATTTGGTTGTGATCAAGCAACCCAGCACTCACGAAGCTCTGGCGGATATCACAAATAGGAATGCTCAGGGAGGAATCATAAATAGGAACCTCCTGCAAGTTTGGTTCCCGCCTTTGAAGCTTAGCTGACCTCTTTTCTCGTTTTTCCTCAGCCATTCTCTTTTTGTCAGCTTGAGTGGGCCGATATCCTAACCCATGCCCATCCTTGTACTCTTGCACACCTATTTGGGTCGTATGACGATCTAATAGGTCTTGCAAAACTGTCTTGAAGGCCTCGCATGCCCCAGTACAATTGACATCAACATAGACTCCTTTCTGAGTGCAACCTCCCTTGATAACTCCGAATTTGAACAGCTCTGCATGAAGAACCTCTAAGGGAGTCTTAACCTTCTTAGCACTTCTTATCACCCGCCCAACAGAGCTTTCAATTGCATTGGGGGCCGGCTTTTCAAGGCCTGGCAATGGATTGGTTGTTGTATTCGAGCTATTCTGCTTAAACGAGATCCGATCAGTATCTACCAAGTCTTGCACTGCATGCTTGAAGGCTCTGCACTCCTCCACAGTATGACCAACCCCGTTTTCGTGGAAACTGCAAGTAGCATTAGCGTTGTAACTTCGGGGGAATGGCGGTTGAAGGGCCTTCATTGGCCGAGTGTTGATCAAGTTCTTGGAAGTCAGGTGATTAAACAATTCAGTGTATGTCATCGGTATTGGATCAAAACTGGTTCGTCTCTTGTACTGACAACCCTGAGCCTTGTGACTGTCACCGCCTTGCTGGGATGGCACAGGAGCAGAGAATGGAACAGTTTGTGGTGGAGGGGGAATGAAAGAAGTGACACCAACTGGACCCACGACGGCGACACCTTCAGCAGCTGCCCCACTCTTTAAGCTCTGCAATATGACCATCATCTCATGTATCTGGGCATCCATTGCCTTCAATCGTTCTTCTAGCAAGTGATATCTGTCTCTTGGCTGTGAGCTTTCAATCATCTGGCCCTGAGGATAGCTCCCTGGACTGAAGTAGTAACCCCCATACTGAGCGGAGTTTCCCATTTGATAAGCAGCACTTGGAGGATTTACAATAATCTCCGGAGCAAGAGCAGGAGAACTTCTGGGAGGTACAATACTGGGATTAGGGATGTGAATATGTGGCACACCCGCAGCTCCACTAGAGGTAACCACAGCAGGCGGACTTGTCACCACAGGAATGGCTTCAGCAGTGAATGAGGTATAATTCATGGGCATCCCCCAAGGGTATTTTTGTGCATTTGGTTGTCTTTGACTGTTTTTCCCCGGAGATTGACTAACTTCTGGCCTGGGAAGGGGATTAACAGTTATGATTTCAGCTGATACAGGAGGAGAAACAAAGGTAACGACCCCTTCTGGATTCATGACAGCGGCGACCCCAGCAGCGGTCCCACTTCTCAGATTTTGCAGCACATTCATTATCTCGGCCATCTGAGCTTCTATGGCCCCCACCTTAGTTTTCAGAGCTTGGTTCTCCTGAGCCAGCTGCTCAGGATTAAGGATCTCTATCACCACTTCATCTTGACCCAGACTGCCTTCATTGGACACCATCAGTTTCGCTTGCAAACGGGTGAATTAACGATGTGGACGAACCAGCTTGCCTTTTCTGTTTGTTTAAATTTTATTACGTAAGAATTAAGATGAATGTATGAATGGATGTAAGAATGTAATGTTTGCTTGGTGCCGGGAACCAAGGTATGCCCTATCTTGTCATAAGCGCCTAAACTCTTTTTTTTGATTTTTTTTTGATTTTAAGAAGTGAAGAGAACGAGGAATCGAAATAGCAACTCAACCTTCTTCGTAACTGGGAAGCGAGAAGTAAGTGAAGCCTTGCTATTCGATTCTATTCTGATGCACCTATGACAAGACGGTACACTATTTGGTGATCCCCAGCAAGCAAAATGCAAATGAGATGTAATATGAATGCAAGTAAATGAATGCGGTATGATGCAATTATGATATGAATGATGCGTGTGAAAAAAATAAAGGCGATGCATATGGACGGAAGTTCAAAAATTGAGGAGCCACGCTACGTGGCGCCTCACGCACTGGTTTATTTGATGAAGGGAAATATATTATTATTTTTTTTGAAAATGAGGACCGTACGTCATTTCATATGGACCGGTATGAGAAAGGCTACAGCGGTAACTCTTTCTTTCCTTTTTTTTTTTTGAAAATGAAGTTGGCCATATGTTACTTCGTACGGACCGGCAAAAGAGGAGGCTACAATGGCAACCCTTTCCTCTTTTCTCTTTTTTTTGAAAATTTCTTCTTTTATTCTAGTAAAGGCATGCCTAAACCACAATGCAACATGCAATTCGCATGCCCTCGTGTCCTACCAAGGTGGGAATCCTAAGTTCTAGGGCAACTTCAAAGATTCCTCCCATGTAGCTCTATTCACTCCCTTACAGGGCCACCAGAGCTACAGTCCCTTTCACAAAACTCCCCACAAATGCAGCAAGCTGCTAGGTGTGAGGCATCATGAAAGAGCACAACTCTGGTTGAAACTTTCGCAAGTAGCCAAACGGACAAAGGTCCTGATGGGCTCTCACTACTCGAATCCACTCTCCTAAATTTGCAGACCTGGGTTATGGTCCCACTCAGAATATGTAATCATATGGTACAAGTGTAGTGTGTGTCAAGGGCATTTTCCCTAACACTACCCCACCTGCAAATGAAAACCAGACCAGTCCAGAAAATAGCATTCAATATCAAGTTGTCTACCCTAGGGTTTCATTCCTAAGATATCTACAAACAAGGATATTACTTACCTTAAGAAGAGGAGCCAAGAAGAGGGAACATAATAGAATAGGGGGAAAGATGCATAAACTTACCGAAGAAAGGGAGCGAAGAGGAAGGGATCATGGGGATTAGAAGGATGCATGTGCATAAGCAATAAAAGAAGAGGGGTAGAAGAAGACAAATGCCTATGCTTATAATTATCTATAAAAAAGAAAGGCAAACAAGATATTAATTAACTCACAATACATTGAACCACACGTTTTAGTTAGTTAGGCTTGACCCTCGTTTTTTTTTTAAAAAAAAGGTCCCCAGTGAAGTCGCCAGCTGTTGCACCCCGAAAAATCCCTTTTGGACTTCTCAATGTACAACGTGGGAAAAGTTTGGAGCCGCCACCAATATTTTAATTTTTGGACCAAAACATTGAAAAAAGGTCCTTTCGAAAAAGGCGGGTGGTCTTTGAAAAACTAGAGACATGGGTTCGGGGGTCGATTACACGTGAGGAAGGTATTAGCACCTCACATGTCCTTTCTACCGAAAGGGAACCTCTAACTAAAGTATGTGGTTTCAATGTTTGATTTGGAAAATACCTAAGTTTGCCTATTTATTCTTTTGTTGGAAGATGCATCGAAAAGGATTTAACGAAAACCCTATTTATTATGGAAAAAGGAGAAAAAGAGCTTTTTAGAAAAAGGGCTTGACGGGACATGGCCCGCTCCTACGTATCTCCCGGTGCGATGGAGAACTCAAAGCTACGTAGTTCTTCTTTTGGTTTTGAAAAGGTTTTCGAAGTAGGACGAGCATTAGCGAATGATTAAACTAACAAAGGTTATGGGTAATCATCGCTAAGTACTCATGTGAAATTGAAGAGCGTTCATAGAGATCAAACTAACAAAGGTTATGGGTGACCTCCACTACTTGCTTATTTTGTTTATTGAGAATGCTTTGAAAATTAATTGGTTTGGAAAAGAGTCTTTAGAAAATAAATAAATCATTTTCAATTGAATTCTATGTCCAAAACCAAATGCAAAAATGAATGAATGAAGTTCAAACATATTCAACTAGTCAAACAATCATGAACATGTTGATCATCAACTAAGATTAAGCATGCCAATATAATCAAGAGATTTAATTGTCAAAGATGCAAGGCAATGTTCTCAAACAATTGTGCTTGTGTGTGAAGGGGAATTGCTACACAAGTTGGAAGCAATTTCGAGAGGGGCACATATGCCTCTATGCTACACTTGTTGGTAGTCTTATAAGGGCACGTGATTGTGTAAAAGGGGTTTGTGCACAATTAAGTCAAGACATTCAAATGGCATCAAGAACGAAGGAATACAATTGATCATAGGCATAGAGTATTCTAGGTTAGGTGAATGAACATGTGAGCAATGATGCATGATTAGGCAAGCATGTGAATGCATGAGCATACAAGAATGAATACATAGAACTTTATTTATGAATGGATGGCATACAAGGATGCATAAGAGGATGCAAGAGACATAAGCATATGAGGATGCATGAGAGTGTCATATAAACTAAGTATGAATGAAGATGCATGAATGTGAAAATGTTTTGGGTATTTTTGCAAGTTGATAAGTTGTAAAACTTTAAGTAAGAAGTTAGTGAAAAGTAAAGTAAAAATGCATGAGGTAAATGGTAATTATTTCATGAGATGGTAAAGTAAAAATGCATAAAGTAAAAATGCATGAAGTGAATGGTGATTATTTAATGAGATGGTAAAGTAAAAATGCATGAAGTGAATGGTAATTATTTAATGAGATGGTAAAGTAAAAATGCATGAAGTGAATGGGAAGTGGTAAAATCTTTTTATGTTTTAGTAAAAAGTTAATGAATGGTAAAGTAAAAAGTAAGTGAGTGGTTAAAACCAAAGTAGTAAAATATTTTTATGTTTTGGTAAAAACTTAATGAGTGGTAAAGTAAAAAGGTAAAAAGTAAATAAACACTAAAACCAAGTTGAATCATATAGAGCAATCCTCTCACTTTGAGAAAAGTGCACTAGGCACTAGTGAGAATCAACTTGCCTATCATCAACAATGAGCAACAAGCAAACTAAAATGCAAAGATTAACTAAACACAACAAATAAGTTGAATCACCTAGAGCAATCCTCTCACTTTGAGAAAAGTGCACTAGGCGCTAGTGGGAATCAACTTGCCTATCATCAACAATTTACAACAAGCAAACTAAGACACAAAAATGAATGGACACATAAACTAAATTGAGTCATTTCTAGCAATCTTCACCACTTAGGTCAAGGTGCACTAGGCACTAGTGGGAATCATGTTGCTAAATCATCAAACAACAAAGGTAACATTTAACACTAAGATGAAATACTAGTAACAAGATTAAACATCACCAAACAAAGAACAACAAGAAAGTGAACTTGAAAATATTTTTAGATCTATAAGCATGTGAACCAAGGGAAACATAGATCCACATTTTATTTAATAAAGAAAACACCAAAATTAACACAAAGAAACATAGATCTATTTTTTGCAAGGATTTATATGATTAAGCAAAGAAGTGCAACAAAATCACATCAACCCTAATTTTTCATGATATGCGAAATGCTTAAACAACAAATTTGTGTATGAAATCTAGTGCAAAAATATGTAAAGATGCAAGGGAAATTATTCAAGTAGAAGAACAACTCGTTCAAGGCCAAGGACCCATCTCAAACATGTAACACCCCCCTTCTATATCAACTATTATTATATTAATATATCAGAGTTTAATAAAAAAAAAAAATTCTTTTGAAAGGAAGCGTCACATTTCACCGCTTGTAAAACAACCAGATTAAAACAGTGACATACGGTCAACAATCTAACAGCATGATACATAGCACGATAGTTAGGGACGGGCCCAAAAAGAAACTTGTTTAGTTTACAGCACATAATAAAATTGTTTTCTAACACAGCGGAAATTCATAAAATACATCAATAATAATAACAATGTCTACTACGCCCTCCCCTGGTGCTACATATCAGAGCTGACACCACTACCTAACAGAAGGCACAAGAAGGCCTCATTCGCGATCACCTGCAAGTTGCCGACATAAGAAGCAACATAGGGCAGTAGGGTGAGTCTCTTTATACAAATAATAATCAGTAAGATAGGCATTATATTCAGGAAGGCAACAGACAACACCCACTCACAGAAATCATTACATACTTCATTTAACTTACAACCATCCACAGATATTTATCAACATAGTATGAATATATATACTTATATGCATGTATGAAACATGCATGAGGATCCATCATCACCACTTTATGCCTTGAGGGCACTCACCACTTTGGCCGAAGCCACCACACCACTTTGGCCGAAGCCCACACCACTTTATGCACATGAGTCATTAGACACTATGACAATGCACCACAACAATTATTTAAACTCACCACTTTTCAGTTTTCAATTCAACATCATCACATATAAGCCTTAAGGGCATCGCACCACTTTGGACCGAAGTCCCACACCGCTTTCACATCTTCAATGTATTTACAGCTCAGTTTGTATCCTTAGGTTAGCTATTTAATTCATCAAGTTCATCACACCACTTTTATTGGACCAAACACACACCAAGGATTAAAATGACGCACTAAGGACCAAACTGTCACACGGGGACTAAAACAGCACCACAAGGGTCAACAGTAACACAATCAACAATTTAGGCATACTTGGGCATGACACAGTACATAGTGCTGAATTTCCTACAGCAGTGCACCTACTTCGGTGAATTAATTGAAATAGCAAACGACATCGGATTTTAACAAATGACCACTCATTGGAAAACTCTTTGTGTGTAGTTTCTATCTATGATTTTCATTCTTCAAAATAAGTAGCCAATTGGTACAGTTTTTTGAAATACTACACGGTGGTACCAAAACTGGGCAGGATTTTTCACTCAACTTGCAACTCAATTTTCTTTCTTATTTCTCAATGAAATTTTGTAAAACCAGTGCTCATTTCGTAGAGAATTCAGCCTACTTTCCAACTAAACAAGAATCATTCAAAACGGAGTTCATTTGAGAACTTAAAACCTGCAAAAACTGAACCTACTCACAGTTTTATTTCAGAAAATTGACCTAACTTTGGAGACTTATAACTTGAGCTACACAACTCCAAATTTTACGAAACCAGCGGCAAAACGACCGGCGTTAAGTGTATTTTCAAAAACAATTAACCACATAATTTTTGGACCAATCTAACATTCCCAGTTCTCAGAAAACCGAAACAGTGTCAGGATTCGCAAAACCGTAAATAAGTAAAATTCATCAAAACACCCCAATGACAACTTAGTGACATGGATTAACCAATTCAAACTCAAACACAACAACAAACATGAAATTGCCCCAACAAATCAATCATTCAAACACACTAACACCTAACCCACACACAAATACTCATCATACAATTCCTACAACCTAACCTAACATATCACTTATCCTAATAATTATTATAGGTACAAAGTGAGCCCCCTAACCTTGATAATTGAAGAATTTCGCCACCCTCAAGCCACAAAAACGAAAATGCAGCAGCCCCCTTCCTCTCCTCTTACGCAAACCGTGGGCCAAAGCCATGGAGAACAACACAACAATGGAAGAAAAATAAGGGATTGAAACTACTACTCGAAGGAGGAAGAAAAATGGAAGGGAAAGGATCAAAGAAGCTTACCTAAGGCCAAGATGAACCAAACCCCTCTTCTCCTTCTTGCTGGAAAATCGTGAGCCTCTTCTCCTCTCACCCTCTCAGTTTCGTTGTTCTTTCTCTCTTGGTGGGAATGAAAGAAATTTTAGGTTTTTGAGACAATTGGAATGGGCTTGGATCAACATTGAAATTGGGTCCATTTTCACACCACTCTTCTTTCTCTTTTCCCCTTGATGGCTGTCGCTGTTTCTTTCTTTTATTCCTTCTTTTATTTCTTCTTTCTTTACTCCTTTCTTCCTTTGACTTTTCTTCTTTCTTTCTTTTATTTATTTCTTTCATTTCTCTTTTTTCTTCTCCTTTCTTCTTTCTGTTTCCTTTCTTACCCAGCGCCCTCCCCTTCCTCCACTTCTAATCCCTTTCTTTGATCCAATTAAACCTTAGGCCCAATAATGTTTGGGCCCTACTTGCACCTCCTATTTCACTTAATCCCACCACTCCCTAATTACTTATACACCCCTTTAATAATATAACTCCAAATTAATTAATTCACTTAAATAATTACTTGTAAGTCCTAAATAGCTTAAATAAATAATTAAATTATTTTGGGGCGTTACAACTCTCCCCCACTTAGAATATTTTCGTCCTCGAAAATCGCGCTAATCCCAACAACAAGATGAATCTAGCTCGCACTTAGTCTCTTCGAAAGTTCACACGATTTAAATCCTAATATTAACCTCAGTACACCCACCTACTACCCTTTCAAAGTTCTATTCCTTGGTCTGTGAAACACTAACGTATGCGCTTACCTCTCCTCATGAGTCTCAACCTAATATATTGACTCCACCTCTTATGTCACATAACTGTGCACTTTCATTCTAAGCATAAATCGCCACTACAGGTTCAAGAATGACACACAAACTGAAGTAAGGTATAAGATAAATTCCTACCCTCAAGGCCTACACATAGAGGAACACACAAGCACTTGCAACACACATAAGTATCTAGAATTTGCTAATCAACTCTCGCATCGTCGTGCAACTCGAGAAAACAATCTTTATAACATATCATAATTAAATTAGGGGTATCTGCTAGTCAACACATAGCCCTGAAACCCAATGATCTAATCATATTTAAACAATGAAACCTCGAAAACAATAATCACATAAAAAAAATAATTAAATACTCAGGCATCGTTTTTAATCTATTTATCAGAAGGCAGCAGTTAGCATGTGGTTTTACTACTCTTCATGGAAGTTAAATGAAACATATACTTCTACCAAGACAAGTTATCGCACACCGTAGTGTAAAATCAAGACACAAGTAAGCTTACTTCAGTCCTATATATCAAGTTTATTTCTAGTAAGCTCCTATAAGGGTTCTAGACTCGTTATTAGAAAAAAATTACAAGACAATGCACATAGACACTTATATGCTCAATACTTAGTTTCGTAAGCTCACTTAGAAGAATCTACAAAATTAGATAATCATTTTAAACTTCGTTAGCACGCACTTAGCACAATTCAAGATACATAGATAAAATAACTTCCAATTATATTACTTGTTTAGTAAACATATGTATCTTGATCTTCACAGCGAAACACGTTCACCACATCACATATTGAGAAAAATTTGAACAAGTGAAATAAATGAAACGAACATAGGGTGAAGATGCTCTTTAACACATTCCAATCAAATAGTACTCAAAACAAAACCATTAGTTATTGTCTTATTTACACATTGTCAAAATATAATTAAAACACGAATACAAACATCACTGGTCTAACTTTAGAAGTTTCCTACATAAAATTGTGTTCGGAAAAGTTACTACAACATCTCTAGGCCCCTATAGAGACAGAAACAAGATAACACCATGCATTAGAGTAAACGTTATTTCATATACTAGTGGGTTCACAGCATCCCAGTTTGGGAAAATTCAAGAAATCGAGTGAAACAAAGTAAGGTGAATGGGGATGAAAATAGCATGTTAGTCCAGGAATGGCACCTAAAACAATCAGTGAAATAACTCCACAAATCACTTAGCCTAGAGCATCAACATAAGTGATGAAAACACGTTATAAAAAAATTGATTTTATACAACCATTTTAAAATAAATGAATACCTTTGAAAGCATCTGACAATAATAGATAATTTAATAGAAGTGCACAATTTTAATCTAAGTTTTCAAAACCACCTAGCACAAATTATATATAATCTCGCTGATAACAATAAAAGAAATTAGTAATTGTAGTCATTTAGGCGAGGAAATTATACTCACAGTAATCACATTATCACAACATCACACATCCAAGAAATTCAAGAACCTAGAGCAAGACAACACGTAAGACAACCTATTTTATGCGCAACAACCGCAGCAAAAACGGCAACATTAACAACATAAAAACGGTACACTATTAATCTCAAAACAAAACATCAACTGTAAGCAATATAACCAACACTTTAATTTTGGGGAAAATGCACGTCGAATTTTAGTAAACATTCTCGTGAGGTTTGAGTAAACGGTACGCCTCCAATTGAGTACTCAGTGCATTTAACTTGGGAAAACAGTACTCCTTTTTACTTATAAAAACAGCGATAAACCACGCCCCTTTTAGTCATAAAACAGCAGAAAATTCAGTTCAAAAAAATAGCAACATTAAATTGCACAAACAGCAGTAGGAGTAATCCCAAAAACAGCAGCAAACTCGAGTGAAAAGGAAAGCACATTTACAACATGAAAACAGCACCTCTTTTTGTAGAACAACAAGTAGCATCAGTATCAACGATAGAAATCATACCGTCTGACCAATTCAGCTAATCACGGAAACACAAATTATGGTTAGAACGAGTACTAAGACTCGAGAGATAACTAGACTCGACACTGGACAACTTGGCCGGACAGGCCGAACTTCAGCTCTGATACCACTAATGTAACACCCCCCTTCTATATCAACTATTATTATATTAATATATCAGAGTTTAATAAAAAAAAAAAATTCTTTTGAAAGGAAGCGTCACATTTCACCGCTTGTAAAACAACCAGATTAAAACAGTGACATACGGTCAACAATCTAACAGCATGATACATAGCACGATAGTTAGGGACGGGCCCAAAAAGAAACTTGTTTAGTTTACAGCACATAATAAAATTGTTTTCTAACACAGCGGAAATTCATAAAATACATCAATAATAATAACAATGTCTACTACGCCCTCCCCTGGTGCTACATATCAGAGCTGACACCACTACCTAACAGAAGGCACAAGAAGGCCTCATTCGCGATCACCTGCAAGTTGCCGACATAAGAAGCAACATAGGGCAGTAGGGTGAGTCTCTTTATACAAATAATAATCAGTAAGATAGGCATTATATTCAGGAAGGCAACAGACAACACCCACTCACAGAAATCATTACATACTTCATTTAACTTACAACCATCCACAGATATTTATCAACATAGTATGAATATATATACTTATATGCATGTATGAAACATGCATGAGGATCCATCATCACCACTTTATGCCTTGAGGGCACTCACCACTTTGGCCGAAGCCACCACACCACTTTGGCCGAAGCCCACACCACTTTATGCACATGAGTCATTAGACACTATGACAATGCACCACAACAATTATTTAAACTCACCACTTTTCAGTTTTCAATTCAACATCATCACATATAAGCCTTAAGGGCATCGCACCACTTTGGACCGAAGTCCCACACCGCTTTCACATCTTCAATGTATTTACAGCTCAGTTTGTATCCTTAGGTTAGCTATTTAATTCATCAAGTTCATCACACCACTTTTATTGGACCAAACACACACCAAGGATTAAAATGACGCACTAAGGACCAAACTGTCACACGGGGACTAAAACAGCACCACAAGGGTCAACAGTAACACAATCAACAATTTAGGCATACTTGGGCATGACACAGTACATAGTGCTGAATTTCCTACAGCAGTGCACCTACTTCGGTGAATTAATTGAAATAGCAAACGACATCGGATTTTAACAAATGACCACTCATTGGAAAACTCTTTGTGTGTAGTTTCTATCTATGATTTTCATTCTTCAAAATAAGTAGCCAATTGGTACAGTTTTTTGAAATACTACACGGTGGTACCAAAACTGGGCAGGATTTTTCACTCAACTTGCAACTCAATTTTCTTTCTTATTTCTCAATGAAATTTTGTAAAACCAGTGCTCATTTCGTAGAGAATTCAGCCTACTTTCCAACTAAACAAGAATCATTCAAAACGGAGTTCATTTGAGAACTTAAAACCTGCAAAAACTGAACCTACTCACAGTTTTATTTCAGAAAATTGACCTAACTTTGGAGACTTATAACTTGAGCTACACAACTCCAAATTTTACGAAACCAGCGGCAAAACGACCGGCGTTAAGTGTATTTTCAAAAACAATTAACCACATAATTTTTGGACCAATCTAACATTCCCAGTTCTCAGAAAACCGAAACAGTGTCAGGATTCGCAAAACCGTAAATAAGTAAAATTCATCAAAACACCCCAATGACAACTTAGTGACATGGATTAACCAATTCAAACTCAAACACAACAACAAACATGAAATTGCCCCAACAAATCAATCATTCAAACACACTAACACCTAACCCACACACAAATACTCATCATACAATTCCTACAACCTAACCTAACATATCACTTATCCTAATAATTATTATAGGTACAAAGTGAGCCCCCTAACCTTGATAATTGAAGAATTTCGCCACCCTCAAGCCACAAAAACGAAAATGCAGCAGCCCCCTTCCTCTCCTCTTACGCAAACCGTGGGCCAAAGCCATGGAGAACAACACAACAATGGAAGAAAAATAAGGGATTGAAACTACTACTCGAAGGAGGAAGAAAAATGGAAGGGAAAGGATCAAAGAAGCTTACCTAAGGCCAAGATGAACCAAACCCCTCTTCTCCTTCTTGCTGGAAAATCGTGAGCCTCTTCTCCTCTCACCCTCTCAGTTTCGTTGTTCTTTCTCTCTTGGTGGGAATGAAAGAAATTTTAGGTTTTTGAGACAATTGGAATGGGCTTGGATCAACATTGAAATTGGGTCCATTTTCACACCACTCTTCTTTCTCTTTTCCCCTTGATGGCTGTCGCTGTTTCTTTCTTTTATTCCTTCTTTTATTTCTTCTTTCTTTACTCCTTTCTTCCTTTGACTTTTCTTCTTTCTTTCTTTTATTTATTTCTTTCATTTCTCTTTTTTCTTCTCCTTTCTTCTTTCTGTTTCCTTTCTTACCCAGCGCCCTCCCCTTCCTCCACTTCTAATCCCTTTCTTTGATCCAATTAAACCTTAGGCCCAATAATGTTTGGGCCCTACTTGCACCTCCTATTTCACTTAATCCCACCACTCCCTAATTACTTATACACCCCTTTAATAATATAACTCCAAATTAATTAATTCACTTAAATAATTACTTGTAAGTCCTAAATAGCTTAAATAAATAATTAAATTATTTTGGGGCGTTACAAAACACCCAAAGCTCCCTAAGTCTTTGTCAAAATGTTTGAAATGGATCCTCAAAGCAAACAACAATCAAGAAGGAGTTTGGAGTAGAGGAGAAATTATGCAAGAAAATTAAATATGAGGTGCAAAGCTTCAAGGATTACCTCAAAACAACAATGAAATGAAGAAGGAAATGATAAGCTCAAAAATCACTAGCTCTTAGCAATTTGATGATGCAACCTTGAAGAGAATGGAAGGAAAGATGGTGATCTAACAAGAAATGGAGGATTTGGTGGTTGATTTTTGAAGGGAATATGTGGAAGAGGGGAGGAAGGGGCTACGGCCTTGATGAGGGAAGGAGAGGGAGAGGAGGTGTGCTAGGGTTTTTGTGTAGGAGATAATGAGCAAAAAGAGAAGAGGCTTTAGGTGTGGGAATGAGGGAGTATTTATAGGATGAAACTAGGTCTAAGGGTAGTTTAGTCTTTGGCTTTGAGAGGTGCACTAGGATTAGACTTTAAATTTGAATGGAGGGTGGAGATGCATCATCACATGGATTAGGGGCAATTAGAAAGCACAAAGTGAGGAGAGAGAGGGCTGAGGGGTGTAGCTTAAGGAGGTGGGTGAAGGATAAGTTTAATTACAAAAATGTATTTTCTCATGAAGCATATTACAAGAGTGCCATTTTAATTCAAATGAAGGGTGAGGATTGCATTTAACACTTGAATGGAAGGCCATGATTTAAACACAATTTGCAATCAATAAAATAAACCAAAAATGGGGAAAAAGGGGCTGGAATTCGCAGCCAAAGGATAATAGAGAGAGAGTAATTGCAAGTTGTCATTGTACTATTTGCCTCCCACTACCTCTCTAATTATCCTTTCTTTTTCTTGATTTTTTTTTCTAGATAATTCTTCATTAATCTTACCATTTTGGGCCTCATCCTATGATTCAATGATTGGGCTCTGAATTTTATGATCTCAAGTCCCAAAATTGATTCATTGACCCTACCTCAAAGGAAATGACCATTTTGCCCTTTTGTTCAAAAACCGAATTTCATGCCAAAAATACTCCTATGATGCATAAAAAAAAATGCACAACTCCACCCACTTGGACTCACATAAATTCCTCAAGAGATGCATAATGGTTTTTACTGAGAAATTATTTATTTTAGTGAAATGACCAAAATGCCCTTTTGGTCCCAAAAACCCTAATTTTGCTCCAAACTTCATTTCCACTCTAACAATGATCCTGAGACCCTTTGGATGACTCTAAAATTCTAGAAATGCATGCATGATGAGAAAATAAGTCTTTTTGGCGAAATTACCAAAATACCCTTTGAACTAGGAAAAACCCTAGAAACCCTAGAAATGCTCTAAAGTGCTCTAAAATGTCATGCTATGCTTTTCTAACCCTAAAATGCATTCTGAAACTTCTAAGATGCAAGCATGATGCTCTTCCTAACCTCTAGGATGAATTCTAAGACTTGATTTATTTTTTATTGAAAATTAGGGTTTTGACCTAAGCCGGACAAAATTGGGGTATGACAGCTGCCCCTCTTTATCTGAATTTTAACGAGGAATATGAATTGGCCGAAACATATTCCGAGGCAAAATGAAGATAAAGAATTCAGAAATTATACCGATTTTGTCTACTTAGGGAAACCCGAATTTTCCTATTTTCTTTTTCTATTTATTTTTTTTTAAAAAAAGAGGGGCTTGAGAACAAACGGGGAACGGTTAACGCTTGGCGTATTAACCGAGAGAAAGAAAATGACGGACCACTCGGGATCTGAAGGAGTACTAAGGCTCTGAAGGACCACTCAGGGTCTGAAGGAGCACTAAGGCTCTGAAGGACCACTCAGGGTCTGAAGGAGCACTAAGGCTCTGAAGGACCACTCAGGGTCTGAAGGAGCACTAAGGCTCTGAAGGACCACTCGGGGTCTGAAGGACTTACCTGCAGCTCGAATACGAGGTGAAGTCTGCTTTTGAAGGGACACTTGGGTCCTGAAGGGATTCACGAATCCTGTTGATTGATTGATTGAAATGACCAATGCTGCCGCACTGGATTGAGGTACCTGCATACGTCAGTTGATGCAAGGAATAGTGCATGGAGTATGGGTGCATGTTATGCAAGGGCATGTTATGCATGTGCATGCAATGCTATGATTTTGGTGTAATGATGAATGTGATGAATGCACAAGATGCGGTTATGCAAATGTAATGCAGATGTATGCTGCGTGGATGCATGTGACGCTGATGCATGCAATGCTGGACGCTTTTGATATTCTCTTTTGGCTTTCCTTGATGGTTGATTTTTTTATTTATGAAGTGCGGGTATGCAAATGCAATGCTTGAGAGTTGTGAAATGCCTTGGTTTATTTGATGGAATGCTAAATTATGGACTTGACATTAGTCTGATTTAAGGATCACAACGAGTCTGGTTTATGGGCCGACAAGCCTGGTTTATGGAGCAATATGTGTCTGCATACTGGTCTGATTTATGGACCCTAAAGGTCTGGTTTAAGGACACAAAGGTCTGGTTTATGGATTGCAATGATCTGGTTTAAGGACACAAAGGTCTGGTTTATGGATCGCAATGATCTGGTTTAAGGACACAAAGGTCTGGTTTATGGATCGCAATGATCTGGTTTAAGGAGCAATATGTGTCTGCATATTGGTCTGATTTATGGACCCCAAAGGTCTGGTTTAAGGACACGAAGGTCTGGTTTATGGATCGCAATGATCTGGTTTAAGGACACAAAGGTCTGGTTTATGGATCGCAATGATCTGGTTTAAGGAGCAAAGGTCTGGTTTATGGATCGCAATGATCTGGTTTAAGGAGCAATATGTGTCTGCATATTGGTCTGATTTATGGACCCCAAAGGTCTGGTTTAAGGACACGAAGGTCTGGTTTATGGATCGCAATGATCTGGTTTAAGGACACAAAGGTCTGGTTTATGGATCGCAATGATCTGGTTTAAGGAGCAAAGGTCTGGTTTATGGATCGCAATGATCTGGTTTAAGGAGCAATATGTGTCTGCATATTGGTCTGATTTATGGACCCCAAAGGTCTGGTTTAAGGACACGAAGGTCTGGTTTATGGATCGCAATGATCTGGTTTAAGAAGCAATATGTGTCTGCATATTGGTCTGATTTATGGACCCCAAAGGTCTGGTTTAAGGACACGAAGGTCTGGTTTATGGATCGCAATGATCTGGTTTAAGGACACAAATGTCTGGTTTATGGATCGCAATGATCTGGTTTAAGGAGCAAAGGTCTGGTTTATGGATCGCAATGATCTGGTTTAAGGAGCAATATGTGTCTGCATATTGGTCTAATTTATGGACCCCAAAGGTCTGGTTTAAGGACACTCAGGTAGGGGACATCCAGGGTCACATCATAATACTGAAGATGAACACAGGCAATAATACATCAACATGGGACCTATAGGTATGATAAATGACATGGATAGACCAATGAGAGACTATGCTATGTTTGATCCTCAAAACATGCAAACTAGCATAGTCAGGCCACACATAAATGCAACACATTTTGTATTTAAACCCATGATGTTCCAAATGCTTCAAACAGTGGGACAATTTGGTGGTTCTCCTCATGAGGACCCTCATTTACATTTAAGACAATTTTTGAAAGTATGTAGCAATTTCATCATTCCTGGTGTTTCAGAAAATGCTTTTAGATTGAAACTTTTTCCATATTCCTTAAAAGATAGAGCTAAGGCTTGGTTAAACTCTTTGGAGCCTAACTCTATCACTGATTGGAATGACTTGGCTGAAAAAAATTTGGCAAAATATTTTCCACCTACTAAAAATGCCAGAATGAAAAATGACATTACTTCCTTTAGACAAAAAGAATTTGAATCACTATTTGAAGCATAGGAAAGATGGAAAGAGCTTTTGAGAAAATGCCCTCATCATGGTATACCTGTCATTATTCAAATGGAAACATTTTACAATGGTTTGGAACCCCAAACCAGACTCATGCTAGATGCATCATCTGGAGGAGTGTTGTTGAACTCATCTTACAATGAAGCCTATGAACTGATAGAAAGAATTGCAACCAACAGCTACAGTTGGCCCACGGAAAAGGTCAATGCTCAAAAGAAAACACCTGGGATTCGTGAAATTAGTGAAGTATCAGCCCTATCGGATCGCGATTCTCGGCTGTCAAACCTCGGCAGTTAGCAGCAGTTATATTGTTATCACCCCTTGGATTATTTTAATGTTCAGAATTTTACTTACCATTCATTTATTATATTTTATTATATCAACACAAGTGGGTGTGGCCTTTTCACTTTCCAATAACAAAACCTTGGCGCCAATCTCTCTGCAACCTGCTTATTCACCAAGTTTCTTCATTGTTGTAAATGTATTCTTACTTAGCTGAAACAACTCTCGCCCAAGTCTCGCACCGACAACGCCGCAATCACGCAACTCACGCAACACCATTGTCCATCGGTGAGTATTCTTATGCTTTTTTATGGTTTTTTTTTTAAAAAAAATGGTCAAGAGAAACTTACGCCCCGCTTTATCTTTCTTTTCCTTTTTTTTGTTTTGTATATTTTTTTCTTGAGATATAGTTATATTTTTGTTGCTGCTCCCTGTGTATTTTATGCAAGCATGTTTAAAGCATTCTTTGCCCTTTTTTGTAATTTTTTTATCAGATACTTATTTTTTGTTGGAGTTTATGTAATACAAACTTGTTAGTCTCTCTTAAATTTTCCATTTCTCTTTTGATAAAAGGTTCATTTTACTTGCTAATTTCTTTAACCAATTTAGTGCGTTTGTCACAGTTTCTTTGAACACAGATTATTCATCTATTATGTGTCATTGTGCCAATGAATAAATTCCCTTTTTTTCCTTTTGAGGCAATTGTAATTTGTAATGACAGGTTTGGTCTAACAACAACAATGATTACACTACCAAGCGTGGGAATGGAATTTGATAGTGTAGATGAAGCTTGGCAATTTTGGGCTGAATATGGTAGAAAAACCGGCTTTGGAGTTAGAAAAAAATATTTGAACAAAAGGAAGGAAAACAGCTCCATTAGATCATGTAGGTTTGTTTGTTGTAAGGAAGGACGTCGGATGCCGGACAAGAGATCTTTTTTAGTTAAGAATCCTAGAGCAGAGACCAGAACTGGTTGCACAGCAAGAATTGCTCTTAGTGCCAAAAAAAGTGGGAAGTTTGTAATCCATGAGTTCTTGGAGGCCCATAACCATCCTTTACAACTTCCAGAAACAACACATATGTTGGCATCACATCGTAAGATATCTGAAGTTCAAGCATATGAGATTGAAATGGCAGAGGATTGTGGAATGATGAAAAAGGCTTCATTTCAACTTATGAGTGCACATTCAGGAGGTAGAGCTCATGTTGGATATACACATTTGGATGCTAGGAACTATCTCAAAGCAAGACGACAACGTTGCATGGTCTATGGGGAAGTTGGTAGTCTCATGGAGTATTTCCAACATCAACTATTGGAGAATCCATCATTTTACCATACATATCAAATGGACTGTGATGAACAAATCACAAACGTGTTTTGGGCTGACACAAAAATGATATTGGATTACGGATATTTTGGTGATGTAGTCTCTTTGGACACAACATATTGCACCAATCATGCTAAAAGGCCGTTGGCGTTATTTTCAGGCTTCAACCACCATAGGGGCACAATTATTTTTGGGGCTGCATTGTTATATGATGAAACAACTGAATCCTTCAAATGGCTATTTGAAACATTCCTGGAAGCACATGGGAAAAAAAAGCCTCAAACTTTGTTCACTGACCAAACTTCGGTCTAAAGTACAAAAAAAAGTACCAAAAAGAAGAGTTTCAACTGTAAAACCTTCACAAAGTAAATGATCTGAGGTATGTAGTTGTTGAGAATATGGTTATATTAACTCTTCTTTTAACTTTTAGATGAACTCTAATATGTTAAATTGTTTATGCTTATTAAAGGATATTGAGTCTCTGCATCAAATGGACAGTGGAACATCTGTTTTAAAGGATATTGAGTCTCATCATCCAATGGACTGTGGTACATCTGGTTTGGAATATCTAACATCTGATTGCTCTCAAATATATGGAAGTCAGATTAGTTACACTAGATTGTTAATGGTAAGCGAGACTCATCACCACTATATATATATATATATATATTCATGTATATTTGTTACCTATGATGATATTGTATCTTTTAATTTTCAAATGTCAGGGGGAGTCATTTACTGATGAGTGAAGATCAATCAAGGGCTTGTGAAGAAATGATTTTTTTGGAGGATGCAGACACATCAAGAGCTTGTGAAGAAATGGTTTTTTGGAAGATAGTGTGAAATATTTAGAAGAGGGAGTCACATAGAAGGACATGTTTTGTTGAGTTGTTTGTGAATGGAAGATGCTATGAATGATTTAAGCAATCCTTTTGTAATTGGAAGATGTTATATATGAATTTGCATACTTTTGTCTTGATTTGTTCCGTTCTTGATTTAAAATACAACACCTGGATGCAATGAACAATAAGTATGTGACAGCAATTGTAGAAGATGGTGGAATTCAAGTTGATCAGCTCTTCTTTGATGACCCAGATGGGTATATGATTGAAATTTGCAATTGTCAAAATCTACCAAATCTTTCTTCCTTTTATTATTGTTTTCTAAAACTGCGGGAGTCTTTCAAGGATGGAAGTGATTGTAGGAGTTGTTCTGTTCTTGATTTAATTTACAACACCTGAGTGGAGACTTTGCGTGTTCAAATTTTTTTCTGCATGTACGTGTTATTCTATTCTTGAGTGAAACTTGGTGAATAAGCAGGTTGCAGAGAGATTGGCGCCAAGGTTTTGTTATTGGAAAGTGAAAAGGCCACAACCACTTGTGTTGATATAATAAAATATAATAAATGAATGGTAAGTAAAATCCTGAACATTAAAATAATCCAAGGGGTGATAACAATTTAATTGCTGCTGACTGCCGAGGCTTTGACAGCCGAGAAGATAGAGCTAAGGCTTGGTTAAACTCTTTGGAGCCTAACTCTATCACTGATTGGAATGACTTGGCTGAAAAAAATTTGGCAAAATATTTTCCACCTATTAAAAATGCCAGAATGCAAAATGACATTACTTCCTTTAGACAAAAAGAATTTGAATCACTATTTGAAGCATAGGAAAGATGGAAAGAGCTTTTGAGAAAATGCCCTCATCATGGTATACCTGTCATTATTCAAATGGAAACATTTTACAATGGTTTGGAACCCCAAACCAGACTCATGCTAGATGCATCATCTGGAGGAGTGTTGTTGAACTCATCTTACAATGAAGCCTATGAACTGACAGAAAGAATTGCAACCAACAGCTACAGTTGGCCCACGGAAAAGGTCAATGCTCAAAAGAAAACACCTGGGATTCGTGAAATTAGTGAAGTATCAGCCCTATCGGATCGCGATTCTCGGCTGTCAAACCTCGGCAGTTAGCAGCAGTTATATTGTTATCACCCCTTGGATTATTTTAATGTTCAGAATTTTACTTACCATTCATTTATTATATTTTATTATATCAACACAAGTGGGTGTGGCCTTTTCACTTTCCAATAACAAAACCTTGGCGCCAATCTCTCTGCAACCTGCTTATTCACCAAGTTTCTTCATTGTTGTAAATGTATTCTTACTTAGCTGAAACAACTCTCGCTCAAGTCTCGCACCGACAACGCCGCAATCACGCAACTCACGCAACACCATTGTCCAGCCCTATTAGCTCAAGTAGCCTCCCTTACCAACATGATTAAAAACCTCAGTTCCATCAATGCTCCAGCATCCAATGCTGCAGCATTAACAGAAACCACGACAGCTGCGATAGAGCAAGCCCCTCCAGGATCAACTAGTTGTATATACTGTGGAGGAGGACACTTGTATGAGGAATGTCCCAGCAACCCTATTTATGTCAACTATGTAGGATACAATAAAAACAACAATCCTTACTCAAACACCTATAACCCTGGTTGGAGAAATCACCCTAATTTCAAAGGGAGTAACAACAATGCCACTACACCCAATGCTGCAGCATCATCTACTCCACCAGGATTCCACTCTCAAAATTACCAAAGACCTCCTGCACCAACAAATGATAACTCCCTGGAATCTATGCTCAAAACATATATGGGCAAAACAGATGCCTTTATAAGTGAAGCAAGAACTGCAAGGCAAGCTCATGATGCTTCAAAAAAAAATTTGGAGAATCAGGTGGGGCAATTAGCAATAGCTTTATACCAAAGGCCCAATGGATCACTTCCATCCACCACAGAAACCTCAACCTCACAAAAGCATGGCAAGGAACAGGTAAAAGCTATCTCTTTGAGAAATGGAAAAGATTTGACAGAACCATATGAAACAGAAGGTGAAGGTAAGGAAGAAAAAGAAAAAATGAAAAAAATAGAAAAGACAAAAATTAAACTAATGCTGAAGCATCCAATGCTCCAGCATCGTATTTAAGCAATGATGGAGCATCCGATGCTGCAGCATCCAAAATTGCTTCTATACCACCACCAAGGTTAGTTCCAGAGTACCCTCCTCCACCTTTTCCACAAAGGTTGAGGAAGGCTCACGAAGAAAAGCAATTTTAAAAATTCCTTGAGGTATTGAAGCAATTACACATCAATGTTCCCCTAGTTGAAGCACTTCAACAAATGCCAAATTATGCCAAATTCATGAAAGATGTGCTTACAAAAAGGAGATTGGGGGAGTTTGAAACAGTAGCCATGTCCAAAGAATGCAGCATGATCATGCAAAATAAAATCCCTAGGAAACTAAAAGATCCTGGCAGTTTCACAATTCTATTTTCAATTGGAAAAATTTATACTGGTCGTGCAATGTGATTTAGGAGCAAGTATCAACTTGATGCCTAAATTCATATTCACACAACTTGGAATTGGAACTGCTAGGTCATCCACTGTGACTCTTCAGCTAGCTGATAGGTCAATAGCCTATGTAATTAAAGTTCACAAATTTGTGTTTCCTGCAGATTTTGTTATCCTTGATTTTGATGCAGATAAGGAGGTACCAATCATACTTGGAAGACCATTCCTGGTAACTGGAAAGACAATCATTGATGTACAGAAAGGTGAACGGATCATGAGGGTCAATGATCAAGAGGTGAAATTCAATGTTATGAATGCTCTAAAGTATCCTAATGAGGATACTGAGGAATGTTCATTTGTAGTCTCTCTGGATCAAGTAGTGCAAAGGCACTTACACAAGCAACGTGATCACTTAACCAATGCTCTAGCATCTATTGCTCCAGCACTCTCAGAAGTTTATTGCTAAAACAATAGAGGATGTGCTTATTAAAGTTGACAAGTTTATTTTTCCTGCAGATTTTGTCATTCTTGATTTTGATGCAGATAAGGAGGTGCCTATGATTCTGGGAAGACCATTCTTAGCTACAGGGAAGACTCTTATTGATGTGCAGAAAGGAGAATTGACCATGAGGGTCAATGACCAAGAGATCAAATTCAATGTGATGAATGATCTCAAGTTTCCTGACCAAGGGACTGAGAAGTGTTCATATGTGGTTTCTCTTGACTCTATAGTACATAAGCACTTCCACAAGCAAAGTGACCATTTGGTCAAAGCCATTACAGAATCTGAGAAAGAAGAGCTTGTGGAAGGTGTGTTAAATGATGAAGTTTCTGTTAAAGAAATTTGGGCAAGAAAATACGAGTCCTTGGAAATGGAAGATTCAAGCCTCAAGAAGAACCTTCCATCAATCGAAAAGCCTCCATCACTTAAACTTAAAGAGCTACCCAAGCATTTGAAATATGCCTACTTAGGGGAAAATGATACATTGCCTGTGATCATTGCTTCTAACCTCTCCAAAAGTCAAGAGCATGATCTCATTACTACCCTAAAGAGGCATAAGAAGGTCATTGGGTGGAAAATTTCTGATATAAAGGGAATTAGCCCAACCATTTGCACGCACGGAATCATTTTGGAATAAAATTCAAAGAACAATATTGAAGGGAAAATGAGGCTGAATCCCATCATGAAGGAGGTTGTCAAGAAGGAAATCATTAAGTGGCTAGATGCTGGCATTGTGTATCCCATTTCAGATAATGCATGAGTAAGCCCTGTGCAATGTGTTCCTAAGAAGCGAGGGGTAACAGTGGTAGCTAATAAGAAGAATGAGGTAATTCCTACAAGAACATTCACAGGTTGGAAGATTTGTATGGACTATAGAAAACTCAACAAGGCTACAAAGAAGGATCATTTTCCCTTACCATTCATTGATCAAATGCTGGACAGATTGGCTGGTAAATAGTTTTAATGTTTCTTGGATGGTTGTTCGGGTTACAATCAAATATTCATTGTGCCAGAAGGTACCTATGCCTTTAGGAGGATGCCATTTGGGCTATGTAATGCACCAGCCACATTTCAAAGATGTATGATGTCAATTTTCTGAGTTCACTGAGAAGTCCATGGAGATGTTTATGGATGATTTCTTATTCTTTGGGGAGTCGTTCCAATTATGTCTCAGTAACTTGGAGGAAATCTTGGATAGATGTGAGGAGACTAATCTGTTATTGAATTGGGAAAAATGCCATTTCATGGTACAAGAAGGGATTGTCTTGGGTCACATAATTTCAAGGAAGGGAATTGAAGTTGATAAAGCCAAAATTGAGGTGACTGAGAAGATGCCTCCTCCTACAAATGAGAAAAGTGTAAGAAGCTTCCTGGGTCATGCAGGCTTCTACAGAAGGTATTAAGGACTTTTTTCTAAGATCTCAAAGCCTTTGTGTCAATTACTACAGCATGACAAACCTTTTGTCTTTGATGAACCTTGTGTGGAAGCATTCAACAAACTGAAGAAGGCACTGGTTTCAACACCAGTGATTGTCACCCCAGATTGGAGCATGCCATTTGAATTGATGTGTGATGCTAGTGACTTTGCCATAGGAGCTGTCCTTGGCCAAAGGTATGATAAAGTTTTCCATTCTATTTACTATGCTAGAAAAACACTTATTGATGCACAGTTGATCATACTTAGTTGGCACCAAAGTAATTGTTTTCACTGATCATTCTGCCATTAAGTACTTGATTGCTAAGAAAGATGCAAAACCTAGGTTAATAAGATGGGTTCTCCTCCTCCAAGAATTTGATCTTGAAATTAGAGATAAAAAGGGCTGGAGAACCAAGTTGCTGATCATTTGTCAAGATTGGAAGGTGAAAGTGCAGGTAATCACAGCGGAGAAATCAAAGAGTGCTTTCCTGATGAACAATTGCTTGCAGTTGGTGCTGCAGCAACTGATGCTACAACACCTTAGTACGCAGACATTGTGAACTTCTTGGTCAGCAAGGTTGGGCCTTGTGATATGTCATCCCAACAGAAGTAAAGGTTCTTTCATCTTGTCAAGCAATATTTCTGGGATGAACCTTTTGTATACATAAAATGTCCTGACCAATTATTGAGAAGATGTGTGGCTGATGAAGAACAACACTTGGTGCTGCACCAATGCCATGCAGCACCATATGGAGGTCACTTTGGAGGGATGAGAACCACAGCTAAAGTGCTGCAATCTGGCTACTATTGGTCCACTTTATTCAAAGATGCACATGAGATGGTTAAAAGGTGTGACAATTGCCAAAGGACAAGGAATATCTCAAGTAAACATGAAATTCCCTTAACCAACATTTTGGAGGTTGAACTCTTTGATGTTTGGGGGATGGATTTCATGGGACCTTTTCCCCATTCTTTTGGCAATTTGTACATACTTGTGGATGTGGACTATGTGTTTAAATAGGTTGAAGATGTTGCTCTACCTAATAATGATGCTAAGTCTGCACTACTACAATTTAGGCTTTTCGCATCGGTTAAAAATGACTTTTCGCATCAGTTCCGTGTCCGTTATAGATTCAGGTGATGTTAAAAGTACGCACCTTTTGCATCAGGTACGGACCTGATGCGAAAAGTATTTTTGGCATCAGTTGTATTACCACCTGATGCCAAAAGTCCTTTTTAATTAGATTTTAGCACCTTTTTGGCATCGGATTTTCAGAACCACCTGATGCGAAAAGTACTTTTCGCATCAGGTCCTGATGGGAACCGATGTTAAAACTAACTTTTTTTTAAAAAAAAAAAATTCACAATTTGTACGATATCAGATTCCAGCCAAACTACAACAAAACACGCTTGACAAAAAAAAACACTAGATTCCATGAGTATTCCATATCCCTTAGCTTACATTATTTTACTCCTAACTAGTGAATTAAATCAGACATACACTCATGAATAAAGTGGAGAACACAACTGCTTCAAACTAAGTGGAGATGAGCTTGTATTGTGCTGATAAACTACTTGCATTCTATTAAAGTTTATAGTTCCACAGAAAGGCATCCCAGCTGGAAATATATTAAACAAACAATAAATTCATTCACAGAACAGAAGAGTGGCACAGTCGCACAATTGGTAAGTAAATGTTTTAAGTAGCAATAAGTAACAAGCTAAAATTTAATAAAACATCTGCATAACATAACAAAGCACAATAAAAAATGCAAATAGATGGTGTGACTCCATTCTCCAACCTTCAAATTCCATTTTGCTAGAAACTCTCAACAAAACCATCTTCAACAAAGCCTTCTTCCTTGTTGCAAACAACACCAAGCCCCTGAATGAACTGACCAGGGAGGGACTTTCTGCAACATGAACTGACCTTGTTAGTATTGACAGGCCTCATCAAATACAAAATATCAAGATTCCACATAATTAATTGCATAAGCACTGCTGTGTGGCACAAGATTCTGCAAGTATTCCTTGTACTGCCTGTAGAAATTGAACAGAAAATTAGAAGCCTATATAAATACCATATAAAACCAGGAAGCCCATAAATTCCAAATGATCAACAAATCAGATCAACAAAGAACACAACCCACCTGGTCATTTTCATTTTGCGTGGAATCTTATCTGTTTCAGCAAAAATATCAAGGTATGCAGAATACTCTATTGGCTCTCCAAATAACCATAAACAATCTGTTACACACACAATTGAGTGAACTCATCTAACATCACAATATCCAATTATTAATCCTAAAATCTCAATGTTGCCTCTACTCCCAAACACAAACATGTACTACTACTAGCTTAAAAACACACAACAACTTTGGTGCTACATCTCTTTAAGCTAAACTAATAAAAAGAATTAAAATTGATAAATACGAGAGAAAATAGAACCACTTTGAGTGTATCATAGAAGGCACTAAAAACATTAATTCCAGTAGCAGTTTGACCTCCAAGTGCAGCAATTTCATCTTTCCTTGCATTATCTTTATCTTCATATATCTCAATCTGAAACATACAATACAACTCTGTAACTGTAATGATAGGAATGAATGGAAGAGATAGTAAAACCTAACAAGCAAGCTTTGGGTATAGTATACCGGCATCCAACTCAATTATACCTGGCCATAAATAAGTTCCAACTGCCCTCTTAATGACTCTTAAAGCTCTTCTGTGCGGGGAGATGGCGTGGAGAGGGTCGATTGAGATAGTTGAAAAGAAACTGAAAAACAAGTTCAGGTTTACATCAAGATGGGAAAAGTTTGGACACAAGGCCAAATATCTGATGCCTTGTACTCAAATGAGGAGAATCCAGAGATATAATAATAATATCATAGTAACCCAAATAGATCAAGATTGGCAGAAATATACACACTTATAGTTAAGCTTTGAAATCACTCTGGTCTGCTGTGATAAATTACCCGTTACTAGTTTCTGCTTAAGATGTGAGATAGTAGAAAAAACCATTTATATATCAATTTCTTGATAAATAGACACTTTTAGAAAGATACCTACATTATTTGTCTCAATGATCAAACTACGTAGAAGCCTAATCTTGGCAGCTTGAAATGATAGCATACTTACCACTCCTTTACCATCCTTACAATTCATGGAATTATACTTTGCCTAGCAAACCAACATAAGAAAATGCAAATTGAAGATCTTTACACACAAATATTATGAAGAACAAATTAAGCCTTCAAGTAGAGGATAACTAAATTTTATGTAATACTATGGATATAATATGGTAAATGAAATGAAATATTAAGTAACTCAGAAACAAGAAAAACATAGTCTGTAAGATGTAATGGCTTGTTGATTATAGAACTAGTTAATGCTTACAGACATGATTGTATTCTCATAAGCAGCGGCTTGAATATTGAGAGTTGAAACAGCTCATGCTCAACATTGCAACAGAGCAGTACAGTGCAGAACTAGTTAATGCTTACAAACATTGTTCGATAATATTAGTTTGGTAGGTAATAAAGATTGGCAGATATTCTTAAATTTTAGCACGTAAGATTTTGGTATCAAATGGTTTTGTCAGGTAAGTTTGTATAATTGTTTATGATAGCTTTAGTTAAATAGTTAATGTTATAATTGTTCCTTTATGATATAGGCAGCATCTATACTATCAATGTGTTTCTATCAATTGATGGATTAGATAACAGAGAAGGAGAATAAGTAGAATAACAAATTATACCTCAAACAAATACAACTGAACGGAACTTAAGTGCTCTCCTGGTACTCATTTCTTTGAAGCATGGTAATAATCTGCATAAACAAACAAACAAACAAGAAAGCAACCAAATTATGTTACTTATCATCCTTAAAATGGCCGGATAGAGATGCTATAAAGAAATGATCTTTACCAAGTGGGTCGATTGTATTACTCTTAAGAAGGAGATGGCGTGGAGAGGGTTGATTCTGAAAGAGACCAGGGTTTAGAGAGAGAGTCGCGTTGAGTTTTGAGAGACGTACTAGAAAACCAAACAATACAAAACAAAATCAGTCCCAATCAAAACCAATCTCAACAATACAAAAGGAAATCAGTCTCTTTATAACACAGGCAGAACTTACAAGAAGAGGCGATGATGTGAGAGACCGAGACAGCGACGATGTGGGTTTCCAGAGACAGTGTCGGCGCAGCAACGGCGTGGACAACGCAGAGAGAACGGTGTGGAAAACGTTTGGGGTTTAGGGTGAGAGGGTGAGACGCAGAGTGAGAGGGAGAGAACGGCGCCGTTGATGCTGAGGACGTGGGTTGCTTGATTCTGATCTTTGGAACGAAGGGAGAGGAATGAATGAAACGATCGTGTTTAGGGTGAAGCGCTAAAAAAATTGGGTTTTTCCGCATCAGTTCAATTAGAGAGCTGATGTTAATTTTGGGTTTTCCGCATCCGTTGCCATTGGACCTGATATTAAATATGTAATCTTGTCATAGGTGTGCAATTCTACATCGGTTAGAACCTCAACCGATGCGAAAACTTTCATGATAATTTCAAAAATGCCACCGCCTTATTTTCAACATCAGTTAGTTTTTGAACCGATATTAATTGCTGATGCAGAATCCATTTTTTCCACTAGTGCTGTTAACAAGTTCTTGCAAGGAAACATCTTCAACAGATTTGTGACTCCTAGGGCAATTATCAGTGATGAAAGCTCTCATTTCTATAACAAGTTAATTGAGAACTTCCTTGCCAAGTATGGAGTAAAGCACAAGATAGCTGCTACCTACCACCCTCAAACAAGTGGTCAAGCAGAATTGTCTAACAGAGAGATAAAAAGAGTTATTGAGAAGATGGTAGGGCCTACAAGGAAAGATTGGGCCAATCACTTGGATGATGCTTTATGGGCTTACAGAACTACATTCAAGACTCCATTGAGAATGTCTCCTTATAGAATTGTTTATGGAAAAGCTTGCCACTTGCCATCGGAGCTTTAACATAAACCATTTTGGGCAATAAAAAAGCTCAATTTTGATTATGAGAAGGCATGAGCAGCCAGGCTTTTACAATTGAATGAGTTAGAAGAAATGAGGCATTTTGCTTATGAGAGTGCAGAATTGTACAAAGCTAAGACCAAAGCTTGGCATAACAGAAAAATTCAGAGAAAGGAGCTGATAAAGGGGGACAAGTTCTGTTGTTCAATTCTAGACTCAAATTGTTCCTTGGGAAGCTTAAATCAAGGTGGTCAGACCCATTCAAGCTGTTGAAGGTGTATCCCCTTGGTGCTCTGGATCTGTATGATAAAACTACTAAGTCAACATTTAAGGTCAATGGTCAAAGGGTCAAACAATATTTTTGAGAGCCTGTGGTGAGGGACAAGGTCACAATAGATTTACAAGACCTCTAACATTAGAGGATAGTTTGGTTGAGGACTCTTAAACCAAGCGCTACTGGGAGGCAGCCCAGAGAATTAAGCTAATAAAATGTGTTTTGTTTTCTGTCTCTGTGTTGCAGCAATTTCAACAAACTTTTGGTGCAGAGTAAATTGTGTTGTGGTCAAAAAGGGCGAAGTTCTCTAAGTTAAAATTTTTTGCTGAGGTGTCAGGGTATGGTCTTATCCTTTCCTTAACTGTCCCATCACATGTCCCACCAAAAAACCTCAGCCACACACGTCATCACAACTTCAACGACTATGTCATTTATGACATCAACCTCCCAAAACTGTCATCATCATCCATATATTACCATCCCTCTCGCATTCACTCATCACACTTCAAAACCATGAAACCATACTCATTCTCCAAACCACAAACCCCACCATTGTTAACACATTCATCCTCAAACCTTTCAATCTCTCTCCAGTTCTTTTCATCTGCACTCTAAACCGCAATTGGTCGTACTAAGTTGAGTGCTACAAAATCCTCTGGAAAAAGACAATCAGCTGTTGATTGTGGTCAATCCTTCCAAGTAAGGCATCAATCTTCAAAGAAATCTGACGATGGAACTGAGGACGAGTTCATGTTTTGAAGAATGAATTTCTGGGCTGAGAGGAGTTTTAATCTGCAGAATGCACCTGATGCATTCACATCTACAATGAAAGCATTGGACTGAGAGCAATTCATTCAGCATCGGTCTTCCTTTTGCACTGATGTGGTTAGAGAGTTTTATGAAGGTATTGCGCCAGCAAAAGAGGGTAAGAATCCGTCATATTCGGTGGTTAGGGGTGTTCTAGTCAAGTTCGACTCTCGCACCATCAATGAGTGCTATGCTCTTGAGTATAATGGTCTGACATTTGCTAAGAAGGTTAGCAATTTTGGAAAGAAAGAAATGGATGCTGTGAAAAAGGCTATTTCTATAAAGGGTACTCTTTTGGAACAGGGTACCAACAATGAGTTCGAGATTAAAAGGGGAGCTTTGAATCATGATGCCATGGTGTGGTTCAACTTTGTGAAGCATTCAATACAGTCAACTTCCCACACCACAAATGTAGAGAAAGAAAGCATGATACTGCTGGATGCTATTCTAGGAGGATAGGAAGTGGATGTAGGAAGGATGATTCAGAGGGAGATCTTCATGTGTCAAACAAAGGAAGCTGGTTTTCTTTTCTTCCCCTGTTTGAAATTGTTAAGCGAGAAGAAAAAGGTTACCCTGTGGCTGCATTCTCAACTGTATTAAAAGTGAAGTTGGAAGTTGTTGCAACATCTGTAACTAATGTTGTGCTGTAGCAATTCATGCTACAACAATGAGTTGTTTGGGAATTTCAAAGAAACCACTATGAATGGCAGAAGAAAATGTTTGCGGAAAATTTCAAGGGCAAGATTCCAGGAGAGCCTCCAGTGTTTCCCGAATGGGTATTGGAGGAAGATTTTGAAAATGATGATATACCTGAAGTTGAGCCTGAATTGGAGCCATTTGTGGAGGAAGAAATGGAAGTAGCTATTGAGAAGAAGAAAGCCAGAACTGCTGCAAGGAAGGGAAAGAAGAAGGTTGTGGAAGAAGAAGATCCGTTGATGACTGAGGATGAAAGATCATTGAGTGAGGGCGAGAAGCAAGAGAACAAGGAGATCATGGTTGAGTTGAACAATCAGAGTGAAGAAGAGGATGAGGATACTTCAGAAGAGAGTGCTAAGAGAAGTCAAGATTGGGATGACCATACTGATATGGATATGGAACCCAACTCTAACACCCAGCCAGCCAAAACCCCACTAAACAACACCACCACTCCAGAAAACACTACCACCACTCAATCAAACCCAAAATTTAACCCTATCTGTCCCACCAGCACATCAACCACCAAGAAAATACCTAAACCACCTCCAACATCTCCTACCACATCCACCATCATTACACCAGCCAACCCACCACCACAAAACACCACAAAAAACTTATTGAGACTGAAGCTGTGAAGAGCACTACTACCACTTCTTCCAAGAGAGTGAGGACTAAAACAATGGCAAGAAAGAGGAAGGTGCTAGAGGTGTAGAAATATTAGAGTTTGGAGGAGGAAGGCTTAGGAGTTGAAGAGGAAGCTTAAGTGCAGCATACTGTTGCTGCAATTATTGCCGAGGAGATTAATGCTTCAACAACTAATGCTGCAGCAATTACTGAAGAAGAAAAAGCAGTTGCAGCTGCCAAAGAAGCTCTTGACCTGGTTGCTGCTACTGTTGTGCCATTGAAGGAGTCTACTTCTATTACTGAGTCTGCTGTTGCAGATGCAGACTCAGTGTTGCAGCAATCAGATGCTACTGCAACAGAAGTGGCTGATGTTGTGAAAGAACCAGAATTTAAAAAGCAGATGGTTAACCAACCAAGAGTCAAGAGGGGAGGCAAAGTCAGATTTAGCCCAAGGTCTAAGCCAGGAAAACCTTCTACCTAGTCTTGTGTTTTACTTGCTGTTTCTTTTATTGCATTGAATAAACCTATTGAATGTTTTAACTTGTGTAACAACATTTAACAGTAGTGTTAGTCTGAAATGTGTTGTTGTGTCTGTTTTTTTGTTTTCTATTTAGGCTTTTCCCATTAGTATTTTGCATGAGCAGTGGAGACACTGTTGAGTCCTAAGTAGGGGGGAGGACCTAGGTCATTGTTGTGCTATGTTTATGTTGTGAAAGGCATGTTTTGTTATATCATTGAATAATAATGTTTAAAAAATGGGTGTCATTTTGACCCAAGCTTAATGATGATAATGAGAAAAAAATGCCTGGTTTGATAGTGAACTAAATTACCCTTGCTCCCACTCATTTACTCTAGGTTTAGGTAGGAACTTAGTGAGCTAAAAATAATCTGATGGTAAGTTAGATGTTGGTAGACCTAGGCTGTCCCAAGCTTCTATTAAAAACTTAAGGTAGTATATGAAACTAAGTTTGGGGATGCATCAGTTATTATATTAAGGCTAAACATGAAGATTTTCAGGATGGTCAGTGCATAAGTGTTTGTTTATGATGTGCATAGTCAAATAAAAGTTGTATAAAGCTGCAATAGCCTATATATATATAAATAAGAAGAAAAATATGAATAAGAAATCAAAAAGTGTTCTTAAAAATAGGAATTGCAGCAAAATAATATGTTAAAAGTTAATTTTGCAGCAACAGTTGCTGCAACAATGACTCTGGAAGTTATGTATATAGTAGTGCACTGACCAATAATCTGAAATGTTTAATCAAGCCTTTTGTTGTGCTTTGAAACCCCCCTTTCTTATGCTGAAGTTTTTAGTATACCCTACCTTTTGAAAAATTCTTGGCCTAACCAAAAGAAAACCACTCTTTCTTTCGCTAAGTGAAGTTTTGAAATCTGCTATGAGCTGTACTGGACCTAGTTGTCACACACACAATTTGAGCAGGGGTAGATTAGGAATCTTGATGTAATTTGGGCATATGAATGAGTGAGAAATCTGAATGTTTTGGATCAACTTAATTAGCGCATTCCAGCTGGCAGATAATGACGAGGACAGGACGTGGGGAGCCAGCGTATGAATGAAAAAAAATTGCACCTTTGTGCTAGGAACAATGTACTTTTGGGCACACTAGTAGACAAAGGGCACCTCCAACTTAGGGTTTCTTGGATCATGTACCCTAGTACTATTTAAGGGCAGCCTTTCCTCTTAATTTGGGACGCTATGTTAGAAAGAGAAAGTTTAGAAATTGCACCTTCAGTAGCATTTATAAATTCTGAAAAGGTTTATGATAGATCTCAAAAGATAATATGGATTGTGAGTATTAAAGGACACTTTACTACTCCTTGCTTAAAACCTAGACATAGGAGGGAAAATTCCATAAGGTGGGTGCGTAGTAGCCTAGGGTGAACCTATTTAGGGCTTAGACACAAACTGATACGACAGCACCTAGTGCTGCAACATCAGATACAACATTAAAGTATTCGAATGGATTTACAAAGTAAAAGCATTCCAACTTATTCTCAACTCTGATTTTCACACCCTTTTACTTTAATTGTTATTTAAATGATGGTTTCAAAAACTTGTGTCATTCTATTTTACATCACTAATTTGTTAGTCAAATTGAGCACATATTAGACTTCAATCCTCGTGGGAACGATCTCTATTTATCACTTTACTACTTGTTGGACTGTGTATACTTGCACATCATTTTACAGGACAGCATTTACTATGGAGATTTCCCACAACTTTAATATCCTCTTCCCCCTAATTGGATTCTGGTCTACCTCGATCAGTGCTTTCCTTTTCTCGTAGGGAATACCCACCCCAACCTTACTCGACTTGGACACTATCCTAGAGGTCCTAGTGGGTGGAAAAAATGGTACACGCTGAACCAGATTTTCCGGCAGAGAGCCAGGTTTATGAGCAGCACATGGGTTTCAAGAATCTCCTAAGTTGGAATGCCAAGACTTCAAGGTACGTTATAGATGCCGAGCATAAGGCCTTCCACATGTATCTCTTCAACAAGTACTTCTATAGTAACAACAGTTTCTCAGTCATCAAAGAGTTGCACCCTTTTGTCCTTATGCTCCTTTCCAATCAGGGCTACTCATGGGGGTCCTTCTTCTTGGCCTTCCTCTATAAGGGCATGCAAAGTTTCTTGAATCAGGTTCACGAATATAGGTGCCATTCAAAAGTCGGGGGGCCCATTTGATTTCTTCAATTGTGGGCACAACTATATTTCCCACAACACACCTCAGCTACAAAGTCGGCTTCCCCTCTTGCTGGTGCCGGGGGTCCTCGGCCCGCAACAAGTAGCCACACCAGTCGTACTTACCGGGCGATTGCAAGTCCTTAGAATGCTTTGTGACGTGGACTCCAACCAATTTACTCGATGCCATGTCCTAGAGAGAGGTGATAGGCCGCAAGTGCACGGTTCTATCGTGTAATAATAGTATCGGTCTCTTGGAGACTTTGTGATTACCAATTTTATTTTCAGTGATGATTAGCTAAAAGAAATTATTATATTTTGGAAGAAAATATTAGGTGACTTAAAATCAAAAAATAAAAAGCGTCCAAGGATTGTGGCTTCGTCCCAATGATAGAAAGAACTCACAATCCCTTATCCATCCTCTATTTTATATTGGTTTATTTTCTAAGCACAAGGTATTAAATGGTAACTGATGTTTCCTTTCAGAATACAAGAGTGTGTCTTGAAACAATAATCAAACCAATTTTCAAGGTTGATTATTGCCAAAACCTCTTAAGTACAAACCTTTTTATCCCCAGAGTCTGAAAACTATCTTCGTGTTTTGATAATCTTGGCTAATCTTATAGTTCTAATATCAAACTTCACCTTTCGATACTTTGTTTTATATTTGAAATATAGATTTTAAGAATAATGAGATTAGATTAGAATGTAAACTTATATAAAATGGAGTTTAGACTTAGGAATGTTTGGGGGCTTATCATTATATTAATCCCACAATCGCAAGACTAAAGGAGTCTACTCACTCATTATCATAGTAGACAAGGACTTGAAACTTAAAGACATGAGTTGTAAAAGACGAAATACAAATAACGGAATTGTAAATTGTTGAAATGTAAAAGATTAGAATGTAAAGGAATACTGGAAATTGCAGAATTGTAATGTGCAGAAAATAAAGAACAGATTGTAAAGTGTAGAAAATAAAAGAACAAGAATTAAAGATTAAATGGAAATTGCATAAAACTTAGAGTAATTTGAGAAGTGATTACAAGTGATGGAATGCTCTCTTAGTACTCAAAATTTTGTGCTAATTATAGGCCCAGGATTATAGGCCCGGGACCATTAAAACTGAGAAAAATTAGAATTAAAAACCAATTACAAGCAATGAAGATGGAATTGTAACAACTTTGGTGGTTGATGTAAAAATAGAGCCGTGTTACATAAACACGGATTTTCGTGTTTTCTTAGTGTCTCTTGTGCTGTTCCAGGCTTAGCTCCAACACAAGTCGTGTTGCATAAACACGGGTGGTTGTGTTTTCTTCGGTGTGAATGCTCTTTTCTTGCTTTTTCCTAGTTCTTTTGGTTCTTTTTAGCACTCTTTGGTCCTGGGACTTTATCCTTATGCTTTTGAAGCTCAAATTCCTTTACTTTAGTCAAAGCTTGACCTAAAACAAAAAATATTTAACCAATATTCGGTAGTAAAATAGCCAAGAAAAGAACTCAATTGCTACCCAAATTACTAATAACAAACAATAAAAAGACACTTAAGTAAAGAATGTTATTCAAGGGAAACATTGAAATCCACTAGGCCCATCATGGAAATTTATCAAAACATTGAAATCCACTAGGCCCATCATGGAAATTTATCAAATTCATACAAAAGCCTAAAGTGAACTTGTAACACCCCGATAATTTCTAACTTGTAGAAACTACCGAAATGCACTACTGGCATACATCAGAGTAACTTTACTTTTAAAATATTGAACACATTCTACACTTCGATGAAACTCATCAAACGCACTTACATATCTGAACATAATATAATCAAAGTCGGTCCTCACATAACTCAAACTAGTGTTCAATACTCAAAACCGAAAGTCCGCGGAAGCGATTTACAACTTCATGACATAAGTCGTACAATCGTATATCTAAGGTACCGAATACAAATATACAGAGATACAAAGGAAACTGAAATACAAAGATACATAACATGACAAAAGGAATGTCGTCAGCAATTCTTCAAGCGTCTCCATAGCCGTGCCTCACGGTCTTCAACTTTCCCTGCTTAACTGAAAAACAACAACAATGGATTGGGTGAGACAACTTGTCTCAGTGAGTTCTATCAAGACCCCTTACTAACTCTCTCGGTTCAATTATGCTTGATTTCATGAATCGTAGCCCTTAAGTCGACTACGGGGAACATACAACGTGTACTCGTGGCCCTTCCAAGCGACACACAAGGCACACACAATGGCAATGATTCTTAGCATATCACCGGGTCTTATTTTAAAGATTCCGGCAAACCCGGTCCCCGGCCATTTCTACTACCTTAGGGACAACAATGCAGTGGGCCTAGGGGATAAGGCTCAGGACTTCCTCTCCCACTAGTACGCTAATCCGTGAATAGGGTCGTCACCCCAGAAATGATGTATATAATATATACCATGAACAATGAGTAGTGAACAGTGAACCATGAGCAATAACCAATGAGCTTACGCTTAACAGTGAACTTGCACTTAACTTAGTCTTGTACTAACATAATCTTACTATTAGGTGATCTCACTCGTGGTTGCTAAGTTTGTTAATCTGACTTATACATATATACAATCAATCCACACACATTCCATGTGCCCGCATTGGGCCGTCAATCATCGACATACATTACCCGCATTGGGCCTTCAACAAAACCGTGGACCACAGGGGCCATTAGCAAAACCATGGACCACAAGGGCCGTTAATAAAACCATGGACCACAAGGGCCGTTAATAAAATCGTGGACCACAAGGGCCGTTTTATAAAACCGTGGACCGCAAGGGCCGTATATAAAATAAACATAATCATGGAATTATACAGTATAAATTATATATATAGGTAGGTCTTTGAAATAGCTTTAAAACGCATCTGAGAACACCTCAATCGGGTTCCCGGATCAAAAGTTATTGCGAAAACAAGTTTAGGGTATTTTGCTGAAAAACTGCAAAGCGTCGCGACGCGAACTGGATTCCGTCGCGACGCGAAAAATGACAGAAAGTTTTGCGTTGCAAAAATTAAGGGAGGTCGCGACGCGATGGCCACGGGCCGCGACGCGAAATTACACAGAATTTTACCCTAACTTGTGATGCTCATATCTTGAGCTACACAATTCCAAATTCAACCAAATCAAGACCAAATTGACGAGCATTCAGTCTAGTTTCTAAAACAATTGACCATATAATTTCTGGATACCTATATCATTCCCAGATGCTCAGAAACCGAACCTATTCTCAAACTGTCTCCAGAATTCTACCCTAACTTGTGATGCACATATCTTGAGCTACACAAGTCCAAATGCAACCATTCCAAAGCCAAACTGACAAGTATTCAATCTAGTTTCTAAAAAGGTGAGTTATCTAATTTTTGAACCGGTAAAACAGTACCAGTTATCATAAAACCGAACCTATCCAGAATGGCTCTACATAGTGAATTTAGCAGCACATTATAAACATTCAAACAACAACCAATCCAACCATCCATTCCAGCAGTCAATACACATTGATTAACATACCAATCATGCAATTCAAATCATAGTTTCAGCCAAACGAATCGAACGGTTCTATGACTTAAAAACGACATTTTCGCAAAACGGTTTTTAACGATGATTTTCACAAAACGAAAGACCGACTGAGAAAGCATGACCAATATTCTGAAATTAATTCCCTAGTGAGTATAGAACTCACCTAATGTGATGAAAATCACACAATCACGAATCCCTCGGTTGACACGGCGACGAACTCTACGAACGGTCCTCGAATTCGCTCCAAGGTATCACGAACTTTCCTAGGATTCGCTTCTGACTTTGAGACAGCAACCACACAAGATTCTAGTTACTGAAAACTATACCTTGACCCACATGCAACTCTTCTAACCACTTCCAAAGCACTACGGAAACCCAACTAAGCCATGAAACCTCTATTTCTTCATCAATGGAGGTGTTTGGGTAAGTGGAGCTTGGCTTGTCCTCCAATGGTGATTTTATGGTGGAGGAGGGGGATGATTTCGAAATGGTGATCAATGGAAAGGGAAGGGTGTGCTGATTCTGAATATGCTAATGGATTAAACATGCAAGGGACTTTGAGCAAAACCCCTCTTCTCTTCTTCCCTCTCAAACTCACGCCCTCTCTACTCTCTCAATCCCCTATGTTTGTGTTTCTGAAAAAAAGAATAGAATGGAGGTGCTGATGTGTGTGTGGGTTCAGCTGGGGGGTTTTAAGTGGAAAAGGAAAAGACCATACTACCCTTCAGCCACTAACTCCCTAATTCTAACTAACACATGACTTAATGTAGTTAACTTAACTTAACAATCACTCACACAAGCATAACAAGTCATCAAATCTAACATTTCATTTCCTAACATCACACACATTGAAAATGCCAAGAATGAATCAATTAGGACATCTAGTCATTCGATTAATTAATTACTTAAACCACGACCGCTATTCCAACATCAACCGATGAAACCTCTAAAATTAGGGGATGTTACAATCACCCCAACTTTTAGAAATTTTGTCCTCAAAATCGTCCAAGCTACCCAATGAACATAGTCCTGAAGCTTCAGGTACCTTCATTCCACTTCAGGATTTGAACCCTAACTCCTCTTATGACATTTAAAGGGATTCACCCCAACTTGGATTGACCATAGTCAATTCTATCCCCATACATTAACTATCGAAGGAAATCATGATCGCATCAAAGAGTTTAGGAAAGAAGCAAGATACATTTTCAAAAGTGGTTTTGCTCTTTAGTGCAATCAAGTTTTCGTCCATACTTAATGTAACCTGAACTCTCAACATGATCCTATGGTTGAATCGGTTTCAAGAATATAAAACGGTCGCCCACAGTTCCTTCGAATCGTCACTGATGCCCACCTGTTGTTCCGGTACGGCGTCTGTAGCCCTCTGCTCGTGTTGTGCGTTCTAATGAAACGAGAAGGCTAGAAGTTTGGGTCGACGGGGACGCTTCCCCTACCTCTACCAGCCATGATTCTGCGAAATATGCACAAAGCATTGAGTTGATCATCAGGCTCAATGTCTAATAGCATATTAAGAGGAATCACACTTAGAAGATGTAAGAGACTCTGGAATTCTAAGCCCGACTAGGTCGAACTGCTCTGATACCAATTGTAACACCCCGATAATTTCTAACTTGTAGAAACTACCGAAATGCACTACTGGCATACATCAGAGTAACTTTCCTTTTAAAATATTGAACACATTCTACACTTCGATGAAACTCATCAAACGCACTTACATATCTGAACATAATATAATCAAAGTCGGTCCTCACATAACTCAAACTAGTGTTCAATACTCAAAACCGAAAGTCTGCGGAAGCGATTTACAACTTCATGACATAAGTCGTACAATCGTATATCTAAGGTACCGAATACAAATATACAGAGATACAAAGGAAACTGAAATACAAAGATACATAACATGACAAAAGGAATGTCGTCAGCAATTCTTCAAGCGTCTCCATAGCCGTGCCTCACGGTCTTCAACTTTCCCTGCTTAACTGAAAAACAACAACAATGGATTGGGTGAGACAACTTGTCTCAGTGAGTTCTATCGAGACCCCTTACTAACTCTCTCGGTTCAATTATGCTTGATTTCATGAATCGTAGCCCTTAAGTCGACTACGGGGAACATACAACGTGTACTCGTGGCCCTTCCAAGCGACACACAAGGCACACACAATGACAATGATTCTTAGCATATCACCGGGTCTTATTTTAAAGATTCCGGCAAACCCGGTCCCCGGCCATTTCTACTACCTTAGGGACAACAATGCAGTGGGCCTAGGGGATAAGGCTCATGACTTCCTCTCCCACTAGTACGCTAATCCGTGAACAGGGTCGTCACCCCAGAAATGATGTATATAATATATACCATGAACAATGAGCAGTGAACAGTGAATGATGAGCAATAACCAATGAGCTTACGCTTAACAGTGAACTTGCACTTAACTTAGTCTTGTACTAACATAATCTTACTATTAGGTGATCTCACTCGTGGTTGCTAAGTTTGTTAATCTGACTTATACATATATACAATCAATCCACACACATTCCATGTGCCCGCATTGGGCCGTCAATCATCGACATACATTACCCGCATTGGGCCTTCAACAAAACCGTGGACCACAGGGGCCATTAGCAAAACCACGGACCACAAGGGCCGTTAATAAAACCATGGACCACAAGGGCCGTTAATAAAATCGTGGACCACAAGGGCCGTTTTATAAAACCGTGGACCGCAAGGGCCGTATATAAAATAAACATAATCATGGAATTATACAGTATAAATTATATATATAGGTAGGTCTTTGAAATAGCTTTAAAACGCATCTGAGAACACCTCAATCGGGTTCCCGGATCAAAAGTTATTGCGAAAACAAGTTTAGGGTATTTTGCTGAAAAACTGCAAAGCGTCGCGACGCGAACTGGATTCCGTCGCGACGCGAAAAATGACAGAAAGTTTTGCGTTGCAAAAATTAAGGGAGGTCGCGACGCGATGGCCACGGGCCGCGACGCGAAATTACACAGAATTTTACCCTAACTTGTGATGCTCATATCTTGATCTACACAATTCCAAATTCAACCAAATCAAGACCAAATTGACGAGCATTCAGTCTAGTTTCTAAAACAATTGACCATATAATTTCTGGATACCTATATCATTCCCAGATGCTCAGAAACCGAACCTATTCTCAAACTGTCTCCAGAATTCTACCCTAACTTGTGATGCACATATCTTGAGCTACACAAGTCCAAATGCAACCATTCCAAAGCCAAACTGACAAGTATTCAATCTAGTTTCTAAAAAGGTGAGTTATCTAATTTTTGAACCGGTAAAACAGTACCAGTTATCATAAAACCGAACCTATCCAGAATGGCTCTACATAGTGAATTTAGCAGCACATTATAAACATTCAAACAACAACCAATCCAACCATCCATTCTAGCAGTCAATACACATTGATTAACATACCAATCATGCAATTCAAATCATAGTTTCAGCCAAACGAATCGAACGGTTCTATGACTTAAAAACGACATTTTCGCAAAACGGTTTTTAACGATGATTTTCACAAAACGAAAGACCGACTGAGAAAGCATGACCAATATTCTGAAATTAATTCCCTAGTGAGTATAGAACTCACCTAATGTGATGAAAATCACACAATCACGAATCCCTCGGTTGACACGGCGACGAACTCTACGAACGGTCCTCGAATTCGCTCCAAGGTATCACGAACTTTCCTAGGATTCGCTTCTGACTTTGAGACAGCAACCACACAAGATTCTAGCTACTGAAAACTATACCTTGACCCACATGCAACTCTTCTAACCACTTCCAAAGCACTAAGGAAACCCAACTAAGCCATGAAACCTCTATTTCTTCATCAATGGAGGTGTTTGGGTAAGTGGAGCTTGGCTTGTCCTCCAATGGTGATTTTATGGTGGAGGAGGGGGATGATTTCGAAATGGTGATCAATGGAAAGGGAAGGGTGTGCTTATTCTGAATATGCTAATGGATTAAACATGCAAGGGACTTTGAGCAAAACCCCTCTTCTCTTCTTCCCTCTCAAACTCACGCCCTCTCTACTCTCTCAATCCCCTATGTTTGTGTTTCTGAAAAAAAGAATAGAATGGAGGTGCTGATGTGTGTGTGGGTTCAGCTGGGGGGTTTTAAGTGGAAAAGGAAAAGACCATACTACCCTTCAGCCACTAACTCCCTAATTCTAACTAACACATGACTTAATGTAGTTAACTTAACTTAACAATCACTCACACAAGCATAACAAGTCATCAAATCTAACATTTCATTTCCTAACATCACACACATTGAAAATGCCAAGAATGAATCAATTAGGACATCTAGTCATTCGATTAATTAATTACTTAAACCACGACCGCTATTCCAACATCAACCGATGAAACCTCTAAAATTAGGGGATGTTACAATCACCCCAACTTTTAGAAATTTTGTCCTCAAAATCGTCCAAGCTACCCAATGAACATAGTCCTGAAGCTTCAGGTACCTTCATTCCACTTCAGGATTTGAACCCTAACTCCTCTTATGACATTTAAAGGGATTCACCCCAACTTGGATTGACCATAGTCAATTCTATCCCCGTACATTAACTATCGAAGGAAATCATGATCGCATCAAAGAGTTTAGGAAAGAAGCAAGATACATTTTCAAAAGTGGTTTTGCTCTTTAGTGCAATCAAGTTTTCGTCCATACTTAATGTAACCTGAACTCTCAACATGATCCTATGGTTGAATCGGTTTCAAGAATATAAAACGGTCGCCCACAGTTCCTTCGAATCGTCACTGATGCCCACCTGTTGTTCCGGTACGGCGTCTGTAGCCCTCTGCTCGTGTTGTGCGTTCTAATGAAACGAGAAGGCTAGAAGTGTGGGTCGACGGGGACGCTTCCCCTACCTCTACCAGCCATGATTCTGCGAAATATGCACAAAGCATTGAGTTGATCATCAGGCTCAATGTCTAATAGCATATTAAGAGGAATCACACTTAGAAGATGTAAGAGACTCTGGAATTCTAAGCCCGACTAGGTCGAACTGCTCTGATACCAATTGTAACACCCCGATAATTTCTAACTTGTAGAAACTACCGAAATGCACTACTGGCATACATCAGAGTAACTTTCCTTTTAAAATATTGAACACATTCTACACTTCGATGAAACTCATCAAACGCACTTACATATCTGAACATAATATAATCAAAGTCGGTCCTCACATAACTCAAACTAGTGTTCAATACTCAAAACCGAAAGTCTGCGGAAGCGATTTACAACTTCATGACATAAGTCGTACAATCGTATATCTAAGGTACCGAATACAAATATACAGAGATACAAAGGAAACTGAAATACAAAGATACATAACATGACAAAAGGAATGTCGTCAGCAATTCTTCAAGCGTCTCCATAGCCGTGCCTCACGGTCTTCAACTTTCCCTGCTTAACTGAAAAACAACAACAATGGATTGGGTGAGACAACTTGTCTCAGTGAGTTCTATCGAGACCCCTTACTAACTCTCTCGGTTCAATTATGCTTGATTTCATGAATCGTAGCCCTTAAGTCGACTACGGGGAACATACAACGTGTACTCGTGGCCCTTCCAAGCGACACACAAGGCACACACAATGACAATGATTCTTAGCATATCACCGGGTCTTATTTTAAAGATTCCGGCAAACCCGGTCCCCGACCATTTCTACTACCTTAGGGACAACAATGCAGTGGGCCTAGGGGATAAGGCTCATGACTTCCTCTCCCACTAGTACGCTAATCCGTGAACAGGGTCGTCACCCCAGAAATGATGTATATAATATATACCATGAACAATGAGCAGTGAACAGTGAATGATGAGCAATAACCAATGAGCTTACGCTTAACAGTGAACTTGCACTTAACTTAGTCTTGTACTAACATAATCTTACTATTAGGTGATCTCACTCGTGGTTGCTAAGTCTGTTAATCTGACTTATACATATATACAATCAATCCACACACATTCCATGTGCCCGCATTGGGCCATCAATCATCGACATACATTACCCGCATTGGGCCTTCAACAAAACCGTGGACCACAGGGGCCATTAGCAAAACCATGGACCACAATGGCCGTTAATAAAACCATGGACCACAAGGGCCGTTAATAAAATCGTGGACCACAAGGGCCGTTTTATAAAACCGTGGACCGCAAGGGCCGTATATAAAATAAACATAATCATGGAATTATACAGTATAAATTATATATATAGGTAGGTCTTTGAAATAGCTTTAAAACGCATCTGAGAACACCTCAATCGGGTTCCCGGATCAAAAGTTATTGCGAAAACAAGTTTAGGGTATTTTGCTGAAAAACTGCAAAGCGTCGCGACGCGAACTGGATTCCGTCGCGACGCGAAAAATGACAGAAAGTTTTGCGTTGCAAAAATTAAGGGAGGTCGCGACGCGATGGCCACGGGCCGCGACGCGAAATTACACAGAATTTTACCCTAACTTGTGATGCTCATATCTTGAGCTACACAATTCCAAATTCAACCAAATCAAGACCAAATTGACGAGCATTCAGTCTAGTTTCTAAAACAATTGACCATATAATTTCTGGATACCTATATCATTCCCAGATGCTCAGAAACCGAACCTATTCTCAAACTGTCTCCAGAATTCTACCCTAACTTGTGATGCACATATCTTGAGCTACACAAGTCTAAATGCAACCATTCCAAAGCCAAACTGACAAGTATTCAATCTAGTTTCTAAAAAGGTGAGTTATCTAATTTTTGAACCGGTAAAACAGTACCAGTTATCAAAAAACCGAACCTATCCAGAATGGCTCTACATAGTGAATTTAGCAGCACATTATAAACATTCAAACAACAACCAATCCAACCATCCATTCCAGCAGTCAATACACATTGATTAACATACCAATCATGCAATTCAAATCATAGTTTCAGCCAAACGAATCGAACGGTTCTATGACTTAAAAACGACATTTTCGCAAAACGGTTTTTAACGATGATTTTCACAAAACGAAAGACCGACTGAGAAAGCATGACCAATATTCTGAAATTAATTCCCTAGTGAGTATAGAACTCACCTAATGTGATGAAAATCACACAATCACGAATCCCTCGGTTGACACGGCGACGAACTCTACGAACGGTCCTCGAATTCGCTCCAAGGTATCACGAACTTTCCTAGGATTCGCTTCTGACTTTGAGACAGCAACCACACAAGATTCTAGCTACTGAAAACTATACCTTGACCCACATGCAACTCTTCTAACCACTTCCAAAGCACTAAGGAAACCCAACTAAGCCATGAAACCTCTATTTCTTCATCAATGGAGGTGTTTGGGTAAGTGGAGCTTGGCTTGTCCTCCAATGGTGATTTTATGGTGGAGGAGGGGGATGATTTCGAAATGGTGATCAATGGAAAGAGAAGGGTGTGCTGATTCTGAATATGCTAATGGATTAAACATGCAAGGGACTTTGAGCAAAACCCCTCTTCTCTTCTTCCCTCTCAAACTCACGCCCTCTCTACTCTCTCAATCCCCTATGTTTGTGTTTCTGAAAAAAAGAATAGAATGGAGGTGCTGATGTGTGTGTGGGTTCAGCTGGGGGGTTTTAAGTGGAAAAGGAAAAGACCATACTATCCTTCAGCCACTAACTCCCTAATTCTAACTAACACATGACTTAATGTAGTTAACTTAACTTAACAATCACTCACACAAGCATAACAAGTCATCAAATCTAACATTTCATTTCTTAACATCACACACATTGAAAATGCCAAGAATGAATCAATTAGGACATCTAGTCATTCGATTAATTAATTACTTAAACCACGACCGCTATTCCAACATCAACCGATGAAACCTCTAAAATTAGGGGATGTTACAATCACCCCAACTTTTAGAAATTTTGTCCTCAAAATCGTCCAAGCTACCCAATGAACATACTCCTGAAGCTTCCTGTACCTTCATTCCACTTCAGGATTTAAACCCTAACTCCTCTTATGACATTTAAAGGGATTCACCCGAACTTGGATTGACCATAGTCAATTCTATCCCCGTACATTAACTATCGAAGGAAATCATGATCGCATCAAAGAGTTTAGGAAACAAGCAAGATACATTTTCAAAAGTGGTTTTGCTCTTTAGTGCAATCAAGTTTTCGTCCATACTTAATGTAACCTGAACTCTCAACATGATCCTATGGTTGAATCGGTTTCAAGAATATAAAACGGTCGCCCACAGTTCCTTCGAATCGTCACTGATGCCCACCTGTTGTTCCGGTACGGCGTCTGTAGTCCTCTGCTCGTGTTGTGCGTTCTAATGAAACGAGAAGGCTAGAAGTGTGGGTCGACGGGGACGCTTCCCCTACCTCTACCAGCCATGATTCTGCGAAATATGCACAAAGCATTGAGTTGATCATCAGGCTCAATGTCTAATAGCATATTAAGAGGAATCACACTTAGAAGATGTAAGAGACTCTGGAATTCTAAGCCCGACTAGGTCGAACTGCTCTGATACCAATTGTAACACCCCGATAATTTCTAACTTGTAGAAACTACCGAAATGCACTACTGGCATACATCAGAGTAACTTTCCTTTTAAAATATTGAACACATTCTACACTTCGATGAAACTCATCAAACGCACTTACATATCTGAACATAATATAATCAAAGTCGGTCCTCACATAACTCAAACTAGTGTTCAATACTCAAAACCGAAAGTCTGCGGAAGCGATTTACAACTTCATGACATAAGTCGTACAATCGTATATCTAAGGTACCGAATACAAATATACAGAGATACAAAGGAAACTGAAATACAAAGATACATAACATGACAAAAGGAATGTCGTCAGCAATTCTTCAAGCGTCTCCATAGCCGTGCCTCACGGTCTTCAACTTTCCCTGCTTAACTGAAAAACAACAACAATGGATTGGGTGAGACAACTTGTCTCAGTGAGTTCTATCGAGACCCCTTACTAACTCTCTCGGTTCAATTATGCTTGATTTCATGAATCGTAGCCCTTAAGTCGACTACGGGGAACATGCAACGTGTACTCGTGGCCCTTCCAAGCGACACACAAGGCACACACAATGACAATGATTCTTAGCATATCACCGGGTCTTATTTTAAAGATTCCGGCAAACCCGGTCCCCGGCCATTTCTACTACCTTAGGGACAACAATGCAGTGGGCCTAGGGGATAAGGCTCATGACTTCCTCTCCCACTAGTACGCTAATCCGTGAACAGGGTCGTCACCCCAGAAATGATGTATATAATATATACCATGAACAATGAGCAGTGAACAGTGAATGACGAGCAATAACCAATGAGCTTACGCTTAACAGTGAACTTGCACTTAACTTAGTCTTGTACTAACATAATCTTACTATTAGGTGATCTCACTCGTGGTTGCTAAGTTTGTTAATCTGACTTATACATATATACAATCAATCCACACACATTCCATGTGCCCGCATTGGGCCGTCAATCATCGACATACATTACCCGCATTGGGCCTTCAACAAAACCGTGGACCACAGGGGCCATTAGCAAAACCATGGACCACAAGGGCCGTTAATAAAACCATGGACCACAAGGGCCGTTAATAAAACCGTGGACCACAAGGGCCGTTTTATAAAACCGTGGACCGCAAGGGCCGTTTATAAAATAAACATAATCATGGAATTATACAGTATAAATTATATATATAGGTAGGTCTTTGAAATAGCTTTAAAACGCATCTGAGAACATCTCAATCGGGTTCCCGGATCAAAAGTTATTGCGAAAACAAGTTTAGGGTATTTTGCTGAAAAACTGCAAAGCGTCGCGACGCGAACTGGATTCCGTCGCGACGCGAAAAATGACAGAAAGTTTTGCGTTGCAAAAATTAAGGGAGGTCGCGACGCGATGGCCACGGGCCGCAACGCGACATTACACAGAATTTTACCCTAACTTGTGATGCTCATATCTTGAGCTACACAATTTCAAATTCAACCAAATCAAGACCAAATTGACGAGCATTCAGTCTAGTTTCTAAAACAATTGACCATATAATTTCTGGATACCTATATCATTCCCAGATGCTCAGAAACCGAACCTATTCTCAAACTGTCTCCAGAGTTCTACCCTAACTTGTGATGCACATATCTTGAGCTACACAAGTCCAAATGCAACCATTCCAAAGCCAAACTGACAAGTATTCAATCTAGTTTCTAAAAAGGTGAGTTATCTAATTTTTGAACCAGTAAAACAGTACCAGTTATCATAAAATCGAACCTATCCAGAATGGCTCTACATAGTGAATTTAGCAGCACATTATAAACATTCAAACAGCAACCAATCCAACCATCCATTCCAGCAGTCAATACACATTGATTAACATACCAATCATGCAATTCAAATCATAGTTTCAGCCAAACGAATCGAACGGTTCTATGACTTAAAAACGACATTTTCGCAAAACGGTTTTTTAACGATGATTTTCACAAAACGAAAGACCGACTGAGAAAGCATGACCAATATTCTGAAATTAATTCCCTAGTGAGTATAGAACTCACCTAATGTGATGAAAATCACACAATCACGAATCCCTCGGTTGACACGGCGACGAACTCTACGAACGGTCCTCGAATTCGCTCCAAGGTATCACGAACTTTCCTAGGATTCGCTTCTGACTTTGAGACAGCAACCACACAAGATTCTAGCTACTGAAAACTATACCTTGACCCACATGCAACTCTTCTAACCACTTCCAAAGCACTAAGGAAACCCAACTAAGCCATGAAACCTCTATTTCTTCATCAATGGAGGTGTTTGGGTAAGTGGAGCTTGGCTTGTCCTCCAATGGTGATTTTATGGTGGAGGAGGGGGATGATTTCGAAATGGTGATCAATGGAAAGAGAAGGGTGTGCTGATTCTGAATATGCTAATGGATTAAACATGCAAGGGACTTTGAGCAAAACCCCTCTTCTCTTCTTCCCTCTCAAACTCACGCCCTCTCTACTCTCTCAATCCCCTATGTTTGTGTTTCTGAAAAAAAGAATAGAATGGAGGTGCTGATGTGTGTGTGGGTTCAGCTGGGGGGTTTTAAGTGGAAAAGGAAAAGACCATACTACCCTTCAGCCACTAACTCCCTAATTCTAACTAACACATGACTTAATGTAGTTAACTTAACTTAACAATCACTCACACAAGCATAACAAGTCATCAAATCTAACATTTCATTTCCTAACATCACACACATTGAAAATGCCAAGAATGAATCAATTAGGACATCTAGTCATTCGATTAATTAATTACTTAAACCACGACCGCTATTCCAACATCAACCGATGAAACCTCTAAAATTAGGGGATGTTACAATCACCCCAACTTTTAGAAATTTTGTCCTCAAAATCGTCCAAGCTACCCAATGAACATAGTCCTGAAGCTTCCTGTACCTTCATTCCACTTCAGGATTTAAACCCTAACTCCTCTTATGACATTTAAAGGGATTCACCCGAACTTGGATTGACCATAGTCAATTCTATCCCCGTACATTAACTATCGAAGGAAATCATGATCGCATCAAAGAGTTTAGGAAAGAAGCAAGATACATTTTCAAAAGTGGTTTTGCTCTTTAGTGCAATCAAGTTTTCGTCCATACTTAATGTAACCTGAACTCTCAACATGATCCTATGGTTGAATCGGTTTCAAGAATATAAAACGGTCGCCCACAGTTCCTTCGAATCGTTACTGATGCCCACCTGTTGTTCCGGTACGGCGTCTGTAGCCCTCTGCTCGTGTTGTGCGTTCTAATGAAACGAGAAGGCTAGAAGTGTGGGTCGACGGGGACGCTTCCCCTACCTCTACCAGCTATGATTCTGCGAAATATGCACAAAGCATTGAGTTGATCAGGCTCAATGTCTAATAGCATATTAAGAGGAATCACACTTAGAAGATGTAAGAGACTCTGGAATTCTAAGCCCGACTAGGTCGAACTGCTCTGATACCAATTGTAACATCCCGATAATTTCTAACTTGTAGAAACTACCGAAATGCACTACTGGCATACATCAGAGTAACTTTCCTTTTAAAATATTGAACACATCCTACACTTCGATGAAACTCATCAAACGCACTTACATATCTGAACATAATATAATCAAAGTCGGTCCTCACATAACTCAAACTAGTGTTCAATACTCAAAACCGAAAGTCTGCGGAAGCGATTTACAACTTCATGACATAAGTCGTACAATCGTATATCTAAGGTACCGAATACAAATATACAGAGATACAAAGGAAACTGAAATACAAAGATACATAACATGACAAAAGGAATGTCGTCAGCAATTCTTCAAGCGTCTCCATAGCCGTGCCTCACGGTCTTCAACTTTCCCTGCTTAACTGAAAAACAACAACAATGGATTGGGTGAGACAACTTGTCTCAGTGAGTTCTATCGAGACCCCTTACTAACTCTCTCGGTTCAATTATGCTTGATTTCATGAATCGTAGCCCTTAAGTCGACTACGGGGAACATACAACGTGTACTCGTGGCCCTTCCAAGCGACACACAAGGCACACACAATGACAATGATTCTTAGCATATCACCGGGTCTTATTTTAAAGATTCCGACAAACCCGGTCCCCGGCCATTTCTACTACCTTAGGGACAACAATGCAGTGGGCCTAGGGGATAAGGCTCATGACTTCCTCTCCCACTAGTACGCTAATCCGTGAACAGGGTCGTCACCCCAGAAATGATGTATATAATATATACCATGAACAATGAGCAGTGAACAGTGAACGATGAGCAATAACCAATGAGCTTACGCTTAACAGTGAACTTGCACTTAACTTAGTCTTGTACTAACATAATCTTACTATTAGGTGATCTCACTCGTGGTTGCTAAGTTTGTTAATCTGACTTATACATATATACAATCAATCCACACACATTCCATGTGCCCGCATTGGGCCGTCAATCATCGACATACATTACCCGCATTGGGCCTTCAACAAAACCGTGGACCACAGGGGCCATTAGCAAAACCATGGACCACAAGGGCCGTTAATAAAACCATGGACCATAAGGGCCGTTAATAAAATCGTGGACCACAAGGGCCGTTTTATAAAACCGTGGACCGCAAGGGCCGTTTATAAAATAAACATAATCATGGAATTATACAGTATAAATTATATATATAGGTAGGTCTTTGAAATAGCTTTAAAACGCATCTGAGAACACCTCAATCGGGTTCCCGGATCAAAAGTTATTGCGAAAACAAGTTTAGGGTATTTTGCTGAAAAACTGCAAAGCGTCGCGACGCGAACTGGATTCCGTCGCGACGCGAAAAATGACAGAAAGTTTTGCGTTGCAAAAATTAAGGGGAGGTCGCGACGCGATGGCCACGGGCCGCGACGCGAAATTACACAGAATTTTACCCTAACTTGTGATGCTCATATCTTGAGCTACACATTTCCAAATTCAACCAAATCAAGACCAAATTGACGAGCATTCAGTCTAGTTTCTAAAACAATTGACCATATAATTTCTGGATACCTATATCATTCCCAGATGCTCAGAAACCGAACCTATTCTCAAACTCTCTCCAGAATTCTACCCTAACTTGTGTTGCTCATATCTTGAGCTACACAAGTCCAAATGCAACCATTCCAAAGCCAAACTGACAAGTATTCAATCTAATTTCTAAAAAGGTGAGTTATCTAATTTTTGAACCGGTAAAACAGTACCAGTTATCATAAAACCGAACCTATCCAGAATGGCTCTACATAGTGAATTTAGCAGCACATTATAAACATTCAAACAGCAACCAATCCAACCATCCATTCCAGCAGTCAATACACATTGATTAACATACCAATCATGCAATTCAAATCATAGTTTCAGCCAAACGAATCGAACGGTTCTATGACTTAAAAACGACATTTTCGCAAAACGGTTTTTAACGATGATTTTCACAAAACGAAAGACCGACTGAGAAAGCATGACCAATATTCTGAAATTAATTCCCTAGTGAGTATAGAACTCACCTAATGTGATGAAAATCACACAATCACGAATCCCTCGGTTGACACGGCGACGAACTCTACGAACGGTCCTCGAATTCGCTCCAAGGTATCACGAACTTTCCTAGGATTCGCTTCTGACTTTGAGACAGCAACCACACAAGATTCTAGCTACTGAAAACTATACCTTGACCCACATGCAACTCTTCTAACCACTTCCAAAGCACTAAGGAAACCCAACTAAGCCATGAAACCTCTATTTCTTCATCAATGGAGGTGTTTGGGTAAGTGGAGCTTGGCTTGTCCTCCAATGGTGATTTTATGGTGGAGGAGGGGGATGATTTCGAAATGGTGATCAATGGAAAGAGAAGGGTGTGCTGATTCTGAATATGCTAATGGATTAAACATGCAAGGGACTTTGAGCAAAACCCCTCTTCTCTTCTTCCCTCTCAAACTCACGCCCTCTCTACTCTCTCAATCCCCTATGTTTGTGTTTCTGAAAAAAAGAATAGAATGGAGGTGCTGATGTGTGTGTGGGTTCAGCTGGGGGGTTTTAAGTGGAAAAGGAAAAGACCATACTACCCTTCAGCCACTAACTCCCTAATTCTAACTAACACATGACTTAATGTAGTTAACTTAACTTAACAATCACTCACACAAGCATAACAAGTCATCAAATCTAACATTTCATTTCCTAACATCACACACATTGAAAATGCCAAGAATGAATCAATTAGGACATCTAGTCATTCGATTAATTATTTACTTAAACCACGACCGCTATTCCAACATCAACCGATGAAACCTCTAAAATTAGGGGATGTTACAATCACCCCAACTTTTAGAAATTTTGTCCTCAAAATCGTCCAAGCTACCCAATGAACATAGTCCTGAAGCTTCCTGTACCTTCATTCCACTTCAGGATTTAAACCCTAACTCCTCTTATGACATTTAAAGGGATTCACCCGAACTTGGATTGACCATAGTCAATTCTATCCCCGTACATTAACTATCGAAGGAAATCATGATCGCATCAAAGAGTTTAGGAAAGAAGCAAGATACATTTTCAAAAGTGGTTTTGCTCTTTAGTGCAATCAAGTTTTCGTCCATACTTAATGTAACCTGAACTCTCAACATGATCCTATGGTTGAATCGGTTTCAAGAATATAAAACGGTCGCCCACAGTTCCTTCGAATCGTCACTGATGCCCACCTGTTGTTCCGGTACGGCGTCTGTAGCCCTCTGCTCGTGTTGTGCGTTCTAATGAAACGAGAAGCCTAGAAGTGTGGGTCGACAGGGACGCTTCCCCTACCTCTACCAGCTATGATTCTGCGAAATATGCACAAAGCATTGAGTTGATCAGGCTCAATGTCTAATAGCATATTAAGAGGAATCACACTTAGAAGATGTAAGAGACTCTGGAATTCTAAGCCCGACTAGGTCGAACTGCTCTGATACCAATTGTAACACCCCGATAATTTCTAACTTGTAGAAACTACCGAAATGCACTACTGGCATACATCAGAGTAACTTTCCTTTTAAAATATTGAACACATTCTACACTTCGATGAAACTCATCAAACGCACTTACATATCTGAACATAATATAATCAAAGTCGGTCCTCACATAACTCAAACTAGTGTTCAATACTCAAAACCGAAAGTCTGCGGAAGCGATTTACAACTTCATGACATAAGTCGTACAATCGTATATCTAAGGTACCGAATACAAATATACAGAGATACAAAGGAAACTGAAATACAAAGATACATAACATGACAAAAGGAATGTCGTCAGAAATTCTTCAAGCGTCTCCATAGCCGTGCCTCACGGTCTTCAACTTTCCCTGCTTAACTGAAAAACAACAACAATGGATTGGGTGAGACAACTTGTCTCAGTGAGTTCTATCGAGACCCCTTACTAACTCTCTCGGTTCAATTATGCTTGATTTCATGAATCGTAGCCCTTAAGTCGACTACGGGGAACATACAACGTGTACTCGTGGCCCTTCCAAGCGACACACAAGGCACACACAATGACAATGATTCTTAGCATATCACCGGGTCTTATTTTAAAGATTCCGGCAAACCCGGTCCCCGGCCATTTCTACTACCTTAGGGACAACAATGCAGTGGGCCTAGGGGATAAGGCTCATGACTTCCTCTCCCACTAGTACGCTAATCCGTGAACAGGGTCGTCACCCCAGAAATGATGTATATAATATATACCATGAACAATGAGCAGTGAACAGTGAACGATGAGCAATAACCAATGAGCTTACGCTTAACAGTGAACTTGCACTTAACTTAGTCTTGTACTAACATAATCTTACTATTAGGTGATCTCACTCGTGGTTGCTAAGTTTGTTAATCTGACTTATACATATATACAATCAATCCACACACATTCCATGTGCCCGCATTGGGCCGTCAATCATCGACATACATTACCCGCATTGGGCCTTCAACAAAACCGTGGACCACAGGGGCCATTAGCAAAACCATGGACCACAAGGGCCGTTAATAAAACCATGGACCACAAGGGCCGTTAATAAAACCGTGGACTACAAGGGCCGTTTTATAAAACCGTGGACCGCAAGGGCCGTTTATAAAATAAACATAATCCTGGAATTATACAGTATAAATTATATATATAGGTAGGTCTTTGAAATAGCTTTAAAACGCATCTGAGAACATCTCAATCGGGTTCCCGGATCAAAAGTTATTGCGAAAACAAGTTTAGGGTATTTTGCTGAAAAACTGCAAAGCGTCGCGACGCGAACTGGATTCCGTCGCGACGCGAAAAATGGCAGAAAGTTTTGCGTTGCAAAAATTAAGGGAGGTCGCGACGCGATGGCCACGGGCCGCGACGCGAAATTACACAGAATTTTACCCTAACTTGTGATGCTCATATCTTGAGCTACACAATTCCAAATTCAACCAAATCAAGACCAAATTGACGAGCATTCAGTCTAGTTTCTAAAACAATTGACCATATAATTTCTGGATACCTATATCATTCCCAGATGCTCAGAAACCGAACCTATTCTCAAACTGTCTCCAGAATTCTACCCTAACTTGTGATGCTCATATCTTGAGCTACACAAGTCCAAATGCAACCATTCCAAAGCCAAACTGACAAGTATTCAATCTAGTTTCTAAAAAGGTGAGTTATCTAATTTTTGAACCGGTAAAACAGTACCAGTTATCATAAAACCGAACCTATCCAGAATGGCTCTACATAGTGAATTTAGCAGCACATTATAAACATTCAAACAGCAACCAATCCAACCATCCATTCCAGCAGTCAATACACATTGATTAACATACCAATCATGCAATTCAAATCATAGTTTCAGCCAAACGAATCGAACGGTTCTATGACTTAAAAACGACATTTTCGCAAAACGGTTTTTAACGATGATTTTCACAAAACGAAAGACCGACTGAGAAAGCATGACCAATATTCTGAAATTAATTCCCTAGTGAGTATAGAACTCACCTAATGTGATGAAAATCACACAATCACGAATCCCTCGGTTGACACGGCGACGAACTCTACGAACGGTCCTCGAATTCGCTCCAAGGTATCACGAACTTTCCTAGGATTCGCTTCTGACTTTGAGACAGCAACCACACAAGATTCTAGCTACTGAAAACTATACCTTGACCCACATGCAACTCTTCTAACCACTTCCAAAGCACTAAGGAAACCCAACTAAGCCATGAAACCTCTATTTCTTCATCAATGGAGGTGTTTGGGTAAGTGGAGCTTGGCTTGTCCTCCAATGGTGATTTTATGGTGGAGGAGGGGGATGATTTCGAAATGGTGATCAATGGAAAGAGAAGGGTGTGCTGATTCTGAATATGCTAATGGATTAAACATGCAAGGGACTTTGAGCAAAACCCCTCTTCTCTTCTTCCCTCTCAAACTCACGCCCTCTCTACTCTCTCAATCCCCTATGTTTGTGTTTCTGAAAAAAAGAATAGAATGGAGGTGCTGATGTGTGTGTGGGTTCAGCTGGGGGGTTTTAAGTGGAAAAGGAAAAGACCATACTACCCTTCAGCCACTAACTCCCTAATTCTAACTAACACATGACTTAATGTAGTTAACTTAACTTAACAATCACTCACACAAGCATAACAAGTCATCAAATCTAACATTTCATTTCCTAACATCACACACATTGAAAATGCCAAGAATGAATCAATTAGGACATCTAGTCATTCGATTAATTATTTACTTAAACCACGACCGCTATTCCAACATCAACCGATGAAACCTCTAAAATTAGGGGATGTTACAATCACCCCAACTTTTAGAAATTTTGTCCTCAAAATCGTCCAAGCTACCCAATGAACATAGTCCTGAAGCTTCCTGTACCTTCATTCCACTTCAGGATTTAAACCCTAACTCCTCTTATGACATTTAAAGGGATTCACCCGAACTTGGATTGACCATAGTCAATTCTATCCCCGTACATTAACTATCGAAGGAAATCATGATCGCATCAAAGAGTTTAGGAAAGAAGCAAGATACATTTTCAAAAGTGGTTTTGCTCTTTAGTGCAATCAAGTTTTCGTCCATACTTAATGTAACCTGAACTCTCAACATGATCCTATGGTTGAATCGGTTTCAAGAATATAAAACGGTCGCCCACAGTTCCTTCGAATCGTCACTGATGCCCACCTGTTGTTCCGGTACGGCGTCTGTAGCCCTCTGCTCGTGTTGTGCGTTCTAATGAAACGAGAAGCCTAGAAGTGTGGGTCGACAGGGACGCTTCCCCTACCTCTACCAGCTATGATTCTGCGAAATATGCACAAAGCATTGAGTTGATCAGGCTCAATGTCTAATAGCATATTAAGAGGAATCACACTTAGAAGATGTAAGAGACTCTGGAATTCTAAGCCCGACTAGGTCGAACTGCTCTGATACCAATTGTAACACCCCGATAATTTCTAACTTGTAGAAACTACCGAAATGCACTACTGGCATACATCAGAGTAACTTTCCTTTTAAAATATTGAACACATTCTACACTTCGATGAAACTCATCAAACGCACTTACATATCTGAACATAATATAATCAAAGTCGGTCCTCACATAACTCAAACTAGTGTTCAATACTCAAAACCGAAAGTCTGCGGAAGCGATTTACAACTTCATGACATAAGTCGTACAATCGTATATCTAAGGTACCGAATACAAATATACAGAGATACAAAGGAAACTGAAATACAAAGATACATAACATGACAAAAGGAATGTCGTCAGAAATTCTTCAAGCGTCTCCATAGCCGTGCCTCACGGTCTTCAACTTTCCCTGCTTAACTGAAAAACAACAACAATGGATTGGGTGAGACAACTTGTCTCAGTGAGTTCTATCGAGACCCCTTACTAACTCTCTCGGTTCAATTATGCTTGATTTCATGAATCGTAGCCCTTAAGTCGACTACGGGGAACATACAACGTGTACTCGTGGCCCTTCCAAGCGACACACAAGGCACACACAATGACAATGATTCTTAGCATATCACCGGGTCTTATTTTAAAGATTCCGGCAAACCCGGTCCCCGGCCATTTCTACTACCTTAGGGACAACAATGCAGTGGGCCTAGGGGATAAGGCTCATGACTTCCTCTCCCACTAGTACGCTAATCCGTGAACAGGGTCGTCACCCCAGAAATGATGTATATAATATATACCATGAACAATGAGCAGTGAACAGTGAACGATGAGCAATAACCAATGAGCTTACGCTTAACAGTGAACTTGCACTTAACTTAGTCTTGTACTAACATAATCTTACTATTAGGTGATCTCACTCGTGGTTGCTAAGTTTGTTAATCTGACTTATACATATATACAATCAATCCACACACATTCCATGTGCCCGCATTGGGCCGTCAATCATCGACATACATTACCCGCATTGGGCCTTCAACAAAACCGTGGACCACAGGGGCCATTAGCAAAACCATGGACCACAAGGGCCGTTAATAAAACCATGGACCACAAGGGCCGTTAATAAAACCGTGGACTACAAGGGCCGTTTTATAAAACCGTGGACCGCAAGGGCCGTTTATAAAATAAACATAATCCTGGAATTATACAGTATAAATTATATATATAGGTAGGTCTTTGAAATAGCTTTAAAACGCATCTGAGAACATCTCAATCGGGTTCCCGGATCAAAAGTTATTGCGAAAACAAGTTTAGGGTATTTTGCTGAAAAACTGCAAAGCGTCGCGACGCGAACTGGATTCCGTCGCGACGCGAAAAATGGCAGAAAGTTTTGCGTTGCAAAAATTAAGGGAGGTCGCGACGCGATGGCCACGGGCCGCGACGCGAAATTACACAGAATTTTACCCTAACTTGTGATGCTCATATCTTGAGCTACACAATTCCAAATTCAACCAAATCAAGACCAAATTGACGAGCATTCAGTCTAGTTTCTAAAACAATTGACCATATAATTTCTGGATACCTATATCATTCCCAGATGCTCAGAAACCGAACCTATTCTCAAACTGTCTCCAGAATTCTACCCTAACTTGTGATGCTCATATCTTGAGCTACACAAGTCCAAATGCAACCATTCCAAAGCCAAACTGACAAGTATTCAATCTAGTTTCTAAAAAGGTGAGTTATCTAATTTTTGAACCGGTAAAAAAGTACCAGTTATCATAAAACCGAACCTATCCAGAATGGCTCTACATAGTGAATTTAGCAGCACATTATAAACATTCAAACAGCAACCAATCCAACCATCCATTCCAGTAGTCAATACACATTGATTAACATACCAATCATGCAATTCAAATCATAGTTTCAGCCAAACGAATCGAACGGTTCTATGACTTAAAAACGACATTTTCGCAAAACGGTTTTTAACGATGATTTTCACAAAACGAAAGACCGACTGAGAAAGCATGACCAATATTCTGAAATTAATTCCCTAGTGAGTATAGAACTCACCTAATGTGATGAAAATCACACAATCACGAATCCCTCGGTTGACACGGCGACGAACTCTACGAACGGTCCTCGAATTCGCTCCAAGGTATCACGAACTTTCCTAGGATTCGCTTCTGACTTTGAGACAGCAACCACACAAGATTCTAGCTACTGAAAACTATACCTTGACCCACATGCAACTCTTCTAACCACTTCCAAAGCACTAAGGAAACCCAACTAAGCCATGAAACCTCTATTTCTTCATCAATGGAGGTGTTTGGGTAAGTGGAGCTTGGCTTGTCCTCCAATGGTGATTTTATGGTGGAGGAGGGGGATGATTTCGAAATGGTGATCAATGGAAAGAGAAGGGTGTGCTGATTCTGAATATGCTAATGGATTAAACATGCAAGGGACTTTGAGCAAAACCCCTCTTCTCTTCTTCCCTCTCAAACTCACGCCCTCTCTACTCTCTCAATCCCCTATGTTTGTGTTTCTGAAAAAAAGAATAGAATGGAGGTGCTGATGTGTGTGTGGGTTCAGCTGGGGGGTTTTAAGTGGAAAAGGAAAAGACCATACTACCCTTCAGCCACTAACTCCCTAATTCTAACTAACACATGACTTAATGTAGTTAACTTAACTTAACAATCACTCACACAAGCATAACAAGTCATCAAATCTAACATTTCATTTCCTAACATCACACACATTGAAAATGCCAAGAATGAATCAATTAGGACATCTAGTCATTCGATTAATTAATTACTTAAACCACGACCGCTATTCCAACATCAACCGATGAAACCTCTAAAATTAGGGGATGTTACAATCACCCCAACTTTTAGAAATTTTGTCCTCAAAATCGTCCAAGCTACCCAATGAACATAGTCCTGAAGCTTCCTGTACCTTCATTCCACTTCAGGATTTAAACCCTAACTCCTCTTATGACATTTAAAGGGATTCACCCGAACTTGGATTGACCATAGTCAATTCTATCCCCGTACATTAACTATCGAAGGAAATCATGATCGCATCAAAGAGTTTAGGAAAGAAGCAAGATACATTTTCAAAAGTGGTTTTGCTCTTTAGTGCAATCAAGTTTTCGTCCATACTTTATGTAACCTGAACTCTCAACATGATCCTATGGTTGAATCGGTTTCAAGAATATAAAACGGTCGCCCACAGTTCCTTCGAATCGTCACTGATGCCCACCTGTTGTTCCGGTACGGCGTCTGTAGCCCTCTGCTCGTGTTGTGCGTTCTAATGAAACTAGAAGGCTAGAAGTGTGGGTCGACTGGGACGCTTCCCCTACCTCTACCAGCTATGATTCTGCGAAATATGCACAAAGCATTGAGTTGATCAGGCTCAATGTCTAATAGCATATTAAGAGGAATCACACTTAGAAGATGTAAGAGACTCTGGAATTCTAAGCCCGACTAGGTCGAACTGCTCTGATACCAATTGTAACACCCCGATAATTTCTAACTTGTAGAAACTACCGAAATGCACTACTGGCATACATCAGAGTAACTTTCCTTTTAAAATATTGAACACATTCTACACTTCGATGAAACTCATCAAACGCACTTACATATCTGAACATAATATAATCCAAGTCGGTCCTCACATAACTCAAACTAGTGTTCAATACTCAAAACCGAAAGTCTGCGGAAGCGATTTACAACTTCATGACATAAGTCGTACAATCGTATATCTAAGGTACCGAATACAAATATACAGAGATACAAAGGAAACTGAAATACAAAGATACATAACATGACAAAAGGAATGTCGTCAGAAATTCTTCAAGCGTCTCCATAGCCGTGACTCACGGTTTTCAACTTTCCCTGCTTAACTGAAAAACAACAACAATGGATTGGGTGAGACAACTTGTCTCAGTGAGTTCTATCGAGACCCCTTACTAACTCTCTCGGTTCAATTATGCTTGATTTCATGAATCGTAGCCCTTAATTCGACTACGGGGAACATACAACGTGTACTCGTGGCCCTTCCAAGCGACACACAAGGCACACACAATGACAATGATTCTTAGCATATCACCGGGTCTTATTTTAAAGATTCCGGCAAACCCGGTCCCCGGCCATTTCTACTACCTTAGGGACAACAATGCAGTGGGCCTAGGGGATAAGGCTCATGACTTCCTCTCCCACTAGTACGCTAATCCGTGAACAGGGTCGTCACCCCAGAAATGATGTATATAATATATACCATGAACAATGAGCAGTGAACAGTGAACGATGAGCAATAACCAATGAGCTTACGCTTAACAGTGAACTTGCACTTAACTTAGTCTTGGACTAACATAATCTTACTATTAGGTGATCTCACTCGTGGTTGCTAAGTTTGTTAATCTGACTTATACATATATACAATCAATCCACACACATTCCATGTGCCCGCATTGGGCCGTCAATCATCGACATACATTACCCGCATTGGGCCTTCAACAAAACCGTGGACCACAGGGGCCATTAGCAAAACCATGGACCACAAGGGCCGTTAATAAAACCATGGACCACAAGGGCCGTTAATAAAACCGTGGACCACAAGGGCCGTTTTATAAAACCGTGGACCGCAAGGGCCGTTTATAAAATAAACATAATCATGGAATTATACAGTATAAATTATATATATAGGTAGGTCTTTGAAATAGCTTTAAAACGCATCTGAGAACACCTCAATCGGGTTCCCGGATCAAAAGTTATTGCGAAAACAAGTTTAGGGTATTTTGCTGAAAAACTGCAAAGCGTCGCGACGCGAACTGGATTCCGTCGCGACGCGAAAAATGACAGAAAGTTTTGCGTTGCAAAAATTAAGGGAGGTCGCGACGCGATGGCCACGGGCCGCGACGCGAAATTACACAGAATTTTACCCTAACTTGTGATGCTCATATCTTGAGCTACACAATTCCAAATTCAACCAAATCAAGACCAAATTGACGAGCATTCAGTCTAGTTTCTAAAACAATTGATCATATAATTTCTGGATACCTATATCATTCCCAGATGCTCAGAAACCGAACCCATTCTCAAACTGTCTGCAGAATTCTACCCTAACTTGTGATGCTCATATCTTGAGCTACACAAGTCCAAATGCAACCATTCCAAAGCCAAACTGACAAGTATTCAATCTAGTTTCTAAAAAGGTGAGTTATCTAATTTTTGAACCGGTAAAACAGTCCCAGTTATCATAAAACCGAACCTATCCAGAATGGCTCTACATAGTGAATTTAGCAGCACATTATAAACATTCAAACAGCAACCAATCCAACCATCCATTCCAGCAGTCAATACACATTGATTAACATACCAATCATGCAATTCAAATCATAGTTTCAGCCAAACGAATCGAACGGTTCTATGACTTAAAAACGACATTTTCGCAAAACGGGTTTTAACGATGATTTTCACAAAACGAAAGACCGACTGAGAAAGCATGACCAATATTCTGAAATTAATTCCCTAGTGAGTATAGAACTCACCTAATGTGATGAAAATCACACAATCACGAATCCCTCGGTTGACACGGCGACGAACTCTACGAACGGTCCTCGAATTCGCTCCAAGGTATCACGAACTTTCCTAGGATTCGCTTCTGACTTTGAGACAGCAACCACACAAGATTCTAGCTACTGAAAACTATACCTTGACCCACATGCAACTCTTCTAACCACTTCCAAAGCACTAAGGAAACCCAACTAAGCCATGAAACCTCTATTTCTTCATCAATGGAGGTGTTTGGGTAAGTGGAGCTTGGCTTGTCCTCCAATGGTGATTTTATGGTGGAGGAGGGGGATGATTTCGAAATGGTGATCAATGGAAAGAGAAGGGTGTGCTGATTCTGAATATGCTAATAGATTAAACATGCAAGGGACTTTGAGCAAAACCCCTCTTCTCTTCTTCCCTCTCAAACTCACGCCCTCTCTACTCTCTCAATCCCCTATGTTTGTGTTTCTGAAAAAAAGAATAGAATGGAGGTGCTGATGTGTGTGTGGGTTCAGCTGGGGGGTTTTAAGTGGAAAAGGAAAAGACCATACTACCCTTCAGCCACTAACTCCCTAATTCTAACTAACACATGACTTAATGTAGTTAACTTAACTTAACAATCACTCACACAAGCATAACAAGTCATCAAATCTAACATTTCATTTCCTAACATCACACACATTGAAAATGCCAAGAATGAATCAATTAGGACATCTAGTCATTCGATTAATTAATTACTTAAACCACGACCGCTATTCCAACATCAACCGATGAAACCTCTAAAATTAGGGGATGTTACAGAACTGGTGGTATTCAACAACATTTATTCATTAGTTCGAGATATACCACTTGGGATTTTTTTTTGAAAAACAAGACAAGTTTAAGGTATCAGAACATCAAGTTAGATGTCAATGTCAGCTTAGAAAATCAGCTCCCTAGCAACTTTTGCTTGGGTCCTCCATTCACCAGACCGGGTCTCAAAGGAGTGGCTTTATACGATGGGCGTTCAAGAACTAATTTTTTTTCTTTTCTTGCATAAAGAAAAAATCTTTATTCTTTCTTTTCTCCTTTTTGTTTTTTTTTCTTTTCTAATACCTTTAACTTTTCTCGATACCCCAACAGAGACATTTCTCCAGTAACCACACATCTGATGAATGTCACCAAGAGAACCAGATTACTAGTTTCTCTTCAATCTTCCTTAAAAAGTACAAATACCAAAAAACTGTCTTGAAAGTCTCTGTGTGTGTGTGTGTAAACCCAAGAAGCAACAATAAACAAACACTTATATTTTATACCAACCAGACCACTTGGATGAATGTTATGAAACTTAGAATTACCCAAGAAAGACCTTAAAAATATGCTTTTAGAAATTTCACAAAGACTTGTTACACTAGGGGAGAAGACATCAACTCAAAACAAACTCAAGGCAAACGAAATAAACAGCAGATAAAAGAAAAGAAAAACTAGAGAAAGGGCAAGATACCCCCCCCCCCCCATCGTTGGACTACACATTGTCCTCAATGTAAGGGAAGTTAAAACACATGAGAGGGTAGGGAAAGCTCACATTGATTCGTCAAGAGGTGGTCGAGCACTATACTGACTATACAAAGTTGACATCATGGTGCTCAAATTGTTGAGCACTTGGCCTGGATGCCTCTTCTCTTCTTCATATTTGTTAAACCTTTGCTCCCATGAAGTCATTCTAGCTGAGGAACAAAGATGATCCTTAACCATTGGCTCAGGTTGTTGATGTGTGAATCGTGAGGGTTCGCCAGTTTCTTGCTCTTGCTTGAGTTCTTCTTCAATTGTTACTCTCCATATCTGAAAACAGGGTTTTGAACCTTTGTAGCTTTTGCTTGTGCAACAATATATCACCAATGTATTTTGGAATCACTAATGTATTTTGGTATGTTGACTACACCATTTTTTTAAAACTGAAATGCTAAACAGGATTCATCCATACCCAACTTATGGTCAACATTAATTGGGACTTGAGCTTATGGTTTGTTACACTACGCTTATCCTCGCATATTCTAAACAGCTTAAAAATTCCAAAGTAATCCTCTCATATGCTAGACATCTTAATGACATGAAGTTATCCCATCCAACATTATCAAACAAATCATTCACATTTTTTTCAATCCCTAATGTTTGGATAGTTGGTGTTCTGGACTGGGCCGCAGGCCACTGAAGCACAAGCGGCCAGCAAGGTTCATCAAGGAAATTAAGTACTCAACATGGTTGTCAAATGTAGTCCTGGTAAAGAAGGAAAATGGGAATTGGCGCATGTTCGTCGACTATACCGACCTCAACCGAGCTTGTCCTAAATACGCCTTCCTAGTACCCAGGGTGGACCGGTTAGTCGACAACGCGAGTGGTTATCGGTTACTCTCGTTTTTGGACGCATACTCGGGGTACAATCAGATCGCCATGCACCCACCAGATCGAGAAAAGACTGCGTTTATGACCGCAAGAGGAAACTATTGCTACCTGGTCATGCCCTTCGGGTTGAAGAACGCCGGGGCCACCTATCAGCGAATGATGAACAGAGTCTTTAAGGCTCAACTAGGCAAGACAGTCGAGGTGTACCTGGACGACATGATCATTAAAAGCAAGCAAGATACCAGCCATGTGGACGACCAGAGAGAAGTATTCGCGGAGGCCCGCCGAAATTCAATTAAACTCAACCCCGAAAAATGCACATTCGGAGTCCGGGCAGGCAAGTTCCTTGGGTTTTATTTAACAAAACGAGGAACTGAAGCGAACCCTGACAAATGCAGAGCGGTAACAGAGATGAAGTCTCCAACTCAGTTTTGATAAGCTTCTTAATTAAGCTTTCTGATTCATTAGTGATTTAATGAGTTCTCTTGAGTGATCTTATAGACATGAATAAACTACTCCAACTCAAGAAGAACATGTGCTATGAATTAGAACATCATAAGAAGAATGATTGAGTCTTAGAAGATACTTGCTAAGCTCAAAGAGGTGCTCAGAAGCTAACAAGAAAAGAGTTAACACTATGTGACCTAACATGATGCAAAGCAATACAAAGCAACATATGTCAACTAAGATATTCCTTGAAACACCCCGGTATATTTAACTTGTAAAAATACCAAAGCGTGCCAAAATATAAACATCAGAGATAATAATTTCCTGTTTAGACACTGAATACCATTATAAAATTTTGCTGAATTACAACATAACCATCTTATACACAAATAAGATCATACGGTACTCAGACCATAACTGTCAGCAACTATGGTAGTCAGAGTCATACAAGAAAGCGGAATGAAAGATAAACAAAACACTAATGCCATAGTGCTGTGATACATGGACAACAGAAGGAAATAAGCTTAAACATAAAACTAAGTCATCCTCCATCTCCCGGGGCCACCTACTCGTGCCTCTGAGGTTTCTTCTGTCCCTGTTTATCTGTAAAACAACAACATTTAAACAGTGAGATACAATCTCAGTGAGTTCTACCGAGACCCCCTACCTGCACTCTCGGTTCAATTATGCGATCGTTTGAACGTGACACCGACTGCGCGAACGCTAAGCTGCGGCTAATCTATGATAACTTGGTACGGCACCGACTGCGCGAACGCTAAGCTGCGATGAACCGCACTGTACGACACCGACTGCGCGAACGCTAAGCTGCGGTGTATCGCACAACAACAATTTAACATAACACTGACTGCGCGAACGCTAAGCTGCGGCGAACCCCATAACCAATAGTGTTTCCTAACGGCACGGAGCCTAGGGTAAGGGTTCATGACTACCCCGCCTAGTATGTCAACATGGGTCGTCACCCAAACTCGATATAATATATATATATATATATATATATATATATATATATCTACAATCACGTGAACCCATAGCTCATTTGTTATCAATAAATCATATCCGCACACGTATGCTATTGTTCGGTTTTTCGAAAGAATTTTATAAAACCCTTTTTAGAACATACCCAAAATCATGGCATTATAAGCCTAATATCATTATAGAAGGGTTAGGAAAGGATTAGGAGAGGATTGGAATCGAAACGGAATCATTTAGGGTAGTTTGAAAAATTTGGACAGAAGCACACGCACGGGTCGTGCCCCTGGGACGCACGGGTCGTGCGCCCTGCTAAACATTTTTAAAACTGAAATCGAACCAGGCGCACGGGTCATGCCCCTGCATGCACGGGTCGTGCGTCCTGTTAGAAAATTTTTAAACAATGAACCCGAGCCAGGCGCACGGGTCGTGCGCCCTGGACGCACGGGTCGTGCGTAATTGACAGCATTGCAAAAATAGCCATTTTCCTGAAAATTCGTTTTCCGTTTAATCCGAAACTCGCTCCGATCGATTCCTAACTCGAAAACAGATCATTCCAGACAATATACAAGTCCGATCAACACCAAACAATCAAGCAATTCAATCAAAAACTCAACGATTACGAATTTCATTAAAACGCGATATATTTCAAAATAACGTTTTCGACTCAAAATCTTTCGAAACTAAGTCACGCAATTTATTTCAAAACGGAATAAGCCTAAGCGTGAGTAAAACTCACCCTTGAAGCGAGAGCCGATATCGAACCGAATTTGCCGAGACGTCGAAATCACCGAATCGAACCCAAACAACACCAATTCGCTTCCAACTTCGATTCGAGCTCCCAAACGCGTTCCACCGCTCTTGGCTTTGATCCTAATCATGAATCAATCATCAATTCCAGCTTACAACTTGAGATTTCAACAAATCGATTCCCAAAATGTCTAGAAATTCGTAGGCCATGAGAAGGGGAAAAATTTGAGGGGAAGCTTACCAAGTTATAGGGTTTTGTAGAGGGAAGTGAGGGGATGATGGTGATGAAATTTGAGAGGGTGGGCTTCACACCTCTTCTTCCTTTCTCTTCTTCTTTCCTCTTCTTCTTTCTCTTCCTTTCTTCTCTTTTCTTCTCTTTTTCCTCTTCTGCGCGTATCTCTTCTTTCTTTCTTCTCTTTCATTCTTTTATTTTCTTTAATCACACACACACAACACATATTTAATTAATAAATAAGTGGTAGCGTGGTCCAATTACCATATTGATCCTAATCACTTATTTCGATTCCAAAACTTCCTTGACCCGTATTATCCGGTTAATGATCTAATGTCATTCAATGAATAATTTTAGTACTCAATAAATTTACCAGTTGAGTACCAAATTATTCCTATTGGGTTAACATCCAATTAATTCGTCTAATTATTTTGAGGATGTTACATTCTCCCCCACTTAAAAGAATTTTGTCCTCAAAATTAAACACAACGTACCTTAAGAAAACAAATACGGATACTGAGTACTCATATCATCCTCCAACTCCCAAGTAGCTTCCTCGACGGAAAAACCATCCCAAACCACCTTGACAATGGGAATTGACTTCGTCCGTAGCGTTCTCTCGCCACGTTCCATGATGTAATTTGGGTGAGGTTGGAAGGACAAGTCCGGTCGAAGGTCAATCGTTTCAAAATCTAACGGTTGACTTGGATCGGGAATGTACTTCCGCAACTGAGACACGTGAAACACATCATGGAGGTTTGACAATGGCGGAGGTAAAGCAATACGGTATGCAAGAGGCCCAACTCGCTCGATAATTTGGAATGGTCCAATATACCGAGGACTGAGTTTCTTCACCCGTAAGGCCCTACCTGTGCCAATTGTTGGTGACAATCTCAAAAACACATGATCACCCGCTTCATACTCTAACGGCCTTCTCCTTTTGTCGGCATAACTCTTCTGCCTACTCTGAGCAGCTTTCATTCTTTCCCTGATCTGACGAATCTTTTCAGTAGTGTCTTGAATCACCTCGGGTCCTAACAATCGGTTCTCACCGACTTCCCACCAACACAATGGAGTTCTACATTTCCTTCCATACAAGGCCTCAAAAGGCGCCATTCCGATACTGGAATGATAACTGTTGTTATATGAGAATTCAACCAGTGGAAGATGATCCTCCCATTTCTTCCCGTTATCAAGTACCGAAGCCCTAAGCATATCCTCTAATGTCTGGATAGTTCTCTCGGTCTGCCCATCTGTCTGCGGGTGATAAGCGGTACTAAGAAGTACTTTGGTCCCCAATGCTTCATTCAGAGCTTTCCAAAATCGAGAAGTGAACTTCGGATCTCGATCCGACACTATACTGGTAGGAACCCCATGTAACCTTACTATGTTCTTCAAGTACACCTCAGCTAACTTGGATACTTTACTGCTAGAACGGACCGGAATAAAATGAGCTGATTTGGTTAACCGATCTACAACTACCCAAATGGAGTCGTTACCGGCTTGAGACTTTGGCAACGCCATTACAAAATCCATGGAAATGTCTTCCCATTTCCACACTGGCACATCTAGTGGCCGTAGCAGACCAGCAGGCTTCTGATGTTCTATCTTAACTCTTTGGCAAGTTAAGCACTTTGATACGAATTCAGCAATCTCTAACTTCATTCCTTGCCACCAATACATCTGCTTTAAATCTCTATACATCTTGGTGGATCCAGGATGTACAGAAAATAGACTTCGGTGTGCTTCTTCTAGCACCTGATTTTTAATATCCTCATTATCGGGCACACAGATTCTACCGTTGAAACAAATCACTCCATCCCTATCTTCAGTAAAATCTGGCAACAATTTCTGCGATTGCAGCTTCACATCATTTTCCTGCGCTAAGCGAATAGAATCCCTTAATGAGCTAGAGATCCTCATGTGGCTCAGCACTAACCGGTTCTTCCTCGATCTTGCATTCAAATTCAAGTCCCTAAAGGACTCCAACAATTCCATTTCATGCATCATAAACTTTGCTACGTGAATGGATTTCCTACTTAGTGCATCGGCTACGACATTAGCCTTTCCCGGATGATACTTCAATTCGAAGTCATAATCCTTCAGAAATTCCACCCACCTTCTCTGCCTGTTATTCAATTCCTTCTGATCAAACAAATACTTCAAGCTTTTATGATCACTGAAGACTTCGAAACGAGACCCATATAGGTAATGTCTCCAAATCTTCAGTGCGTACACAATAGCTGCCAACTCTAGATCATGAGTCGGATAATTCTCTTCATGAGTCTTCAACTGTCTGGAGGCATAAGCTACAACTTGTTGGTTTTGCATGAGAACACATCCCAAACCCTTCCCAGAAGCATCGCTGAAAATTTGAAATTCCAAAGACGGATCTGAAAGAATTAGGATTGGAGCAGAAGTCAACCTAACCTTCAGTTCTTGAAAACATTCCTCACAATCGGCATCCCATATAAACGGTTGGGCCTTACGAGTCAACCGGGTAAGTGGAAGAACCAGTTGTGAGAAACCTTGAATAAACCTCCTATAGTAACCAGCTAGACCCAAGAAACTTCTTATTTCTGTAACAGATGTTGGTCTTTCCCAGTTCAATACAGCTTCCACCTTACTGGGATCCACGGCAACTCCCGATTGGGAAATCACGTGTCCCAAAAACTTTACTTCTGGCATCCAGAAGTCACACTTCGATGGCTTGGCATACAATTTCTTTTCTCGGAGTACGTTCAGAACAATGCGGAGATGTTGAACATGGTCCTCAATGGTCTTAGAGTACACCAAGATATCATCAATAAAAACTACTACAAACTGATCGAGATAAGTATGGAATACTCGGTTCATGTAATCCATGAATACTGCTGGAGCATTAGTCAAACCGAAGGGCATTACTACGAACTCGTAATGTCCATACCTCGTACGGAAAGCTGTCTCCGGAATATCTAAGGCTCGTACCTTTATTTGATGATAGCCCGATCTCAGATCAATTTTTGAAAATACCACAGCACCTCGAAGTTGGTCAAGCAAATCGTCTATCCTTGGCAAGGGATATTTATTCTTGATCGTCACTTTATTCAGTTGTCGATAATCTATGCACAACCTCATGCTACCATTCTTCTTTTTGACTAACAACACCGGAGCACCCCATGGAGAAGCGCTCGGCCGAATGAACCTCTTAGAGATCAACTCTTCAAGTTGAGACTTCAATTCCTTTAATTCTAATGGAGACATCCTATAAGGAGCAATAGATATTGATCCTGTACCAGGAATCAATTCTATTGAGAATTCTACCTCTCGATCAGGAGGTAAGGATGAAACTTCCTCTGGAAAGACATCTAGAAATTCATTTACCACTTGTACAGATGACAAGTCTAAACCCGTTTCAGTAGATGCAGACAACATAATAAGAATAGCTTCCGCACCTTGGAATAATGACTGGCTTGCCTCGGTGTAAGAGATCGTCACTTCAGAATCTGCCTGTGTCAAGCCTACGGATTCGGAGGCGAAGCTAATGGTCCGATCGGCACAGTTGATAATCACATGATTTTCAGTCATCCAATTCATACCCAGAACAATGTCCATACTTCTCATAGGCAAGCAAATAAATTTCACAACAAATTGTCTGTCCCCTATGACAAGTAGGCAATTTTCACACAACGATTGGGTCTGGACACGACCCTTGGCAGCAGTTAAAATAGTTATCGGTTCGGATAGCTCAGATAATGCTAAACCCAACCGATCCACACATGCTTGTGATATAAAACAATGAGTTGCACCAGAATCATATAAAATATTGACTGAGTTATTAAAAAGAGATCCCGTACCCCTCAGAAGATTATCAGTAGGTGTGATGGTTCGAGCATCCAATGTGTTGATTCGTCCTTGCCTTGGCGCATTCGGTGCTCCTTGGAAATTCCTCTTGGCCGGGCACTCATTTGAATAGTGACCCACTTCATTACAATTGTAGCACCGGTTCGGTCCTCGCCCGCAATCCCCACTGTGATACTTTCCACACTTTGTACAATTTTTGGTCCTTGGTGGATCAGACGTTTGCACCTGCTTCCCTTTATAATTACTTCCTTTGAAAGGCCTATTTGGAGTAGAAGACTCAGCAACCTTTTTCTTACCCTTCCAGTAATCTTTCTTTTCAGCATACATTTTCCTCAGATCCTCCTCAGCAACATATGCTTGTTGCACTAAGGCAGGATAATTAACCAAAGTGTAAGAACTGAGTCCTTGGCTCACATCAGCTCGAAGACCTTCTTTGAACATTTGCATCTTCCACACATCATTTGGGGCATACCTCCCCAACTCATAGAACTGAGACAGTCTTTCAAATTTCGCAGCATATTCCCCAACCGACATATCACCTTGCTTAAGATTTACAAACTCGGCTTGTTTACTCAGCTTCTTCACCGAAGGGAAATATTGCTTCAGAAATAATTCCTTGAAGTTGTCCCAAGTTAGGGGAGTTTCTTGGAGTTCCATCATATGTCTTGCATTACACCACCAGGTGTGGGCATCTTCATCGAGCACATTTGCCGCAAATATTACTTTCTCTTCCTCCCCGCATTGCAAGGTTTGAAAAATTTTCTCCATTGAATCAATCCAATAGTAGGCGGTCATTGGATCTGATCCTCCTTTGAACGTCGGGGGCTTCATCTTTTGAAATTGAAAATATGCCCGGTTAGGATCTTCCTGATGGGGTTGAACATTGGGCTGCTGCAGAGCCATTTGGTCATGCTGCATTTGCAACATATCCTGCATCATCTTTTGCTGATTCTCGATGATATTCTGCATCCATTCAAAGTTTGGATCAACAGGAGGAGGAACGCCTCTACCTCTTCTGGCCATGATTCTGCGAAATATGCACAAAGTATTAAGTTGATCAAGCTCAATGTCTAATAGCATACTAAGAAAATCACGACTGGAGAAAGTAAAGACCCTAACAGCTAAGTCCGACTAGGTCGAACCGCTCTGATACCAACTGAAACACCCCGGTATATTTAACTTGTAAAAATACCAAAGCGTGCCAAAATATAAACATCAGAGATAATAATTTCCTGTTTAGACACTGAATACCATTATAAAATTTTGCTGAATTACAACATAACCATCTTATACACAAATAAGATCATACGGTACTCAGACCATAACTGTCAGCAACTATGGTAGTCAGAGTCATACAAGAAAGCGGAATGAAAGATAAACAAAACACTAATGCCATAGTGCTGTGATACATGGACAACAGAAGGAAATAAGCTTAAACATAAAACTAAGTCATCCTCCATCTCCCGGGGCCACGTACTCGTGCCTCTGAGGTTTCTTCTGTCCCTGTTTATCTGTAAAACAACAACATTTAAACAGTGAGATACAATCTCAGTGAGTTCTACCGAGACCCGCTACCTGCACTCTCGGTTCAATTATGCGATCGTTTGAACGTGACACCGACTGCGCGAACGCTAAGCTGCGGCTAATCTATGATAACTTGGTACGGCACCGACTGCGCGAACGCTAAGCTGCGATGAACCGCACTGTACGACACCGACTGCGCGAACGCTAAGCTGCGGTGTATCGCACAACAACAATTTAACATAACACCGACTGCGCGAACGCTAAGCTGCGGCGAACCCCATAACCAATAGTGTTTCCTAACGGCACGGAGCCTAGGGTAAGGGTTCATGACTACCCCGCCTAGTATGTCAACATGGGTCGTCACCCAAACTCGATATAATATATATATATATATATCTACAATCACGTGAACCCATAGCTCATTTGTTATCAATAAATCATATCCGCACACGTATGCTATTGTTCGGTTTTTCGAAAGAATTTTATAAAACCCTTTTTAGAACATACCCAAAATCATGGCATTATAAGCCTAATATCATTATAGAAGGGTTAGGAAAGGATTAGGAGAGGATTGGAATCGAAACGGAATCATTTAGGGTAGTTTGAAAAATTTGGACAGAAGCACACGCACGGGTCGTGCGCCCTGCTAAACATTTTTAAAACTGAAATCGAACCAGGCGCACGGGTCGTGCCCCTGCACGCACGGGTCGTGCGTGCTGTTAGAAAATTTTTAAACAATGAACCCGAGCCAGGCGCACGGGTCGTGCGCCCTGGACGCACGGGTCGTGCGTAATTGACAGCATTGCAAAAATAGCCATTTTCCTGAAAATTCGTTTTCCGTTTAATCCGAAACTCGCTCCGATCGATTCCTAACTCGAAAACAGATCATTCCAGACAATATACAAGTCCGATCAACACCAAACAATCAAGCAATTCAATCAAAAACTCAACGATTACGAATTTCATTAAAACGCGATATATTTCAAAATAACGTTTTCGACTCAAAATCTTTCGAAACTAAGTCACGCAATTTATTTCAAAACGGAATAAGCCTAAGCGTGAGTAAAACTCACCCTTGAAGCGAGAGCCGATATCGAACCGAATTTGCCGAGACGTCGAAATCACCGAATCGAACCCAAACAACACCAATTCGCTTCCAACTTCGATTCGAGCTCCCAAACGCGTTCCACCGCTCTTGGCTTTGATCCTAATCATGAATCAATCATCAATTCCAGCTTACAACTTGAGATTTCAACAAATCGATTCCCAAAATCTCTAGAAATTCGTAGGCCATGAGAAGGGGAAAAATTTGAGGGGAAGCTTACCAAGTTATAGGGTTTTGTAGAGGGAAGTGAGGGGATGATGGTGATGAAATTTGAGAGGGTGGGCTTCACACCTCTTCTTCCTTTCTCTTCTTCTTTCCTCTTCTTCTTTCTCTTCCTTTCTTCTCTTTTCTTCTCTTTTTCCTCTTCTGCGCGTATCTCTTCTTTCTTTCTTCTCTTTCATTCTTTTATTTTCTTTAATCACACACACACAACACATATTTAATTAATAAATAAGTGGTAGCGTGGTCCAATTACCATATTGATCCTAATCACTTATTTCGATTCCAAAACTTCCTTGACCCGTATTATCCGGTTAATGATCTAATGTCATTCAATGAATAATTTTAGTACTCAATAAATTTACCAGTTGAGTACCAAATTATTCCTATTGGGTTAACATCCAATTAATTCGTCTAATTATTTTGAGGATGTTACATTCTCCCCCACTTAAAAGAATTTTGTCCTCAAAATTAAACACAACGTACCTTAAGAAAACAAATACGGATACTGAGTACTCATATCATCCTCCAACTCCCAAGTAGCTTCCTCGACGGAAAAACCATCCCAAACCACCTTGACAATGGGAATTGACTTCGTCCGTAGCGTTCTCTCGCCACGTTCCATGATGTAATTTGGGTGAGGTTGGAAGGACAAGTCCGGTCGAAGGTCAATCGTTTCAAAATCTAACGGTTGACTTGGATCGGGAATGTACTTCCGCAACTGAGACACGTGAAACACATCATGGAGGTTTGACAATGGCGGAGGTAAAGCAATACGGTATGCAAGAGGCCCAACTCGCTCGATAATTTGGAATGGTCCAATATACCGAGGACTGAGTTTCTTCACCCGTAAGGCCCTACCTGTGCCAATTGTTGGTGACAATCTCAAAAACACATGATCACCCGCTTCATACTCTAACGGCCTTCTCCTTTTGTCGGCATAACTCTTCTGCCTACTCTGAGCAGCTTTCATTCTTTCCCTGATCTGACGAATCTTTTCAGTAGTGTCTTGAATCACCTCGGGTCCTAACAATCGGTTCTCACCGACTTCCCACCAACACAATGGAGTTCTACATTTCCTTCCATACAAGGCCTCAAAAGGCGCCATTCCGATACTGGAATGATAACTGTTGTTATATGAGAATTCAACCAGTGGAAGATGATCCTCCCATTTCTTCCCGTTATCAAGTACCGAAGCCCTAAGCATATCCTCTAATGTCTGGATAGTTCTCTCGGTCTGCCCATCTGTCTGCGGGTGATAAGCGGTACTAAGAAGTACTTTGGTCCCCAATGCTTCATTCAGAGCTTTCCAAAATCGAGAAGTGAACTTCGGATCTCGATCCGACACTATACTGGTAGGAACCCCATGTAACCTTACTATGTTCTTCAAGTACACCTCAGCTAACTTGGATACTTTACTGCTAGAACGGACCGGAATAAAATGAGCTGATTTGGTTAACCGATCTACAACTACCCAAATGGAGTCGTTACCGGCTTGAGACTTTGGCAACGCCATTACAAAATCCATGGAAATGTCTTCCCATTTCCACACTGGCACATCTAGTGGCCGTAGCAGACCAGCAGGCTTCTGATGTTCTATCTTAACTCTTTGGCAAGTTAAGCACTTTGATACGAATTCAGCAATCTCTAACTTCATTCCTTGCCACCAATACATCTGCTTTAAATCTCTATACATCTTGGTGGATCCAGGATGTACAGAAAATAGACTTCGGTGTGCTTCTTCTAGCACCTGATTTTTAATATCCTCATTATCGGGCACACAGATTCTACCGTTGAAACAAATCACTCCATCCCTATCTTCAGTAAAATCTGGCAACAATTTCTGCGATTGCAGCTTCACATCATTTTCCTGCGCTAAGCGAATAGAATCCCTTAATGAGCTAGAGATCCTCATGTGGCTCAGCACTAACCGGTTCTTCCTCGATCTTGCATTCAAATTCAAGTCCCTAAAGGACTCCAACAATTCCATTTCATGCATCATAAACTTTGCTACGTGAATGGATTTCCTACTTAGTGCATCGGCTACGACATTAGCCTTTCTCGGATGATACTTCAATTCGAAGTCATAATCCTTCAGAAATTCCACCCACCTTCTCTGCCTGTTATTCAATTCCTTCTGATCAAACAAATACTTCAAGCTTTTATGATCACTGAAGACTTCGAAACGAGACCCATATAGGTAATGTCTCCAAATCTTCAGTGCGTACACAATAGCTGCCAACTCTAGATCATGAGTCGGATAATTCTCTTCATGAGTCTTCAACTGTCTGGAGGCATAAGCTACAACTTGTTGGTTTTGCATGAGAACACATCCCAAACCCTTCCCAGAAGCATCGCTGAAAATTTGAAATTCCAAAGACGGATCTGAAAGAATTAGGATTGGAGCAGAAGTCAACCTAACCTTCAGTTCTTGAAAACATTCCTCACAATCGGCATCCCATATAAACGGTTGGGCCTTACGAGTCAACCGGGTAAGTGGAAGAACCAGTTGTGAGAAACCTTGAATAAACCTCCTATAGTAACCAGCTAGACCCAAGAAACTTCTTATTTCTGTAACAGATGTTGGTCTTTCCCAGTTCAATACAGCTTCCACCTTACTGGGATCCACGGCAACTCCCGATTGGGAAATCACGTGTCCCAAAAACTTTACTTCTGGCATCCAGAAGTCACACTTCGATGGCTTGGCATACAATTTCTTTTCTCGGAGTACGTTCAGAACAATGCGGAGATGTTGAACATGGTCCTCAATGGTCTTAGAGTACACCAAGATATCATCAATAAAAACTACTACAAACTGATCGAGATAAGTATGGAATACTCGGTTCATGTAATCCATGAATACTGCTGGAGCATTAGTCAAACCGAAGGGCATTACTACGAACTCGTAATGTCCATACCTCGTACGGAAAGCTGTCTCCGGAATATCTAAGGCTCGTACCTTTATTTGATGATAGCCCGATCTCAGATCAATTTTTGAAAATACCACAGCACCTCGAAGTTGGTCAAGCAAATCGTCTATCCTTGGCGAGGGATATTTATTCTTGATCGTCACTTTATTCAGTTGTCGATAATCTATGCACAACCTCATGCTACCATTCTTCTTTTTGACTAACAACACCGGAGCACCCCATGGAGAAGCGCTCGGCCGAATGAACCTCTTAGAGATCAACTCTTCAAGTTGAGACTTCAATTCCTTTAATTCTAATGGAGACATCCTATAAGGAGCAATAGATATTGATCCTGTACCAGGAATCAATTCTATTGAGAATTCTACCTCTCGATCAGGAGGTAAGGATGAAACTTCCTCTGGAAAGACATCTAGAAATTCATTTACCACTTGTACAGATGACAAGTCTAAACCCGTTTCAGTAGATGCAGACAACATAATAAGAATAGCTTCCGCACCTTGGAATAATGACTGGCTTGCCTCGGTGTAAGAGATCGTCACTTCAGAATCTGCCTGTGTCAAGCCTACGGATTCGGAGGCGAAGCTAATGGTCCGATCGGCACAGTTGATAATCACATGATTTTCAGTCATCCAATTCATACCCAGAACAATGTCCATACTTCTCATAGGCAAGCAAATAAATTTCACAACAAATTGTCTGTCCCCTATGACAAGTAGGCAATTTTCACACAACGATTGGGTCTGGACACGACCCTTGGCAGCAGTTAAAATAGTTATCGATTCGGATAGCTCAGATAATGCTAAACCCAACCGATCCACACATGCTTGTGATATAAAACAATGAGTTGCACCAGAATCATATAAAATATTGACTGAGTTATTAAAAAGAGATCCCGTACCCCTCAGAAGATTATCAGTAGGTGTGATGGTTCGAGCATCCAATGTGTTGATTCGTCCTTGCCTTGGCGCATTCGGTGCTCCTTGGAAATTCCTCTTGGCCGGGCACTCATTTGAATAGTGACCCACTTCATTACAATTGTAGCACCGGTTCGGTCCTCGCCCGCAATCCCCACTGTGATACTTTCCACACTTTGTACAATTTTTGGTCCTTGGTGGATCAGACGTTTGCACCTGCTTCCCTTTATAATTACTTCCTTTGAAAGGCCTATTTGGAGTAGAAGACTCAGCAACCTTTTTCTTACCCTTCCAGTAATCTTTCTTTTCAGCATACATTTTCCTCAGATCCTCCTCAGCAACATATGCTTGTTGCACTAAGGCAGGATAATTAACCAAAGTGTAAGAACTGAGTCCTTGGCTCACATCAGCTCGAAGACCTTCTTTGAACATTTGCATCTTCCACACATCATTTGGGGCATACCTCCCCAACTCATAGAACTGAGACAGTCTTTCAAATTTCGCAGCATATTCCCCAACCGACATATCACCTTGTTTAAGATTTACAAACTCGGCTTGTTTACTCAGCTTCTTCACCGAAGGGAAATATTGCTTCAGTAATAATTCCTTGAAGTTGTCCCAAGTTAGGGGAGTTTCTTGGAGTTCCATCATATGTCTTGCATTACACCACCAGGTGTGGGCATCTTCATCGAGCACATTTGCCGCAAATATTACTTTCTCTTCCTCCCCGCATTGCAAGGTTTGAAAAATTTTCTCCATTGAATCAATCCAATAGTAGGCGGTCATTGGATCTGATCCTCCTTTGAACGTCGGGGGCTTCATCTTTTGAAATTGAAAATATGCCCGGTTAGGATCTTCCTGATGGGGTTGAACATTGGGCTGCTGCAGAGCCATTTGGTCATGCTGCATTTGCAACATATCCTGCATCATCTTTTGCTGATTCTCGATGATATTCTGCATCCATTCAAAGTTTGGATCAACAGGAGGAGGAACGCCTCTACCTCTTCTGGCCATGATTCTGCGAAATATGCACAAAGTATTAAGTTGATCAAGCTCAATGTCTAATAGCATACTAAGAAAATCACGACTGGAGAAAGTAAAGACCCTAACAGCTAAGTCCGACTAGGTCGAACCGCTCTGATACCAACTGAAACACCCCGGTATATTTAACTTGTAAAAATACCAAAGCGTGCCAAAATATAAACATCAGAGATAATAATTTCCTGTTTAGACACTGAATACCATTATAAAATTTTGCTGAATTACAACATAACCATCTTATACACAAATAAGATCATACGGTACTCAGACCATAACTGTCAGCAACTATGGTAGTCAGAGTCATACAAGAAAGCGGAATGAAAGATAAACAAAACACTAATGCCATAGTGCTGTGATACATGGACAACAGAAGGAAATAAGCTTAAACATAAAACTAAGTCATCCTCCATCTCCCGGGCCACCTACTCGTGCCTCTGAGGTTTCTTCTGTCCCTGCTTATCTGTAAAACAACAACATTTAAACAGTGAGATACAATCTCAGTGAGTTCTACCGAGACCCCCTACCTGCACTCTCGGTTCAATTATGCGATCGTTTGAACGTGACACCGACTGCGCGAACGCTAAGCTGCGGCTAATCTATGATAACTTGGTACGGCACCGACTGCGCGAACGCTAAGCTGCGATGAACCGCACTGTACGACACCGACTGCGCGAACGCTAAGCTGCGGTGTATCGCACAACAACAATTTAACATAACACCGACTGCGCGAACGCTAAGCTGCGGCGAACCCCATAACCAATAGTGTTTCCTAACGGCACGGAGCCTAGGGTAAGGGTTCATGACTACCCCGCCTAGTATGTCAACATGGGTCGTCACCCAAACTCGATATAATATATATATATATCTACAATCACGTGAACCCATAGCTCATTTGTTATCAATAAATCATATCCGCACACGTATGCTATTGTTCGGTTTTTCGAAAGAATTTTATAAAACCCTTTTTAGAACATACCCAAAATCATGGCATTATAAGCCTAATATCATTATAGAAGGGTTAGGAAAGGATTAGGAGAGGATTGGAATCGAAACGGAATCATTTAGGGTAGTTTGAAAAATTTGGACAGAAGCACACGCACGGGTCGTGCGCCCTGCTAAACATTTTTAAAACTGAAATCGAACCAGGCGCACGGGTCGTGCCCCTGCACGCACGGGTCGTGCGTCCTGTTAGAAAATTTTTAAACAATGAACCCGAGCCAGGCGCACGGGTCGTGCGCCCTGGACGCACGGGTCGTGCGTAATTGACAGCATTGCAAAAATAGCCATTTTCCTGAAAATTCGTTTTCCGTTTAATCCGAAACTCGCTCCGATCGATTCCTAACTCGAAAACAGATCATTCCAGACAATATACAAGTCCGATCAACACCAAACAATCAAGCAATTCAATCAAAAACTCAACGATTACGAATTTCATTAAAACGCGATATATTTCAAAATAACGTTTTCGACTCAAAATCTTTCGAAACTAAGTCACGCAATTTATTTCAAAACGGAATAAGCCTAAGCGTGAGTAAAACTCACCCTTGAAGCGAGAGCCGATATCGAACCGAATTTGCCGAGACGTCGAAATCACCGAATCGAACCCAAACAACACCAATTCGCTTCCAACTTCGATTCGAGCTCCCAAACGCGTTCCACCGCTCTTGGCTTTGATCCTAATCATGAATCAATCATCAATTCCAGCTTACAACTTGAGATTTCAACAAATCGATTCCCAAAATGTCTAGAAATTCGTAGGCCATGAGAAGGGGAAAAATTTGAGGGGAAGCTTACCAAGTTATAGGGTTTTGTAGAGGGAAGTGAGGGGATGATGGTGATGAAATTTGAGAGGGTGGGCTTCACACCTCTTCTTCCTTTCTCTTCTTCTTTCCTCTTCTTCTTTCTCTTCCTTTCTTCTCTTTTCTTCTCTTTTTCCTCTTCTGCGCGTATCTCTTCTTTCTTTCTTCTCTTTCATTCTTTTATTTTCTTTAATCACACACACACAACACATATTTAATTAATAAATAAGTGGTAGCGTGGTCCAATTACCATATTGATCCTAATCACTTATTTCGATTCCAAAACTTCCTTGACCCGTATTATCCGGTTAATGATCTAATGTCATTCAATGAATAATTTTAGTACTCAATAAATTTACCAGTTGAGTACCAAATTATTCCTATTGGGTTAACATCCAATTAATTCGTCTAATTATTTTGAGGATGTTACATTCTCCCCCACTTAAAAGAATTTTGTCCTCAAAATTAAACACAACGTACCTTAAGAAAACAAATACGGATACTGAGTACTCATATCATCCTCCAACTCCCAAGTAGCTTCCTCGACGGAAAAACCATCCCAAACCACCTTGACAATGGGAATTGACTTCGTCCGTAGCGTTCTCTCGCCACGTTCCATGATGTAATTTGGGTGAGGTTGGAAGGACAAGTCCGGTCGAAGGTCAATCGTTTCAAAATCTAACGGTTGACTTGGATCGGGAATGTACTTCCGCAACTGAGACACGTGAAACACATCATGGAGGTTTGACAATGGCGGAGGTAAAGCAATACGGTATGCAAGAGGCCCAACTCGCTCGATAATTTGGAATGGTCCAATATACCGAGGACTGAGTTTCTTCACCCGTAAGGCCCTACCTGTGCCAATTGTTGGTGACAATCTCAAAAACACATGATCACCCGCTTCATACTCTAACGGCCTTCTCCTTTTGTCGGCATAACTCTTCTGCCTACTCTGAGCAGCTTTCATTCTTTCCCTGATCTGACGAATCTTTTCAGTAGTGTCTTGAATCACCTCGGGTCCTAACAATCGGTTCTCACCGACTTCCCACCAACACAATGGAGTTCTACATTTCCTTCCATACAAGGCCTCAAAAGGCGCCATTCCGATACTGGAATGATAACTGTTGTTATATGAGAATTCAACCAGTGGAAGATGATCCTCCCATTTCTTCCCGTTATCAAGTACCGAAGCCCTAAGCATATCCTCTAATGTCTGGATAGTTCTCTCGGTCTGCCCATCTGTCTGCGGGTGATAAGCGGTACTAAGAAGTACTTTGGTCCCCAATGCTTCATTCAGAGCTTTCCAAAATCGAGAAGTGAACTTCGGATCTCGATCCGACACTATACTGGTAGGAACCCCATGTAACCTTACTATGTTCTTCAAGTACACCTCAGCTAACTTGGATACTTTACTGCTAGAACGGACCGGAATAAAATGAGCTGATTTGGTTAACCGATCTACAACTACCCAAATGGAGTCGTTACCGGCTTGAGACTTTGGCAACGCCATTACAAAATCCATGGAAATGTCTTCCCATTTCCACACTGGCACATCTAGTGGCCGTAGCAGACCAGCAGGCTTCTGATGTTCTATCTTAACTCTTTGGCAAGTTAAGCACTTTGATACGAATTCAGCAATCTCTAACTTCATTCCTTGCCACCAATACATCTGCTTTAAATCTCTATACATCTTGGTGGATCCAGGATGTACAGAAAATAGACTTCGGTGTGCTTCTTCTAGCACCTGATTTTTAATATCCTCATTATCGGGCACACAGATTCTACCGTTGAAACAAATCACTCCATCCCTATCTTCAGTAAAATCTGGCAACAATTTCTGCGATTGCAGCTTCACATCATTTTCCTGCGCTAAGCGAATAGAATCCCTTAATGAGCTAGAGATCCTCATGTGGCTCAGCACTAACCGGTTCTTCCTCGATCTTGCATTCAAATTCAAGTCCCTAAAGGACTCCAACAATTCCATTTCATGCATCATAAACTTTGCTACGTGAATGGATTTCCTACTTAGTGCATCGGCTACGACATTAGCCTTTCTCGGATGATACTTCAATTCGAAGTCATAATCCTTCAGAAATTCCACCCACCTTCTCTGCCTGTTATTCAATTCCTTCTGATCAAACAAATACTTCAAGCTTTTATGATCACTGAAGACTTCGAAACGAGACCCATATAGGTAATGTCTCCAAATCTTCAGTGCGTACACAATAGCTGCCAACTCTAGATCATGAGTCGGATAATTCTCTTCATGAGTCTTCAACTGTCTGGAGGCATAAGCTACAACTTGTTGGTTTTGCATGAGAACACATCCCAAACCCTTCCCAGAAGCATCGCTGAAAATTTGAAATTCCAAAGACGGATCTGAAAGAATTAGGATTGGAGCAGAAGTCAACCTAACCTTCAGTTCTTGAAAACATTCCTCACAATCGGCATCCCATATAAACGGTTGGGCCTTACGAGTCAACCGGGTAAGTGGAAGAACCAGTTGTGAGAAACCTTGAATAAACCTCCTATAGTAACCAGCTAGACCCAAGAAACTTCTTATTTCTGTAACAGATGTTGGTCTTTCCCAGTTCAATACAGCTTCCACCTTACTGGGATCCACGGCAACTCCCGATTGGGAAATCACGTGTCCCAAAAACTTTACTTCTGGCATCCAGAAGTCACACTTCGATGGCTTGGCATACAATTTCTTTTCTCGGAGTACGTTCAGAACAATGCGGAGATGTTGAACATGGTCCTCAATGGTCTTAGAGTACACCAAGATATCATCAATAAAAACTACTACAAACTGATCGAGATAAGTATGGAATACTCGGTTCATGTAATCCATGAATACTGCTGGAGCATTAGTCAAACCGAAGGGCATTACTACGAACTCGTAATGTCCATACCTCGTACGGAAAGCTGTCTCCGGAATATCTAAGGCTCGTACCTTTATTTGATGATAGCCCGATCTCAGATCAATTTTTGAAAATACCACAGCACCTCGAAGTTGGTCAAGCAAATCGTCTATCCTTGGCGAGGGATATTTATTCTTGATCGTCACTTTATTCAGTTGTCGATAATCTATGCACAACCTCATGCTACCATTCTTCTTTTTGACTAACAACACCGGAGCACCCCATGGAGAAGCGCTCGGCCGAATGAACCTCTTAGAGATCAACTCTTCAAGTTGAGACTTCAATTCCTTTAATTCTAATGGAGACATCCTATAAGGAGCAATAGATATTGATCCTGTACCAGGAATCAATTCTATTGAGAATTCTACCTCTCGATCAGGAGGTAAGGATGAAACTTCCTCTGGAAAGACATCTAGAAATTCATTTACCACTTGTACAGATGACAAGTCTAAACCCGTTTCAGTAGATGCAGACAACATAATAAGAATAGCTTCCGCACCTTGGAATAATGACTGGCTTGCCTCGGTGTAAGAGATCGTCACTTCAGAATCTGCCTGTGTCAAGCCTACGGATTCGGAGGCGAAGCTAATGGTCCGATCGGCACAGTTGATAATCACATGATTTTCAGTCATCCAATTCATACCCAGAACAATGTCCATACTTCTCATAGGCAAGCAAATAAATTTCACAACAAATTGTCTGTCCCCTATGACAAGTAGGCAATTTTCACACAACGATTGGGTCTGGACACGACCCTTGGCAGCAGTTAAAATAGTTATCGATTCGGATAGCTCAGATAATGCTAAACCCAACCGATCCACACATGCTTGTGATATAAAACAATGAGTTGCACCAGAATCATATAAAATATTGACTGAGTTATTAAAAAGAGATCCCGTACCCCTCAGAAGATTATCAGTAGGTGTGATGGTTCGAGCATCCAATGTGTTGATTCGTCCTTGCCTTGGCGCATTCGGTGCTCCTTGGAAATTCCTCTTGGCCGGGCACTCATTTGAATAGTGACCCACTTCATTACAATTGTAGCACCGGTTCGGTCCTCGCCCGCAATCCCCACTGTGATACTTTCCACACTTTGTACAATTTTTGGTCCTTGGTGGATCAGACGTTTGCACCTGCTTCCCTTTATAATTACTTCCTTTGAAAGGCCTATTTGGAGTAGAAGACTCAGCAACCTTTTTCTTACCCTTCCAGTAATCTTTCTTTTCAGCATACATTTTCCTCAGATCCTCCTCAGCAACATATGCTTGTTGCACTAAGGCAGGATAATTAACCAAAGTGTAAGAACTGAGTCCTTGGCTCACATCAGCTCGAAGACCTTCTTTGAACATTTGCATCTTCCACACATCATTTGGGGCATACCTCCCCAACTCATAGAACTGAGACAGTCTTTCAAATTTCGCAGCATATTCCCCAACCGACATATCACCTTGTTTAAGATTTACAAACTCGGCTTGTTTACTCAGCTTCTTCACCGAAGGGAAATATTGCTTCAGTAATAATTCCTTGAAGTTGTCCCAAGTTAGGGGAGTTTCTTGGAGTTCCATCATATGTCTTGCATTACACCACCAGGTGTGGGCATCTTCATCGAGCACATTTGCCGCAAATATTACTTTCTCTTCCTCCCCGCATTGCAAGGTTTGAAAAATTTTCTCCATTGAATCAATCCAATAGTAGGCGGTCATTGGATCTGATCCTCCTTTGAACGTCGGGGGCTTCATCTTTTGAAATTGAAAATATGCCCGGTTAGGATCTTCCTGATGGGGTTGAACATTGGGCTGCTGCAGAGCCATTTGGTCATGCTGCATTTGCAACATATCCTGCATCATCTTTTGCTGATTCTCGATGATATTCTGCATCCATTCAAAGTTTGGATCAACAGGAGGAGGAACGCCTCTACCTCTTCTGGCCATGATTCTGCGAAATATGCACAAAGTATTAAGTTGATCAAGCTCAATGTCTAATAGCATACTAAGAAAATCACGACTGGAGAAAGTAAAGACCCTAACAGCTAAGTCCGACTAGGTCGAACCGCTCTGATACCAACTGAAACACCCCGGTATATTTAACTTGTAAAAATACCAAAGCGTGCCAAAATATAAACATCAGAGATAATAATTTCCTGTTTAGACACTGAATACCATTATAAAATTTTGCTGAATTACAACATAACCATCTTATACACAAATAAGATCATACGGTACTCAGACCATAACTGTCAGCAACTATGGTAGTCAGAGTCATACAAGAAAGCGGAATGAAAGATAAACAAAACACTAATGCCATAGTGCTGTGATACATGGACAACAGAAGGAAATAAGCTTAAACATAAAACTAAGTCATCCTCCATCTCCCGGGCCACCTACTCGTGCCTCTGAGGTTTCTTCTGTCCCTGCTTATCTGTAAAACAACAACATTTAAACAGTGAGATACAATCTCAGTGAGTTCTACCGAGACCCCCTACCTGCACTCTCGGTTCAATTATGCGATCGTTTGAACGTGACACCGACTGCGCGAACGCTAAGCTGCGGCTAATCTATGATAACTTGGTACGGCACCGACTGCGCGAACGCTAAGCTGCGATGAACCGCACTGTACGACACCGACTGCGCGAACGCTAAGCTGCGGTGTATCGCACAACAACAATTTAACATAACACCGACTGCGCGAACGCTAAGCTGCGGCGAACCCCATAACCAATAGTGTTTCCTAACGGCACGGAGCCTAGGGTAAGGGTTCATGACTACCCCGCCTAGTATGTCAACATGGGTCGTCACCCAAACTCGATATAATATATATATATATCTACAATCACGTGAACCCATAGCTCATTTGTTATCAATAAATCATATCCGCACACGTATGCTATTGTTCGGTTTTTCGAAAGAATTTTATAAAACCCTTTTTAGAACATACCCAAAATCATGGCATTATAAGCCTAATATCATTATAGAAGGGTTAGGAAAGGATTAGGAGAGGATTGGAATCGAAACGGAATCATTTAGGGTAGTTTGAAAAATTTGGACAGAAGCACACGCACGGGTCGTGCGCCCTGCTAAACATTTTTAAAACTGAAATCGAACCAGGCGCACGGGTCGTGCCCCTGCACGCACGGGTCGTGCGTCCTGTTAGAAAATTTTTAAACAATGAACCCGAGCCAGGCGCACGGGTCGTGCGCCCTGGACGCACGGGTCGTGCGTAATTGACAGCATTGCAAAAATAGCCATTTTCCTGAAAATTCGTTTTCCGTTTAATCCGAAACTCGCTCCGATCGATTCCTAACTCGAAAACAGATCATTCCAGACAATATACAAGTCCGATCAACACCAAACAATCAAGCAATTCAATCAAAAACTCAACGATTACGAATTTCATTAAAACGCGATATATTTCAAAATAACGTTTTCGACTCAAAATCTTTCGAAACTAAGTCACGCAATTTATTTCAAAACGGAATAAGCCTAAGCGTGAGTAAAACTCACCCTTGAAGCGAGAGCCGATATCGAACCGAATTTGCCGAGACGTCGAAATCACCGAATCGAACCCAAACAACACCAATTCGCTTCCAACTTCGATTCGAGCTCCCAAACGCGTTCCACCGCTCTTGGCTTTGATCCTAATCATGAATCAATCATCAATTCCAGCTTACAACTTGAGATTTCAACAAATCGATTCCCAAAATGTCTAGAAATTCGTAGGCCATGAGAAGGGGAAAAATTTGAGGGGAAGCTTACCAAGTTATAGGGTTTTGTAGAGGGAAGTGAGGGGATGATGGTGATGAAATTTGAGAGGGTGGGCTTCACACCTCTTCTTCCTTTCTCTTCTTCTTTCCTCTTCTTCTTTCTCTTCCTTTCTTCTCTTTTCTTCTCTTTTTCCTCTTCTGCGCGTATCTCTTCTTTCTTTCTTCTCTTTCATTCTTTTATTTTCTTTAATCACACACACACAACACATATTTAATTAATAAATAAGTGGTAGCGTGGTCCAATTACCATATTGATCCTAATCACTTATTTCGATTCCAAAACTTCCTTGACCCGTATTATCCGGTTAATGATCTAATGTCATTCAATGAATAATTTTAGTACTCAATAAATTTACCAGTTGAGTACCAAATTATTCCTATTGGGTTAACATCCAATTAATTCGTCTAATTATTTTGAGGATGTTACATTCTCCCCCACTTAAAAGAATTTTGTCCTCAAAATTAAACACAACGTACCTTAAGAAAACAAATACGGATACTGAGTACTCATATCATCCTCCAACTCCCAAGTAGCTTCCTCGACGGAAAAACCATCCCAAACCACCTTGACAATGGGAATTGACTTCGTCCGTAGCGTTCTCTCGCCACGTTCCATGATGTAATTTGGGTGAGGTTGGAAGGACAAGTCCGGTCGAAGGTCAATCGTTTCAAAATCTAACGGTTGACTTGGATCGGGAATGTACTTCCGCAACTGAGACACGTGAAACACATCATGGAGGTTTGACAATGGCGGAGGTAAAGCAATACGGTATGCAAGAGGCCCAACTCGCTCGATAATTTGGAATGGTCCAATATACCGAGGACTGAGTTTCTTCACCCGTAAGGCCCTACCTGTGCCAATTGTTGGTGACAATCTCAAAAACACATGATCACCCGCTTCATACTCTAACGGCCTTCTCCTTTTGTCGGCATAACTCTTCTGCCTACTCTGAGCAGCTTTCATTCTTTCCCTGATCTGACGAATCTTTTCAGTAGTGTCTTGAATCACCTCGGGTCCTAACAATCGGTTCTCACCGACTTCCCACCAACACAATGGAGTTCTACATTTCCTTCCATACAAGGCCTCAAAAGGCGCCATTCCGATACTGGAATGATAACTGTTGTTATATGAGAATTCAACCAGTGGAAGATGATCCTCCCATTTCTTCCCGTTATCAAGTACCGAAGCCCTAAGCATATCCTCTAATGTCTGGATAGTTCTCTCGGTCTGCCCATCTGTCTGCGGGTGATAAGCGGTACTAAGAAGTACTTTGGTCCCCAATGCTTCATTCAGAGCTTTCCAAAATCGAGAAGTGAACTTCGGATCTCGATCCGACACTATACTGGTAGGAACCCCATGTAACCTTACTATGTTCTTCAAGTACACCTCAGCTAACTTGGATACTTTACTGCTAGAACGGACCGGAATAAAATGAGCTGATTTGGTTAACCGATCTACAACTACCCAAATGGAGTCGTTACCGGCTTGAGACTTTGGCAACGCCATTACAAAATCCATGGAAATGTCTTCCCATTTCCACACTGGCACATCTAGTGGCCGTAGCAGACCAGCAGGCTTCTGATGTTCTATCTTAACTCTTTGGCAAGTTAAGCACTTTGATACGAATTCAGCAATCTCTAACTTCATTCCTTGCCACCAATACATCTGCTTTAAATCTCTATACATCTTGGTGGATCCAGGATGTACAGAAAATAGACTTCGGTGTGCTTCTTCTAGCACCTGATTTTTAATATCCTCATTATCGGGCACACAGATTCTACCGTTGAAACAAATCACTCCATCCCTATCTTCAGTAAAATCTGGCAACAATTTCTGCGATTGCAGCTTCACATCATTTTCCTGCGCTAAGCGAATAGAATCCCTTAATGAGCTAGAGATCCTCATGTGGCTCAGCACTAACCGGTTCTTCCTCGATCTTGCATTCAAATTCAAGTCCCTAAAGGACTCCAACAATTCCATTTCATGCATCATAAACTTTGCTACGTGAATGGATTTCCTACTTAGTGCATCGGCTACGACATTAGCCTTTCCCGGATGATACTTCAATTCGAAGTCATAATCCTTCAGAAATTTCACCCACCTTCTCTGCCTGTTATTCAATTCCTTCTGATCAAACAAATACTTCAAGCTTTTATGATCACTGAAGACTTCGAAACGAGACCCATATAGGTAATGTCTCCAAATCTTCAGTGCGTACACAATAGCTGCCAACTCTAGATCATGAGTCGGATAATTCTCTTCATGAGTCTTCAACTGTCTGGAGGCATAAGCTACAACTTGTTGGTTTTGCATGAGAACACATCCCAAACCCTTCCCAGAAGCATCGCTGAAAATTTGAAATTCCAAAGACGGATCTGAAAGAATTAGGATTGGAGCAGAAGTCAACCTAACCTTCAGTTCTTGAAAACATTCCTCACAATCGGCATCCCATATAAACGGTTGGGCCTTACGAGTCAACCGGGTAAGTGGAAGAACCAGTTGTGAGAAACCTTGAATAAACCTCCTATAGTAACCAGCTAGACCCAAGAAACTTCTTATTTCTGTAACAGATGTTGGTCTTTCCCAGTTCAATACAGCTTCCACCTTACTGGGATCCACGGCAACTCCCGATTGGGAAATCACGTGTCCCAAAAACTTTACTTCTGGCATCCAGAAGTCACACTTCGATGGCTTGGCATACAATTTCTTTTCTCGGAGTACGTTCAGAACAATGCGGAGATGTTGAACATGGTCCTCAATGGTCTTAGAGTACACCAAGATATCATCAATAAAAACTACTACAAACTGATCGAGATAAGTATGGAATACTCGGTTCATGTAATCCATGAATACTGCTGGAGCATTAGTCAAACCGAAGGGCATTACTACGAACTCGTAATGTCCATACCTCGTACGGAAAGCTGTCTTCGGAATATCTAAGGCTCGTACCTTTATTTGATGATAGCCCGATCTCAGATCAATTTTTGAAAATACCACAGCACCTCGAAGTTGGTCAAGCAAATCGTCTATCCTTGGCAAGGGATATTTATTCTTGATCGTCACTTTATTCAGTTGTCGATAATCTATGCACAACCTCATGCTACCATCCTTCTTTTTGACTAACAACACCGGAGCACCCCATGGAGAAGCGCTCGGCCGAATGAACCTCTTAGAGATCAACTCTTCAAGTTGAGACTTCAATTCCTTTAATTCTAATGGAGACATCCTATAAGGAGCAATAGATATTGATCCTGTACCAGGAATCAATTCTATTGAGAATTCTACCTCTCGATCAGGAGGTAAGGATGAAACTTCCTCTGGAAAGACATCTAGAAATTCATTTACCACTTGTACAGATGACAAGTCTAAACCCGTTTCAGTAGATGCAGACAACATAATAAGAATAGCTTCCGCACCTTGGAATAATGACTGGCTTGCCTCGGTGTAAGAGATCGTCACTTCAGAATCTGCCTGTGTCAAGCCTACGGATTCGGAGGCGAAGCTAATGGTCCGATCGGCACAGTTGATAATCACATGATTTTCAGTCATCCAATTCATACCCAGAACAATGTCCATACTTCTCATAGGCAAGCAAATAAATTTCACAACAAATTGTCTGTCCCCTATGACAAGTAGGCAATTTTCACACAACGATTGGGTCTGGACACGACCCTTGGCAGCAGTTAAAATAGTTATCGGTTCGGATAGCTCAGATAATGCTAAACCCAACCGATCCACACATTCTTGTGATATAAAACAATGAGTTGCACCAGAATCATATAAAATATTGACTGAGTTATTAAAAAGAGATCCCGTACCCCTCAGAAGATTATCAGTAGGTGTGATGGTTCGAGCATCCAATGTGTTGATTCGTCCTTGCCTTGGCGCATTCGGTGCTCCTTGGAAATTCCTCTTGGCCGGGCACTCATTTGAATAGTGACCCACTTCATTACAATTGTAGCACCGGTTCGGTCCTCGCCCGCAATCCCCACTGTGATACTTTCCACACTTTGTACAATTTTTGGTCCTTGGTGGATCAGACGTTTGCACCTGCTTCCCTTTATAATTACTTCCTTTGAAAGGCCTATTTGGAGTAGAAGACTCAGCAACCTTTTTCTTACCCTTCCAATAATCTTTCTTTTCAGCATACATTTTCCTCAGATCCTCCTCAGCAACATATGCTTGTTGCACTAAGGCAGGATAATTAACCAAAGTGTAAGAACTGAGTCCTTGGCTCACATCAGCTCGAAGACCCTCCTTGAACATTTGCATCTTCCACACATCATTTGGGGCATACCTCCCCAACTCATAGAACTGAGACAGTCTTTCAAATTTCGCAGCATATTCCCCAACCGACATATCACCTTGCTTAAGATTTACAAACTCGGCTTGTTTACTCAGCTTCTTCACCGAAGGGAAATATTGCTTCAGAAATAATTCCTTGAAGTTGTCCCAAGTTAGGGGAGTTTCTTGGAGTTCCATCATATGTCTTGCATTACACCACCAGGTGTGGGCATCTTCATCGAGCACATTTGCCGCAAATATTACTTTCTCTTCCTCCCCGCATTGCAAGGTTTGAAAAATTTTCTCCATTGAATCAATCCAATAGTAGGCGGTCATTGGATCTGATCCTCCTTTGAACGTCGGGGGCTTCATCTTTTGAAATTGAAAATATGCCCGGTTAGGATCTTCCTGATGGGGTTGAACATTGGGCTGCTGCAGAGCCATTTGGTCATGCTGCATTTGCAACATATCCTGCATCATCTTTTGCTGATTCTCGATGATATTCTGCATCCATTCAAAGTTTGGATCAACAGGAGGAGGAACGCCTCTACCTCTTCTGGCCATGATTCTGCGAAATATGCACAAAGTATTAAGTTGATCAAGCTCAATGTCTAATAGCATACTAAGAAAATCACGACTGGAGAAAGTAAAGACCCTAACAGCTAAGTCCGACTAGGTCGAACCGCTCTGATACCAACTGAAACACCCCGGTATATTTAACTTGTAAAAATACCAAAGCGTGCCAAAATATAAACATCAGAGATAATAATTTCCTGTTTAGACACTGAATACCATTATAAAATTTTGCTGAATTACAACATAACCATCTTATACACAAATAAGATCATACGGTACTCAGACCATAACTGTCAGCAACTATGGTAGTCAGAGTCATACAAGAAAGCGGAATGAAAGATAAACAAAACACTAATGCCATAGTGCTGTGATCCATGGACAACAGAAGGAAATAAGCTTAAACATAAAACTAAGTCATCCTCCATCTCCCGGGGCCACCTACTCGTGCCTCTGAGGTTTCTTCTGTCCCTGTTTATCTGTAAAACAACAACATTTAAACAGTGAGATACAATCTCAGTGAGTTCTACCGAGACCCCCTACCTGCACTCTCGGTTCAATTATGCGATCGTTTGAACGTGACACCGACTGCGCGAACGCTAAGCTGCGGCTAATCTATGATAACTTGGTACGGCACCGACTGCGCGAACGCTAAGCTGCGATGAACCGCACTGTACGACACCGACTGCGCGAACGCTAAGCTGCGGTGTATCGCACAACAACAATTTAACATAACACCGACTGCGCGAACGCTAAGCTGCGGCGAACCCCATAACCAATAGTGTTTCCTAACGGCACGGAGCCTAGGGTAAGGGTTCATGACTACCCCGCCTAGTATGTCAACATGGGTCGTCACCCAAACTCGATATAATATATATATATATATCTACAATCACGTGAACCCATAGCTCATTTGTTATCAATAAATCATATCCGCACACGTATGCTATTGTTCGGTTTTTCGAAAGAATTTTATAAAACCCTTTTTAGAACATACCCAAAATGATGGCATTATAAGCCTAATATCATTATAGAAGGGTTAGGAAAGGATTAGGAGAGGATTGGAATCGAAACGGAATCATTTAGGGTAGTTTGAAAAATTTGGACAGAAGCACACGCACGGGTCGTGCCCCTGGGACGCACGGGTCGTGCGCCCTGCTAAACATTTTTAAAACTGAAATCGAACCAGGCGCACGGGTCGTGCCCCTGCACGCACGGGTCGTGCGTCCTGTTAGAAAATTTTTAAACAATGAACCCGAGCCAGGCGCACGGGTCGTGCGCCCTGGACGCACGGGTCGTGCGTAATTGACAGCATTGCAAAAATAGCCATTTTCCTGAAAATTCGTTTTCCGTTTAATCCGAAACTCGCTCCGATCGATTCCTAACTCGAAAACAGATCATTCCAGACAATATACAAGTCCGATCAACACCAAACAATCAAGCAATTCAATCAAAAACTCAACGATTACGAATTTCATTAAAACGCGATATATTTCAAAATAACGTTTTCGACTCAAAATCTTTCGAAACTAAGTCACGCAATTTATTTCGAAACGGAATAAGCCTAAACGTGAGTAAAACTCACCCTTGAAGCGAGAGCCGATATCGAACCGAATTTGCCGAGACGTCGAAATCACCGAATCGAACCCAAACAACACCAATTCGCTTCCAACTTCGATTCGAGCTCCCAAACGCGTTCCACCGCTCTTGGCTTTGATCCTAATCATGAATCAATCGTCAATTCCAGCTTACAACTTGAGATTTCAACAAATCGATTCCCAAAATCTCTAGAAATTCGTAGGCCATGAGAAGGGGAAAAATTTGAGGGGAAGCTTACCAAGTTATAGGGTTTTGTAGAGGGAAGTGAGGGGATGATGGTGATGAAATTTGAGAGGGTGGGCTTCACACCTCTTCTTCCTTTCTCTTCTTCTTTCCTCTTCTTCTTTCTCTTCCTTTCTTCTCTTTTCTTCTCTTTTTCCTCTTCTGCGCGTATCTCTTCTTTCTTTCTTCTCTTTCATTCTTTTATTTTCTTTAATCACACACACACAACACATATTTAATTAATAAATAAGTGGTAGCGTGGTCCAATTACCATATTGATCCTAATCACTTCCTTGACCCGTATTATCCGGTTAATGATCTAATGTCATTCAATGAATAATTTTAGTACTCAATAAATTTACCAGTTGAGTACCAAATTATTCCTATTGGGTTAACATCCAATTAATTCGTCTAACTATTTTGAGGATGTTACATTCCTCTAGAACAACATGTAATCAAGTTGATATCTACTTAGAAGATACTTTAGAAGACGTTCTGACTGTATCTCAGAAGCAATTGAGAAGACAATGCTCAGAAGCTGATCTGAACAGGCATCAGAAGGATGAAAGAAAAATATTAGACTTCTCCCAACTGTCAAATTGCTACATCAACAATTGTTCTATACTAAGAGGAATGGAGTCAAGTGATACAAGCCATCATTAGGAGCATTCATGCGTTTGACGAGCCCAGAAGCCCTCAACGGTTAACTACTGAAGGAGTGTACGATGCCTACAACAATGTACCCGTCTAGGCAGAAAAGCAACTAACGGCTATATTCCCTTTGCTCAAGCATCCCAATGGATCTATCAAGACAAATGGTCTATAAGTAAGACATGAAGCCCTCAGAACTTCTTTAAGGGAGACTACACAAAATTGGTCAAGACATCCGAAGCTTCTAAGCAGCTTCGGAGTAAGTCTACACTCTCTCCTAAACACACTCACTGCAAATCAACATATCTGGGACTATATTGAGTGTGTTCATAGCTCGTGTCAATTGTCAAATGTATTTTACTTAAGCTATTTCATTAAATCATAGTTCAGAACCCAAACATATTTTCATATATGTGTGTACCTTCTAAGCAATAAGCATAGGCTGCTATATTGTGAAGAAGAGGGCTAAGAAAGAGTTTCTTAGAGGTTTAAGTTTCTAGACTTGGAAAAAACTAGTGGGACAGTTGATAGAATTGTGTTAAGAATACTATCAGGGATTAGCCTTTGGTTGGCTTGTGTACTATTTGTGAAATAGTGGAAAATCTAACTGATTGTGAGGAGTGGACGTTGTAACACCCTAATGTTTCTAACAAGTAGAAATGCTAAGATGCACGAAATGACATACATCAGAGTAGGATTTCCTGTTTCAAATATTGAACAAAACTAAAACTCTTAACTTAACCCAAAATCAAGAGTTATACATAGCTTAAGACATCCAAATCTTTATCAAGTACTATGTTCTTCTTGCTAACAACTCCTAATGTTCAATATCCAACAATAAGAAAATAGCGGACACGATCATTAACTAGTGGTTTGTACAAGTCATCAAATCGAAGTACAATCACTAGGGAAAAACAACATGAACATAAGTTTAAAACTTCATGCTATCCTTAAGGTCTCATCAACCATGCTTCCTTGCCTCGTTCTTTCCCTGAGTATCTGTAAAACAACAACATATAACTGGTGAGATAAACATTATCTCAGTGAGTTCTACCGTAACCCCTCGCTATGACTCTCGGTCCATTTATTTTGTTCATTGAATCGTAGTCCATTTAGGTCCTATGTGCATATACATCCTTACATGACATGACATAGTACATCTCTGGTAATGACCACGCCGTTACTGTCGAACCTCTCCACTAGCTTCAAACCTCATGAGGTCTAGGTTCTAGGGCTCATGACTTTCCCTCCCTTAGTATACTAATTAACTGGGTCGTCTCCCACACTTGACATAATTTATATATCATTACCTTTCTTGAACATTTAGTTCCATGACCTTAAACAGTTGCTTGAACATTTAGGTCCATGACATTAAACATAACACGTGTTCGCTCGCGTATACTACTTTACGGTTTTTGAAACATTTATAACTTCCAAAAACAATTCACTTTAAACCTTGCAATCATGTTCAAAAAAACAGAGTATCATTGGTCCAATTACATGAGGGATGGTTGGGAAGAAGATTGGAAGAGGTTTGGAATCGAAAGGAGGGACGAAACGAAATTTCGCTATGCTGTAACAGAAGCACATGCACAGTCCGTGAGCCCTAGGCGCACGACCCGTGCGCACTGAATATACTTTTTAAAGCCATTACCTAAAATGGGACACGGTCCGTGTGCCATAGGCGCACGACCCGTGCGCTTTTATCAGCACACCAATTCGTTCCGCTTTTCTCATTTTCGCAATTCCGTTCGAATCCGTAACCCGATCAAAATCCAACATAAACACAGTCATTCAACACACAATATCAGACAAGGCAATATCAATATCAATTCGCAAACTCGAGTGGCATTCGTTCCGAAACCCAAAATACATATTTTCGTAAAATATGGTTTTCGACTCAAAATCTTTCGAAATCAACGAAACAGCCACACAACCAGCCAACATAAAATTCATTTCCAAAACGAAATAAAATCCTAAACGTGAGTAGAACTCACCCGAAGTGACGAATTCACAATTAATCGAGATTCAACGGAATTCACTCAACACGGTAACCACACGAACAATCCCCGTACGGCTCCTCTCGCTCCCACAGCCACGAAATCACTTCCCAAAGCCAAACCAACACCCTAACTTCGAAAATCCAGTCACACCTATCCCTTGTCTATGCTTCAATTCACAATATGGGTGCCAAAATACTTTAAACTTGTCCTAGTCTTAGCATGCAAAGCTTTAGAAGTTTCGAAAACTCCATTAATGGCCAAGATGAGCTTTGAACTTCAAGAATGGTGAAATGAGTTAGGCAAAGGGTGAGCTACTGGAGAGGGTGAAATGGAGAAATCACTTCCCAAAGCCAAACCAACACCCTAACTTCGAAACTTCAAGAATGGTGAAATGGAGAAGATTGGATATAAGAACACTTACATGCATCCAATTTTGAAGATTTCCTTCTACCCTTTGTTTCCTGTCCTCTCTCGAGTTCTACCTCTCTCTCTCTATTCTAAGTTTCTGAATTTTGATGAAATGAGGGTTTGAGGCTTGGTCAGCTGAGTGTTAGTGGGCTTTGGGTGTTTAATGAGTAGGAAATGACGCAAATACCCTTGGCTCACTAATACTCACTTAACTTATGTTTGCTAATAATTCTGAAAGCGGAGTCATGGTGTTGTGTCTTGTGTTTCTCAAACCTTGACTCAGCTGGGTGTTTCAATTTTGGGTGGCAAAAGACCAATTTATCCCTCGTGCTCTAATTTTTATTAAAACTCTATTTTTATCCCAAACAATCACACCCAATCACAAACTTCAAACAATAATGAAATCAAATTGAGCAATCACACAATTAAGTAACGATTTCATTCCTCGCATACGACCATGACTCGATTTATTATTTCAATCCCTAATGTTTGGATAGTTGGTGTTCTGGACTAGGCCGCAGCCCACTGAAGCACAAGCGTCCAGCAAAGCGGTCGACGATCTGTTAGAAGCTGGGTTCATCAAGGAAATTAAGTACACAACCTGGTTGTCAAATGTAGTCCTGGTAAAGAAGGCAAATGGGAACTCGCGCATGTGCGTCGACTACACCGACCTCAACCGAGCTTGTCCTAAATACGCCTTCCCAGTACCCAGGGTGGACCGGTTAGTCGACATCGCGAGTGGTTACCGGTTACTCTCGTTTTTGGACGCATACTCGGGGTACAATCAGATCGCCATGCACCCACCAGATCGAGAAAAGACTGCGTTTATGACCGCAAGAGGAAACTACTGCTACCTGGTCATGCCCTTCGGGTTGATGAACGCCGGGGCCACCTGTCAGCGAATGATGAACAGAGTCTTTAAGGCTTAAATCGGCAAGACAGTCGAGGTGTACCTGGACGACATGATCATTAAAAGCAAGCAAGATACCAGCCATGTGGACGACCTGAGAGAAGTATTCGCGGAGGCCCGCCTTAATTCACTTAAACTCAACCCCGACAAATGCACATTCGGAGTCCGGGCAGGCAAGTTCCTTGGGTTTTATTTAACAAAACGAGGAACTGAAGTGAACCCTGACAAATGCAGAGCGGTAACAGAGATGAAGTCTCCAACTCAGTTTTGATAAGCTTCTTAAGCTTTCTGATTCATTAGTGATTTAATGAGTTCTCTTGAGTGATCTTATAGACATGAATAAACTACTCCAACTCAAGAAGAACATGTGCTATGAATTAGAACATCATAAGAAGAATGATTGAGTCTTAGAAGATACTTGCTAAGCTCAAAGAGGTGCTCAGAAGCTAACAAGAAAAGAGTTAACACTATGTGACCTAACATGATGCAAAGCCATACAAAGCAACATATGTCAATTAAGATGTTCCTCTAGAACAACATGTAATCAAGTTGATATCTACTTAGAAGTTACTTCAGAAGACGTTCTGACTGTATCTCAGAAGCAATTGAGAAGACAATGCTCAGAAGCTGATCTGAACAGGCATCAGAAGGATTAAAGAAAAATATTAGACTTCTCCCAACTGTCAAATTGCTACATCAACATTGGTTCTATACTAAGAGGAATGGAGTCAAGTGATACAAGCCATCATTAGAAGCATTCATGCGTTTGACGAGCGCAGAAGCCCTCTGTAACACCCCTTTTCTACCCGGTAATTTATTTACTAAAAATCAGAGTTTCTTTTTTTTTCTTTAAAAATCATTTTTCACCACACGGGATGTCACACATAAATCCACACCACATCATTGCATCAATATAACATAGTTCATCGTCAATAATAAAGCGATACATAGCACATTAAACCTAGGGTGAGCTCAAAACGCTCAATTCAATCAACATAGTAAAAACTCAGCATCTACGCAGCGGAAAGTCATAAAAACATCAACTACAACAGTCAAATAATCATAAGAACTAAGGTTCATTCCCTCCCCACTGAGTGCTACGTATCAGAGCAGACGACCAGACTCAGCTAGCGAAGGTACCTAAGCCTTCACTCGAGATCACCTGCACGTTACCGCATAGGGGTAACATTCAAACAGAAAGGGTGAGTTCATCTAACAATATAATAGTGCATATGATAAGTATTATGCTAGAGCTACAACGCTATAGAAACCACATCGCAACATCAAATCAGTCATCACTGCAAGTCATCACAATGTCGTGAACATGTATGAAATGCAACCCACCACAACGGGCGTAAGCATGTGGTACCTGTCATCATCGTCACTAAATAGCCTTTATGGCATCATCGTCACTAATAGCCTTTATGGCGTCATCGTCACTTGTTTATGCACATGAGATGTATGAATCACCATGATATGCACCGGAGACAGTCACATACAATCACAATCAACTTAGTGACCCATCACTTACCAATTTGCCAATAAAAGGCACATCACCTGTCAGGTTATCGTCACACATATCATTGCCACTAACATTCACCATCATTAATATCAACATCGCTAATAGCCTTTATGGCCTCATCGTCACTTATAAGACCGCAACTTTTATTCATCCTCATACCATCGTCAATCAAAATAATAGCCAATAGGGGCGTTATCGTCAAAACTGTAACACCCCTTTTCTACCCGTTAATTTGTTTGTAAAAATCAGAGTTTCAAAATCGTTTTCATCGAAAGAAATGTTACACATACTTCTAACAAAACATCGTACTTCAATAAAACAGTTCAACGTCATTAAATGTGCAATACGTAACACGCCCCCAATGGGGAAAAACTCAAACATCAGTTATCGTCACCACAACCGTGACATCAATAAAACCAACTACGCAGCAGAAAGTATAAATAAGAGAAAACCATCAAATAGTATATAACAACTACAATGATCTTAAAACATCGAGTTCGTTTCCCCCCTGAGTGCTACGTATCAGAGCATGACGACCCGACTCAAATTAGTGAAGATACCTAGATCCTCACTCGTGATCACCTGCACGTTACCGCATAGGGGTAACATTCAAACAGAAGGGTGAGTCCAATTCAATCCATATAATAAATCATATGATAAGCGATAAGTTAAAGTCACAGCACTAGAGTAACCACATCACAGTCATCAATCACGTCATTACAACAACTCATCACGATGTCATGCAACTATATGAAATGCAACCCCCTCGCGGGCATATGCATGAGGTACCTTTCATCAACGTCGCTTAGCCTTTATGGCCTCATCGTCGCTAAGCCTTTATGGCCTCATCGTCGCTGGGTTCATGCACATGGAATACATGAGACACTATGACATCTACCACACACAAACACACAATCACTGTCAACTATGTGACCCGTCACTTACCAATTTGCCAAGTAAGAGGCACAGCACCTGTCAATTCATAATTACATACAACAACGTCGCTATATTTCATCGTCGCTTATTATCATCGTCGCTTAGCCTTTTGGGTCTCATCGTCACTTATCCATAAACGTCATCAAACAAACAATAGCCACTAAGGGCAAAACAGTCATTTACACATCATCATCAATAATATTGGCCACTAAGGGCAAAACAGTCATTTACACATCATCATCAATAATATTGGCCACTAAGGGCAAAACAGTCATTTAACTAGCCACGAAGGGCATCCACTAAAGGACTCAATATGGCTTTACAACGTCACTGTAATGACCACCGGGGGCAGCCACTTGGGCGCCCAGAAACCACCAGAAAATAATAAGTTTTTATTTTAAAATTAAGACACACAGGTAGACAACTGAAAAAGCTTCCCAACACTTTTTGAAACGTTCAAAACGGATGCCCGAGTCAAAAGATATAGCGAAAACAGTTTTTATAAAAAATTTGGGAACATCCTGAAAATGGCGCCCTTGGCGCCCAGCGCCTGGCACCTGGCGCCCAGCGCCCAGCAACACAACACACACGCAACACAACACACACGCACACTGGCGCCCTTGGCGCCCAGTGCCCGCAACACACAACACACACGGCGCCCTTGGCGCCCAGCGCCTGGCGCCTAGCGCCCAGCACACGACACACGCGCAGCACAGAACACACGGACACTGGCGCCCTTGGCGCCCAGCACCCAGCAACACTTCCAGCAACAAAAAAATTCAGCAACACAAATCAAGCACATGGCGCCTTAGGCGCCCATAACACCAACCAAAGGGATTTTTCAGTCATCAATCATGAACATCACGCATAAATCATCAACAAAACATGAAATCACATACCCATTCATGATCATGGATAGATCTAGGCTAACCCTACCCTAAAACCTATCATAAACATCTATTATATAGAAAGATAGAACTCCCCTTACCTTGGATTTGAAGAACAGGAGCCCTAGAGACAGTCACGAACAGAACCACAGCAACAAAATCACGTTCCTCTTCCTCCTTGAGCTCGCGATGATATGCACCGGAGACAGTCACATACAATCACAATCAACTTAGTGACCCATCACTTACCAATTTGCCAATAAAAGGCACATCACCTGTCAGGTTATCGTCACACATATCATTGCCACTAACATTCACCATCATTAATATCATCATCGCTAATAGCCTTTATGGCATCATCGTCACTTATAAGACCGCAACTTTTATTCATCCTCAATACCATCGTCAATCAAAATAATAGCCACTAGGGGCGTTGTCGTCAAAACCATCAACACATCGTTATTGACACCGGGACAATAAGATTACCGATTAGACCAAAATGTTTTACTCCAGTTCACGACACCAAAAAGGACACCAAAAAGGGGTTTTAAACACCGAAATAGTTTTACAACGCCAACAACAACGACCACTAGGGACAGCCACTTGAGGCGCCCAGAAACTATCAGAAAAATAATAATTTATACCTTAAAGTAGAATATACTGGCAGGCAACTGAATAAGCTTCACAACGCACTTCGAAACACTTAAAACGGACACCCGAGTCAAAAGATACGACGAAAACAAAACCGGGAAAATTACTTGCAACTTTGCTGAAAACGGCGCCCTTGGCGCCCCTCTGCGCCAACAACAAGGCGCAACATCAAAACTGGCGCGGGCAGCAACATTGGCGCCCTTGGCGCCCCTCTGCGCCAACAACAAGGCGCAACACCAAAAACTGGCGCGGGCAGCAACATTGGCGCCCTTGGCGCCCCTCTGCGCCAACAACAAGGCGCAACACCAAAAACTGGCGCGGGCAGCAACATTGGCGCCCTTGGCCCCCCAGGAGCACCCACACACACACACACACACACGCGAGACGCAACACAGACACGGCACCCAGCACCAGGGTGCCAAACACAGGACACGCGCAACACCAAAACGCAACACAATTGCACACGGCGCCCAGCAACAGGGCGCCTAAAACAGAACCACCACACAACACAAAACGCAACACGCTTAGGCACGGCGCCCATGCACAGGGCGCCTAAAACAGAACACGCACCAGACACCATAACGCAGCACACTTGGCCACGACGCCCATTGTAACACCCCTTTTCTACCCGTTAATTTAGTTGTAAAAATCAGAGTTTCAAAATTTCTTTTCATCGCAAGGAATGTTACACATACTTCTAACAAAACACCGTACTTCAATAAAACAGTTCAACGTCATTAAATGTACAATACGTAACACGCCCCCAATGGGGAAAAACTCAAACATCAGTTATCGTCACCACAACCGTGACATCAATAAAACTAACTACGCAGCGGAAGTATAAATAAGAGAAAACCATCAAATAGCATATAACAACTACAATGATCTTAAAACATCGAGTTCATTTCCCCCCTGAGTGCTACGTATCAGAGCATGACGACCCGACTCAAATTAGTGAAGATACCTAGATCCTCACTCGTGATCACCTGCACGTTACCGCATAGGGGTAACATTCAAACAGAAGGGTGAGTCCAATTCAATCCATATAATAAATCATATGATAAGCAATAAGTTAAAGTCACAGCACTAGAGTAACCACATCACAATCACGAACAAAACCACAGCAACTAAGGATCTCCTTTCCTTCTTCCTTGAGCACTACGATTTCCTCCTTCTTTTCCTTGGGGCTTTGCGATTTCTTTCTTCCTCTCTTATTCTCTCTCATCAAACAGCGCACTCCCTCTCACTACTAAGGCTCTCAATTTCGTGAAGCACACAAAAATGAGCCAAACCCTAATTTTTTTAACTATATATATGCCCAGGTTAGTTAATTGAATCACGGGCTTTATCCAGCTTAAGCCCTAATTAATTTGCACCACCAATTCCTAATACCACACTCTCACATATTAATATTATTTCTAAACAATTAATTAAAATAATTAAATTAATTAAAATACCTAAATACTTAAAATAATTTAATTAAATATTTAGGATGTTACAACTCTCCCCCACTTAGAATGTTTTCGTCCTCGAAAACTTAACTGCCTAAGCCAACTCTCCTCCACTAACAAACTAACGATCCAACATGCTGATCATTATTTCCTTGATTACCGGCGATAAGTGATTGGGTGGCCATCCCTCCTACTTACTCGGCCAGGTAACTCCGGAAATATCAACCAGACCTCTCCTCCCTCGGATCCTCCGGTAGGGTTTTTGAGCGCAATCACGCCGGTATCACATGATCACCCCAAAACTCTATTAGAGTTCCTTCCTAATATAACCTGCCAAAGTTCCGCTGCGCTACTCTGATAAGCTGACTTGGGTTCTACCTCACTCATCTACCCTTACGGACACAACGTATACCGACCATCACATCATCAATGCAAGACTCACAGAGTGCACACAATGCAATTCAACAACAATGGCCACCGGCCGACAACATAAATCGACGACAACGCGGGCCATTCGGCGGTACCCAAGGCAACAAAAGCAAAACATCAGCATACGACATGGCAACAACCACAACCTCAACAATTATGATAACAATCAGCAGCATCAGGACTAACAACTTAGTCACAACGGTGGGCGCTAAGGCGCCGCAAGCAACACAGCAAAACAGGCACGGCGCGCCCGAGGGCAAGCGCCTTCGACAACAGCAACATATCAAAAACAACAAGATACACGGAGCAGCGCATAAAATCGAGAACAGTAACAGTAATTTTCGGGGCCAGTAACAATTATCATCAGATAGCAGCAGCAATGGTCTTCAGAAAACAGCAACGATTATTTTCGGAAAACAGTGACAACAATTTTTTTTGAAAACAGTAACGTTAATCTCCTGAAAAACAGTAACAATTATTTTTCTGAAAATAGCAACAGGGAATTTTCAGGAAACGGCAACATTAGTTTTCAGAAAAACAGTAACAATAATTTTTCTGAGGAACAGTAGCGGTTATCTTCAGAAAACAGTAACAGTAGTTTCAGAAAACAGCAATAATTATTCTCAGAAAACAGCAGCAACAACTTCTGAAAACAGCAACCACAATTTTCGGAAAAACAGCAACAATCATTTTTTTACGAAAACAACAACATGAGATGTACAAATTATCTTTTCAAGGTTTTTTTTTTCTTTCAAAACCACTCAGGAGAAACCACTCAGAATGTTGTCAAAAATTCCACGCGCACAATATCAAACATTCACGTAGCACATACGGTAGAGAAATGTAACTGCTAACACGAAATCATGAAAATTCAATGCAGGCAACTTTTATTCATGGTTATTATCATGCAGCATGGAACTGTAAAATAACTCACGATGACTCTGAACTCTCTCAACGTTGCATGTCAGAACAGTCAAGGACATACAAAACAACTAACGTAAAACATAGTTGACTTTTCGGACGAAGTCAATAATATATTTTCTGGAAAATAAATTTCGCAAGTAGGAAATGTCACCAATCACAAAAATAGTAATAATAGCCTTTTAGAAATAACGATGACCACCATTATAGTTTGGTATAGGGAGAAATAGTTTAACAAAATGAAAACAGTAGTCAAAGCATTAAGATATTTAGAGAGACCAATCTATGTAAGCATCATTGTGCAATCAAATGTCGTAGCAAAACTTGACACAAGATCAACGTCCATTTATTAAAAATAATTTTTCAACGCTAATATCGGCCTCCCACCATAAAACCGTTTTATTAGATGTTCGACAACACTTTCGGAAATTACTTTACTTTTCAGAAGGCAAAACCACATAGCATAAATCAAGAGGTGACGACTAAAATCATGTCATAAATTTTTCAGGCGCTCAGGATCACACCTTGAGAAAAATCGAACGAATAGGGAAGAAAACGAAAGTAGTGATAACACAGCCTACTGTTAAAAAAAATCATTATGCTTGATTTACAAAAGGCACCTTCAAGTTGGAAATAAAGTCATGGCATTTGAACAAACACATTTTCACTTTCATTGATTTAAGACGCCACAGCGGTTAATAGCGAGGCAGTGACTAAAAAAAATAATTCCGCAAAGCAACTTTTCATTGTATTCAGTTTTCGAACATTAAAACAAACTACCGAGGAGTTCATAAAACATTTGGTATACAATACCAATATGAAATCAAGAAGACGTTACGGTAAGAACCTTACGCACGGCTAGCATCCAAAATAATTTTAATATCAATATTGGTATCCGACATTAAAATTGTTTAACAAGATTTTCACAAGCAGTTCTCAGAAAAAAATTTATTCTTAGGTTCTAAAACCACATAACACAATTCAAGAAGTAATAACCAAAAACTTTGACAAAAAAAACAAAAAAAAAAAAATTCAAGTGCAAAAATTACTAAGCTGTAAGCATCATTGTAAAGCAATTCGTGAAGACTCTAAACTCACAGCATTGTATGTTATCGACGAAGTAACAACAACAAGTGAATCAGAAAAACCATTTTACCTATACAGTTATCCTTAACAGCAAGACACACTACAAGAGAGTTTTAAGTAAGGCTTGGTGTCAATCAATTAAAATAGTTCAGCAATCAATACACATGCGATCACTAAGCAACGGGGCAGTTCATTTAACGACATGCAGCATGGAGGTCAACAATAAGGACCACACAACCAGAAAGTCAACAACAGGAACCAAAACAAAAGAGACAGGGTTCACACACTAATCACGGTAAAACACACAATACCAGCACACAACGCTAGTAGGGACATCTCCCCCACTAGTACTCTTACCATTAGCAATTTTTGTTTTACCTTCACCTGCAGAAGCGTTAGTACAACACAAACAACTGTTAGATTCAAAAGACAACAGTTGGTCGTTAACCGACACAACGACTCAACGACTCGGCCGGACGGACCAACCATTGCTCTGATACCACTAATGTAACACCCCTTTTCTACCTGTTAATTTAGTTGTAAAAATCAGAGTTTCAAAATTTCTTTTCATCGTAAGGAATGTTACACATACTTCTAACAAAACACCGTACTTCAATAAAACAGTTCAACGTCATTAAATGTGCAATACGTAACACGCCCCCAATGGGGAAAAACTCAAACATCAGTTATCGTCACCACAACCGTGACATCAATAAAACCAACTACGCAGCGGAAAGTATAAATAAGAGAAAACCATCAAATAGCATATAACAACTACAATGATCTTAAAACATCGAGTTCGTTTCCCCCCTGAGTGCTACGTATCAGAGCATGACGACCCGACTCAAATTAGTGAAGATACCTAGATCCTCACTCGTGATCACCTGCACGTTACTGCATAGGGGTAACATTCAAACAGAAGGGTGAGTCCAATTCAATCCATATAATAAATCATATGATAAGCAATAAGTCAAAGTCACAGCACTAGAGTAACCACATCACAATCAGCAATTACGTCATTACAACAACTCATCACGATGTCATGTGACTATATGAAATGCAACCCACTCGCGGGCATATGCATGAGGTACCTTTCATCATCGTCGCTTAGCCTTTATGGCCACATCGTCGTTTAGCCTTTATGGCCTCATCGTCGCTGGGTTCATGCACATGGAATACATGAGACACTATGACATGCATCACACACAAACACACACAATCACAGTCAACTATGTGACCCGTCACTTACCAATTTGCCAAATAAGAGGCACAGCACCTGTCAATTCACAATTACATACATCAACGTCGCTATATTTCATCGTCGCTTATTATCATCGTCGCTTAGCCTTTTGGGCCTCATCGCCACTTATCCATAAACGTCACCAAACAAACAATCGCCACTAAGGGCAAAACAGTCATTTACACATCATCATCAATAATCTTGGCCACTAAGGGAAAAAACGTCATTTAACTAGCCACTAAGGGCATCATCGTCACTTACGCATCATCATTAATAATATTAGCCACTAAGGGCAAAAACGTCATTTAACTAGCCACTTGGGCGCCCAGAATTTCACCAGAAAATAGTAAGTTTTTATTTTAAAAATAAGACACACAGGTAGACAACTGAAAAAGCTTCCCAACACTTTTTGAAACGTTCAAAACGGATGCCCGAGTCGAAAGATATAGCGAAAACAGTTTTTATAAAAATTTGGGGACATCCTGAAAATGGCGCCCCTGGACGCCTAAGACAGAAACTTAGACATCGCAGGCAACACAGGCAACACGCACCGGGACAACTCCAAAATGACACGTGCAAAAATAAAACTACTCGAGCCAAAATGTTTAGAATTGAATTTGGGCACGCAAATACAAAAGATGGCACGGTAAAATATGCCCAGAATTTGAAGTTCCACCCAAAACACCCCATATGCGCACACAAACAACACCCAGTGAGACAACTCCAGAATTACACGTGCAAAGATAAAACCACTCGAGCCAAAATGTTTAAAATTGAATTTGGGTACGTAAATACAAAAGATGGCACGGTAAAATATGCCCAGAATTTGAAATTGCACCCAACACACCCCATATACACACACAAACAACACCCAGTGAGACAACTCCAGAATTACACGTGCAAAGATAAAACCACTCGAGCCAAAATGTTTAAAATTGAATTTGGGCACGTAAATACAAAAGATGGCACGGTAAAATATGCCCAGAATTTGAAATTGCACCCAACACACCCCATATACACACACAAACAACACCCAGTGAGACAACTCCAGAATTACACGTGCAAAGATAAAACCACTCGAGCCAAAATGTTTAAAATTGAATTTGGGCAGGCAAATACAAAAGATGGCACGATAAAATATGCCCAGAATTTGAAATTGCACCCAACACACCCCATATGCGCACACAAGCAACACTTCCAGTAACAGAAAAATCCAGCAACAGTTTCAGCAACACAAAATCAAACATATGGTGCCCTAGGCGCCCATGCCACAACCAAAAGTGAATTTTTCAGCCACCAATCATGAAAATCACATATATATCACGAACTAAACATAAAATTACACACAATCAAGAACATGGATAGATCTAGGCTAACCCTAACTTACAACCTATCATACCACTTATTATATAAATCGAATGAAACTCCCCTTACCTCGGATTTGAAGAACGGAAGCCCTAGAGACAATCACGAACAAAACCACAGCAACTAAGGATCTCCTTTCCTTCTTCCTTGAGCACTACGATTTCCTTCTTCTTTTCCTTGGGGCTTTGCGATTTCTTTCTTCCTCTCTTATTCTCTCTCATCAAACGGCGCACTCCCTCTCACTCCCAAGGCTCTCAATTTCGTGAAGCACACAAAAATGAGCCAAACCCTAATTTTTTTAACTATATATATGCCTAGGTTAGTTAATTGGATCACGGGCTTTATCCAGCTTAAGCCCTAATTAATTTGCACCACCAATTCCTAATACCACACTCTCACATATTAATATTATTTCTAAACAATTAATTAAAATAATTAAATTAATTAAAATACCTAAATACTTAAAATAATTTAATTAAATATTTAGGGTGTTACACCCATGCACAGGGCGCCTAAAACAGCGCCACAACCACGCCCAGCAAATGGCGCCCAGCGCCAGGGCCCCATAATCAGCACACACCAAATCATCAAATAACACATATGCAATTCATACCACCGTAATCAATTCAATTCATCAATCAACAACCAATTCAAACAAATCAAGCAAGATCATGGAAACATAGGTCTAAGCCCCCACCCTAATACCCATCATACCCACCATTATAGTGAAAGAGAGGTCTCACCCTTACCTTAATTATTAGGATTAGAAGACCCTGGAGAGAAGTCACCAACAGAACACAGCAACAAGCGAGATCCTCTTCTCCTTCCTCTTGGTTGCGCGGCGCCCCTCTTCTTCTCACTCCCTCTCAGTTCGCAATTTTTCTTTTCTTTTGCACAAATGAGCCAAAACCCTAATTTTTAGGTTTATATATGCGCCTAGGCTAGTGGACCTGGATCGCGGGCTCTCCTTCAGCTTAAGCCCAATTTAATTAGTGCCACCACTTCCTAATAGAATACCACACCTTAATATAACTTCTAATTTTAATTATACCAATTAATTAAATAAATAAATAAATAAATACATAATTGAATACCTAAATATTTAATTAATAATTTATTTAAATATTTGGGGGTTACCCCCTCAACGGTCAACTACTGATGGAGTGTACGATGCCTACAACAATGTACCCGTCTAGGCAGAAAAGCAACTAACGGCTATATTCCCTTTGCTCAAGCATCCCAATGGATCTATCAAGACAAATGGTCTATAAGTAAGACATGAAGCCCTCAGAACTTCTTTAAGGGAGACTACACAAAGTTGGTCAAGACATCCGAAGCTTCTAAGCAGCTTCGGAGTAAGTCTACACTCTCTCCTAAACACACTCACTGCAAATCAACATATCTGGGACTATATTGAGTGTGTTCATAGCTCGTGTCAATTGTCAAATGTATTTTACTTAAGCTAATTCATTAAATCATAGTTCAGAACCCAAACATATTTTCATATATGTGTGTACCTTCTAAGCAATAAGCATAGGCTGCTATATTGTGAAGAAGAGGGCTAAGAAAGAGTTTCTTAGAGGTTTAAGTTTCTAGACATGGAAAAAACTAGTGGGACAGTTGATAGAACTGTGTTAAGAATACTATCAGGGATTAGCCTTTGGTTGGCTTGTGTACTATTTGTGAAATAGTGGAAAATCTAACTAGGTGTGAGGAGTGGACGTTGTAACACCCTAATATTTCTAACAAGTAGAAATGCGAAGATGCACGAAATGGCATACATCAGAGTAGGATTTCCTGTTTCAAATATTGAACAAAACTAAAACTCTTAACTTAACCCCAAATCAAGAGTTATACATAGCTCAAGACATCCAAATATTTATCAAGTACTATGTTCTTCTTGCTAACAACTCCTATTGTTCAATATCCAACAATAAGAAAATAGCGGAAACGATCATTAACTAGTAGCTTGTACAAGTCATCAAATCGAAGTACAATCACTAGGGAAAAACAACATGAACATAAGTTTAAAACTTCATGCTATCCTTAAGGTCTCATCAACCATGCTTCCTTGCCTCGTTCTTTCCCTGAGTATCTGTAAAACAACAACATATAAATGGTGAGATAAACATTATCTCAGTGAGTTCTACCGTAACCCCTCGCTATGACTCTCAGTCCATTTATTTTGTTCAGTGAATCGTAGTCCATTTAGGTCCTATGTGCATATACATCCTTACATGACATGACATAGTACATCTTTGGTAATGACCACGCCGTTACCGTCGAACCTCTCCACTAGCTTCAAACCTGATGAGGTCTAGGTTCTAGGGCTAATGACTTCCCCTCCCCTAGTATACTAATTAACTGGGTCGTCACCCCCACTTGACATAATTTATATATCATTACCTTTCTTGAACATTTAGTTCCATGACCTTAACCAGTTGCTTGAACATTTAGTTCCATGACATTAAACATAACACGTGTTCGCTCGCGTATACTACTTTACAGTTTTTGAAACATTTATAACTTCCAAAAACAATTCACTTTAAACCTTGCAATCATGTTCAAAAAAACAGAGTATCATTGGTCCAATTACATGAGGGATGGTTGGGAAGAAGATTGGAAGAGGTTTGGAAGCGAAAGGAGCGACGAAACGAAAATTCGATATGCCGTAACAGAAGCTCACGCACAGTCCGTGTGCCCTAGGCGCACGACCCGTGCGCACTGAATATACTTTTTAAAGCCATTACCGAAACTGGCACACGGTCCGTGTGCCATAGGCGCACGACTTGTGCGCTTTTATCAGCACACCAATTCGTTCCGCTTTTCTCATTTTCGCAATTCCGTTCGAATACAATCCGTAACCCGATCAAAATCCAACATAAACACAGTCATTCAACACACAATATCAGACAAGGCAATATCAATATCAATTCGCAAACTCGAGTGACATTCGTTCCGAAACCCAAAATACATATTTTCGTAAAATTCGGTTTTCGACTCAAAATCTTTCGAAATCAACGTAACAGCCACACAACCAGTCAACATCACATTCATTTCCAAAACGAAATAAAATCCTAAACGTGAATAGAACTCACCCGAAGTGACGAATTCACAATTAATCGAGATTCAACAGAATGCACTCAACACGGTAACCACACGAACAATCCCCGTACGGCTCCCCTCGCTCCCACAGCCACGAAATCACTTCCCCAAGCCAAACCAACACCCCAACTTCGAAAATACAGCCACACCTATCCCTTGTCTATGCTTCAATTCACAATATGGGTGCCAAAATACTTTAAACTTGTCCTAGTCTTAGCATGCAAAGCTTTAGAAGTTTCGAAAACTCCATTAATGGCCAAGATGAGCTTTGAACTTCAAGAATGGTGAAATGAGTTAGGCAAAGGGTGAGCTACTGATATTGGTATCTATAGATAGATCAAGAAAAATGGAGAAGATTGGATATAAGAACACTTACATGCATCCAATTTTGAAGATTTCCTTCTACCCGTTGTCTCCGGTTCTCTCTCGAGTTCTACCTCTCTCTCTATTCTATGTTTCTGAATTTTGATGAAATGAGGGTTTGAGGCTTGGTCATCTGAGTGTTAGTGGGCTTAGGGTGTTTAATGAGTAGGAAATGACGAAAATACCCTTGGCTCACTAATACTCACTTAACTTATGTTTGCTAATAATTCTGAAAGCGGAGTCATGGTGTTGTGTCTTGTGTTTCTCAAACCTTGACTCAGCTGGGTGTTTTAATTTTGGGTGGCAAAAGACCAATTTATCCCTCGTGCTCTAATTTTTATTAAAACTCTATTTTTATCCCAAACAATCACACACAATCACAAACTTCAAACAATAATGAAATCAAATTGAGCAATCACACAATTAAGTAACGATTTCATTCCTCGCATACGACCATGACTCGATTTATTATTTCATCGAATAATAATTCGCTAGTTAATTTCATAAAACGAAATTAACCAAAATTAGGGATGTTACAATCACCCCAACTTTTAAAAAATTTGTCCTCAAAATGGAACAAAACATACCTCATGAAAATAGATACGGATATCTGTCGCACCCCAAAAAATCCTTGGAGGAATTTTTCTTCGCACAACGGGATTTTAGAGTCACCACCAATATTTTTTAAAGGTAAAACATCGGAAAAACCTTTTTTGGAAAGCAATGGTCTTTGGAACCATTAGATTTGGGTTCGGGGGTCTAATTACGTATGGGGAAGGTATTAGCACCCCATAACGTCCCTTCAAAGAAGGGTTACCTTAATTAAATATGTGATTTGCAAAGTTGATTCAATAAAATGCTTTGTTTTTACCTCTTTGGTTGATGAATGAATTATTGAAAAATCTTTAGTTTTCGCGCTTGACGGAGGGTATCCGCTCCTACGTATCTTCTGGTGCGATGGAGAATTCAAAGCAACGTAGTTCTTGTTTTTGAAAAATGTTTTATTTTGGAAAAGTGTTTGGTTTTTGAAAGGAAAAATGTTTTTGGTTTGTTGTGCTTGACGGAGAGTATCCACTCCTACGTATCTCCCGGTGCGATGGAGAATTCAAAGCTACGTAGTTCTGGGTTGTCTAGAAAAAGGTTTTTGTTCTTTTTTTTACCTTGTTTAATTGTGAAAATCGAGCTTTCATGATGATCAATTGAGCAAAGGCTCCAAGTGACCACCATTAGCACTCCATTGTTAATAATCATGCAAGCAAAGGCTTCGCAAGACTACTAACAAAGTTTTTGATTTAGTGAAAATCTTTAGGAAAATTAGGCATTCATGACGATCAATTGAGCAAAGGCTCCAAGTGATCGCCCCTAGTACCTCATTGTTAATAATCATGCAAGCAAAGGCTTCGCAAGACTACTAACAAAGTTTGATTTTGAAGAGTTTTCGCAATTGGATTGATTCTTGTTTAGGGAATGATTTTGATGCTTGAAAAAGCTTTTGATTGAAAGTGGACTTAGACTACACACATTATGACACGATACATAGATAGGCAAGGAATGAACCTAAGTTGCACATCTTATTGAAGATGCTAGGCAATGGGATGAACCTAACTAGGCATTTATGACACAATATGTGAATAGGCGAAGGCATTTCAAAGCACAAGTGATATCAAACTTCTAATGAATCACTTGTAAAACCCTAAGGATTTCACATCAACATTAGACATAAGCACCAATGTGGTATCTTTTTGATGTCATCAATGTCTAATACATTTCTTCAATCAACCACATGGAAGGAGTAAATTAAAAGGGGCATTTGCCTCATACAAGATCATAGGCAAGTCTTAAGACTAAATTGACAAGTTTAGGCAATTAGGGTGTTGAATCCCTTTAGGTAATCTTTGACACTTGGGATATGCACAAGTGCATAGGTGTCAAATCCTCTTACTAAATCGTCCACACAAAACCAAAAATTGTTTCAAAACAATTACTTATTTGCAAGACCAAGAGCATTTCAAAATGATTTATAAGTTGTTTTTGGTAATCAAAGCAATTGGTAAGGAAAGGAAACCTAAATTTGCATTCTTGTTCACTAGGAATCACAAAAGAAATTGAATCCTCTTAGGCAATCCTCAACACTTAAAGTGTGCATCAAAGCACAAGTGAGAGTCCTCTTGCCAATCATCAACATAGGGCATGATTTGCAAGCAAATTCATGAGAACAACAAGTTTTAAGCAAACAACATCATAATCAAGGTTCAATTCCAAGTAATTGCAAGATTAGACAACCAACTCATCAAAAATCTCATAAACCCTAATTTCTTTGAAACATGCGAAACTAACATAAACCCTAAATCTCATTTTATTCATGGAAACACAAGATAATGCAAGAGAACAACATAGATTAAACTGTTGGCAAGGATTCACATGATCAAGCAAAGAAATGCATAACAATCACACAAACCCTAATTTTCCTCTAATATGCGAAATGAAATAAGCTTCAAATCATCGTTTTATTCAACAAAACAACAAGAAATGAGTGAAATAACAACGACACACAATTTATTCTAAAGGAGAGAAGCATTCCAAGCACCCAAGCCTCCCAAAGTGTTTGTCAAGATACTTGAAATACATCTCTCACTCAACAACAACAACTATGCTAACATTATGACATTAAAATGCAATGGGGTGCCAAAATGAAGTGATGATTTACATCTTTGATGCTAAAATTGGAAGATGATGCTAGGTTTTAAAGTATACCTCAACTCCAAGCTAGAATAAGGAAGGAAATGAGATGAATGAATGCAAAACCCTTTTAATCTACTCTTCAATCTTCGACTTTGAACTTGATCCTTGAATTTGAAGGTGAATCTTTGAGAAGAATGCAAGAAGGATGGAAGATTTAGTGTAGGAAAGGTGTTTTAATGGATGATTGAGTGAAGAAATTGAAGAAAGAGGTGAGGGAGAGGATGAGGTATTCGCCAAGGAGAGGAGAAAGGAGAGGTTTTTGTGCAAAAAATGAACTTTTTTTATTTATTTTGGGAGAGTAGGCTCATATATGGTCTTGGGTGAAATTAGGGTTAAGGGTAGAATAGGAATGGGATGTTCTATTTTAAGTAAGTTTGCAATTTCTTATGAAGGAGTGAGTGTGAGAGGATGGTGTCATTTACAAAAAAGGGTATGAGTCTACATGAGAGTGTGTGGGAATTAGGGATGTGTATGAAATGGGTAGGATTAAGGATAGTACAAGAATATTCTTAAGGAATAATTGTACAATAGAAGAGTGTGGAAGAAATTGTGGAGAGAGAGAGAGAGAGAGAGAGAATTCGGCCATGAAAAAATGGGGAGGGAAAATTGCTTCTCATTTTGGTCTTTTGTCTTATTGAGGACACTTTGTACTTTCTATTTGAATTTTGAATTTTTGGGCATGCAAATGATAGTGCACCTATTGAAAATGTGTCACATATTTTTGGGCACCATAAAAATATCCCTCTAATTATTCATGACAATAAAAGTTGTCATTTAATAATCGGGGAATATTTAATGGTCCTTTTTCAGCTTTCTTGTGCAATAAAAATGGGAAAATGCTTTTTAATTATTTTGAACTAGGATTTTCTTCCAAAAAATTATACGAAAATTATCCTTGATAGAATAAATTGTATTTTTCATCCTTGACTTGGTTTAGTTCAAAAATAATTAACTTGCTCTCATTTGAATGCCCACAGATATTGAAACATGCACTATTTTATTCCCTAAAATTCTCAAAAATTAATAAAAATGTTTTTTTTTTCTTTTGGGTGCCAAAAATTAATAACGATCAATAAATGGCCTTTTTGAACATTAAAATGCATGCCAAATGGCAAGGGCAAAAGGGAAGCTCATGCAGTTACGACTGGCGCGTGCGCGTAATTCAAATAAAAATGCGAGATAGGGGACAAATACACATAAATGCGAAAGTCCATTAACCTACACAAATTATGAATTACCCTTATTGTTTCCATTTTTGTTTGAAAAAAAAGGTTTTGACTTGGGCGGACAAAATTAGGGTATGACAATATCTAGCTCGCATGTCGTCCTCCAATTCCCATGTAGCTTCCTCAATCGGAAATCCATCCCAAACCACTTTGACAATGGGAATTGTCCTCGTCCGAAGCGTCTTCTCACCACGTTCCATGATGTAACTAGGATGAGGTTGAAAAGACAAATCCGGCCTAAGGTCAATCGTTTCGAAATTCAACGGTTGACTCGGATCGGAAATGTATTTCCTTAGCTGAGACACATGGAATACATCATGAAGATTCGACAAAGCCGGAGGTAAAGCAATACGGTAAGCTACTAGCCCAATAGGCTCGATAATTCGCCCGCAATGCTCTACCGGTACCAATTGTTGGAGAAACTCTCAAAAACACATGATTACCAGACTCAAACTCTAGTGGTCTCTTGTCCGCATAGCTCTTCTGCCTACACTAGGAAGCCTTCATTCTTTTTCTGATTTGTCGGATCTTTTCGGTTGTCTCAAGAACAAAATCGGGCCCTAACAACCGATCATCACCGACATCCCACCAACATAATGGCGTTCTACACTTCCTCCCATACAAGGCTTCAAATGGAGCCATTCCGATACTAGAATGATAGCTGTTGTTATAAGCAAACTCCAACAATGGAAGGTGATCCTCCCATTTTCTTCCGTTATCAAGCACACAAGCCCGAAGCATATCTTCTAAAGTTTGAATAGTCCTCTCAGTCTGACCATCCGTCTGCGGATGATAAGCGGTACTAACAAACACTCTTGTTCCCAGAGCTTGATTCAAAGCTTTCCAAAATCGAGAAGTGAATTTTGGATCACGATCCGACACAATGCTTGTAGGAACTCCATGTAATCTGACTATACTCTTCAGATATTCCTCTGCTAACTTGGAAACCTTGCTGTTCAAACGAACAGGAATAAAATGAGCTGATTTGGTTAGACGATCCACAACTACCCAGATGGAATCATTACCGGCATGGGACCTTGGTAATTCCATGACAAAGTCCATATAAATATCTTCCCATTTCCATACTGGCACATTCAGCGGTTGCAACTGACCAGCCGGCTTCTGGTGCTCTACCTTAACCCTTTGACAAGTTAGGCATCGAGACACAAATTTTGCAATCTCTACTTTCATTCCTAGCCACCAGTACATCTGCTTCAAATCCCGATACATCTTGGTAGATCCAGGATGTATGGAATACTGACTCCGATGTGCTTCCTCTAACACTTGCCTTTTGATATCATCATCCTTCGGCACACAAATTCTACCGTCGAAGCAAATAATTCCATCACTATCTTCGTTAAAATTTGGTAACCTCCTTTGAGCTTGCAGCTCTACATCAATCTCTTGAGCTGAGGGAATCAGATTTCTCAATAAGCTCGAAATCTGGATATGACTCAACACTAACCGGTTCCTTCTTTGCTTCACATTCAGATCTAAGTCCCTGAAAGACTCTAGCAGCTTCATCTCATGCATCATTAATTCTGACGTGCGAATAGATTTCCTACTCAACCCATCAGCCACAACATTGGCCTTCCCGGGATGATACTTCAACTCGTAGTCGTAATCCTTCAGAAACTCAAGCCATCTTCTTTGCCTATTATTCAGCTCTTTTTGGTCAAACAAATACTTAAGGCTCTTGTGATCACTAAAGACTTCGAAATGAGAACCGTATAGGAAATGTCTCCAAATCTTTAGAGCATACACAATTGCTGCCAACTCTAAGTCATGAGTTGGGTATTTCTCTTCATGAGACTTCAATTGCCTGGATGCATAAGCTACCACCTGTTGATTCTGCATTAAAACACACCCTAAACCCTTCCCAGAGGCATCACTGTAAACTTGGAATCCCAGTGACGGATCTGGAAGAATTAGGATCGGAGCAGCTGTCAACCTACTTTTCAACTCTTGAAAACTTTCCTCACAATCGGAATTACATTCAAACGGCTGATCCTTACAAGTTAACCGAGTAAGCGGAAGGACTAACTGTGAGAACCCTTCAATAAACCTCCGATAGTAACCAGCTAGACCTAAGAAACTTCTTACTTTGGTCACAGACATTGGTTGTTCCCAAATCAACACTGCTTCTACCTTACTAGGATCCACTGCGACTCCCGACTGAGATATCACATGACCCAGAAACTTTACCTCAGGCATCCAGAAATCATACTTTGAAGGCTTCACATACAACTTCTTTTCTAGGAGTACATTCAGAACAATTCAGAGATGCTGAACATGCTCCTCAATGGTCTTTGAGTACACCAAGATATCAACGATGAACACCACTACAAACTGATCTAGGTACGGGTGGAAGACTCGGTTCATGTAATCCATGAATACTGCGGGAGTGTTAAGACTTTTGGCAAGTGTACCAATTGTCGTCGCAAGTAATAAAATGCGGTAAGTAACCGGTCGATTCTTCAGGGATTGCGCGTTGAAAACAATAGCAAAGTTGCAAATTCTTAGATTGTAAAGGTTTGGTAAAATTGAGTTTCCGAAACAACGAAATAAAACGATTGATTAGATACGCGAGAAAACCGATTAGGGGTCAAATCATCTCCCACTCTCCTATCACATGAACCTTCAGTTAATTCCACATTGATTGTTCAATTACCAGATTCAATTTACAATATTAGGTTTAGGACAATTCCTTACCTCAAAACCCCTATTACCCTATGAGTTACCCTAATTCCTTAAGAGATTCATGCCAACGGTAATGCAATAAACACAAGAAATAGAGAATTCATATATCTAACCCCACATTCCTATGGTGATTACAAGTATGTGATCTAAAACTTCATATCAAGTATGCAAACCCTAATCCCTTAGGTGATCACAAACCCCAATTCATCAAAACTATCATATGTAGTAATAAAGCATTAAGCACAGAAGTTTAGACAAATGACAATCGAACAATCAACTGAATTAACCATAACAAAGCGCTCACATGATAGGGTTTGGGAGAATCATCTCTCCCTAATCTGAGAAATTTAGTTACAAATCATCCTAAGAGTAGAAGCAAACATAAAATAGAAAACAAACACAAGGGAAGACATTAGAACCTTCAATCCCTTGTTCCCAAGTGGTGAGAAGGCCCCCAAAATCGCTCCCTCCAGCTGCTCCAAAGTGTGGTTCCGTTCCCCAGACGAAGTCTGTCAGAAAAACGCTGAAACTGCTTTAAAAACCCTAAAACTAGCGCACCATCGCGACGCGGCCCGTGCCCGTCGCGTCGCAAAATAGCACAGAAAGTCCTGGCTTTGCAAAACTCCTCCTGGTCGCGTCGCGAACCCTCCTGGTCGTGACGCGATATTGAACAGAAATCAAATCCCTCCATTTTGCTGCATTTCCGGGCAAGTGTCTGGTTCGCCGAATGATGCCACAACCAATTAGAGGTCTTCAAGTCCAATTTAGCTCCAAAAGTGAAGGAATTACTTACAAATGAACTTCCTACTACAATTATCTAAAACTAGACTAAATCCCCAGATAATGACTGTGATACAATGAAAAACCTGCACAATTGGTCCTAAAAATGCATAACTTACATCATATGATTGAGAGTCAACACAACCCCAAACTTAAACTTTTGCTTGTCCTCAAGCAAACATTCAATTCAGACTGTGGCTGTTTTTCTATTTAGCTGTTACATATAATACATCAACCTTAAACACATCAGCACATCAACTATCATCATCAACCCAATACAGTGGCAGGACAACTGAATTGGAAATACTGAATCATAAGCAGGCAGCATTCTCAAGTTTTCTCTGTACACATATCTCACCAGTGTTTCACTCTTGAGGTGTTTCAGGTATTCACTCAATTCACAGTACCTGCATCATCATTTCATAGGCTTGACAGAGTTCTATATCAGTCTATACAAATGAATTGCATACACACATTTGGAGGACTTCCAGGGTTATAGCGGGGCTTAGGTAAGGATGGAAAAATTTGGATAAGTAGGTTGCACTTGGAGTTAGGCCTACCCCTCTTTTTGTTATTTTCACTCAATTTACTTGTCACCCATTTTCCCAAAGCATTCAACAAAACAAGAGAAGGATTATATTTATTTATTTATTTTTTCTTTTTTTTTCTGATATATATATATATACATATATTTTCTTTTCTTTTCTTGTTCCTTCTCTTGTATACCACCCCAAACTTATAATGTTGCTATTCCACGAGCAACCCCAAACTTAAAGATTTTCCCACTCTCACAGCTTTTGTTACCTAACTCCAAGTTAAGAATTAACTAGGCTATGATTTTCAGAGAAACAACATACAATTTTTAACAATAGGCTCAGAGGGGCTAGCAGAGGGTAAACATTAGTTAGATGCGGTTTGAAAGGCTCAGGGGTGCCAAAAGAAATGCCTCAGTGTGTATGAAAATCAAAATGCAAAAACAATTAAGCCCAATGTCAAGTTCTGCAGACTAATGCAGGCAAGGAATACACACAATATATATAAGAACGTGTTTAGGCTCAAACCTCACGGTTGGGATCGTAGAGATAGAACTTGAGAGATGCTGCTCACAGATGATAAAGGACTTCTGCAACTTTTGTCATGACCCCTGCTATTACTTGATGATAAAACTTGACGTGCGAGTGTCGAAAGGAAAAATGCAGCATGTGTAACACCCCTTTCTACCCGTCACTTTGTTTATAAAAATCAGAGTTTGAAAAAAAAAATCTCGATCATAGGGAATGCTACACATACTCAAATCAAACGTCGCTTATCAAACTTTAAAAACAGTTTAAGTCAAAATTCATACGTCCACGTAGCACATCACAATATCAAAACTCAAGCCTCATTTAACGTCGCTTATAAACTCAACTTAACACAACCATCTACGCAGCGGAAAATAGTAAAACATAACCAAATAGTCCACATGGACCTAATAATCAAAAATCATAAATAAATGCCGAGTTCGTTATCCCCCCTGAGTGCTACGTATCAGAGCATGACGACTCGACTCATAAGTGAAGCTAATACCTTCACTGGGAATCACCTGCACGTTACCAACACGGGGGTAACATTCAAACAGGAAAGGGTGAGCATCATTTCAGTCTATATAATAGAAAATATGATAAGCACTAATCATAGGCTACGCACTAGAACAATCAGCATCCAAACACCAATACTCACATCATAGTCATCTTTTACGTCATTTACAATAACTCATTACATATCATGTAGATTTATGAAATGCAACCCACTCGCGGGTATATGCATGAAGGTACCTTTTCACAAAACGTCGCTTAGCCACTCAGGCCTTATCATCACTTAGCCACTCAGGCCTCAAAACATCACTGGGTTTATGCATATGGGCATGAGACACTATGACATGCACCACTCACAATACACACATACACAATTACTCAATTCATGGTCAACTATGTGACCCGTCACTTACCGGTTTGCCGAATAAAGGCACAGCACCTGTCATTTCACAATTCACACACAAATAACTTCACTTAGCCTTTTAGGCCTTAACATCACTTAGCCACTCAGGCCCCAAATGTCACTTACACATAAACATCATTCAACTCAAACATTAGCCACTGAGGGCAAAAACGTCATTTGACTAACCACTAAGGGCATCCTCGTCATTTACACATCATTATTATTAACTTTGGCCACTAGGGGCAAAACAGTCATTTGACTAGCCACCAAGGGCATCCTCGTCATTTACACATCATTATCATTAACTTTGGCCACTAGGGGCAAAACAGTCATTTGACTAGCCACCAAGGGCATCCTCGTCATTTACACATCATTATCATTAACTTTGGCCACTAGGGGCAAAACAGTCATTTTGACCCTACCGTGTTAAAACTGTTGTTTATACACCAAAAGGGATTTTTAAAGAGTTCCACGTCATTTTTCAATGTCACTGGGACGATCACCGGGGACAGCCACTTGGGCGCCCACAAACAATCAGAAAATAACAATTTTTCATTTTAAAAATTAGACCCATAGATGGACAACGTAAAAAGCTTCACGACACTTTTTGAATCGTTCAAAACGGACGTCTGAGTCAAAAGTTATGATAAAAATAAGTTTGGGAAAAATTAGACAACGTTCTGAAAATTGGCGCCTTAGACGCCCAGGCAACACAGGCACCCAGCGCCCAGGCGCGCACAACACAACGCAACACCGCGCCACAGGCGCCCAGCGCCCAGGCGCGCACAACGCAACACAGACACGGGCGCCTAGCGCCCAGGGAACAACAACGCGCGCACAGCGCAACACGAACAAGACACGGGCGCCTAGCGCCCAGGCGCAAAAACGCAACACGCACGCCCCAGGCGCCCAGCGCCCAGGCGCGCCAGACACGCACAGAACACACTCCATCAGGCGCCCAGCGCCCTGCACAGGCACCCAGCGCCCAGAAAAACAGCAACACGCCCAGAATTTGTTCAACACTTTTTTAACACTAAAAATTGGTTTTTCTTGACAACTTGAAATTATAAAAACTCAACATTTTCCAGCCACCAAAAATACACTTAATTTTAATTAATTCCTCAAAAATTCAATTGAGCATTGTCTTCCCTATCCCCTTGGCGCCCTAGGCGCCTATACACCATCCACCCAATTTTGCGAACAACACAAGCAACATCCAACACAATTTCAGTTTCATGCTCAATTCGAATGTCACAATTCACCAACACAAACGCATACATATCAAGAATTTCAGTCTCATGATTAATCCCACTTCGCATACACACATACATATAATGGCCAATACCAACAAAGCATCAAGAACATCAAGAATCATGCATACATCAATTCGCATACATCTATATATAAAATCCAACATCAACAATGCATCAAGAACTCTATTCTAACCCTAGATCTAGGACTCGTCATATGAACTATTAAATAGAGTGATAGAGCTCCCCTAACCTCGAAATTGAAGAACGGAGGCTCCGGAGATAGTCACGTACAGGACCACAGCAACAAGATCACGTTCTTGATCTTCCTTGGTTGCGACTTCTCTCCTCTTCCTCTTCTCTCCTTACGGCGCCCTTCCTTGCTCTCTCTCTATCTCACGCTATTTTTCTTTCTTTCTTGCGTTTTCTCTCTTGCTTTCGCGAATGGCCACCAAAAACCTAGCCCCCACTAACTAACCACTTCGCCTATATTGTGGATCATGGGCTTGGGCTTTCCACTTAAGCCCAAGTCATGCAAGTGGCGCCTCCACCCCCTCCTAATACCACCAAAATAAATAAAATTCTAATTAATCACGTTATATCAAATAATTTAAATTAAATCCGCAATTACTTAATTAAATAAATTAATTAACTAATTTTAGGGTGTTACAACTCTCCCCCACTTAGAATATTTCGTCCTCGAAATTTACCTGATCAAACAACTCTGGGTAGGATTCTGGCATCTTGCCCTCCAGCTCCCAAGTCATACTCTCGCCGGCAGCTCCTAGCCAGACCACTTTCACTAATGCAATCTCCTTGCCTCTAAGCGCCTTCACTTCACGATCCTCAATCCGTACGGGCATCGTCTCCACAGTGAGATTATCCCGCACCTCTACATCGTCCATATGGATCACATGAGATGGATCCGAAACATACTTCCGAAGTTGTGACACGTGAAACACGTCATGCAAGTTCGAAAGATTTGGCGGTAAAGCCACTCTATAAGCCACATTTCCGATTCTTTCAGAAATCTGATAAGGACCAACAAATCGAGGAGTGAGCTTCTTCGATTTCAACGCTCGACCAACACCGGTAATAGGAGAAACCCTCAAGAACACATGTTCACCCTCCTGAAATTCTAAATCCTTCCTCCGTTTGTCATGATAACTCTTCTGCCGACTCTGCGAAGCCTTCATCTTCTCACGGATCATCTTGATCTTCTCTGTAGTCTCCCGCACAATCTCCGGACCCAACACTACACTTTCTCCCGACTCATACCAACATAACGGCGTCCTACACTTTCGACCGTACAATGCTTCAAACGGTGCCATCCCAATGCTGGAATGGTGACTGTTGTTATAAGTAAACTCAATCAACGCAAGGTAGGAATCCCATGAACCCCGCTGCTCCAATACACAAGCCCTCAACAAATCCTCTAACGATTGAATTGTCCTCTCTGACTGACCGTCTGTCTGGGGATGATACGCCGAACTCATTTTTAACTTAGAACCCAATTCTTTCTGCAAACTCTTCCAAAACTCGGAAGTGAACCTCAGATCCCTATCTGACACAATACTCTTCGGAACACCGTGCAGCCTCACAATCTCTTTGACATATACCTCTGCCAACCTCGACACCGGATAAGTGATATTAATAGGAATAAAATGAGCAGACTTCGTTAACCTATCAATGATCACCCAAATAGCGTCATGACCCTTAACTGTATTCGGTAGCCCCGTCACAAAATCCATCGCTATGCTATCCCATTTCCACTCTGGGACTTCCAACAGTTGCATTAACCCTGCTGGCTTCTGGTGCTCGACCTTCGACTTTTGACAGGTCAAACAGGCATACACAAACTGTGCCACATCTCTCTTCATACCATACCACCAAAACATCTTTTTCAGATCTTGATACATTTTCGTCGCTCCAGGATGGATACTCAACTTGCTACGATGACCTTCCTCTAAAATTGCCTTTCTCATTTCTTCATCGTCTGGAACACAGATCCTACCCCGGAACCTCAACACACCACTGGAATCCAATTTGAAATCTTCATCTTCAGATTTACCGACTCCATTAATTAAATCCACCAGCTTGACATCTGTCTTCTGAGCTTCTCTAATGCTGTCCAGGAAATCATTGTCGATCTTTAACATTCCCAGCTTGACACTGCGAGGTGTCATCTTACAAACCAAACTCAAATCCCTGAATTCTTCAATCAACTCTAATTCTTTTACCATCATGGCCGACATATGCAAAGACTTTCTGCTTAAGGCATCAGCCACGACATTAGCCTTGCCGGGATGATAATTCAAACCAAAGTCATAATCCTTCAAGAGCTCCAACCACCGACGCTGTCTCATATTCAACTCTTTCTGATCGAACAGATACTTTAGACTCTTATGATCACTGAACACTTCGAACCTCGAACCATAAAGGTAGTGCCTCCAAATCTTGAGCACAAATACCACAGCAGCCAATTCCAAATCATGCGTAGGGTAATTTTTCTCATGAATCCGCAATTGCCTCGACGCATACGCAACGACTTTCCCATCCTGCATCAACACACCACCGAGACCCATCTTCGAAGCGTCACAATACACAACGAACGGTTCCTCTGGATTAGGCAACGTCAGAACAGGCGACGTCGTCAATCTCTTTTTCAGTTCCATAAAACTTTCCTCGCACCGAGCATCCCAAACAAAAACTTTACCCTTGCAAGTCAACTGAGTCAATGGAAGGGCCAACTTGGAAAAACCCTCGATGAACCTCCTGTAGTACCCAGCCAAACCCAAAAAGCTTCTAATCTCTGTTACGGACTTCGGAGACTCCCACTCCAACACTGCTTCTACTTTTGCCGGATCAACCGCAATACCATTGCCAGAAATCACGTGCCCAAGGAAACTCACCTCTTTCAGCCAGAACTCACACTTCGATAACTTAGCGTACAACTTTTTCTCTTTTAAAACTTCCAACACTGACTTCAGATGCTCAGCATGCTCTTCATCTGACTTTGAATAAACTAGAATATCATCTATGAAGATTACCACAAACCGATCTAGGTAATTATGGAAAATACGGTTCATATATTCCATAAATACACCAGGAGCATTGGTCACACCGAACGGCATCACTGAATACTCATAATGCCCATACCTTGTCCTGAACGCTGTCTTCTGAACATCTTCATCCTTCACTTTAATCTGATGATATCCGGACCTCAAATCAATTTTGCTGAAAACACGGGCACCTACTAATTGATCCATCAGATCGTCGATCCTCGGAAGCGGATACTTATTCTTGATAGTTACCTTATTCAACTGACGATAGTCCACACATAACCTCATGCTTCCATCTTTCTTTTTCACTAACAATACCGGAGCTCCCCACGGCGATACACTTGGTCTCACAAACTTTTTCTCAAGCAATTCTTCAAGTTGCGTCTTCAACTCAGACAATTCCGACGCCGACATTCTGTACGGTGCCATAGACACAGGCCTCGTACCAGGTACAAGATCAATCGAAAATTCAACTTCTCTTTCCGGTGGCACACCCGGAATTTCATCAGGAAAGACCTCAGGAAATTCACGCACTACCTTCAGTTCTTCAATAACAGCCTGACTCTCAGCAGACAACGAAGCCATCAACGCAAATAACTGAACTCCTTCTTTCTTCAATTTCTTCAACTGACCAGCAGACACCAAAACCGAACTTTCTTCACCGAAACTAACCGACTTGCTACGACAGTTGATATGAACATGATTATTCTCTAACCAGTCCATGCCTAAGATTACATCCAGACCTCTCAATGGCAAACATACAAAATTCACAATAAAGTCCCTGCCGAAGATCGACACGGGACACTGAGAACACACCTGGGACGTAATCACCGACCCCTTCGCAGGAGTATCGACAACCATATCCCCACACATAGCAGATAAAACAAGACCCAATCGTTTACAGCAATCAACAGATATAAAACAATGGGTAGCACCAGTATCAATAAGAGATTTTAGAGAAGTACCATTAATAAAACACGTACCTCTAATCAGACCATCATCCTCATCAGGCTCCTCTCCTGCCAATGCAAATACCTTCCCAGTAGACCTTTCCTTTTTCGGCTTTGTACACTTTGTACTGATATGCCCAGACTCACCACAGTTGAAACACACCACATCCTTGACCTTACACTCAGCTGCCATATGACCCTTTTTACCACAACGGTAGCAATTCCTGTCATCCGACCTGCATGTAGTACTCTTGTGGCCAGGCTTGCCACACTTATAACAGACAATGCTAGCAGGGGCATCTCCCCCACTAGGACCTTTACCTCCAGCAGCCTTCTGATAACTCTTACCCGCAGGAACCTCATACGGCTTGCTTCGACTCTGAAACTTGCCCTTTCTCTCAGAAGTAGCTTTGTAGCGAGCAGTACTGTCCTCCTCGAAGATCCTGCAACTGTCAACCAGATCTGCGAATATACGAATCTTCTGATAACCAATGGCCTGTTTAATATCAAGCCTTAACCCGTTCTCAAATTTTATGCATTTTGAAAATTCAGCTGTAGCCTCACTGTAGTGTGGATAAAATTTTGCTAGCTCCACAAACTTTGCCGCATAGGCAGTCACAGACATACCACCCTGCTTCAGCTCTAGAAACTCTATCTCTTTCTTCCCGCGGACGTCTTCAGGAAAATACTTTCTCAGAAATTCCCTGCTGAAAACCTCCCAAGTAATCTCTTCCTGCACAGCCTCTAACCTCTGCCTAGTAGCCAACCACCAGTCGTCGGCCTCCTCGGCTAACATGTGGGTACCAAAGCGGACCTTCTGTTCAACAGTACAGTTCATCACCCTGAAAATCCTCTCGATCTCCTTCAGCCAAGCCATAGCACCATCTGGATCATATTTGCCCTTAAAGGTGGGCGGATTCTCCCTCTGAAAGGTTGTCAGACTCCTAAAACCAGCATTATCCCCAGCATTCTGCTGACCCTGCATCGCCTGAGCCATAGCTTGCAATGCAGCAGCAAGAGCAGCGTCGTCTCGTCTGGCCATTCTAGCACTGCAACAGAAAACAGAATTCAGAAACGAGTAACAAACTCAATGTTACTCAACACGACGACTCAACTACCGGCCGGACAGACCGAACTGCTCTGATACCACTAATGTAACACCCCTTTCTACCCGTCACTTTGTTTATAAAAATCAGAGTTTGAAAAAAAAAATCTCGATCATAGGGAATGCTACACATACTCAAATCAAACGTCGCTTATCAAACTTTAAAAACAGTTTAAGTCAAAATTCATACGTCCACGTAGCACATCACAATATCAAAACTCAAGCCTCATTTAACGTCGCTTATAAACTCAACTTAACACAACCATCTACGCAGCGGAAAATAGTAAAACATAACCAAATAGTCCACATGGACCTAATAATCAAAAATCATAAATAAATGCCGAGTTCGTTATCCCCCCTGAGTGCTACGTATCAGAGCATGACGACTCGACTCATAAGTGAAGCTAATACCTTCACTGGGAATCACCTGCACGTTACCAACACGGGGGTAACATTCAAACAGGAAAGGGTGAGCATCATTTCAGTCTATATAATAGAAAATATGATAAGCACTAATCATAGGCTACGCACTAGAACAATCAGCATCCAAACACCAATACTCACATCATAGTCATCTCTTACGTCATTTACAATAACTCATTACATATCATGTAGATTTATGAAATGCAACCCACTCGCGGGTATATGCATGAAGGTACCTTTTCACAAAACGTCGCTTAGCCACTCAGGCCTCAAAACATCACTGGGTTTATGCATATGGGCATGAGACACTATGACATGCACCACTCACAATACACACATACACAATTACTCAATTCATGGTCAACTATGTGACCCGTCACTTACCGGTTTGCCGAATAAAGGCACAGCACCTGTCATTTCACAATTCACACACAAATAACTTCACTTAGCCTTTTAGGCCTTAACATCACTTAGCCACTCAGGCCCCAAATGTCACTTACACATAAACATCATTCAACTCAAACATTAGCCACTGAGGGCAAAAACGTCATTTGACTAACCACTAAGGGCATCCTCGTCATTTACACATCATTATTATTAACTTTGGCCACTAGGGGCAAAACAGTCATTTGACTAGCCACCAAGGGCATCCTCGTCATTTACACATCATTATCATTAACTTTGGCCACTAGGGGCAAAACAGTCATTTGACTAGCCACCAAGGGCATCCTCGTCATTTACACATCATTATCATTAACTTTGGCCACTAGGGGCAAAACAGTCATTTTGACCCTACCGTGTTAAAACTGTTGTTTATACACCAAAAGGGATTTTTAAAGAGTTCCACGTCATTTTTCAATGTCACTGGGACGATCACCGGGGACAGCCACTTGGGCGCCCACAAACAATCAGAAAATAACAATTTTTCATTTTAAAAATTAGACCCATAGATGGACAACGTAAAAAGCTTCACGACACTTTTTGAATCGTTCAAAACGGACGTCTGAGTCAAAAGTTATGATAAAAATAAGTTTGGGAAAAATTAGACAACGTTCTGAAAATTGGCGCCTTAGACGCCCAGGCAACACAGGCACCCAGCGCCCAGGCGCGCACAACACAACGCAACACCGCGCCACAGGCGCCCAGCGCCCAGGCGCGCACAACGCAACACAGACACGGGCGCCTAGCGCCCAGGGAACAACAACGCGCGCACAGCGCAACACGAACAAGACACGGGCGCCTAGCGCCCAGGCGCAAAAACGCAACACGCACGCCCCAGGCGCCCAGCGCCCAGGCGCGCCAGACACGCACAGAACACACTCCATCAGGCGCCCAGCGCCCTGCACAGGCACCCAGCGCCCAGAAAAACAGCAACACGCCCAGAATTTGTTCAACACTTTTTTAACACTAAAAATTGGTTTTTCTTGACAACTTGAAATTATAAAAACTCAACATTTTCCAGCCACCAAAAATACACTTAATTTTAATTAATTCCTCAAAAATTCAATTGAGCATTGTCTTCCCTATCCCCTTGGCGCCCTAGGCGCCTATACACCATCCACCCAATTTTGCGAACAACACAAGCAACATCCAACACAATTTCAGTTTCATGCTCAATTCGAATGTCACAATTCACCAACACAAACGCATACATATCAAGAATTTCAGTCTCATGATTAATCCCACTTCGCATACACACATACATATAATGGCCAATACCAACAAAGCATCAAGAACATCAAGAATCATGCATACATCAATTCGCATACATCTATATATAAAATCCAACATCAACAATGCATCAAGAACTCTATTCTAACCCTAGATCTAGGACTCATCATATGAACTATTAAATAGAGTGATAGAGCTCCCCTAACCTCGAAATTGAAGAACGGAGGCTCCGGAGATAGTCACGTACAGGACCACAGCAACAAGATCACGTTCTTGCTCTTCCTTGGTTGCGACTTCTCTCCTCTTCCTCTTCTCTCCTTACGGCGCCCTTCCTTGCTCTCTCTCTATCTCACGCTATTTTTCTTTCTTTCTTGCGTTTTCTCTCTTGCTTTCGCGAATGGCCACCAAAAACCTAGCCCCCACTAACTAACCACTTCGCCTATATTGTGGATCATGGGCTTGGGCTTTCCACTTAAGCCCAAGTCATGCAAGTGGCGCCTCCACCCCCTCCTAATACCACCAAAATAAATAAAATTCTAATTAATCACGTTATATCAAATAATTTAAATTAAATCCGCAATTACTTAATTAAATAAATTAATTAACTAATTTTAGGGTGTTACAGCATGCGACCCCAAATGCCACACATCATCACCATTGAAGCTGCTTTAACAAAACAAAAACAAAATATAGGGCAGTGGTGCCTCACTATCACAGAGTAAGTTATACTAATAAGTACAGACCAAAGTGCGAAATAGAGTCAAAATAGGGAAAAATACAACCAAAAGTGCAAAATAAAATGTCTGAATAAAAACAAGAGAATGATAAATGAGCCTCCTGCTCAAGGAAATGAAATGTGCTCCTCCAAATACTCATCCCCTGAAAGGAGTGGATCCTGGTGGTCTGGCTGCTGCTCTGCATGGTGTGTTGATGAAGATGCGCGTGCTGCTCTATTCTCTGCCATGTACTCCTGAGCAGCCTGGTGGACTCTGGCTGATGCCAGGTAAGATGTGTCTAAGCCCTGCTGCTGTAGTAGCATCGACGTCCCACACCAGTTGGCCATCTGGAGGTCATATTCGAAGGAAGGGTCGGTGCCATACAGCTGTCTGTAGGATGGGCCTGCTGGCTGCTGCTGTGCTAGAGGTGCCGGCTGCTGTGGTGGAACTGCATCATCCATGGGCCCATCGGGCTGCTTCATAATCCAAGCGGCAGTGATAGGTTCCCTGGGATAAACTAGCAAGTCGTCCGAGTATTCAGGACACCCCTGTTGTGAACACAAGGCATGAATCACAGAGGCATGCCCCAATCTGGCCCTCGGACATCTGACAATCTCAGCTATGCTCTCAGAAATAGCTCTGCCCAGGTTTACCCGCTCGCCCCTCATGATAGCCAATAATCCCATGGCCACTTTGACCTTCACATCTGTAGAGTTAGAACAGGATATGATCGACTGATTGAAAAATGCATTCCAGGCCTTTGGGATTGGCTTCAGTCCCATGTTGCAGAAACAGCGTGGAAGGTGCTAGGATGGGGCCCATTGTGCCCCCGGACGACACAAATCTCTCAAAGTCCCCTCATAATCAATGCTCCTGGGAGCAACTGCAACGTGGCACATAGCACAGTACTCCTCTGTAGGTAGCCCCAACAGGCTGTTGATGCTATCCGCGGAGTAGGACACAGTCTTGCCTCTAACATAGACGGATGTAGACCTGTCCTGCTCCTCCTCCCAATAGGCGTTTGAGTAGAACTCCCTGACCAGGCTCTGGTTAGCCTGCTTAATTCTTGCATTGAATGGAAGCCACCCCAACTCCCGCAGTGTGGAAGTGATAATCGGAAACTCATTTGTGGAGAGGTCAAAGGCCCTCTCCGGATTGATCTTCTTGCCCTTGACAACCTGCTGGTACCTCTCCTCGTGTACGGGGGACATGAATCTGTCAACCTCTGATGGTGTGGCCCCCCTCCTCTTCCTAGATGTGCTGGTCCTTGCTCTTTTGTCCATGCCAGCACTTGTTTAAGAAAAATTTCCTGCAGGCAAATAACCAGAACCCAATCCAAATTGTTAGTTCTCGATGGGTCCCGGGTGTGGGCCCCACTCCAGCAGAGAAAAATAATCAACAGCCAAAACATAGTTTCTGGACTCAAAGTCATCTACCCTAAGGTTGTGAATATGTGCAAAATTAGGACCAGGCCAGCAACCCCAAAACAGACTTCACTTAGACATTTCCACAAACATTTGGGTTGCTTAGCCAAAACTCATTGGAGCAATTTCACAAACACTTGGTGAACACCAAAAACTTCATTGAGGCATTTTAACAAACACCTCATATACAATCAAAATCAACAAGAATCCAACCCCAATTCGATTAACAAAGCCCCCTAATTCAGAAATAACAGCAAGCACGCAATGTAGAGGGGTGGGGGACAACAATTCAACTCCTAATTCTGCCCCAAACTCACAATTCGTGTCCCCCCAAATCACCTAAAACTAAAGAAGAAAATTGAAAATTAAAGATGGAGATGGAGGAGAATCGTTACCTGGAGATGTAGACAGGGAAGAATCCGTGTGAAAGTGTGCAAATTCACCACCAATTAAGAGCAAAACAGTAATGGGGGGATGGGGGAATGGCGCACCAGAGAAGAAAAAGAGGGCAAATTTTGAAAAAATTTGCTTTGTGTTCGGACTGTCTAGTTTCTGGGCTAAAAAAATGTTGCATCGCGACGCGGCCCGTGTGCTTCGCGTCGCGAGATTACACAGAAACCGTTTTCTTGAAAAATTTTCAAACCATCGCGACGCGACATCACTGGTTCGCGACGCGAAATAAACCAGAAACATTTTTTCTTTGAAATTACTTCCCTTTCGCGACACGAACTTGACCGAAGACAAAAATTTTCTTCTCATGCCTAAGACTAACAGCAAAATAAAGTGAATTAAAGACTTAAATTGAAATTGAATTAAAGACTTGGTACCTCAATGGGTTTCCTCCCACTCAGCGCTTCTTTAACGTCACTAGCTTGACGGTTCAGAAGATGTCTCACATTGGTCCCGGTGGAGCCTTTGGCTTCTTAAGTGCCCCAGTCACAGCTCCTTCAGATTTTTCTCCATTGAATTTCCAGCTAGGCTCACCCACCACTTCTTTTAGATCCACCCACTCGCTTGGTGACTTATCTGGTGGCGAGTGGATGTGCATTCTGTTTTTGGCTTTGGGGTTGGGTGCCTCAACACTATAGCACCCTTCCTTTTTCTCATCCTTTCTTGCTGCCTTGATCACCTTTAGGGTTACCTCTTCATCTTGCACTCTCAGCTTCACAGTCCCATCTGCCACATCTATGACAGCTCTACTGGTGGCTAGGAAGGGTCTTCCCAAGATGAATGGGATATCATTTTCCCCATCCATTGAACTCTTGACCTCAGTGTCACCATCCAAACGCAGAATCACAAAATCTACCGGGAAGAGGAATTTTCCCACCTTTACTAAGACATCCTCCACAATACCATAAGGATGCCTTATTGACCTATCAGCCAGTTGCAGGGTCATGTGAGTTGATTTGACTTCACCTCCCCCAAGCTTTCTCCACATTCCCAAGGGCATTAGGTTTATGCTTGCCCCCAAGTCACAGAGGGCCTTATCTATAGTGACATCACCAATTGCACAGGGAATGGTGAAGCTTCCTGGATCCTTCAGCTTAGGGGGAATTTTGTTTTGAATGATATCACTGCACTCCTCTGTTAACGCTACCGTTTCATTCCCCTTTAACTTTTTCTTTTTGGTCAATAGCTGTTTCATGAACTTCGCATAGACCGGCATCTTTTCCAGGGCTTCAGCAAAAGGTATATTGATCTGGAGGCTTCTGAACACCTCCATGAACTTAGAGAACTACTCATCCTTCTGATTTTTCTTGCTTACCTGAGGATAGGGCAGTTTCATGTATGATGGGGTTTCTTTGGGTTCCACCTGAGGGTTGTCCTTCCCCGCTCCCTCACTCTTTTCATTTGCTTCCTCACTAAGCACCTTTTCTTTTTTTTCTTTTCCCGGGGCTTGGTTACTTCAGACGGTTCCAACTCCCTACCACTTCTCAGATAGATGGCATTGCAATTCTCCTTCCTCGGGTTATCCACAGTGTTGGCAGGAAAGCCACTTTTGGATGTCTCCGCAAGTTGCTTCGATAACTGACCAATCTGTACCTCCAAATTTTTCATTGATGCTTCATGGTTTTTCTCCATGTTTTTCATTACCTGCTCTTGAGCATGGAAGGTATTTTTGGTCATCTACATAAACTGTGTCAATGCATCCTCTAACCGAGAAGGTGGTTTCTGTTGTTGATTGGCAGGTGCCTGAGACTGTTGTTGGTTGGAACTTGTGCCTTCATTATTATTCTTCCAAGAAAAGTTTGGATGATTCTTCCACCCTGGATTGTAGGTGTTAGAAAATGGATTCCCGCCTTGTCTTTGGAAGTTTCCCATATAGTTGGCCTGTTCCAATGTTTCTCCATAAGCTGCACAATCACCTTCGTGGGATTCCCTACCACAATAATTGCACCCGCCTGCTTGCACTACTTGTACTGTTGCTGGAGCTTTGGAACCTACTTCACACGCTGCCGCTAATTGCTTAGTGAGAGCCTCGATTTGCATGGACATTAGTTTCTGTTGGGCTAACACCGCGCTGTTTGAATCAAGCTCCAGCACACCTTTCTTTCCTACAGTCCCCTATCATATTGGATCCTGTACTCATTGGAAGCCATGTCTTCAACCAATTGTTTGGCTTCTTCCCACGTCTTGGTACCTAGGGATCCTCTCGCTGAGGCATCCAACATCATTCTTGTTTGTGGTCTCAGCCCATGGCAAAAAGTTTGTAACTGTAGGAAATCTTCTATGCCATGGCCGGGACACTTCTTGAGTAATAGCTTGAATCGTTCCCAAGAATCATACAACGATTCGGGCTCTCCTTGTGTAAAATTGGAGATATCAGCTCTTTTCCTTATGAACTTGGAGATTGGGAAGAATCTCTCCAAGAACTTGTTCTCGAGGTCATTCCAAGTGTGGATTGTCCCTGGGAGAGTGTTCAGCCAATCCTTGGCCCTCCCTGTGAGAGTGAAAGGGAACAACCGGACCTTCTTTGCACTATCGGTTACTCCCTCAGGGTGTGTAGTCCCACATATCTCGTAGAATTGGAACAAGTGCTGATTAGGGTCTTCGGCATCCGACCCAGAGAATTGCTCTGATTTCAGGGCCGTGAGCACAGAGGATTTGATATCAAACTGGGCCACGCCCACTGGTTGAAATGCTAATGCCTGGGCGCCTGATTCCTTCGCCCGAAATCACCCAAAGTACGTCTCGGTGGAGGTGGGGGTGGAATTCCAGCCATTTCAACCGCAGAAACTAAATGTACCTGTGTCTCTACCTCGGCTTGTTGCTTAGCTATCCTTGCTTTCTTTCGATTTGCCCTTGCTAACTTTTCGATCTCTGGGTCACCCAATAGTTCTTGCGGGCCCTTACTCCGCATACACAAATCCTTGAATCACTAAACAAACCGTTAACAAGTCCGAGCAAATCACTAGGTAGTAAGGATCAAATAACTCAAAGGTATAACAAAATGTAAACCAAACTCTAAGAATCAACTCGTTTGCCTTGTTGACAACGAAATCAACAATCCCTGGCAACGGCGCCAAAAACTTGTTAAGACTTTTGGCAAGTGTACCAATTATCGTCGCAAGTAATAAAATGCGGTAAGTAACCGGTCGATTCCTCAGGGATTGCGCGTTGAAAACAATAGCAAAGTTGCAAATTCTTAGATTGTAAAGGTTTGGTAAAATTGAGTTTCCGAAATAGCGAAATAAAACGATTGATTAGATACGCGAGAAAACCGATTGGGGGTCAAATCATCTCCCACTCTCCTATCACATGAACCTTCAGGTAATTCCACATTGATTGTTCAATTACCAGATTCAATTTACAATATTAGGTTTAGGACAATTCCTTACCTCAAAACCCCTATTACCCTATGAGTTACCCTAATTCCTTAGGAGATTCATGCCAACGGTAATGCAATAAACACAAGAAATAGAGAATTCACATATCTAACCCCACATTCCTATGGTGATTACAAGTATGTGATCTAAAACTTCATATCAAGTATGCAAACCCTAATCCTTTAGGTGATCACAAACCCCAATTCATCAAAACTATCATATGTAGTAATAAAGCATTAAGCACAGAAGTTTAGACAAATGACAATCGAACAATCAACTGAATTAACCATAACAAAGCGCTCACATGATAGGGTTTGGGAGAATCATCTCTCCCTAATCTGAGAAATTTAGTTACAAATCATCCTAAGAGTAGAAGCAAACATAAATTAGAAAACAAACACAAGGGAAGACATTAGAACCTTCAATCCCTTGTTCCCAAGTGGTGAGAAGGCCCCCAAAATCGCTCCCTCTAGCTGCTCCAAAGTGTGGTTCCGTTCCCCAGACGAAGTCTGTCAGAAAAACGCTGAAACTGGTTTAAAAACCTTAAAATTAGCGCACCATCGCGACACGGCCCATGCCCGTCGCGTCGCGAAATAGCACAGAAAGTCCTGGCTTTGCAAAACTCCTCCTGGTCGCGTCGCGAACCCTCCTGGTCGCGACGCGATATTGAACAGAAATCAAATCTCTCCATTTTGCTGCATTTCCGGGCAAGTGTCTGGTTCGCCGAATGATGCCACAACCAATTAGAGGTCTTCAAGTCCAATTTAGCTCCAAAAGTGAAGGAATTACTTACAAATGAACTTCCTACTACAATTATCTAAAACTAGACTAAATCCCCAGATAATGACTGTGATACAATGAAAAACCTTCACAATTGGTCCTAAAAATGCATAACTTACATCATATGATTGAGAGTCAACAGGGAGCATTAGTCAGACCGAAGGGCATCACTACAAACTCGTAATGTCCATACCGAGTACAGAAAGCTGTCTTCGGAATATCTAAGGCTCTCACTTTTATCTGGTGATACCCCGACCTTAAATCAATTTTAGAAAACACTGCGGCACCTCGAAGTTGATCGAGCAAATCGTCTATCCTTGGTAGAGGATACTTATTCTTGATAGTCACCTTGTTTAATTGGCGGTAATCAATACACAATCTCATGCTCCCATCCTTCTTCTTGACAAGCAATACCAGAGCACCCCATGGTGATGCACTAGGCCTAACACACTTCTTCGATATCAACTCTTCCAGTTGAGATTTTAATTCCTTTAATTCTAAAGGAGACATTCTATATGGAGCAATAGAGATCGGTCCTGTGCCCGGAACCAACTCTATCGAGAATTCCACCTCACGATCCGGAGGTAAAGAGAAAACTTCATTAGGAAAAACATCCAGAAATTCATTAACAACTTGTACAGAGGACAAATCTAAACCAATTTCAGTCGATGCAGACAACATAATAACATAAGCTTCCGCACCTTGAAATAATGATTGACTTGCCGATGTGAAGGAGATAATTGCTTCAGAATTTGACTTGGGTAATTCAACTGATTCCGAGGCGAAACTGACAGTTCAATTGAAGGAGTCGATGGTGACACGATTTGCCGTCATCCAGTTCATACCCAAAACGATGTCCATACCTCTCATAGGTAAACAAATAAAGTCTATAACGAAGTTTCTGTCTCCTATGGCCAGAAGACAGCTCTGACATAAAGGCTGGGTCTGGACGCGACCCTTGGCAGCAGTTAAGATAGTTATCGGTTCGGATAGCGGAGATAAGGCTAATCCCAACCGGTCAACACATGCTTGAGAAATAAAACAATGAGTAGCACCTGAATCATATAATATACTGATGGAGTTATTGAAAAGATATCCCGTACCCCTTAGTAGATTATCTGAAGGCTTGACTTTCTCAGCATCCCAAGTGTAGATTCTTCCTTGAGTGGTTCCTGCACGATCATCTTCACGCTTCTTCTTCACAGGGAATTGGGTAGCATAATGGCCCTCTTTCTTGCAGTAGTAACAGGTATTAGACCCAACTTGGCACTCACCACGATGAGGCCTGCCACACTTAGAACAAGCACCGAACCTTGAGGAATTAGATGATTGTGCTTGTTTTCCTATATTGAAGTTACCCTTTGACTTTGCCAGTGGAGTTGAAGATTCAACCACTTTCTTCTTTCCTTTCCAATACTCCCTCCTCTCTTCGTACAATCTGTTGAGATCGGCTTTGGCAACATAGGCTTGTTGGACGAAAGCAGCATAGTTGGTCATTGTAACACCCCTTTTTTCTATACGGTAATTTGTTTTATAAAATATCCGAGTTTTCAAAATTTATTTACACCACAAGGGATGTCACACTTACTTCACTAAAACGTCACTCTTCAAATAACTCGCTTTTCGAAAAACAGTCTTATAATAACTTCAAAACGTCATTATCAAATAAGATACAACTTCACATCGAAAAATTCAATAGTTTAGTCCTAAAGGGCATTACACTATGCCAGGCTTGCAATACTAAAATCCGATAACCACAACATGTCATAAATGACTTAAAACAACGTTCATTCCCCTCCCTAGTGTTACATATCAGAGCATGACGACTCGACTCAAAAGTGAAGCTAAGACCTTCACTGGGAATCACCTGCACGTTACCAACATGGGGGTAACATTCAAACAGGAAAGGGTGAGCATCATTTCAGTCTATATAATAGAAAATATGATAAGCACTAATCATAGGCTACGCACTAGAACAATCAGCATCCAAACACCAAATACTCACATCATAGTCATCTCTTACGTCATTTACAATAACTCATTACATATCATGTAGATTTATGAAATGCAACCCACTCGCGGGTATATGCATGAAGGTACCTTTTCACAAAACGTCGCTTAGCCACTCAGGCCTTATCATCACTTAGCCACTCAGGCCTCAAAACATCACTGGGTTTATGCATATGGGCATGAGACACTATGACATGCACCACTCACAATACACACATACACAATTACTCAATTCATGGTCAACTATGTGACCCGTCACTTACCGGTTTGCCGAATAAAGGCACAGCACCTGTCATTTCACAATTCACACACAAATAACGTCACTTAGCCTTTTAGGCCTTAACATCACTTAGCCACTCAGGCCCCAAATGTCACTTACACATAAACATCATTCAACTCAAACATTAGCCACTGAGGGCAAAAACGTCATTTGACTAACCACCAAGGGCATCCTCGTCATTTACACATCATTATCATTAACTTTGGCCACTAGGGGCAAAACAGTCATTTGACTAGCCACCAAGGGCATCCTCGTCATTTACACATCATTATCATTAACTTTGGCCACTAGGGGCAAAACAGTCATTTTTGACACTACCGTGTTAAAACTGTTGTTTATACACCAAAAGGGATTTTTAAAGAGTTCCACGTCATTTTTCAATGTCACTGGGACGATCACCGGGGACAGCCACTTGGGCGCCCACAAACAGTCAGAAAAATAACAACTTTTCATTTTAAAAATTGAACCCACAAATAGACAACGTAAAAAGCTTCACGGCACTTTTCGAATCGTTCAAAACGGACGTCTGAGTCAAAAGTTATGATAAAAACAATTTTGGAAAAATTAGGCAACATCCTGGGAACAGGCGCCTTAGGCGCCCAGGCAACACAGGCACCCAGCGCCCAGGCGCGCAACAACGCAACACAACCCAGCGCCACAGGCGCTCAGCGCCCAGGCGCGCACAACGCACAACACAGACATAACACGGGCGCCTAGCGCCCAGGCGCGCACAGCGCGCAACACGCACAGACACGGGCGCCTAGCGCCCAGGCGCGCCCCTACGCGCAACAACAACACAGCACAGGCGCCCAGCGCCCAGCATAGGCACCCAGCGCCCAGGAAACTGCAACAACGCCCAGAATTTCTGTTCAACCCTTTTTAACACAAAAATTGGTTTTTCTTAACAATTCTAAAGCATAAAAACTCCAATTTTCCAGCAACACAAAAACACACTTTTCTCATTCAAAATTACCAAACTCAATTTATCAAAACTCAAATTAAACAAAACAACCTCACTAACACTATCATGGCGCCCTAGGCGCCCAAGACACTCACAACCCCTATGCGAATTCACTTCCAACGAATCAATGCATAGATGAACATCATATTTCTCAACATATGCGCATATCACCACCCATAAGACAACTTCATAGATCACACCACACAAAAAATCGAATTCGCGAAACACATTATAATTAACATATATGGAAGTCAACATTCAAGAACATCAAGAAACGCAAAAGAATCATCAAGAACATCACGAAATCTAGCATGAACCTTAGATCTAGGACCTATCATAGAATGTATTAGATAGAGTGATAGAGCTCCCCTAACCTTTTCAAGAAGAAATCGATGCCTAGGATGCAGTCACCTACAGATCCACAGCAACAACGGAGATCCCCTCTTCTTTGCTCTTCGAACTCCTCTCCTCCTTCTTCTCTTGGCCGCCTCCTTCCTCTCTCTCTATCTCACGCTCTTTTCTTTCTTTCTTGTTTTCTCTTCTGATTTCGCGAATTGGCCACCAACCCTAGACCCCAACTAAACTAACCCTTCGCATATGACAAGAATAACGGGCTTGGGCTTCTCACTTAGGCCCAAGTCCATTTGGTTTGGCACCTCCACTTTCTAATACTTCCTACGCATATTAACATAAATTCAATTAATTAAATTACATCAAATAATTTAATTTAAATCCCCAATTACTTAATTAAATGAATTAATTAAATAATTTTAGGGTGTTACAACTCTCCCCCACTTAGAATATTTTCGTCCTCGAAAATTTACTCCAACTCACGAAACGAAACCCCAATCTTCTTGTCACTTCCAACCATCCCCGTCCATCACCCTTCTCCACGTTGCTACTCTTAATTAGATGTTCTAATCTGAAGGTCATCAAAGTCACACTCAACTACTCAAACACCGTGACACTTCACTTAGGCAACCACACCTCATCATCATTCACCTCTACAACTACCTCGGTTACATCTACTTCGGTTCTCCATCATTCTCCTTGCCACCCATACGCTGCCCTTAGGCACTTTATGCTTCAACCACACTAGCTTCTACATACATTGATAACGCTGCAACACTGCACTTCGTCCCACTTATACTTCGATTTCCATATACTTCGACGACACCACACGTCGACTCCCATTCAGTTCGACCCACTTATAGTCAGGTACCCACATCTCGGCTCTTATGTCACCCTACACACCTAACCTTCATCTCTTCTTGTTTCTTTGGTCCTCTCACACTATGATCGAACTTAGCTACGACTACAAACCCATTCACTTGAAATTGGCGGGACACCCGTTAACGTTTTTCAACGAAAGTGACAACACCAACCATGACATCTTTGCGCTGAGAGTTCCTCAATTCCCATTTTCCCCCTAGGTCCTTCATAGGACCGACTCATCAACAACACATCATAACTTCACCAAAGTGAAGCACACACCACATCAATCACATCAGTCACAATTAATTACATGACTCCTTTGTCAATAAAGGACTAAGTCAACGTACATAGGGACCAAACAGCACATAAAATAAAATAATACAAAATACTAAAAAAAAATCGAGACAGCAACCTCTCACAATACAGTAACAGTACTAAAGAAAATAGGAAGACAGCCCTTTTCAAAATTTTCGAAACGACCCACTTGATTCAAGAAAACATCATTTGAGTAAAACGGCAACAGCAAGACCAAGAAGAACAACAACAACGACAATAAGGTGTAAACAGTGGTCTTTTAGCGCGCAGCAACAGCAAAACACGGAGTGAAAATAATACTTCTTTTTAGCGCGCAACGGCAGTGGAAACAGCACGTTTACAACACAAAAATAGCGCTTCATTTTCGTAAAACAGCAATACGATTATTTCATAAAAACAGCAACTCATTTCATAGAAATAAACCGCAACACAGCAACTCGTTTTTAAGCAAACCGCATCATTCTTATGTAGCAAATAGCAGCATTTTATTTTGAAAAACAGCAAGACAGCAACTCTTCACAGCACAAAAACAGCCCCCTCTTATTTTCAAAAGCAGGATAACAACTTTGGACAATATAAGACAGCACACTATTCATTTTTAAAAAAAAAAATAGAACAGCGACCTGAAACACTGTCAAACAGCACACCATTTATTTTAAATACAATTGTAACTTTGATTTCTTTGAAAACATCAAATCCAATTATCAACTCTACGAACCATTATCAATTCAATTCAATTCGATTCAATTTAATCATCACTTTATATTTTAGAAAAAATACACTCTTTTCCTTTAGAAAATACCTCATTTCAAATCGAGAAAACATCACATTTTAAGCTGAGGAAAAACAGCACCTACAAAAACAGCGCTTAAAACAAAACTGCGCATAGAAACAGCATGCAAAACCGAGTGAATAATAGCAACCCATTTACTTGTAAATACAGTAGCTCATATATCTAATTTAAACAATGAAGCGGCAACACCTTTTCAACATAAAACAGCTTACTATTATCTTCACAAACAAACAGCACTTTCAACAATGTAAAAACGACACACCATTGTTTCCAAACAAAACGGCAACTCGAAACAGTGTAAAAACAGTACGCTATTCATTTTTAAAACAACACAACAACACATATACACAATTAGAATTTGGCGCCTATACACCCGTGGGGATGTATAGAATACATACTTTCAAAACATTTAATTTTCTTTTTAAAACGTCTCAACTCATTGTATTCACACGTCAGAACATACAAATTAATTATTAAAATTTATAACACATCATACTCCTCATCTTAATTCAATCTCAATCATCATCAAACATCAAGGCACGAAATTACACGTGACAACATCAACATCACAATGTACTCAATTCCTCATCAATTTTACACCTACTCGTCAAATCACACAATACTAAAAACACCCAACGGCAACAAACAAAAATCACCACAAGGTCTTCGTCGAAAATCGACGAGAGACACAGGAAAACACACCAAGCAACACATTACAGTCATACACAAAGTACTCAGAGTAAACACACACATAGCAGCAGTAAGACACTAAGTAGCGCCAGTAACAACAATAGCAGTCATACCGTCTGACCAATTTAGCTAATCACTGCAACACAAATTATGGTTAGAACGAGTACCAAGACTCGAGAGATAGCTAGACTCCACACTGGACAACTTGGCCGGACAGACCGAACTGCTCTGATACCACTAATGTAACACCCCTTTTTTCTATACGGTAATTTGTTTTATAAAATATCCGAGTTTTCAAAATTTATTTACACCACAAGGGATGTCACACTTACTTCACTAAAACGTCACTCTTCAAATAACTCGCTTTTCGAAAAACAGTCTTATAATAACTTCAAAACGTCATTATCAAATAAGATACAACTTCACATCGAAAAATTCAATAGTTTAGTCCTAAAGGGCATTACACTATGCCAGGCTTGCAATACTAAAATCCGATAACCACAACATGTCATAAATGACTTAAAACAACGTTCATTCCCCTCCCTAGTGTTACATATCAGAGCATGACGACTCGACTCAAAAGTGAAGCTAAGACCTTCACTGGGAATCACCTGCACGTTACCAACATGGGGGTAACATTCAAACAGGAAAGGGTGAGCATCATTTCAGTCTATATAATAGAAAATATGATAAGCACTAATCATAGGCTACGCACTAGAACAATCAGCATCCAAACACCAAATACTCACATCATAGTCATCTCTTACGTCATTTACAATAACTCATTACATATCATGTAGATTTATGAAATGCAACCCACTCGCGGGTATATGCATGAAGGTACCTTTTCACAAAACGTCGCTTAGCCACTCAGGCCTTATCATCACTTAGCCACTCAGGCCTCAAAACATCACTGGGTTTATGCATATGGGCATGAGACACTATGACATGCACCACTCACAATACACACATACACAATTACTCAATTCATGGTCAACTATGTGACCCGTCACTTACCGGTTTGCCGAATAAAGGCACAGCACCTGTCATTTCACAATTCACACACAAATAACGTCACTTAGCCTTTTAGGCCTTAACATCACTTAGCCACTCAGGCCCCAAATGTCACTTACACATAAACATCATTCAACTCAAACATTAGCCACTGAGGGCAAAAACGTCATTTGACTAACCACCAAGGGCATCCTCGTCATTTACACATCATTATCATTAACTTTGGCCACTAGGGGCAAAACAGTCATTTGACTAGCCACCAAGGGCATCCTCGTCATTTACACATCATTATCATTAACTTTGGCCACTAGGGGCAAAACAGTCATTTTTGACACTACCGTGTTAAAACTGTTGTTTATACACCAAAAGGGATTTTTAAAGAGTTCCACGTCATTTTTCAATGTCACTGGGACGATCACCGGGGACAGCCACTTGGGCGCCCACAAACAGTCAGAAAAATAACAACTTTTCATTTTAAAAATTGAACCCACAAATAGACAACGTAAAAAGCTTCACGGCACTTTTCGAATCGTTCAAAACGGACGTCAGAGTCAAAAGTTATGATAAAAACAATTTTGGAAAAATTAGGCAACATCCTGGGAACAGGCGCCTTAGGCGCCCAGGCAACACAGGCACCCAGCGCCCAGGCGCGCAACAACGCAACACAACCCAGCGCCACAGGCGCTCAGCGCCCAGGCGCGCACAACGCACAACACAGACATAACACGGGCGCCTAGCGCCCAGGCGCGCACAGCGCGCAACACGCACAGACACGGGCGCCTAGCGCCCAGGCGTGCCCCTACGCGCAACAACAACACAGCACAGGCGCCCAGCGCCCAGCATAGGCACCCAGCGCCCAGGAAACTGCAACAACGCCCAGAATTTCTGTTCAACCCTTTTTAACACAAAAATTGGTTTTTCTTAACAATTCTAAAGCATAAAAACTCCAATTTTCCAGCAACACAAAAACACACTTTTCTCATTCAAAATTACCAAACTCAATTTATCAAAACTCAAATTAAACAAAACAACCTCACTAACACTATCATGGCGCCCTAGGCGCCCAAGACACTCACAACCCCTATGCGAATTCACTTCCAACGAATCAATGCATAGATGAACATCATATTTCTCAACATATGCGCATATCACCACCCATAAGACAACTTCATAGATCACACCACACAAAAAATCGAATTCGCGAAACACATTATAATTAACATATATGGAAGTCAACATTCAAGAACATCAAGAAACGCAAAAGAATCATCAAGAACATCACGAAATCTAGCATGAACCTTAGATCTAGGACCTATCATAGAATGTATTAGATAGAGTGATAGAGCTCCCCTAACCTTTTCAAGAAGAAATCGATGCCTAGGATGCAGTCACCTACAGATCCACAGCAACAACGGAGATCCCCTCTTCTTTGCTCTTCGAATTCCTCTCCTCCTTCTTCTCTTGGCCGCCTCCTTCCTCTCTCTCTATCTCACGCTCTTTTCTTTCTTTCTTGTTTTCTCTTCTGATTTCGCGAATTGGCCACCAACCCTAGACCCCAACTAAACTAACCCTTCGCATATGACAAGAATAACGGGCTTGGGCTTCTCACTTAGGCCCAAGTCCATTTGGTTTGGCACCTCCACTTTCTAATACTTCCTACGCATATTAACATAAATTCAATTAATTAAATTACATCAAATAATTTAATTTAAATCCCCAATTACTTAATTAAATGAATTAATTAAATAATTTTAGGGTGTTACAGTCATAGCATAAGAGCTGAGACCTTGGGCTACCTCGGCACGGAGACCTACCCTATACATCTGCATCTTCCATTCATCATTCGGAGCATACATTGCTAACTGATAGAATTGAGACAACTTCTCAAATTTGGTGGTGTATTCACCCACCGTCATATCTCCTTGCCTGAGATTGACAAATTCAGTCTGCTTACTAAGCTTCATTGTAACATCCCCTAATATCTAGAAATTTCGTCGGTTGATGTTGAGTAACGATCGCGATTAGGTAATTAGCTAATAGAATAGCTCGATGCTCATAATAAATTATTTTGGTTATCTTTGATTGTTGAGGCAATTTAACTAAGTGAATTGCCTTTGTGTGGTTAATTGATTCATTGTGGTAGGAAATGAAATAGGTGATTAAATGATTTATCATGCTTGTATGCTGAAATGTTAAGTTAGTTTAACTTCATTAAGTTAGGCATTAGAGCCAATAGAAGTCATAAGAGGGAAGCTAATAGTTGGGGGTATTATTGTCTTTTCCCAAGGTATTTTAACCCAACTGATCCAGCCCACCCTATGAAACACTCCAGCTCCTTCTTTCAGTTTCAGAAACACAAACTCAAAGAAATTGGGGGAGAAAAAGAGAGAGAGGTGTGAAGGGAGAAGAGAGGAGGAGAGCTCCATGGAATCTCAATGCATGTTTCATCTAAGACCAGAACTACATCCCATTTTCCTTCCCCTTTCTATTGGTACTCATATCAAACACTGAAACATCATCTCCTTACATTCACCATTTTCGCACCCCACCTCCATTCTTGAAGAAATAGAAGTTCATTGCTATTTTTGAGTTTCCTTGATGCTTTAGAAGTCATTAGTGGAGTTGCATGTGAGTTATGGAGTCAAGTCAGTAGCTATAATCTGGGATTCATTGCTGTGTACGAGGGATAGACTGTAGAGAAGCTAGGATTCGATTATTGGAGCAGATTCAGGACCGTTCATAAAGCCTCGGGATCGTCCGTCTCGCGGGATTGTTGATTGTGTGATTTTCATCACATTAGGTGAGTTCTATACTCACTAGGGAATTGATGTTAAATTATGTGTCATGTTTTCAGGGTTTCATTGTGCTTTGATGGTTGAATTTGTTGCTGTTTGAATACTTAAATTGTTGCTAAGCTCACTGTGTAGACATTTTCTGGGTAGGTTCAGATTTCGGCTAACTGAGACTGTTTTGCTGGTTGATAAATTATATAACTTACCTTTTTAGAAACTTGATTGAATACTTGACATTTTGGCTTTGGAATGGTTGCATTTGGACTTGTGTAGCTCAAGATATGAGCATCACAAGTTAGGGTAGAATCCTGGAGACAGTTTGAGAATAGGTTCAGTTTCTGGGCATTTGGGGATGATATAGGTATCCAAAAATTATATGGTCAATTGTTTTAGAAACTAGACTGAATACTCGTCAATTTGGTCCTGATTTGGTTGAATTTGGAATTGTGTAGCTCAAGATATGAGCATCACAAGTTAGGGTAAAATTCTGTGAAATTTCGCGTCGCGGCCCGTGGCCTTCGCGTCGCGACCTCCCTTAACTTTTGCAACGCAAAACATTCTGTCACTTTTCGCGTCGCGACGGAACCAGTTCGCGTCGCGACGCTTTGCAATTTTTCAGCAAAATACCCTAAACTTGTTTTCGCAATAACTTTTGATCCGGGAAACCGATTGAGGTGTTCTCAGATGCGTTTTAAAGCTTATTCAAAGACCTACCTATATATATAATTTATACTGTATAATTCCATGATTATGTTTATTTTTATAAACGGCCCTTGCAGTCCACGGTTTTATTAACGGCCCTTGCGGTCCACGGTTTTATTAACGGCCCTTGCGGTCCACGGTTTTATTAACGGCCCTTGCGGCCCACAGTTTTATTAACGGCCCTTGCGGTCCATGGTTTTATGAACGGCCCAATTCGGGTTCAGGGAATGTGTTATGGATTTGATTGTCATGCTATGATTGTGATTGAGATAAGCGTATGCCATGGATATTGCTTTATGTGATTGATGTGTTGTGGCTATGACTGAAGTGGTAGTGTCGATCAGGAAGTAATTAGGGATCGGAACGGAATGATACGATAAATGATAGTCACGCACGGATCGTGTGTATGGGCGCACGAGTCGTGCGTGCTCTTCGGGTTGCCTATTTTAAAAAGTGTTTTAAATCATTCCGAACGATTCCAATTGCTTTCTAATCCCTCCTTCCACCTTCCCCAATGTTACTATAATTGAATTGCCCTGAATTTAGTGGTAATTGACTGTGATTGGATCTAAGTTATGTTAGTACCATATGATTGGTTGTGTTTGAATTACGTTCAGGTTAAGTGAATGCTCATGTGACTGACCATTGATTTCACGTTATGACTTTGTTATTGATGTATTGTACTGGACTGACTGGTTTAGTAAGATTGATAAGTTAAGTTAGCGAACCTTAGTAATCCATGAGAGATCACCTAATAATTAGACTAAGTTAGTAATTAGATCACTTTAGTAATAAGTTTATGTTAAGTTCAGTTCATTGTTCAGTTAAGTTATTGTTATGTTTAAGTTCATTGTTGAGTTCAGTTCAGGTATATCTTCATATATATCTTTAGTCGGGGTGACGACCCTATTTAGTTTAGTGTGCTAGGGGAGAGGCAGTCATGAGCCTTTTGAACCTAGGCCCCGTTAGGGACCCAGCCGATTAGTGGGGACGGGTTCACCGGAAGCTTATTATGCCAAGTGACCGGTGACACGCTATAACTTTAGTTAGTGTTGTATCTTGTAACCGGCTTGAGGGTTATGAGGTCAGCGTTTAGTTAGTTAGCCACATAGTCAATTTTGAGGACTATGAATTCTGAGTTAAGTATAATGAATCAAGCATAATTGAACCGAGAGGATTAGTAAGGGGTCGCGATAGAACTCACTGAGACAAGTTGTCTCACCCAATCCATTGTTGTTGTTTTTCAGTTAAGCAGGGAAAGTTGAAGATCGTGAGGTACGGCTATGGAGACGCTTGAGGAGCTGCCGCTATCTTATTTCATTATGTCTTGTATTTCAGTTTCCTTTGTATTTCTGTATTTCTATTCAGTATCTTAAGATTAATCGATTGTACGACTTATGTCTTTCAAGTTGTAAATCGCTTCCGCAGACTTTCGGTTTTTGGTACTGAACACTAGTTGAGTGGTGTAAGAACGCTTTATGTATTTTATGTTAAGTTATGTAAGCGAACTTGATGGGTTTTTAGCATCGAGTATTAGTATGTGTTCAGTATTTAAAAAGGAAGTCACTATGATGTATGCCAGTCGTGCATTTCGGTAGTTTCTACAAGTTAGAAATTATCGGGGTGTTACAATCATCACCGGAGGAAAGAAATATCCAATAAACAATTCCCTGAAGTTAAACCAGGTAATAGGAGTTTCCTGATTCACCACCAGTTCATGAGCGTTGGTCCACCAGGTTTGGGCTTGCTCTTCTAGCATATGAGCTGCAAAGAGTACCTTCTATTATTCGCTGGATTGCAGAGTCCTGAAAATTTTCTCCATAGAGTCCAACCAGTAATGAGATACCATCACATCCGATCCTCTCTTGAAACTTGGGGGATCCGGTCCTCTATTCGGATCTTCCGGGGGAGGTTGTTGAACATTAGGCTGTTGCTGATGCATCTGTTGGTGATGCATCTGCATCATGTCCTCCATCATCTTTTGCTGATTCTCAATTACATTCTTCATCCACACGGAATGTGGATCAATGGGTGGGTTTCTCCTCCCTCTTCCAGCCATGATTCTATGAAATATGCACAAAGTATTAAGTTGATCAGGCTCAATGTCTAATAGCATACTAAAAAGAATCAGACTTAGAAGAAGTAAAAGACTCTTAACTTCTAGATCCGACTAGGTCGAACTGCTCTGATACCAAAATGTAACACCCTAATATTTCTAACAAGTAGAAATGCTAAGATGCACGAAATGACATACATCAGAGTAGGATTTCCTGTTTCAAATATTGAACAAAACTAAAACTCTTAACTTAACCCAAATTCAAGAGTTATACATAGCTCAAGACATCCAAATCTTTATCAAGTACTATGTTCTTCTTTCTAACAACTCCTATTGTTCAATATCCAACAATAAGAAAATAGCGGAAACGATCATTAACTAGTAGCTTGTACAAGTCATCAAATCGAAGTACAATCACTAGGGAAAAACAACATGAACATAAGTTTAAAATTTCATGCTATCCTTAAGGTCTCATCAACCATGCTTCCTTGCCTTGTTTCTTCCCTGAATATATGTAAAACAACAACATAAAAAGGGTGAGATAAACATTATCTCAGTGAGTTCTACCGTAATCCATCGCTATGACTCTCGGTCCATTTATTTTGTTCATTGAATCGTAGTCCATTTAGGTCCTATGTGCATATACATCCTTACATGACATAGTACATCTCCGGTAATGACCACGCTGTTACCGTCGAACCTCTCCACTAACTTACACTAGCTTCAAACCTCATGAGGTCTAGGTTCTAGGGCTCATGACTTCCCCTCCCCTAGTATACTAATTAACTGGGTCGTCACCCGCACTTGACATAATTTATATATCATTACCTTGCTTGAACATTTAGTTCGATGACCTTAAACAGTTGCTTGAACATTTAGTTCCATGACATTAAACATAACACATGTTCGCTCGCGTATACTACTTTACGGTTTTTGAAACATTTATAACTTCCAAAAACAATTCACTTTAAACCTTGCAATCATGTTCAAAAAAATAGAGTATCATTGGTCCAAGTACATGAGGGATGGTTGGGAAGAAGATTGGAAGAGGTTTGGAATCGAAAGGAGCGACGAAACGAGAATTCGGTTGGGGTAACAGAAGCTCACGCACGGTCCGTGTGCCCTAGGCGCACGACCCGTGCGCACTGCATATACTTTTTAAAGTCATTACAGAAACTGGCACACGGTCCGTGTACCATAGGCGCACAACCTGTGCACTTCTATCAGCACACCAATTCATTCTGCTTTTCTCGGTTTCGCAATTCCGTTCGAATCCAATCCGTAACCCGATCAAAATCCAACATAAACACAGTCATTCAACACACAATATCAGACAAGGCAATATCAATATCAATTCGCAAACTCGAGTGACATTCGTTCCGAGACCCAAAATACATATTTTCGTAAAATACGGTTTCCGACTCAAAATCTTTCGAAATCATCGAAACAGCCACACAACCAGTCAACATCACATTCATTTCCAAAACGAAATAAAATCCTAAACGTGAGTAGAACTCACCCGAAGTGACGAATTCACAATTAATCGAGATTCAACGGAATGCACTCAAGACGGTAACCACCCGAACAATCCCCGTACGGCTCCTCTCTGTAACACCCCGGTATTTTTATCGAGTAAAAATACCCAAGTGTACCAAACCTAAATCATCAGAGATATATTTCCTGTTTAAATACTGAACGCCACTATAAAATTTTCACTGAATAACAACAGAACAGTCTTAAACATAAATAAGACCATAAACAATCAGTGAAACACAGTGTTCAATATCTTACAAGAAAGCGGAAATAAATACATAACGCTAAAGACAAAATGTCTTGATACACAGATAACAAGGAAAGATATACACTTAAGCATAAAGCTAAGTCTTCAGCAACCATCCGAGTACCACCTACTCGTGCCTCTTGGATCTTCACATTCCCTGTTTATCTGTAAAACAACAACATTTAAACAGTGAGATACAATCTCAGTGAGTTCTACCGAGTCCCCTACCGATACAATCTATTAGGAAAGGATTAGAAGAGGATTGGAATCGATCGGGATCGTATCGGGCAAGTTTGGAAAATTTTGACAGAACACAGCGCACGGTTCGTGCGCCCATACGCACGGGTCGTGCGCCCTGTAATGCATTTTTGAAAACAGAAACAGAAAGATCCGCACGATCCGTGCGCCTGAGACGCACGGGTCGTGCGCTTTTGACAGCATTGTATTTTATCCCGCTTTCGCATTTTCGTCGTTCGGACCAATTCTGATACCTGTTCCAGTCCAGTCCCAACATAAAAACAGTCCAAAATATATACAAACAATAATAATCATCAATCAATCAATCCAAAAACCAATTGGACATAAAACGCGATTTTCATACAAAATACGTTTTCGATAACGAGCCAAAACCGAAACACATTTCACAATTTAAGTTAATTAATTTAAAAACCTAAACGTGAGTAAAACTCACCCTTGAAGCGTGAACCACGATCGAGCCGAATTCACCGAGTAACCACACGAACGCTCCCCGCTCCGGCGACACCCAATCCGCTTCCAAAGCTTTCCACTCGATCGCGAAACCTCTTATTGACCGAAATGCCGAATTCCTCTAAATCCTCCATGGACACTATTCATCATCTCTAACCTCCAAAACTACTATTCACACATAAACCCAATTTTTGATTTTCAACCCCAAATCACCCAACTAGCTTCCAATCTTTCAATCGAACTTTAATACTCGAGCAATCCACCTTGGGTTCGTTCCTAATCGAACTTAAACCTTCAAAACCAACCCAAAATCGGATTTCCCCACAAAACCTCCAAAACACTAAAATGGCCAAGTGAGAGAGAGTGAGTTGATCGTCATGAAATTGGTACCAAAACGAAGAGGAAGGAACGCCGAACATTTTTCGTGTTGGAAGGAAGTCGTTTCGGTGAAGTCTTCTCTCTCCCTCTTCTCTTCTCCCTCACGCCAATCTCTCTCTTTTCTCTCCTTTTCTCTCTTTTCCTTCTCTGCTTCTCGTTCTCTTCTTCCTTTCTTTCTTTAATTAATTCTTTCTCCTCTTCACTCACACACACACACACACACGTATACATATATATATTTATTTAATATATAAGTTGTAACGCGGTCAAATTACCATATTGATCGAAATCTCCTATTTCGATTCCAAAACTTCCTTGGTCCGTATTATCCGGTTAACGATCCGATAACAACAAATAAATAATTTTAGCACTCGATAAATTTACCAGTTAAGTACTAAATTGGTTTAATTGGGTTAACACCCAAATAATTCTACTAATTATTTTGAGGATGTTACATTCTCCCCAACTTGAAAGAATTTTGTCCTCAAAATTTCGTCAAGTCTTTCATCTGACTAACCGAGAATCGACATTCTCAGAAAGGTCAAAATTTGCTAGAAAACAATCTCGAACTAACGAAATGAGTGTAGAAAACCTTCCCAAGTTGGCACATCAATCTCCAGGTATGATCCACTACTACCCCAGAACGCTTCTAAGATTACAGTCCGAACTCTCTTATTACGAATCGACACGAGAACTCCTCTTTCGCCTGCATAGGCTTGGTATCGCGTTTTGAAAACACTTCCGAAGCTTCATTCCAATTATCCTCGCTTACTCCCCAACTTTGATTAATCTAAATCAAATGGTCTAATACAAGACACTTGATATAACATATGTTGAATATGAGATCCACAAATTGGTACTCCTCGATAGAGATAAGTACAAACATGATTTTCTCGAAGGGTGTAAACACGTTCTCCGCAACTGTCTAAAATTCCATAACAGTTCTCGTAGACATTGACAATTGTGACGGAAAGTCATTTGTGAAACTTCTTGACTCGCCCTCAAGATTTCGAGACAACACTTTTCAAAAGGAGATTAAAATGAGGATTTACCAGAAACGTTTATCTTAAACGTAGAAATAAACCACGGGGGCATCAAATAAATTGAACGTAATGAAAATCACCTCAGTTGTTCTCCAAACAACTATCAAACAGAACCCAGAGCTCCTTTCCGAATTAGTCAATAGCGTTGAGAGCTTCCCCTCAACCTAAGCAATCCTCCTAGGATTTTCCTCCCCAATTATATCCTATTAGCCTCTTAATTCGTTTCCAAAATTAACTTTAGCATGCGGGTTTTCACAAAAACGATTTTTTTTTTAAAACTATTACACCGCACGCCAAGCTTCACTTCGGAAATTTCAGTCACCTACAAACAGATCCATCAATTAATCCTCTGGTGCTTATTCGCAATGTGAAAAACAGTCAACAGTTACCTCACCTACATATTCGCGTTCGCGTTCGACTTGTCAAACGGAATCATATAATATCATCTCATTGTTAACCTTCACAAAGAAGAGATTATCAACTAATACCTTGCCACTAATACATCTGCTTTACATCTCTGTACATCTTGGTGGGTCCAGGATGTACAGAAAGTAAACTTCGATGTGCTTCCTCTAACACTTGCCTTCTATTTTTCTCATCATCGGGCGCACAGATCCTACCGTTGAAACAACTGACTCCATCACTATCCATGGTAAAATCTGGAAATACTTTTTGTGATTGTAGCTTCACATCAACTTCCTGTGCTAAGCGAATAGAATCCTTTAATGAGCTAGAGATCCTCATATGGCTCAACACTAACCGGTTCTTCTTTATCTTGAATTCAAATTTAAGTCTCTAACAGACTCTGATAATTGCATCTCCTGCATCATAAACTAGGCCATGTGGATGGATTTCCTACTCAGTGCATTAATTACAACACTGGCCTATCTTGAATGCTACATCAACACGAATTTATAATCCTCCAGAAACTCAACACACTTCTCTGCCTGCTATTCAGTTCTTTCTGATCGAACAGATACCTTAGACTCTTGTGACCACTAAGGACTTCGAAACGAGACCCAAACAGGTAATGTCTTCAAGCCTTCAGTGCATACACAATAGCTGCCAATTCCAAATCATGAGTCGAATAATTCTCTTCATGAGTCTTCAATTGCCTGGACGCATAAACTACCACCTGCTGATTTTGCATTAGAACACATCCTAAACCCTTCCCTGAAACGTCATCGAAAATTTGAAATTCCAATGACGGATCCGGAAGAATCAGGATTGGAGCAGAAGTCAAAATCTTCGGCTCTTGAAAACATTCTTCACAATCGGCATCCCACGTAAACGAATGACCCTTACGAGTTAACCGAGTAAGTGGACAACTAACTGTGAGAACCCTTTAACAAATCTCTTATAGTAACCGGCTAGACCCAGAAACTTTTGATCTCGGCGAGTGATGTTGGTCACTCCCATTCAACACCGCTTCCTTCTTACTGGGATCTACAGAAACTCCCGACTTGGGAAATCACATGTCCCAAAGACTTTACCTCTGGCACCCAAAAATCACACTACGAAGGTTTCAATTACAAGTTATTTTCTCGGAGTACTTTCAGAACAATGCGGAGATGTTGGACATGCTCCTCAATGGTCTTCGAGCACATCGAGATACCATCAATGAAAACGACTACAAATTGATCTAGGTACGTGTGGAAAACTCGGTTCACGTATCCACGAATACCGCTGGAGCATTAGTCAAACCGAAGGGCATCACTACGAACTCGTAATGTCCATACCTAGTACAGAAAGCTGTCTTCGAAATATCTAAGGCTCTAACTTTTATTTGATGATATCCTGACTCCAGATAAATTTTAGAAACATTGCAGCACCTCAAATTGCTCAAGTAAATCATCTATCCTTGGTAAAGGATATTTGTTCTTGATCGTCACTTTGTTGAGTTGTTGATAATCAATACACAATCTCCTACTTTCATCTTTCTTCTTGACAAGCAACACCGGAACAACCCATAGAGGAGCGCTCGGTCGAATGAACCTCTTCGAGATCGACTTTTCAAGTTGATACTTCAATTCCTTTAATTCTAAAGGGGACATCCGATAAGGGGCAACAGATATTGATCCTGTGCCAGGAACCAATTCTATAGAAAATTCCACTTCTCGCTCTGGAGGTACAGAAGAAACTTCATCCTGAAAAACCTCCAGAAAGACATTCACAACTCGAACGTTCGCCAAATCTAAACTAGTTTCAGTGGATGCAGACAACATACTAACATGTGCTTCCGCACCTTGAAATGAAGATTGACCGTCTAAGGTGAACTAGGTAACCGCTTCAAAATTTGTCCTAGACAATTCAACTGATTCTGAAGCGAAGCTGATAGCTGATTAACACAGTCAATTGCAACATGATTTGCGGTCATCCAATTTATACCCGAAATGGTGTCTACACTTCTCATGGAAAACCATAATTTTTACAACGAAATTTCTGCCTCCTATGACAAGTAGACAATCCTATACAAAGATTAGGTCTGGACACGACCCTTAGCAGCAGTTAAAATAGTTATCGGCTCGGATAGCGATGATAAGGCTAATCCCAACTGATTCACACGCGATCGGGATATACAGCAATAGGTTGCACCCGAACCATATAATATACTGATCGAGTTTTTGAAAACTGATCCCATACCCCTCAGTAGATTGTCTGCAGTTGTAACTGTCTAAACATCCAGAGTGTTGACTCGTCCTCGTCTTGGAGCTGCTTGTGACTCCCGGGAACTCTTCCTTGCAGGGCACTCTTTTGCATAGTGACCCTCTTCCGCATATACTACTATTTCTAAATTGTGTTGCTTTCCACAATTAGAATATCTTGACCTTTTGGAGAATCAAAGAATTGCATCTGCTTTTCCTTTGATGAAATTATCTTAGGACTTTGCATTCGGAGTTGATATTTCAACTACCTTCTTCCCTTTCCCATATTTCCTATGAGATCATCCTCGGCGACATAGGCTGATTGCACCAAGGCAACATAATTGGTAACAGTATAAGAACTGAGACCATAAATCATAAAAGAACTTATGCCCGTCTTATACTTCTGCATTCTCCATTCGTCATCCGAAGCTTACTTTACCACTTGGTAAAACTGAGACAAATTCTCAACTTAGCGGTGTATTCTTCCACCGTCATGTCACCTTTCCTGAGGATGCACCGGTTAGAGATTCCGGTTTTGGTCGAGGATTGCGTCTTGGTCATCCTTCTATAATTCCGCTTATGATGCACTAAGTATTAAGTTGATCAGGCTCAATATCTCTTAGCATCACGAGTGTAATTACAAAAAGGACTAACAAGGAATCGACTCAACCCGAAACTAAGTCCGACTAGGTCGAACTGCTCTGATACCAACTGTAACACCTCGGTATTTTTATCGAGTAAAAATACCCAAGTGTACCAAACCTAAATCATCATAGATATATTTCCTGTTTAAATACTGAACGCCACTATAAAATTTTCACTGAATAACAACAGAACAGTCTTAAACATAAATAAGACCATAAACAATCAGTGAAACACAGTGTTCAATATCTTACAAGAAAGCGGAAATAAATACATAACGCTAAAGACAAAATGTCTTGATACACAGATAACAAGGAAAGATATACACTTAAGCATAAAGCTAAGTCTTCAGCAACCATCCGAGTACCACCTACTCGTGCCTCTTGGATCTCCACATTCCCTGTTTATCTGTAAAACAACAACATTTAAATAGTGAGATACAATCTCAGTGAGTTCTACCGAGACCCCTACTAACACTCTCGGTCCAATTATGAAATCTTTTATCTCGGAGTTTAATTTATAAACCCCGCCATTTGACCTAGCACGACACCGGCCCCAGACATGGTAATCCCGATGAATCGCACTACATAACACGGCACCGACCCCAGACATGGTTATCCCGATGAACCGCATTATTTTGTCCTTAACACAGCACCGACCCCAGACATGGTAATCCCGGTGAACCGTATTATAGAACTTTCTTTCTTGTAGTTTAATTTATAGACCACGCAATTTAACCTAGCACGACACCGGCCCCAGACATGGTAATCCCGATGAATCGCACTGCATAACACGGCACCGACCCCAGACATGGTAATCCCGATGAACCGCATTATTTAATCTTTGACACAACACCGACCCCAGACATGGTAATCCCGGTGAACCCCATAACCAATAGTGTTTCCTAATGGCACGGAGCCTAGGATAAGGGCTCATGACTTCCTCGCCTAGTATGTCAACATGGGTCGTCACCCAAACTCAATATAATATATATATATATATGTATATATATATATATATATATATATATATATATATATATATATATATATATATATTTATCTACAATCATATGAACATTTAGTTCATTTACATTTGACCGATAACTGAACACAATACCCGCATTGGGCCGTTTCCTATAATTGATATAATATATATCGTGAATCGTAGACCGGTTTATTATTAATAAAACATTTCCGCACACGGGTACTATTATTTCGGTTTATGGAAACAATTTATAACTTCAAAGCATTTTATAAACCCCTTTTTAATTATACTCAAAATCATGGCATTATAAGCCTAATATCATTGGAAAGGGGTTAGGAAAGGATTAGAAGAGGATTGGAATCGATCGGGATCATTTCGGGCAAGTTTGGAAAATTTTGACAGAACACAGCGCACGGTTCGTGCGCCCATACGCACGGGTCGTGCGCCCTGTAATGCATTTTTGAAAACAGAAACAAAAAGATCCGCACGATCCGTGCGCCTGAGACGCACGGGTCGTGCGCTTTTGACAGCATTGTATTTTATCCCGTTTTCGCATTTTCGTCGTTCCGACCAATTCTGATACCTGTTCCAGTCCAGTCCCAACATAAAAACAGTCCAAAATATATACAAACAATAATAATCATCAATCAATCAATCCAAAAACCAATTGGACATAAAACGCGATTTTCATACAAAATACGTTTTCGATAACGAGCCAAAACCGAAACACATTTCACAATTTAAGTTAATTAATTTAAAAACCCAAAACTCACCCTTGAAGCGTGAACCACGATCGAGCCGAATTCACCGAGTAACCACACGAACGCTCCCCGCTCCGGCGACACCCAATCCGCTTCCAAAGCTTTCCACTCGATCGCGAAACCTCTTTTTGACCGAAATGCCGAATTCCTCTAAATCCTCCATGGACACTATTCATCATCTCTAACCTCCAAAACTACTATTCACACATAAACCCAATTTTCTATTTTCAACCCCAAATCACCCAACTAGCTTCCAATCTTTCAATCAAACTTTAATACTCGAGAAATTTACCTTGGGTTCGTTCCTAATCGAACTTAAACCTTCAAAACCAACCCAAAATCGGATTTCCCTCAAAACCTCCAAAACACTAAAATGGCTAAGTGAGAGAGAGTGAGTTGATCGTCATGAAATTGGTTCCAAAACGAAGAGGAAGGAACGCCGAACATTTTTCGTGTTGGAAGGAAGTCGTTTCGGTGAAGTCTTCTCTCTCCCTCTTCTCTTCTCCCTCACGCCAATCTCTCTCTTTTCTCTCCTTGTCTCTCTTTTCCTTCTCTGCTTCTCGTTCTCTTCTTCCTTTCTTTCTTTAATTAATTCTTTCTCCTCTTCACTCACACACACAAACGTATACATATATATATTTATTTAATATATAAGTTGTAACGCGGTCAAATTACCATATTGATCGAAATCTCCTATTTCGATTCCAAAACTTCCTTGGTCCGTATTATCCGCTTAACGATCCGATAACAACAAATAAATAATTTTAGCACTCGATAAATTTACCAGTTAAGTACTAAATTGGTTTAATTGGGTTAACACCCAAATAATTCTACTAATTATTTTGAGGATGTTACACTCTCGCTCCCACGGCCACGAAATCACTTCCCAAAGCCAAACCAACACCCCAACTTCGAAAATTCAGCCACACCTATCCCTTGTCTATGCTTCAATTCACAATATGGGTGCCAAAATACTTTAAACTTGTCCTAGTCTTAGCATGCAAAGCTTTAGAAGCTTCCAAAACTCCATTAGGGAAAGGGTGAGCTACGGAAATTGGTATCTATATATAAAGCAAGAAAAATGGAGAAGATTGGATATAAGAACACTTACATGCATCCAATTTTGAAGATTTCCTTCTACCCGTTGTCTCCTCTTCTCTCTCGAGTTCTACCTCTCTCTCTCTCTCTCTCTCTCTCTCTCTCTCTCTCTCTCTCTCTCTCTCTCTATTCTACGTTTCTGAATTTTGATGAAATGAGGGTTTGAGGCTTGGTCAGCGGAGTGTTAGTGGGGTGAGGGTGTTTAATGAGTATGAAATGACGAAAATACCCTTGGCTCACTAATACTCACTTAACTTATGTTTGCTAATAACTCTGAAAGCGGAGTCATGGTGTTGTGTCTTGTGTTTCTCAAACCTTTACTCAGCTGGGTGTTTTAATTTTGGGTGGAAAAAGACCAATTTACCCCTCGTGCTCTAATTTTTATTAAAACTATTTTTATCCCAAACAATCACACACAATCACAAACTTCGAACAATAATGAAATCAAATTGAGCAATCACACAATTAAGTAACGATTTCATTCCTTGCATACGACCATGACTCGGTTTATTATTTCATCGAATAATAATTCGCTAGTTAATTTCATAAAATGAAATTAACTGAAATTAGGGACGTTACAATAGCCTTGGGTTTAGGTGAACCTCTATAAATCTGTGTCTTGTATACATGCTTTCTATACTATTTTCTCACAAACTGTTTTTAAATCTAAATAAGTAAAACAAATCTTTAAGAACAAAACTATATCTTCTAAACAATGCATATTTACAAAGGTCATCTTTTCATAAGTAGCAAACTAGCTTCCAAAAAGAATTTGAGTTTTGAAAAGGAATTTAAAATGTGTCACAATTCAAACCCCCCCTTTCTTGTGACTTATATTTGACTTCAAATTCACTTGGGCTTTATCCAAGGTTCTACTTGCATAGTAGATTGCATGCATCTTCTTATCTTTCCTTTGACCCAAAACTGCTCCAACTGTAAAATGACTTGCATCACACATTATCTAGAATGGAAGAGTCCATTCTGGTAGTTGCATAATTGGGGCAGTAGTCAAAGCCTTTTTCAACCTGCAAAATGTTTCATGACACAAATCATCAAAAACAAAAGTTGCATCCTTAAGGAGCAAGCTTGTTAGTTGTTAAGTTATCTTGGAAAAATCTTTTACAAAACGACGATAAAAACTCGCATGATCCAAGAAACTTCTTTCCTCTTTCACGGAGGTAGGAGGTGACATTTTTTTCTATTATTTAAATTTTTGCCTTGTCAACCTTAGTACCTCTTTCCGACAGCAAATGCCTTAGTACAATCCTCTCTCTTACCACAATTGACACGGTACAAGATTTACCTGCTCACACCTCTCAAGAACTTTTTCTAAATTTCCCAAACAATTATCAAAATTTGGTCCATGCACAGAAGAAGTCATCCATAAATACTTCAATAATATTTTAAACAAAGGCAGAGAAGATGGACATCATACAACGTTGAAAAGTAGCAAGGGCACTACACAAACCAAAAGGCATCCTTCTATAGGCGTATCTGCCATAAGGACAAGTGAACGTGGTTTTATCTTGGTCTCTAGGATGAATGGGAATTTGAAAAATCCATAATACCCATCCAAATAGCATAAGTGTGAATGCCTTGCAAACCTTTCTAGCCTTTGATTAATAAAGGGAAGGGGGAAAGTGATCTTTACTGGTCGATGTATTCAGCTTCCTTCAATCGATGCACATTCTCCCCCCTGTGACTGTCCTAGTAGCAATGGACTCATTATTCTCATTTTTGATAACGGTGAGGCGTTCCTTTTTAGGTACTAGTTGAACGGGACTAACCTATTTGCTATCAGAAATTGAATATATTACTCCAGCATCAAGGAGTTTGAGTTCTTCCTTTTTCACAACTTCCCCCATGTTAGTGTTCAATCTTCTTTGATGCTCAACTGAGGGTATATAATCCTCTTCAAGTAGTATCATATGCATGCAAATTGAGGGATTATCCCGTTAATGTCCTCAATAGTATACCCTTATGCTTTAGGATATTTCATGAGAAAATCAAGCAAATTCTTTGTTTCTTTCTCACTTAAATTTGCATTCAGTGACAGGAAAAGTAGAGTTTTGCCCCAGAAATTCATACCTTAGAGATTATGGAAAAGATTAAGTTCTACCTTTAGAACTCCTTTTGGAAGAGGTTCAGATTTTTCCTCAACCAAGTCTTCAATGCCCAAGTTTTTAATGGAAGGATTTTCATCCAACAAATTAACATAAAATTGGGCTTCTTCAGCCACTTCCTCATTTTTGCTACCTATCAAACATGCTTGTAAACCATCGTGTGAAGATGATGCTAAAAAGGAGTCTTTCACACAATGGTCAATAATGTTGATCCTGGAACAAGAATCCTTAAAAGAAGGACTTTTCACGTGGTTAGCAAATTCAAATTCTATTTTCTCCTCACCCACATTGAAAGCAATCATACCATTTTTAACATCAATAATAGCCCCAATATGAGGAAGGAAAGGTCTCCCCAAGAGAATTGGGGTGTGGGAGTCCTCTTCCATTTTCATCACAACAAAATCAGTTGGTATAAATATTTGTTCTACCTTGATAGGAATATCCTCTAAAATCCCAGCCAGATATCTGATGGAACAATCTGCCAATTGTATGGTCATTTTCATGGGTTTGAGCTCTCCTATGCCTAGTCGTCTCTTAAAAATGGGTAAGGGAATTAGACTCACACTAGCTCCCAAATCACACATGGCTCTATTGATGGTTTCACTTCCTATCACACATGGTATGGAAAAGCTTCCAGGACCTTTGGGTTTAGGAGGAAATTGGTTTTACATGATAGCACTACATTCTCCCAACAAAGACATTGTCTCATTGTAATCTATTTTTCTCTTTTTAGACAACATCTATTTCAAAAATTTGGCATAAGATAGCATTTGAGACAGAGCATCAGTGAATGGAATGTTAATGTAGAGCTTTTTCAATAGATCAACAAATTTTTTATATTGCTCATCAAGCTTGGTTTTTGCAAACCTTTTGGGAAAGCGGATGGTGGGTTTGTATGGTGGAGGTGACTTGGTGATTTTTCACTCATGTTTTTCTCATCACTACCCTTAGGTTCCTCTAGTTGTTTTACACTCCTCAAGGTGACGACATTAAATTGTGCCTAAGGATTTGGTTTAAGCTGTCCAGGAAACATACTTGAAGATTTAGAGAATGAAGTGACTTGTTGAGCCACTTGAGTGATTTGAGCTTCAAGGACCTTTTTTTGAGTGACCATGGAATCAACCTTTGATGTTAACTTGAAAAAAGTTGCATTAAAAAATGATGTTTGGTATTTGAACTCTTCATTTTGCTTAGTTTGAGTTAACAAAATGTTTCCAATTGCCCATTACCGTTAGCAGATGCCCCTGGTTGGAATTTAGTGCCAGTATGGCCAACAACACCACATATTTCACCAATTGGCATAGAAGGAGTAGGTGAGACAACACTAACATTTAATTTTTCAAATTTTTGGAACAGTTCATCTACCTTAGAAGCTAAGTGGTCAATAGCAGAGAATTCGTACTTACCTAGTTCCTACTTGGGTGGAGATGGAGCGGTTCTGGCTCACTCACTGGTCCATTGATAATGGTTTTGTGCCATATCCTCAATGAGAGCATAAGCCTATTCAATGTTTTTGCTCCTCAATGTTCCACCCACAGCTGCATCCACAATCATCTCAGTGGCAAACTACAGTCCATTGTAGAAAGACCGAGGCATAGCCTTATAATTTATTTGAAACACTCCCAAGCATCATAAAGAGATTCCCCATCATTTTGAGTGAATCTTGTGATTTGATTCTTCATTAGTGTAGTTTTGCTCAGGGGAAAGAATCTTGCAAGGAATGCTTGCCTTAGTTGGTCCCATGTAGTAATTGAATCTGAGGGTAACATGTTTAGCCAAGCTCTAGCTCTATCCCTGAGTGAGAAAGGGAAGAGTCTTAGTCTTATGGTATCAGGGGGGTACTCCATTCAATTTCAGAATACCAAAATATTCAAGAAAGATTGAGAGATGAAGATTTGGGTCATCTGCAGGAGAACCAGAAAATTGGTTCTACTGCACCATAGAAAGCAAAGATGGCTTAAGGTCCAAATTGTCTGCATCAACATTGGGGTGCACAATACTAGAATGGAGATCCATAGTAGAAGGCGTAGCATACTCTTTTAGAGTGCGATTTGCATTAGCAGCCATCTCTTGATTATGCGTAGTTCTCTTCTTCTATGTAAGAGTTTGGACTCTTCGCATTCAACGAACAAGAGAAGAAAAATTGACAGAAAGAGTGCAAGAGTTCTGTCTAACCGATACCAAAAACTCAATCAATATCACGAAACTGCCCAGCAACGGCGACAGAAACTTGATAGGCCGCAAGTGCACGGTTCTATGGTGTAATAATAGTACCAATCCCACAAAGACTTGGTGATTACCAATATTATTTTCGGTGGTAACTAGCTAAAAGGAATGATCAAATTTTTCAAGAGAATATTATGTGATTTAAATTCAGAAAATAAAAAGCGTCCTAGGATTGTGGTTTCGTCTCATGTGAGTTTATTTTCTAAGGACAAGGTATTCAATAGTAACTTGTGTTTCCTTGCAGATTACAAAAAGGTGTCTTGAACCAATAATGAAACCTATTTTCATGGTTAATTATTGCCAAAACCCCTTATGTATAACCCTTTTTATTCCAAGAGTCTCAACTCTTTTCATGTTTTGCTTATCTTGTCTAATCTCATAGTTCCAATATCAAATTTCATCTTTTGATACTTCGTTTGATATTTGAAATATAGCTTTTAAGAATAATGAGATTAGATTAGAATGCAAACTTATATAAAATAGAGTTTAGACTTGGGATTGTTTAGGGGCCTATCATTGAATTAGTCCCACAATCCCAAGACCAAAGGAGTCTACTCACTCATTATCATAGTAGACAAGGACTTGAAAATAAAAGACATGAATTATAAAAGACAAACTGTAAATAACGGAATTGTAAATTGCTGAGTGTAAATTGATGAAATGTAAAGAACAAGAATGTAAAGAAATACAGGAAATTGCAAATTTGTTAAGTGCAGAAAATAAAGAATAGAATTGTAAAAGTGCAAAAAATTAAAGAACAACAACTAAAGATGAAATGGAAATTGCATAAAACTTAGAGTAATTTGAGAAATGAATATTAGTGATGGAATGGTCTCTTAGAATTCAGAATTTCGGGCTATTTATTGGTGTAGGACCATTAAAGCTGAGAAATATCAGAATTAAAACCAATTACATGCAATGAAGATGGAATTGTAACAACTTTGGTGACTAATGGAAAAACACGGCCGGGTTACATAAACTCGGGTAGCCGTATTTTTTTCAGTGTCTCTTGAGCTTTTCCAGGCTTAGCTCCAACACGCGTTGTGTTGCATAAGCACGAGTGGCCGCGTTTGCTTTGGTGTGAGTGCTCTTTTCTTGCATTTTCTTAGTTCTTTTGGTTCTTTTTAGAACTCTTTCGTCTTGGGACTTTATCCTTATGCTTTTGAAGCACAAATTCCTTCAATTTACTCAAAGCTTGACCTAAAACAAAAACAAACATTCGGTAGTAAAATAGCTCAAGAACAGAACTAAATTGCTACACAAGGACTAGAGAGACAATTAAACTCGACGTGTCAAGAGGTATTGGCCTTTGAGGAAGACTGCCATTTTATGATCTCTAGTTGGAGCAGTCCTCAAAGAACAACTATCTTACTACCTAGTTCTACCACCCCAACATTTTTGCTAGGCAGTTCAGCCTACGACAGGCCATCCCAGACTTCTACGATTCTCTGGCGCAATCTCCAAAACGTAAGATCCTTTGTGTGGGTAACTATAGGAAGACGGTGGGAGAAACAAGCGGCTACCTAAACATGTAGTCGGCCATCCATGAGTAGCTTTTCAGCAAACCCCTTACCGATTATATCAACCTATACATGGGGTGCTTTGGGGGGTATCCATAATCAACCCAAACCAGCAAGCATGGTTGCCACCTCGAGGCCACCACCAAAGGCGGCTGCCAAGCCTACCATCCGTCAAGTAGGGAAGACGAAGCAAACCACTTCAATTCTCCCTCCAAGGAAACTAAATTCCCCTTGGCTTAAATCAATAGCACCACCTGAGCCTAGTCCAAGTAAGTACTTAGTCAGGCGATTTTCCCTTTGAGTTATCACTTGCACCTGTCTCGGCCGACTCCCCTTTTGTTCTATGTAGCCCACGAACCAGACGTCATTTTCCTTGATGAAGACGACAGAGATCATGACATCCCCCTTGTCCAGAGGAAACAAACCAAACGCTTGGTTCAAACTCCTCCTCCCAACACAAGAACCACAACTGCCTTGGAGAAAAAGAACATGGTCACTCCTTCAAATGTTTAACGGTGATTTTACTTTCCTTCTCTAATGTCATAGCTTCTTTTTGTTCACCCCTAACCATGTTCCTTGTTACTTCCTAAGAAAACCTTAGACCAATCGGGCCACGACTCTTCTTCTCGGCCAAGTCTAACTCCTCGGCACACTTTGGTAAGTTAAATCCAACTTAGCTCGTCGAGAACTCCTACTATCATTACTGAGGCTAACCAACACCTCTCGCCGAAGAACAAAAAAAGATTCTTTGAAACGCTCCCAAGCATCATAAAGAGATCCCCATCATTGTGAGTGAATCTGGTGATTTGATTCCACATTTGTGCAGTTTTGCTCGGGGAAATAATCTAGGAAGGAATGCTTGCCTTAGTTGGTCCCATGTAGTAATTGAATCCGAGGGTAACATGTGTAGCCAAGCTCTAGCTCTATCCCTGAATGAGAAAGGGAAGAGTCTTAATTAGACTTATGGCAACAGGGGGTACTCCATTCAGTTTCAGAGTACCACAATATTCAAGAAAGATTGAGAGATGAAGATTTGGGTCATCTGCTGGAGAACAAGAAATTGGTTCTACTCACTAGTGCAAAATTAGGAAAAGAATTAGACATTTAAAGTCAGGTGCTCAGATTCCTGACTTTATATGTTGACGCGGTGGCAAACTTGTAATTAAGATGAAAATCTTTATTTGACGCGCGTGTTTTTAAGTCAAGCGTAAATATACTTGACTTCAAAAGTGAAAAGTTTTAACATTTTAAGACAAGCTGGTATATAGCCTGACTTCAAAAGTACATCACAATAAAAATTAGAATAATGCGTTCTCAATTCTGTAGCGCTCAACTCCTCCTATCTCACGCTCTCAGCTTCTGTATCACTCTCAAGTCCTATCTCGTTGCTGCTTCTCCCATATTTCATCTCTCTCATAACATCTTTCCTTGCATACAAGTTACGCACCACGCCGCCGCCGCGACTCCGACCCTCACCCTTTACCACCCTCTGCTCCGTGCTCCGCCGCTTCTAGCGTCTGCTCCGGCGCGAATCCTTCATCATTCTTCGCTTCTATTCTTTTCAAGGTTGGTGCATTTCGTTCACTTCTGTTTCCCTTTTGTTTTTCATTTCGTTCTTCTTCGGTTCATCTTCTTTGTTTAGGGTTTGTGGGATTTGGGAATTGAGAACTGAATTTAGGGTTTTTGTTTTCGTTATCTTTCATCGTTCTTCTTCGTTTTCGTTTTCGCTGCAGCACATCAGTTTAGGGTTTGTGGGATTTGGGAATTGAGAACTGAGTTTTGCTTTGGGAACGAGGCATCAATTTAAGGTTTGCATTTTTTGCATCATTTTCTGGGTCTTCTTTTCTCTCCCGTAGAACATGACGAGGTTCATGACGTTGTAAATTCAAACCATCTTGAATTGGACTCATCAGAAAAGGTAAGCTTTGGGAAGGAATCAGTTCCTGTGGTTTGGGAAGGAATCAGTTCCTGTGGTTTGTCTAGTGATAGGACACCATCTTGCCCATATACAAGTCGATCGGGAGTTTTTCCCGTCGCAATAGATTTCAAATTTCTCATAGCGCATAGGACATCCTTTAGAGTCTGTTGCCATCTCCTTGACCGATCCTCTATATTCTTTTTAATCAACTCAATGATGATCTTGTTGGTGGCCTCGGCTTATCCACTTGCATGGGCATAGTAAGGCGTTGGGTGCCATAGCTTATTTCCATACTCTTGGGAAAAGGACACCACACGTTCCCCTAAAAACATGGTGCCTTGGTCGGCAGTAATAGTCTCAGGAATCCCGAATCTATGTATGATTTGGTTTTCAATGAACTTAATCATCGTTTCTTGGATCACATCAACTATCGGGTGAGTTTCCACCCATTTGGTGAAAGAGTTTGTGGCTACAATGATGAAGCTATGTCTTTTAGAGCTACAATGATATATCTTGCCATCAAATCCATGGCCCATCCTCTAAATGACTAAGGCTTAACAGTTGGGTGGAGTTCATCAGGATGGGACCCTTTGAATGGGACCATGGAGCTGGCAAGGCTCACACCCCTAGATGTATTGGAAGCAATCAACTATAATGGTTGGCCAGTAATAGCCATACCTATAAATCAGCCACTTCTTGATACGTCCTAATCTATGAGAGCTGCAGATACCTTCATGAACATGACAATGACCTTGTAAGTATTTTTTTGAATAAGGCATTGCAAGAGCACCTCATTGGCACTCTTATTGAAAAACTCGTCACCCAAAAGAACATAGTTCAAGGCTAAATATTTGATTTTAAAGTTAGCCAGCATAGGGGGTTCTTCAAATAGTCTATTAACAGCCTCTTCCATGAATTGGCTAGGTCTAAGTTAGCAACTACAGCCGAGTCTTGTTGCATAACTTTGATAGTCATCTCTATGTAACTAGAAGCTTGTTGAGCTAGATCATTTGCATCTTGGTTTTCGTCTCTGGGGATATACATACAAATTGCATCAACAAACAACTTTAACAAGTTATTAGCCAAGGCATGCAGTTTTTTCAGTTTGGCATTATAACATTTGAACTCGCTTATAAGTTGGTTAATTACCAATTGAGAATCCCCTCTGACTTAAACATAGTTTTATTTGTGTATTGACTGATTCTCTCAGTTAAGTGCTTTATGGAATTGCCATGTCAATTATTTAAGATTGCTACTTCCCACATAACGTGTTGTGATGATTTGATTACTATATGTAATGACTCTCTTAGATGATACAATCACTGATTTATTTTTATTTTTATGAGTACAATTTGGTGTACTGATTTGATTACTATAAATAATAACATTGTAAATTGTGTATGTTGTGAATGGTTTCATAACTTACATAACACAGTGACTGTGAACTTTGATCGCACACACTTAGTTTTTACGAAATAATTTTGGTTGTTATTTTTTTTATAATCTTTGTTACATGGTTTAGAAATCTTAAAATAAAAATGTACACTGAAATGGCTTCTGCACTTTTAATTAAATTAGCTTTTTTTGCTAGATTTTCACAAAGATATTTAATTTATTTTGGTTAAATTAACAACAAGTCTTGTATAAAATCACTTGCTACATCATGTTTTTATTTTTATTTTTGTGTATTGAACACCCTAGATTAAGTGTTTTGTGGAGTTAATTTATGTGTTGTGACGATTGAAAATATTAATTTCCTTAATTAATTGATGCAATTGTTACTTTTTGTTATTTTCATGATGCTACGATTAGTTGCAACTGAAGTCAATATAAGTCACAAGAAAGGGGGTGCTCGAATTGTAACACATTTTAAAAACAGTTTATAAAACCAAATTCCTTCAGAATGTGTGATTTAAAGATAACGATGAATTTGTAGGATATGTATTGATCAGGAGAAGAATTATTTAGTGTTATGTGTGAAAAAGAGAAAAGAGATCTTTCAAAGTAAAGTGCTGATTTAAGAGAGCTATAAAGAAAGATAGTGGTTCACCCAAGGGCTAAATCTACTCCTCACACCCTGTGAGTATTTCCATTATTTTTCAAATAGTTTACACTTACAAGCCAATCACAGGCCAAAACACATGATAGTTTTCTTAACGCAACTCTATCGACTGCCACACTAGTTTTCTAACACAAATCTAGCAACTGAAAACCCTAAAAACTCCTAAGGCATATTCTTTAACAATACAACAACTAATGTCTTGTTAAGAAGGTACATCTATATACACAAAATGTTTCTAGTTTTTGGACTGGGATAAAAAATAGCTTTAATAGATCACATACATCAATTGATACAAAGCTATGAACACACTAAGAAGATTCCCAGAGGATGTTGAATGTAGTGAGTGTGTTTGAGAGAAGGTAGGTAACTCAAAAGCCCTTGAGAAGCTTCTGAAGTAGATGACCAATAATTTCTATTATCTCTCTTAGTCATAAATGAGATGCTTCGTGTTGTATTTATAGAGCCTTTGACCCAAAGGAGCCGTTGGAATGGACCTATAAGGTTTATTATAGCCGTTGTGGCTTTTGCTCCAAAGCGGGTCTAGTTTTGCAAAAACCGTACACTACACAAGGGATCCGTTGGAAGCTTCTGAACTCGGATATTAAAAAAATCACTTGGTGAATGCTTCATTGTCTTGATTTCAATTCTTCTAAGGACTTAGCTTAGCTTCGTATAACCATTTAACTGTATAGAAGAAATGGTCTTCTGATATTTATTCTTAAGAAGTTTCTGAGGTATCTTCTGACATATGCCTTCTGAAATGTCTTCTGAGGCATATTCTAAAGAGTCTTCTAATCAATCAAACTCTTGTTTTATGATCTTCTAAGACATGAGAGTACTTGTTATAGACTACATAACCCATAACAAATATTGCTAAGAGACCTCTTGAGTTCATTCTTACTTATTTGAGATTGATCCAATGTTAGTAACTACTTAGCATGACTTTGAACCTTTGCTTATATCTTATGACGCGTTTTCTACCTTCGCAAGATGTCCTTCACTTGGCACATGTTATTCTTGAGAAATAATTGATTGAAACCCGTTCAAAGACCACTCAAGTAGATTCATTAGAAAACTATTGAATCAGAAAGCGTACAGAGGCAACTCTGGATAAACAAATTCTTTGACCAACTCTGGATAAACAAATTCTTTGACCAACTCTGAGTACTTGTAAGAGTGTCATTAGTGTAGGAATTTTCATAAAATTCTTTGACCAACTCTGGATAAACAAATTCTTTTATCGGAACGAATTTCTACCATTTCTGTTTCTTCAAATAAGGGAGTAGGTTCCAACCGATTTGCTTAAGATCAGTAAGATGGAACACTTTCCCTGCTTCTATTGGCCTTCTGGAAGTTTCAGACTTGGATGATGATGTTGGCCCTTTAATCGCGCTCTTTGTAAAGCCCTGAATATTTAATTAATTATTTAATTGATTTATTTAATGATTAAGTGTGTGAATTGTTGAAGTTGGGAATTATTAGTATAGTTGCTACGTTGACTTTTATTTAATTAATTGGTTGATTAAGCCTAGAAAATAATATTAGAGTAATAATATTACCTATTATTGTATGGGCCTATTTTTTTTTGTAGAAATAGTAATATAAGGGGGTGTGAAGAGTGGCCCATAAGGCTAATTAGAAAAAAACAAAGAGAAGTATAAAAGGATTAGAATTAGGTTAAGTTGTCATAAGCTGAAAAAGAAAATAAGGATTTGAGAGAGAGCCAAGGAAGGGGGCTGCGAAACTCATACAACCTAGGAGGGTGGAGGCGCGACTTCATCTAGGGAAAGGGGGTGGCTGCGCAAGTTTTTATCACCAGGTAAGGGTGGGGTTCTAACTCTATAATAGGGTACATGAAGGGCTTTATGTGGGATCCTATGTGTTTGTTTAAATCTTTAAATCTATTGTTGATGTTTAGAAAACTAATTGTTGATGTTTGAATGTATTTGTTGATGATTGAAATTAGTTTAGGGGTTTTTGAACACAAGAACGCACAAAATCTGGGTCACTGGGCGCCATGGGCGCCGTTGCTGTTGTTGCTGGGCGCCAGGTGTGGCTGCCCCTGTTGTTCTTGGGCGCCATGGGCGCCGTTGTTGTTGTTGCTGGGCGCCAGGTGTGGCTGCCCCTGTTGTTGCTGGGCGCCATGGGCGCCGTTGCTGTTGTTGTTGGGCGCCAGGTGTGGCTGCCCCTGTTGTTGCTGGGCGCCGTTGCTGATGTTCTAGGCGCCGTATGTGGCTGCCCTGTTGTTGTTGCTGGCGCACTGGGCGCCATGGGCGCCATGTCTGGCTGCCCTGTTGTTGTTGCTGGCGCACTGGGTGCCATGGGCGCCATGTCTGGCTCCCCTGTTGTTGTTGCTGGCGCACTGGGCGCCATGGGCGCCATGTCTGGCTGCCTGTTTCCTGTTGTCCGTTGTTGCTGGGCGCACTGGGCGCCATGTCTGGCTGCCTGTTGCCTGTTGTTGCTGGGCGCACTGGGCGCCATGGGCGACATGTCTGGCTGCCTGTTGCCTGTTGTCTGTTCGTTGCTGGGCGCACTGGGCGCCATGTCTGGCTGCTTGTTGCTGGTTGTCTGTTGTTCCCTGGGCGCACTGGGCGCCATGTGTGGCTGCCTGTTGCTTGTTGTCTGCTGGTTGCCGGGCGCACTGGGCGCCATGGGCGCCATGTGTGGCTGCCTCGTTCGTTTGCTAGGCGCATTAGGCGCCGTCTTGTGGGTTGTTGGGCGCTTTAGGTGCATTAGGCCCATGGTTGGCTAGTCGTTGGTTAAGTCGTTAAATTGTTAATTGTTAAGTTGTTGAGTTGTTAACTGTTGGTTGAGTTGTGAAACTGTTAACTTGTTAAGTTGCTAAATTGTTAGCTCGGTTGTTGATGATGTTGCACCTAGTTGTGATCACCATTGTGTGAAGCTGGCGACGTGTATCTGGTTGGATTGCCTCTATTTATTGGCAGGATGTTATGTTGTAGGCCTATGGCAACGTTGAATTCCGTTGTTGTTGTGTGTTGCTATGTAATCATTGTTGATTGTTTGTGCATTCACATCGCGTCGCATACATAGCATTCACATAAGTTGGCCTGGACTGGCAAATTAAGTTGAAGGCTTATGCCTTGTTGATGCCACTATTTACTGGCAGATTTTTACAACGACGACGGGAGTTCTGCTCCAATGGTACCACATGCATGTGCATAGTATTGAGTCGCATTCATATTGCATACTTGAGTGGCTATGTTGATGACTTGTGATTGATTGAAGTTGTTGATGACGGTGAAATGGTGAACTTATGTCTGCTAATTCTAACATACTGTTTTTCATATGTTCTATTATATGGTTTGATATCTCACCCCTTCTGTTTGAATGTTACCCTCCCGTTGGTAACGTGCAGGTAATCACGAATGAAGGCTGCTTACCTTCGTTTGATCGAGTCGGTGTCGTCGCTCTGATACGTAACACTCGGGGGGATGAACACGTGTTTTCCTTATTATTTGGTTATGATTATTTTATTGTTGAAACTTAAAGTCGTTATTATCAAGGATTTTGCTGTTTTTGAGCTGTCTTAAGTTGGTTAGAGACGCCACGATTATTTTGAATTGACTTTTGTTGTGAATCCGCTGCGTAGTAATGAAGGTGACTTATTTTTAAAGACTAAAAGGTTATTTATTGGTTCATCCAAAAGTAAAGTGTTATGTATCTGTTTTCACTGGCGAATTAATCACGTTTGTTGTTTTTAAGAAGAAAGTGTGGCACTCCATTCATTTGTTGGAAACTTTTATAAACTCTGATTTTTCGTATTATTTTACCGGGTAGAAATGGGGTGTTACACTCTTCTTCTTAGAGCCAGAGGGTGTACCAGTTGTGTTCCCCATTTGATTTTCTTCTCCGTTGCCTATTATGATTGGGGTTTCAAGAGCACTGAAAACGAATGTCTTGGTGTTTTTGCCACGAGTTGGGGTGATTTGCGTTTGGAAGAGGATGTAGATTTCTTCTTCAACTTTGGAGGTTGAGATGAGGTTGATACTTCTAGGATTTGTGAATCGGTTTTGAATTTTGTTATTTTCGATATTTGGAGATGAGAGCTAGAGAGAGAGAGAGAGAGAGAGAGAGAGAGAGTGAGAGAGAGTGTTTTAGGAAGAGAGAATCATGTTCATCAATGTCTTCTATAAAGACACGGTGGGGAACGATTGTCATTTTGTAACCGTTAGAAGGCACGAGAGGGAACGAGAGAGACTGACCTTGATGTGACTTCTCACAATGGCTATAAACGGCAAAGTGGTTTTCCGTTTTCAGTCTACCTTTAATAGCCGATCCACTCAGAAATACTACTTATATATATAACAAAAAAAGGGAAAACTAAAACTAAATTAATGAGAAATAAATTAAAATTTAAAAATTTGTCAAGAACATGTGAGATATAGTGTAAGAAGATAGAATGATGGAAATGTTAATGTATGACTTCTTGCACTAATGAAGATATTCTAGAAGGATCGGAACTTGGTCATGAAGATGTGTATGACTTCTTGTACTATTCATGAAGTGATAGATCAAGAGTGTTTGTTCTTGACATTGTATGAAGTGATTCTGTCTTGACTTCATACGGTGGAGTAGAAGAGGTTTTTTCTTTAAGACATAGTATTGTGAGTGATAAACTATAGGGAAGCAATAAAGGGCATATAGGAATTATAGTGGTTCACCCCAATCAACAAGGGCTACATCAACTCCTCACATTCCATGAGTGTTTCCACTATTTTCCAATAGTTTATACATTCTAGCCACTCACAGGCCAAAGTACATGACGGCTTTCTTCTACAACTCTATCTACTATATCACTAGGTTTCTTCTACACCTCTAGCAACTGAAGTACCCCTAAGAGCCATCTTAGGCATCTTCAATAACGAACCAGAAACCCTATGCCATGTTATGAAGGTTTAATCCCCTAAGAACCTATTAAGGCTTCTTCATTAACAATTCAGCAAACAAATGCTTGTTAAGAAGATACAATGATAAGGTAGTATTTTAGTTTTGTTTGGGAATACAATAGCTTGGGTGGTAATATGATTTCTAACTGAATATGATTTCCTTAGCTATCTAATACTTCGAAATGCTCCCATTTCAACTTTTATGGCCACTGAGTATGGTTGAGAGAAGAATAGGTGCTTCAGAAGCTTGTTGATAAGCTTGAGAAGCTACATGAGAAGCCATAATGTGGGAAATATTGTGGCAGGCTTGTAATCAACTCTCATAAGCTTCTCACCAACTCTCATATAGTGAGAAAAGATAAGTACTTCATAAGCTTCTTTAGAACTTTGAGAAGCTACTTTAGAAGCCATATGGTAGGAAATATTGACCCAAGTTTCTCACCAACTCTCACAGCTTGAATAAGGTCATTCACCATGGATTTATAGGGGTTGGAACCCAAAGTAGTCGTTGAAAAAGGTCTCCAAAGTCAATAGAGTCATTTATAGCCGTTGGGACACTTTTCTGCACTTTCTACACCACTTTTTACACATTTTGCAGCGGTGACAACTTTTCTTGTACTTTCTGCAACACTTCTCTCAACTTCCGATTTAGACCTTCTGAATGTATCTTCTGAACAATGTAGCTTCTGAGCAATGTAGCTTCTGAGGATGCCTTCTGAGCAATCTTCTGAAGTACATTCTGAAGATTGTTTTGATGACTTCTCTGCTTGTAATACATCATGGTCTTTGTCTTCTTTAAAGTTTCTAATGTATCTTGACTTGGCTTTTCTTATCATGAGAGGCTATATGGATTGGGTCTTCTCATCTTGAGAAACTTTTAATTCTTGCCATCTCATTGTTACATGAAGAACCATCTTTTCATCTTGAGAAGCAATAAGCAAGATTCTTCTTTATCTGAGGAGCTTCTTTATCAAGAAAACTTCTCATCTTAAGAAACCACTATACATATCTTCTTTTATCCATCTTCTCACAAGCTCTTGACCTTCATTCACATCTTCTAAGGCATCAACATGTCGTCTTATGATATGACGCTTCTTGAGGATAGTTTTCTTAACTTGTGAAGTTACTATGGCTTATGTCTTCTCATCTTGGAAGAATCTTACTATACCCTACTCTTCTTGAGAAGCTTTTAGAAGATTGTCTTCACATCTGAGAATCCATTATAGCTGTCTTCATTCTTCTATCTTCTTATGTTCTCACAGCCTTCCTACTTTTCTTCTAACACATTAATTATGTCTTCTCATGTGGTGCTTTCTTAGCACACTTTCTTCTTGAGATTTGATTGAATGGTTCCTGCACTATAATCACTCAATAAGGTCCATTAGATCCCTCATGAATCAGAGAACTTAGAAACTTGTCAAAAAAGTTTGTTTCCATCAAAACCTATCCAGCGGATTTTGCCTCAACACATTGAACATGTCTGTGCTATTTGTAGAGCACAACTCTTTCTAAGAAGCTGGTGCTTCTTTCAGTTGTTATACTTTTAATTGTTAATTATATGCCCAAAAACAATATGCTATCAATGTGATATTCTTCTATATGTTCTGATTATATATTTCATATGCACAAATTGTATTTCTAGAAATTCTGAAAAATGTGCATCATCTTAGGTGGGCATATAATTAAAATCATATTTACAACTATTATGTCAGAAAACTTAAAATTTTCTCAAAAAATTTGTCATCATCAAAAGGGGGGATTGTTGAGGCAAAATCCCTTGGAAAAAGTTTTGATGGAAACAAACCTTTTTGACGAGTGTTTAAGTTGTCTAATTCATTAGTGATCTAATGGATCTTCTTGAGTGATCTAAAGTGCAGGAACCTTTCAATAAAATCTCAATATAGTGTGCTAAGAAAGAACCACATGAGAAGGCATAATTGATGCCTTAGAAGAAAATTATAAAGGCTTTGAGGTCATAAGAAGATAGAATATTGAAGATAGCGATAATGGGTTCTCAAATGTGAATACAATCTTCAAAAAGCCTCCCAAGATGAGTAAGGAATGGTAAGATTCTTCCAAGATTAGAAGACATAAGCTATAGTGGGTTCACAAGTTAAGACGACTCTCCTCAAGAAGCCTCATAAAGCTTAGCAAAGCCTTAGAAGTTAAGAATGATGGTCAAAGAGGTCTTAAGAAGATGGATAAATAAATATAGCTATAGTCATTTCTTAAAATGAGAAGTTGTTTTGATAAAGAAGCTCCTCACATAAAGAAGACACAAGCTATACTGCTTCTCAATGTGAGAAGATAATTATTCAAGAAGCATAGCAACAATGAGATGGCAAGAATAAGAAGTTTCTCACAGATGAGAAGACCTAATCCATATAGCCTCTCATAATAAGAAAAGAAAAGTGGTTCAAAAGACAACTCAAAAGCTTCTCCAGCATAAAAGTTGTAACATCCTGGGCCCTTTTCTGACTTAGTAGGCTACCCAGCAATGCACTCATGACCTTCTCTACCCCCCATGTAGAGTTTTTGCCTTCCGTGGGAATCGAACCTTGTACCCTGAGGCTTAGGTACAAGCTCAATGCATTCTCACTACCAATTGATCTAGTAGATCAATTGGTAGTGGGAATGCATTGAGCTTGTACCTAAGCCTCAGGGTACAAGGTTCGATTCCCACGGAAGGCAAAAACTCTAAATGGGGGTAGAGAAGGTCATGAGTGCATTGCTGGGTAGCCTACTAAGTCAGAAAAGGGCCCAGGATGTTACAAAAAAAGGCGCCTTTTTTTGTAACAGCCCAACCCTTTTACCTACTCTGAGGCTTATGGCATTGGCACTGTACATCATGACCTTCTCCACCCCCCATGTGGAGTTTTTGCCTTCCGTGGGAATCGAACCTTGTACCCTGAGGCTTAGGTACAAGCTCAATGCATTCCCACTACCAATTGATTAGATCAATTGGTAGTGGGAATGCATTGAGCTTGTACCTAAGCCTCAGGGTACAAGGTTCGATTCCCACAGAAGGCAAAAACTCTACATGGGGGGTAGAGAAGGTCATGAGTGCATTGCTGGGTAGCCTACTAAGTAAGAAAAGGGCCCAGGATGTTACAAAAGTTACATGGTCATATCTTCTCAACCTTTAGAATAAATTATGAAGGTTAACATTGGCCATAGAAGATATGGAATCATATTCAGAAGCTTTCAAAATTTTAAAAAATATAAAGTTCAGAAGGTCAAATTCAGAAGCTGTGAGAAGTGTGCAGAAAAGACAAAAGACAGTTGTAAAGTGCTACTGTCTGTAGAAGACTGCTGTGAAAAGTAGAAAAGTGTTGCAGCTTTTTGGGAAAGTGTCCCAACGGCTATAAATGACTGTATTGAGTATAAATACCATTTCCAACGACTCTTTTGGGCTTAAACTTCTATAAATTTCTTATGGAAGACCTCACTCAAGTTGTGAGAGTTTGTGAGAAGCATGGGTCAATATTTCCTACCATATGGCTTCCAAAGTAGTTCCTTCCTAACATGGCATTGGTTGCTGGAAGTGTTGGTAAAGATCCCTAAGGAGGTCCTTAAGGGTGAAGGAGTTGCTAGTGCTGTAGAAGAAAACTAGTGGCACAGTTGATAGGGCTGTGGAAGAAACTATCGTGTTGTAGACCGATGATTGGCTTGTAAACTATTTGGAAAAGAGTAAAATTCTCAGTTGGTGTGGGGAGTGGATGTAGCCCTTGAAGATTAGGGTGAACCACTATAAATATATATGTGTTCTATACTGCTTTCCTCTACTGTTTACTTTACATGGCAACCATCTCCAAAAGAAAAGCCTTCTTTCACTCCACTATATGAATCATCCTACGATCTCAAGATGAACTTGAAGTCAATGAGTGTCACAAGGAAGGGGGATGGAATTGTGACCCTTTTAAAAATTAACCTGAAACAACATAAACAGCTTCACAAGTATTGTTAGACATTATGTGTGTAATTGAAAAGTTGAGAAGGTTGAGTGAAAACAGTCTTCTCAACTATTATAGTGAGTAGAGAATGGTGCGTTACCAAGTGGCTTCAGTCTCAAGAGGGTAGGTGAATTGAGATTTTAAAAACTTTTCCCCATTTAACGACTTAGATTAATTTTTCGCGCAGGTTTATGGAATGGATGAAAAGGAAATAAAAACACTAAAGAACACAGTAGATTTTATACTAGTTCAATCACCTCCCCGTGACCTACGTCCAGTCCTCACAATCCTGTGAGATTTTCCACTAACAAAAACAAAGCTTAACCGGGTGCTTTAAAATCCTTACAGACTCAGGCACTCTTCACCTAGGATACCCCACCTATTGCAAGAGCCCTCAAGATCTATAACCAACAAGAGATACCCCACCCTTGTTAAAACCACAAATCCTAGAGAGATACCCCACTCTCTAGCACAAACCAATTACAACGATTAAAATAAATTACAAATAAATAACAAAATACCTCTATGAAGGGAGATACAACAACTTGAAGATTCCCAACCCAATCTAACCCTTGAGAGTGATCAGCTCTGACAGATTAAAAAAATGTGAAGAACAAATGTGTGTGCTAGGGTTTTTGCGTTTCAGCTTATGAGTGAATGGGTTGTGCGTTCTGCGCAGCACTAGGTCCCTATTTATAGATTTAGGAAAAATATGACCGTTTGACAGAATATGTTGTGATAATGTATAAGAATAAAATCAATTCTATGCTTGAAATAGTTTAGTGTGTGAATGATTGTTTGCTTAAAAATATGACTGTTGATGGCTTCTAATACTAACGAAAAAAAAGATTATGTGCTTCAGTTTATAAGTAGAAAGTCGTTTTTTAGCTTGAAAGAAATAGGCTATGAATCGATTGTTTGTTTCAAAGCAAGCAAGCCATAAATCGATTCTTCTCTTTAAAAGGAGAGCCATGAATCGATTTTTCTCTTTTAAAATAGAGAGCCATGAATCGATTCTTAGCTTTGCAAAAATCAAGTTCATAACTAAGAAGGAAAGAAATCGATTTGTAGCTTCCAACACCAAGCTCACAATCGATTTTGTGCTTGATAAGACAAGTGCAAAATCGATTTTGTACTTTTAGAAAAACTTATTTTCATGTGCCTAACTTATTTAACATGCATGCATGCGTATTATGTGAGTGCTGCGAGATGAGTGACTTGAGCCGATCCTCAAAAGCGGTTTACAGTTTGTTCCTAAGACACGACCCAAACTCCTAGTAACTACCCTTGACACGAACTTACTTCTTGAGTCTTGTTTGTGCCTTGGAGTTGCATTTGTCACATTGTCCTAGATTACCTCATCATCAAAACTTAACCTGCAACACAAGATATCCACATGGTGAGAAAAAACTGTCTTCTCAACTATGTTTCTATGTTGAGAAGGGTCAGTTGAAATAGTCTTCTCAACTATGTTTCTAAGTTTAGAAGGGTCAATTAGTTCATTCTTCTCAAAACAACTATCAGTAAAGAGAATAAGATGATTTTCAAAATAGCTTTTCCAAGATAAAAGATAGTGTTTGAAACTCTTATCTTAAGTGTGAAGTACTTAAGAATAGTGCTTTAAGTTTACTACTTTGAAAACATTTGAGAAGGGTTGTAAAAACAATGTTTTTAGAAAAACTGTGTGTAGCAGAGAAGGGTCAGGAAAAGCTATTATCTCAATTTTCCAAAAACCTTCTCCAGATGGAGAGTTTTAAGCACAGTATAAAACAACTTAGAAAAGCCGTAAATAACACAATGATGTATCGTAATTCACCCAAAACTCTGGGCTACATCCACTCCTCACACCCCGTGAGTATTTCCACTATTTTCCAAATAGTTACAACTTTCCAACCAACCCAGGATTAAAGTTCTCATGGTAGTTTTCTTAACACAGCTCTACCTACTGTTTCTTGCACCTAATACGATCCTTCTGATCCACTAGGTAGCTTCTAACACAGAAGCAACTCACTTCTCAAGCCCTACAGCAACACATGCTACTTGAGAATGTTTCTAACATCCTTCTCTTTCGCCATAGCAACACCATGTTATTTGAGAAGGCTTACAACAGGTTTTGCACTATACGGTTTGGGGGTTTTTTGTGGGATTACAAAAAGCTTGGTTTAAACAAGATAGATTCAACTGAATCCTAAAACAACAAGCTGAACTACGTACTCAAAATAGAATCCCTAAATTAAAGCATGGGAAGAATTGGATTTCTCTCTCACAAAGAACTTCAGCAATGATCCATAGTGGTATTTATAGCCATTGAGTCGAAATAAATGTGTATTAACCATTGGTTAATCGATTAGAGTCGTTGGAGGGGCTTCCCAAGTGAATATAGTCGTTTATAGCCGTTTATAGCCGTTGAGAGGTTGTTTGCTTTTAAGACAGCTGTTTTCCTGCAGAAGACAACAGTTACCAGCTGTCATGACTCTTCTCAACTATGACTTATCAGCTATGACAGTTTCTGGAGATGATCCTTCACAAGTTGATGCTTCTCAAGTTGATACTTCTAATGCAGATATTAATGGTGTGACCTTTCTCAACTTGACTGTTCACATCATGACCCTTCTGATTGTCATGATGCTTCTCAACTTGATTCTTCTCATCTAATGCTTCTCATCTCTATTCTTCTAAGGACACTTCTTATGTCAATTCTGTCTTGATACTTCCGAGGTTGACTCTTCTATTGTTGACTCTTCTCATGATGACTCTTCTCGTGATGATTCTTCTTATGATGACTTTTCCCATGATGAATCTTCTCATCACGACTCTTCTCATGTTGAGTCTTCTCATCATGACTCTTCTCATATTGACTCTTCTCATGATGAGTCTTCTCATGTTAACCCTTCTTAACTAATGACCTTTCTCTTATCTTCCAAGGGTGTTTTTCTTTGTATTTCTATCAACATTCTTATGGCTTCTGTTGGAACTCTTTGTGTGTGAATTGGAAAAAAAGTCCCACATTGGATAGACTCTTTGTGTGTGAATTGGAAAGTCCCACATCGGATAGGCTAATCACTTCTATAGTGGAAAAAACCTATAAAAGGAGAGCTTCTCCTCATTTGCAAAACACACCAACTGGACGATAAATCCTTCCTCCAGTCTTCTCTCCTCTCTCAAAAAATTTCTTTCCTTCATCTTAGGCTTGACGTTAAATCATACCTCAAGCCATTTTTCTTGAGTGGCATAAGCGCCATATTTCTGAGTGGTTAAATAACCATATTGAGGTGTATATCTCGAGCGGTTATTCACTGTGCAGTGGTAATTGTACTGGACTGTTTTATTCTGGGGACGTCGTGGTTGATAGCCTGCTTGCACCTTCGAGCAGTGCCGCGAAACGTGTTAAAGAGAGCGACCTAGTCCGCGACCCATCCCAGTAAAATCTTTGGCTTGTTCTTGAAACCAGTGTGGTTTGGGGAAAGTTCTGGCTAGGAAAGACTTGGTACTTAAGAGTGTCCACTGTGACCCACCTCTCTTTCCTGGGAACCTACTCGGATCAACAATTTTAAGACGTTTCATTTCTCAACCATGACTACCGAAGAGATTACTGGTTCAAATGTTTTTGACTTCAATAAGTCGTTTCGGTTTGAGGGATCTCACTTCAAACGTTGGCAACAAAAGATGGAATTTTTTCTAACTGTGAAAAAGGTTGCTAATGTCTTGACCAATGAGATTCCAGTAGTTGACGAAACAGACGAAGAGGAAGCTCGGACTAAAACAGCCAAGGAGATAATACTATGGAATGACAATGACTACCTATATAAGAATTTCATACTTAATGGACTGAGTAATGATCTTTACGATTATTACAGCACCTGTAAATCCGCCAAAGAGGTATGGGATGCTCTGAGAAAAAAGTATGACACTGAGGAAGCATGTACTAAAAAATATGCTTTGAGCCGCTGCCTCAACTTCAAGCTGACAGATGACAAATCTGTAGAGACTCAGTCACATGAGATACAAAAAATAGCTCATGAAATTATCTCTGAAGGCATGGCCTTAGATGAACAATTTCAAGTAGCTGTTATTATTGACAAACTTCCTCCTACCTGGAAGGATTTCAAAAATTCTCTCAGGCACAAGACCAAAGAGTTTTCTTTGGAAAGTTTGATAACTCGACTCCGAATGGAGGAGGAGTCCCGGAAGCAAGATCAGAAAGATGAAATCTTGTTTGTCTCAAACAAGAGAGCAGGAGCGTTTCTGAAGCCAACTGCCAAACCTTTCAAGAATCAGAACCGTAATCATATTCAAAAGAACCGCAGCCACAAGAATGGGAACACTCCAAAGTCCCCAAATGCCAATCCACCACCACCACCACAACCTAAGAATGATGCTGCTCCCTGTAACACCCAAAAAATTATTTAATTAATTTAATTAATTAAGTAATTGGGGATTTAAATTAAATTATTTGATGTATTTTAATTAATTAGAATTTATACTAATGTGTGTAGGGAGTGGTAGAAAGTGGAGGTGCCAAACCAAATGGACTTGGGCCTAAGTGAGAAGCCCAAGCCCATTATCCTTGTCATATGGGAAGTGGAGTAGCGCATAGGGGGTTAGGGTTTTGCTAGTTGTTGCGAAATCAAAAGAGAAAAACAAGAAAAAAAGAAAAGAGCGTGAGATAGAGAGAGAACAAGGAGGCGCCGTAGGAGAGAAGAGGAAGAGGAGAAGAAGTCGCAATCAAGGAAGAGCAAGGAGCTTGATTTTGTTGCTGTGGTCCTGTACGTGACTATCTCCGGAGCCTCCGTTCTTCAATTTCGAGGTTAGGGGAGCTCTATCATTCTATCTAATAATTCCTATGATGAGTTCTAGATCTAGGGCTTGTATTAGAATCGTACGTTTCTTGATGTTCTTTGCGTTTTGAAGTCCTTTGCGTTTTGATGTTCTTGCGTTCTTAATGTTCTTGATGCATTGTTGGTATTGGTCATTATATATATATGTGTATGCGAAGTGGAATTAAATCATGAGGCTGAAATTCTTGATATGTATGCGTTTGTGTTGGTGAATTGTGGCATTCGAATTAATCATGAAACTGAAATTGGTGTGGATTGCTTGTGTGATTCGCAAATTGGATGAATGGGTACATAGGCGCCTAGGACGCCAAGGGGATAGGGAAGACAATGCTCAAATTGAATTTTTGGAGGAATTAATTAAAATTAAGTGTATTTTTGGTGGCTGGAAAATGTTGAGTTTTTGTAATTTAAAGTTGTCAAGAAAACCAATTTTTAGTGTTAAAAAGTGTTGAACAAAAATTCTGGGTGTTGCCACTGTGTTCTGGGCGCTAGGCGCCTGTGCTGGGCGCTGGGCGCCTGAGGCGGGTGTGATGCGCGTTGTGCGCGCGCCTGGGCGCTAGGCGCCCGTGTCTGTTTGTGTTGCGCTGCGTTGCGCGTTGTTCCCCTGGGCGCATGGCGCCCGTGTCTGTGTTGCGTTGTGCGCGCCTGGGCGCTGGGCGCCTGTGGCGCTGTGTTGCGTTGTGTTGTGCGCGCCTGGGCGCTGGGTGCCTGTGTTGCCTGGGCGCCTAAGGCGCCTGTTCCCTGGATGTTGCCTGATTTTTCCAAAATTGTTTTTATCATAACTTTTGACTCAGACGTCCGTTTTGAACGATTCAAAAAGTGTCGTGAAGCTTTTTACGTTGTCCATCTATGAGTCTAATTTTTAAAATGAAAAATTGTTATTTTCTGATTGTTTGTGGGCGCCCAAGTGGCTGTCCCCGGTGATCGTCCCAGTGACATTGAAAAATGACGTGGAACTCTTTAAAAACCCCTTTTGGTGTATAAACAACAGTTTTAACACGGTAGTGTCAAAATGACGGTTTTGCCCCTAGTGGCCAAAGTTAATGATAATGATGTGTAAATGACGAGGATGCCCTTAGTGGTTAGTCAAATGACGTTTTTGCCCTCGGTGGCTAATGTTTGAGTTGAATGATGTTTATGTGTAAGTGACATTTGGGGCCTGAGTGGCTAAGTGATGTTAAAGCCTAAAAGGCTAAGTGACGTTATTTGTGTGTGAATTATGAAATGACAGGTGCTGTGCCTTTAATCGGCAAACCGGTAAGTGACGGGTCACATAGTTGACTATGAGTTGAGTAATTGTGTATTTGTGTATTGTGAGTGGTGCATGTCATAGTGTCTCATGTCCATATGCATAAACCCAGTGATGTTTTGAGGCCTGAGTGGCTAAGTGATGATAAGGCCTGAGTGGCTAAGCGACGTTTTGTGAAAAGGTACCTTCATGCATATACCCGCGAGTGGGTTGCATTTCATAAATCTACATGATATGTAATGAGTTATTGTAAATGATGTAAGAGATGACTATGATGTGAGTATTTGGTGTTTGGATGCTGATTGTTCTAGTGCGTAGCCTATGATTAGTGCTTATCATATTTTCTATTATATAGACTGAAATGATGCTCACCCTTTCCTGTTTGAATGTTACCCCCGTGTTGGTAACGTGCAGGTGATTCCCAGTGAAGGTATTAGCTTCACTTTTGAGTCGAGTCGTCATGCTCTGATACGTAGCACTCAGGGGGGATAACGAACTCGGCATTTATTCATGATTTTTGATTATTATGTCCATGTGGACTATTTGGTTATGTTTTACTATTTTCCGCTGCGTATTGGGTTGTATTATGTTGAGTTTTATAAGTGACGTTGAAATGAGATTGGAGATTCTTTATTTGTGATGTGCTACGCGAATGCATGAGTATTGAGTTGAACTGTTTTTCAAAACTGCTAAGCGACGTTTTATTGAAGTATGTGTAACATTTCCCTATGAACGAGATTTTCAAACTCTGATTTTTATAAACGAAGTAACGGGTAGAAAGGGGTGTTACATTAGTGGTATCAGAGCAGTTCGGTCTGTCCGGCCAATGTTGTCCTGTCATAGTGTCTTATGACAATAGATTAGTTCTAAATCTTTAGTTTGTGCTGCAGTGATAGTTCGTAATGGCTGGAAGGAACGACGCTGCTCTTGCTGCTGCATTGCAAGCTATGGCTCAGGCTGTGCAGGGTCAGCAAAATGTTGGAGATAATGCTGGTTTTAGGAGTCTGACAACCTTTCAGAGGGAGAATCCGCCCACCTTTAAGGGCAAATATGATCCAGATGGTGCTATGGCTTGGCTGAAGGAGATCGAGAGGATTTTCAGGGTGATGGATGAACAGAAGGTCCGCTTTGGTACCCACATGTTAGCCGAGGAGGCCGACGACTGGTGGTTGGCTACTAGGCAGAGGTTAGAGGCTGTGCAGGAAGAGATTACTTGGGAGGTTTTCAGCAGGGAATTTCTGACAAAGTATTTTCCTGAAGACGTCCGCGGGAAGAAAGAGATAGAGTTTTTAGAGCTGAAGCAGGGTGGTATGTCTGTGACTGCCTATGCGGCAAAATTTGTGGAGCTAGCCAAATTTTATCCACATTACAGTGAGGCTACAGCTGAATTTTCAAAATGCATCAAATTTGAGAATGGGTTAAGGCCTGATATTAAACAGGCCATTGGTTATCAGAAGATTCGTGTGTTCGCAGATCTGGTTGATAGTTGCAGGATCTTCGAGGAGGACAGTACTGCTCGCTACAAAGCTACTTCTGAGAGAAAGGGCAAGTTTCAGAGTCGAAGCAAGCCGTATGAGGTTCCTGCGGGTAAGGGTTATCAGAAGGCTGCTGGAGGTAAGGGTCCTAGTGGGGGAGATGCCTCTGCTAGCATTGTCTGTTATAAGTGTGGCAAGCCTGGCCACAAGAGTACTACATGCAGGTCGGATGACAGGAATTGCTACCGTTGCGGTAAAAAGGGTCATATGGCAGCCGATTGTAAGGTCAAGGATGTGGTGTGTTTCAACTGTGGTGAGTCTGGGCATATCAGTACAAAGTGTACAAAGCCGAAAAAAGAAAGGTCTACTGGGAAGGTATTTGCATTGGCAGGAGAAGAGCCTGATGATGATGATGGTCTGATTAGAGGTACGTGTTTTATTAATGGTACTTCTCTGAAATCTCTTATTGATACTGGTGCTACCCATTGTTTTATATCTGTTGATTGCTGTAAACGATTGGGTCTTGTTTTATCTGCTATGTGTGGGGATATGGTTGTCGATACTCCTGCGAAGGGGTCGGTGATTACGTCCCAGGTGTGTTCTCAGTGTCCCGTGTCGATCTTCGGCAGGGACTTTATTGTGAATTTTGTATGTTTGCCATTGAGAGGTCTGGATGTAATCTTAGGCATGGACTGGTTAGAGAATAATCACGTTCATATCAACTGTCGTAGCAAGTCGGTTAGTTTCGGTGAAGAAAGTTCGGTTTTGGTGTCTGCTGGTCAGTTGAAGAAATTGAAGAAAGAAGGAGTTCAGTTATTTGCGTTGATGGCTTCGTTGTCTGCTGAGAGTCAGGCTGTTATTGAAGAACTGAAGGTAGTACGTGAATTTCCTGAGGTCTTTCCTGATGAAATTCCGGGTGTGCCACCGGAAAGAGAAGTTGAATTTTCGATTGATCTTGTACCTGGTACGAGGCCTGTGTCTATGGCTCCGTACAGAATGTCGGCGTCGGAACTGTCTGAGTTGAAGACGCAACTTGAAGAATTGCTTGAGAAGAAATTTGTAAGACCGAGTGTATCACCGTGGGGAGCTCCGGTATTGTTAGTGAAAAAGAAAGATGGAAGCATGAGGTTATGTGTGGACTATCGTCAGTTGAATAAGGTAACTATCAAGAATAAGTATCCGCTTCCGAGGATCGACGATCTGATGGACCAGTTAGTGGGTGCCCGTGTTTTCAGCAAAATTGATTTGAGGTCCGGATATCATCAGATTAAAGTGAAGAATGAAGATGTTCAGAAGACAGCGTTCAGGACAAGGTATGGGCATTATGAGTATTCAGTGATGCCGTTCGGTGTGACCAATGCTCCTGGTGTATTTATGGAATATATGAACCGTATTTTCCATAATTACCTAGATCGGTTTGTGGTAATTTTCATAGATGATATTCTAGTTTATTCTAAGTCAGATGAAGAGCATGCTGAGCACCTGAAGTCAGTGTTGGAAGTTTTAAAAGAGAAAAAGTTGTACGCTAAGTTATCGAAGTGTGAGTTCTGGCTGAAAGAGGTGAGTTTCCTTGGGCACGTGATTTCTGGTAATGGTATTGCGGTTGATCCGGCAAAAGTAGAAGCAGTATTGGAGTGGGAGTCTCCGAAGTCCGTAACGGAGATTAGAAGCTTTTTGGGTTTGGCTGGGTACTACAGGAGGTTCATCGAGGGTTTTTCCAAGTTGGCCCTTCCGTTGACTCAGTTGACCTGCAAGGGTAAAGTTTTTGTTTGGGATGCTCGGTGTGAGGAAAGCTTTATGGAACTGAAAAAGAGATTGACGACGTCGCCTGTTTTGACGTTGCCTAATCCAGAGGAACCGTTCGTTGTGTATTGTGACGCTTCGAAGATGGGTCTCGGTGGTGTGTTGATGCAGAATGGGAAAGTCGTTGCGTATGCGTCGAGGCAGTTGCGGATTCATGAGAAAAATTACCCTACGCATGATTTGGAATTGGCTGCTGTGGTATTTGTGCTCAAGATTTGGAGGCACTACCTTTATGGTTCGAGGTTCGAAGTGTTCAGTGATCATAAGAGTCTAAAGTATCTGTTCGATCAGAAAGAGTTGAATATGAGACAGCGTCGGTGGTTGGAACTCTTGAAGGATTATGACTTCGGTTTGAATTATCATCCCGGCAAGGCTAATGTCGTGGCTGATGCTTTAAGCAGAAAGTCTTTGCATATGTCGGCTATGATGGTGAAAGAATTAGAGTTAATTGAAGAATTCAGGGATTTGAGTTTGGTTTGTAAGATGACACCTCGCAGTGTCAAGCTGGGAATGTTAAAGATCGACAATGATTTCCTGGGCAGCATTAGAGAAGCTCAGAAGACAGATGTCAAGCTGGTGGATTTAATTAATGGGGTCGGTCAGTCTGAAGACGAAGGTTTCAAATTAGATTCCAGTGGCGTGTTGAGGTTCCGGGGTAGGATCTGTGTTCCAGACGATGAAGAAATGAGAAAGGCAATTTTAGAGGAAGGTCATCGTAGCAAGTTGAGTATCCATCCTGGAGCGACGAAAATGTATCAAGATCTGAAAAAGATGTTTTGGTGGTATGGTATGAAGAGAGATGTGGCACAGTTTGTGTATGCCTGTTTGACCTGTCAAAAGTCGAAGGTCGAGCACCAGAAGCCAGCAGGGTTAATGCAACCGTTGGAAGTCCCAGAGTGGAAATGGGATAGCATAGCGATGGATTTTGTGACGGGGTTACCGAATACAGTTAAGGGTCATGACGCTATTTGGGTGATCATTGATAGGTTAACGAAGTCTGCTCATTTTATTCCTATTAATATCACTTATCCGGTGTCGAGGTTGGCAGAGGTATATGTCAAAGAGATTGTGAGGCTGCACGGTGTTCCGAAGAGTATTGTGTCAGATAGGGATCCGAGGTTCACTTCCGAGTTTTGGAAGAGTTTGCAGAAAGAATTGGGTTCTAAGTTAAAAATGAGTTCGGCGTATCATCCCCAGACAGACGGTCAATCAGAGAGGACAATTCAGTCGTTAGAGGATTTGTTGAGGGCTTGTGTATTGGAACAGCGGGGATCATGGGATTCCTACCTTGCGTTGATTGAGTTTACTTATAACAACAGTCACCATTCCAGCATTGGGATGGCACCGTTTGAAGCATTGTATGGTCGAAAGTGTAGGACGCCATTATGTTGGTATGAGTCGGGAGAAAGTGTAGTGTTGGGTCCGGAGATTGTGCGGGAGACTACAGAGAAGATCAAGATGATCCGTGAGAAGATGAAGGCTTCGCAGAGTCGGCAGAAAAGTTATCATGACAAGCGGAGGAAGGATTTAGAATTTCAGGAGGGGGAGCATGTGTTCTTGAGGGTTTCTCCTATTACCGGTGTTGGTCGAGCGTTGAAATCGAAGAAGCTCACTCCTCGATTTGTTGGTCCTTATCAGATTTCTGAAAGAATCGGAAATGTGGCTTATAGAGTGGCTTTACCGCCAAATCTTTCGAACTTGCATGACGTGTTTCACGTGTCACAACTTCGGAAGTATGTTTCGGATCCATCTCATGTAATCCATATGGACGATGTAGAGGTGCGGGATAATCTCACTGTGGAGACGATGCCCGTACGGATTGAGGATCGTGAAGTGAAGGCGCTTAGAGGCAAAGAGATTGCATTAGTGAAAGTGGTCTGGCTAGGAGCTGCCGGCGAGAGTATGACTTGGGAGCTAGAGAGCAAGATGCGAGAATCCTACCCAGAGTTGTTTGATCAGGTAAATTTCGAGGACGAAATATTCTAAGTGGGGGAGAGTTGTAACACCCAAAAAATTATTTAATTAATTTAATTAATTAAGTAATTGGGGATTTAAATTAAATTATTTGATGTATTTTAATTAATTAGAATTTATACTAATGTGTGTAGGGAGTGGTAGAAAGTGGAGGTGCCAAACCAAATGGACTTGGGCCTAAGTGAGAAGCCCAAGCCCATTATCCTTGTCATATGCGAAGTGGAGTAGCGCATAGGGGGTTAGGGTTTTGCTAGTTGTTGCGAAATCAAAAGAGAAAAACAAGAAAAAAAGAAAAGAGCGTGAGATAGAGAGAGAACAAGGAGGCGCCGTAGGAGAGAAGAGGAAGAGGAGAAGAAGTCGCAATCAAGGAAGAGCAAGGAGCTTGATTTTGTTGCTGTGGTCCTGTACGTGACTATCTCCGGAGCCTCCGTTCTTCAATTTCGAGGTTAGGGGAGCTCTATCATTCTATCTAATAATTCCTATGATGAGTTCTAGATCTAGGGCTTGTATTAGAATCGTACGTTTCTTGATGTTCTTTGCGTTTTGAAGTCCTTTGCGTTTTGATGTTCTTGCGTTCTTAATGTTCTTGATGCATTGTTGGTATTGGTCATTATATATATATGTGTATGCGAAGTGGAATTAAATCATGAGGCTGAAATTCTTGATATGTATGCGTTTGTGTTGGTGAATTGTGGCATTCGAATTAATCATGAAACTGAAATTGGTGTGGATTGCTTGTGTGATTCGCAAATTGGATGAATGGGTACATAGGCGCCTAGGACGCCAAGGGGATAGGGAAGACAATGCTCAAATTGAATTTTTGGAGGAATTAATTAAAATTAAGTGTATTTTTGGTGGCTGGAAAATGTTGAGTTTTTGTAATTTAAAGTTGTCAAGAAAACCAATTTTTAGTGTTAAAAAGTGTTGAACAAAAATTCTGGGTGTTGCCACTGTGTTCTGGGCGCTAGGCGCCTGTGCTGGGCGCTGGGCGCCTGAGGCGGGTGTGATGCGCGTTGTGCGCGCGCCTGGGCGCTAGGCGCCCGTGTCTGTTTGTGTTGCGCTGCGTTGCGCGTTGTTCCCCTGGGCGCATGGCGCCCGTGTCTGTGTTGCGTTGTGCGCGCCTGGGCGCTGGGCGCCTGTGGCGCTGTGTTGCGTTGTGTTGTGCGCGCCTGGGCGCTGGGTGCCTGTGTTGCCTGGGCGCCTAAGGCGCCTGTTCCCTGGATGTTGCCTGATTTTTCCAAAATTGTTTTTATCATAACTTTTGACTCAGACGTCCGTTTTGAACGATTCAAAAAGTGTCGTGAAGCTTTTTACGTTGTCCATCTATGAGTCTAATTTTTAAAATGAAAAATTGTTATTTTCTGATTGTTTGTGGGCGCCCAAGTGGCTGTCCCCGGTGATCGTCCCAGTGACATTGAAAAATGACGTGGAACTCTTTAAAAACCCCTTTTGGTGTATAAACAACAGTTTTAACACGGTAGTGTCAAAATGACTGTTTTGCCCCTAGTGGCCAAAGTTAATGATAATGATGTGTAAATGACGAGGATGCCCTTAGTGGTTAGTCAAATGACGTTTTTGCCCTCGGTGGCTAATGTTTGAGTTGAATGATGTTTATGTGTAAGTGACATTTGGGGCCTGAGTGGCTAAGTGATGTTAAAGCCTAAAAGGCTAAGTGACGTTATTTGTGTGTGAATTATGAAATGACAGGTGCTGTGCCTTTAATCGGCAAACCGGTAAGTGACGGGTCACATAGTTGACTATGAGTTGAGTAATTGTGTATTTGTGTATTGTGAGTGGTGCATGTCATAGTGTCTCATGCCCATATGCATAAACCCAGTGATGTTTTGAGGCCTGAGTGGCTAAGTGATGATAAGGCCTGAGTGGCTAAGCGACGTTTTGTGAAAAGGTACCTTCATGCATATACCCGCGAGTGGGTTGCATTTCATAAATCTACATGATATGTAATGAGTTATTGTAAATGATGTAAGAGATGACTATGATGTGAGTATTTGGTGTTTGGATGCTGATTGTTCTAGTGCGTAGCCTATGATTAGTGCTTATCATATTTTCTATTATATAGACTGAAATGATGCTCACCCTTTCCTGTTTGAATGTTACCCCCGTGTTGGTAACGTGCAGGTGATTCCCAGTGAAGGTATTAGCTTCACTTTTGAGTCGAGTCGTCATGCTCTGATACGTAGCACTCAGGGGGGATAACGAGCTCGGCATTTATTCATGATTTTTGATTATTATGTCCATGTGGACTATTTGGTTATGTTTTACTATTTTCCGCTGCGTATTGGGTTGTGTTATGTTGAGTTTTATAAGTGACGTTGAAATGAGATTGGAGATTCTTTATTTGTGATGTGCTACGCGAATGCATGAGTATTGAGTTGAACTGTTTTTCAAAACTGCTAAGCGACGTTTTATTGAAGTATGTGTAACATTTCCCTATGAACGAGATTTTCAAACTCTGATTTTTATAAACGAAGTAACGGGTAGAAAGGGGTGTTACACTCCCCCATTCATTTGTTTCAATTGTGGGAGACCTGGTCATATGGCACGCAAGTGTAGGAACAGGCCTAATCCTGCTCCGCAGGCTAACCTGACTGAAGAGCAGCACTTTACTGCTATGATTACTGAAATCAACATGGTTGGTGGATCTGATGACTGGTGGAATGATACTGGCTCCTCTCGCCATGTATGCAATAACCGTGCTATGTTTAAAACATACAAGGCAGTTGATGATAAGAAAGTGTGGTTGGGCGATGCTCACACCACTATTGTTGCAGGTATTGGAGATGTCGAGGAAAAACTTTATTGATTTGATAAATCTAGGAATAAAATTTCTCCTTATGAAATGATAAAGAAAAGACAACCAAATGTGTCTTATTTCTGAACTTGGGGCTGGCTGGCCTATGTAAGGATCCCAGACCCAAAAAGAGTCAAACTTGCCAGTAGAGCCTATGAATGTGTATTCATTGGTTATGCAGTAAACAGCAAAGCATACAGATTCTATGACCTGAATGCAAAAGTAACCATTGAGCCAAACGATGTTGACTTCTATGAAAGTAAATTTCCCTTTAAATCAAGAAATAGTGGGGGCTCTGGAACTAGTAAGTTTCCTGTGCCTAGGAGCGTTGAAAACAACGTAGAAAGGGAAATAGAACCTAGAAGAAGTAAGAGAGCACGTGTTGCTAAAGACTATGGACCCGACTACACGGTCTATATATTAGAGGAGGATCCTACTAGCATTCACGAAGCTCTGTCTTCGTTGGATGCTGACTTGTGGCAAGAAGCCATAAATGATGAGATGGATTCTCTAGAGTCTAACAAGACATGGCACTTGGTGGACCTGCCTTCTGGTAGCAAACCCATTGGTTGTAAATGGATTTTGAAAAAGAAGCTAAAACCTGATGGCACTGTTGATAAGTACAAGGCTCGCCTTGTAGCCAAAGGTTTTAGACAAAGAGAGAACATAGATTTCTTCGATACATATTCGCCCGTTACCAGAATTACATCCATAAGGGTACTAATTGCTCTGGCTTCTATTTATAACTTAGAAGTACACCAGATGGCTGTAAAGACCGCCTTTTTAAATGGCGAATTAGAAGAAGAAATCTATATGGAGCAACCTGAAGGTTTCGTAGTCCATGGGCAAGAACACAAGGTCTGTAAGTTGGACAAGTCTCTGTTTGGTCTCAAACAAGCTCCCAAACAATGGCATGAGAAGTTTGGTAATTTGATTATATCGAATGAGTTCAAAGTGAATGGAAGTGACAAGTGCATTTATTACAAAACTGAGAATGACGTTTGCACTGTCATATGTCTCTATGTAGACGACCTACTCATATTTGGAACAAACATTCATGCCATAAATAAGGTGAAATCATTGTTGTGCAACAACTTTGATATGAAAGACCTCGGAGAAGCTAATGTAATCCTCGGTATCAAGATCACTAGGTCCGAGAAAGAAATTTCTTTGGATCAATCTCCATATATTGAGAAGATCTTAAAGAAATACAATTATTTTGATTGTAAACCTGCATGTTCACCATATGATCCAAGTGTCAAACTTTTTAAGAACACTGGTGACAGCGTTAAACAAACGGAATATGCGAGCATCATTGGCAGCCTAAGGTATGCTACTGATTGTACTAGACCCGACATTGCCTATGTTGTGGGATTGCTATGCAGGTTTACTAGTCGACCTAGTATCAAGCATTGGCATGCCATTGAAAGAGTCATGAGATATCTTAAAAGAACCATGAATCTAGGATTACACTATCAAAGATTTCCAACTGTACTTGAAGGGTACAATGACGCTGATTGGAACACTCTGTCAGATGATTCCAAAGCAACTAGTGGCTATATATTTAGTATAGCCGGTGGTGCCGTATCCTAGAAATCTAAGAAATAGACCATTCTGGCTCAGTCAAGTATGGAATCTGAAATGATAACACTAGCGACAGCCAGTGAAGAAGCTAGCTGGTTAAGATGTCTACTAGCAGAGATTCCCTTATGGGAAAAACCGATGCCAGCTGTGTTGATCCACTGCGATAGTACCGCGGCTATTGCAAAAATAGAGAATCGTTATTACAACGGTAAGAGACGACAAATACGTCGTAAGCACAGCACAGTTAGAGAGTTACTATCAAAAGGAGCTGTGAGAGTGGATCATGTACGCACTGATCAGAACTTAGCCGATCCTTTGACGAAAGGATTAGCTAGAGAGAAAGTCCAAAATACATCTCAAAAGATGGGACTACTGCCTTTAGAACCATGAGCCACTCACGATGGTAACCCGACCTAAAAGATTGGAGATCCCAAGAATTAGGTTCAATGGGTAATAACAAGTTGTGAAGTGATAGGAGATGAACGTGCTATTAAGGGTAAAGAAGCATGATTCCTGAAGCAATGTAAGGTTGAGATAGTAGAAACTCTTAATGAGATCTATACTCTAAGTGGAGTGGAGTACCTAGCTACAGGAGTACTCTTGATAGACTCACCTTTGTGAATGTGGAAGTGAGGCCGCTTCCTATGGCACTTTGGGCAGAAATTCCTAGAGCGTTCACTAAACTGGGATAGACGTGCAGGGCCATAAACGCACGGGCATTTGAGAATACACCTATGGAAAGGGTTGTGTGTGGTTTTGACGATTAGAGATAGAGTTCAAAACTACGAGTCACTCTTGTTGAATCTTAATCTTAACCGCTATGCAAGGTTCAAGTCATACGTCACCTCTGCTTATGCACAATCTTATGGAAGTGTTTGACGCTACTTCTGAAACTCCTTTTTAAATTCAAGTGGGGGATTGTTGGAACTCTTTGTGTGTGAATTGGAAAAAAAGTCCCACATTGGATAGACTCTTTGTGTGTGAAGTGGAAAAAGTCCCACATCGGATAGGCTAATCACCTCTATAGTGGAAAAAACCTATAAAAGGATAGCTTCTCCTCATTTGCAAAACACACCAACTAGACGATAAATTCTTCCTCCAGTCTTCTCTCCTCTCTCGAAAAATTTCTTTTCTTCATCTTAGGCTTGACGTTAAATCATACCTCAAGCCATTTTTCTTGAGTGGCATAAGCGCCATATTTCTGAGTGGTTAAATAACCATATTGAGGTGTATATCTCGAGCGGTTATTCACTGTGCAGTGGTAATCGTACTGGGCTGTTTTATCCTGGGGACGTCGTGGTTGATAGTCTACTTGCACCTTGGAGCAGTGCCGCGGAAGGTCTTAAAGAGAGCGACCTAGTCCGCGACTCATCCCAGTAATCTCTTTGGCTTGTTCTGGAAACCAGTGTGCTTTGGGGAAAGTTCTGGCTAGGAAAGACTTGGTACTTAAGAGTGTCCACTGTGACCCACCTCTCTTTCCTAAGAACCTACTCGGATCAACAGCTTCTTTGTATTGTCATTGCTTCAAGTCTTCTCAACACTTATGCTTCTTAAAAGAAAATTATCTTCTTGAGAGTAGCTAACATATCCTGTTCTTATATTTCACTCAAGAAGAAACATTAGTAGCATATGAAACCAGATAACTTAAGCTTTTCACATTTGAAGTTTGTTAACCATCAAAACTCAACTGGGATTTTGCCTCAACAGAACTATCTTGAGCTATCTTCTCAAAATACTACAACACTCCTCATCTTCCTAAACAATCATCACCATAACCCAACATCATCACTAGTGTGAGAATCATGAAACACATTTACACACTTCTTATCAAAATACCTTCTCACACATTCTTGTTTTCTAAGAAGATACAAGTTTATATCTTCGAACAACATTGACTTACATCTTATCAGCCAATGTCTCTATCTATTTAGATGACTATCATCTTATAAGAAATCAAGTAGCTTCAAAGCCTTCAAAGTTATATTGATTTAGAAGTCTATTTGATATTCATCTAAGTGATTCAGTTGGTCAAGCAAAAGAATTTTAAAACGGTCACAATTCAAACCCCCATTTCTTCTGACTCCAGTTGACTTCAGATCAATCTGTAACTCCTTCAAGGTGAAGTAATTTAACAAGAGGATTACACCTCCTCCTTACATGATCATGTGTCACCTTCATAAGAATAGGAAACCTCATGCTAGCGTAAGATGAATCACACTGCTAATCCATGAAAGCATGCCACCTAAAAGAGATAACACCTCATCCTTTTACTTGCATGCATTAGTTCCATGAGAGTTTTCCACTTAGTTGCTTGCTTAAGACGATTCATTACTTAAGTCCATAGAATCATTACACCAAAAAGGTGAATTTTACAACTCATGCTTAGCGTGATGTAACCAAGGTCCATAGATTTACTATAAATAGCAAGAAAACTTCTTTGATTGTCTTATCATTCCATAACCAAAACACTTCCTTCCATATTCCTTCAAACCTTCGGCCACAAAACAACCAACATCCTTCACCATAATTATGTATGTAGCTTCGTAACTATGTTGGTACTTGAGTTCGTGTCGGCGTTGCCGGAGCAAGTATTACGTTCGTGCTATATTTTAGGTGGGGGAAAGATATTGTATTTGTCGGGAGGGTTAGCGTAAAGATTTAATTTAAATATGTGTAGAGTGACCCAAGCTCTACTAGAGTTAAAGACACAGCGACACCAAAAGATCATTAGACTACTCTTCGGAGAAAGGTTAAGTGAAGTTTAGGGCGTCGATGACCGATTAACGCATAGGAAAGTTCTATATTATTATATGACTAATTGAGTGTCTGACTGATTGCTTGAGATATTGTGAATGATTGCATTGATTGTTTATATGCTACGAAATTCTTTTGTGCTATTTGTGATTATTTCTGAAATTGCTGAAATGTTTTATCTTATAACTATGGTGAAAAGCGCGATTTTATGGGAAAACTAACTTAAGATTGTATAATCAATTGGTACTATAACTGATTGTCGGTGGATCGGAAAGGACTACATACGAAGGGGCTCACCGTAAGACCGAGTTAAGCGCCGTAGAGTGCAGCCGCCGAAATGACGACTCTCAAAGACGATTGGTACTATGACTGTTAATTGGTTGCTCGGAAAAGGCTATATATAGAGGTGTTGACCGTAAGACCGAGTAAAGAGTCGTAGAGTACACCTGTCGAAATGTCGACTCTTAGAGAATCATATAGATAAAGCCTCAAAAATAATATATTATTAAATGATAGAAGATAAGAAACAATTTGATTTGATTTGATTTGCGTGTGACATGTTTAAATTAAGTTTTACCTTATATTCCCAATTTTCTAACTTTTACATGTATCTTAGCCCTATGTGTTTTTCTTGTGTATAGTTGTTTGTATCGCTTAGATGCAGCCGAGGAGCCATTTGTAGCAGATTGAGATGGTCATAAGAAGGCATTAAGGATGTTGGAATAGTGTATAGTGTTTTTCTTGTGTATACTTCCACGACAAGCGTTGAAGGCATCAAGGATGTTGGTGCAATATGACAGAGGAGTCAGTTGTCTCATTGAGAGAACCTATATTTTGTTTAGGCAGTGTGTCAGTCTTCAGAGTCTCGTTATGATAGTCAATCAGTTAACTTTGGTTTTGTATGCTTATTTTCTGCTGTTTTGAAAGAATCTGATATATGTTTGAGTGGTTTTATTATTGCCACATATTTTGTAAAACTCTTAACATTATGTTCTTATATATGTGATGTATGTTTTGTTATAGAATCATTTTAAGTTTATTAACCATTTTTTAGATTAAGAGATTAACTGTAAAGGGTTACTATGATGAGGAAGAGGGTCGTTTCAAGCATCTCTGGCTTGAGTCCAAATCGGTACTCAGTGTGATGATCTCTTGCTTGAGAGAATAAAACTCCATCTTGAGGTGGACAGTTGAGGCAACCACGCCCAATCGACCCAAAGTAAGTCTTCCAATTATACAGTTATAGACCGACTGGCATGGTAGAACCAAAAATGGGGTCGTACCTGTTTGGGAAATACTCGTCGTCCTCAGTCACCATGACCTCAATGTAGGCTAGAGGCTATCTTTGATCTGTTGAACCCGAAGTGGTCTGATCCCCAATAAGGGGTGACGTCCTCCTTTGAGATTCCCAATTTGGCCAACAGGTTGAGTAACTTGATGTGTTCTGAACTTCTCTAGTCTACAAGAATTCTTCTTACTTTAAATTTTCCATGGCGACCCGAACTATCAATGAAATATATTTGTAAGATTTTTCGTCCAGAGATTCTTATTTCCAAAGGTTAAAGGAGGTCAGCTTTGAATTGATTTCAACAGTCAAGGAGGAAGTGACATTAACTATCTCCTTCAACCATCTCTTCATCATTTTTCCCGTTTCCCTGCCTTCTGTCATACCCCAATTTTGTCCGGCTTAGGTCAAAACCCTAATTTTCCACAACAAATAATAAATAAATAAATTGAAAGAATGAAGAGCATCATGCATTGCATCTTGGGTCCTAGAAGTCATTCCAAGGTCTTTAAAATCATTTTTAGGATTGGAATGCACTTTTTAGGCAAATTGGGGTTTTAGGGTCAAAAAGGGCATTTTGGTCATTTTTCGCAAAAAGATGATTTTCTCGCCAAAAATGCACATCCTCAAAAGGTACATTTTTATTCTATCAAGGATAATTTTTGTACAATTTTTTAGGAAGAAAACCCTAGTCAAAATAATTAAAAATGTATTTTTTCATTTTTAGTGCATAGAAAAATAAAAAGGGACCATTAAATATTCCTCAATTTTTAAGTGACAATTTTTATTGTCATAGGTGACTAGAGGGAATATTTTATGGTGCCCAAAAACATGTAACACATTTTCAATAGTTGCATTCCCATTATTTCTCATGCCCAAAAATTTCATTTTCAAAAAAACAAAAAAAGGGAAGTGTCCTCAATAAGACAAAATACCAAAAACAAGTTTTTTTTCTTCCCTCCTCTCCCCACCTACGAATTCTCTCTCTCTCTCTCCAATTTTTTCCACACTTTTCCATTATACCCTCTTTGGTAAATTACTACACTCACTCACACTAACCTATTCATAAGAAAACCCAAAGTTCCCTCTTTGGTAACAATTCTCCCCTAAAATGCCCTTAACCCTACTTCACATAAAATATCTCTTCTAAAATAAGAAATTCATTTTTCTTTTCCTTTTTCTTTCCCCTAATATTCGCCTTCCACTCTCCATATCTCTCACATTTTTGTGTTTCTTCAACACCCTCAATCCATGTGATGATGCATCTCCACCCTCCATTCAAATTTAAAGCCTAATCCTAGTGCACCTCTCAAAGCTAATGACTAAAATACCCTCTAACTTGGTGACCAAGTTCAAATTAATTTTATTTATTAATATTCAGCTGAATATTAATTGATTTAATTGGATTGATTACCATTTTAACCCTAGCCCTTCACCAATCCTATAAATACCCTTTCATTCTCCACACATCACAACTTTTGCTCATTCATTCTCTCACTTGGAATCAACACAATTCCCCTCCTCTCCCCTTTCACTCATAGGCCGTAGCCCTCCCCCCACTCTCCTCTCCTCCATTTCTTTTGTTCCATTCACCCAAACACCACAAAATCACCTCAAATCCACTCCTCCTTCATAGATCCTCCTCCTTTCACCATTTATTTCTTGAAGATTCTAGTTGATTTGGTTATCTTTTCTTCATTTCCTACTTCTACTAGTTTGGATCCTAGGTGAATCTCTAAAACCCTTACATCATTTACAATACTTTGCATCAAAATTCATATTCTCTTCATCATTTTCGCATACTCATCATTTTCATCTTAAAATGTAGTTTGTTGTTATTTTGTGTTGATCTTTGCATTTTAATGGAATAAACATGTGATTTTGTCTCCTATGTGGTTCGCATTTTCTTTGGGGTTTTAATTTATCTTGTTGTTCCTTTTTACTTGATGTTGATCAACCTTGTTATTAGTGTTTAAATCCGTGTGTTAAATGTGACTTTTAGTCCATATTACTTGCAAATACTTGTGTTGTTGATGATTTTGCAACTTGATTCTCACTTGTGCTTAGAGCATCATAATTTATGTGAGAGGATTGCAAGACATGATTCAACCTCATCTTAGTTTACTACTCTTGTTTTATTTGTTTATTGTTTGTTGATGATTTTGCAACTTGATTCTCACTTGTGCTTGGAGCACCATAATTTAAGTGAGAGGATTGCGAGATATGATTCAACCTCATTTTAGTTTACTACTCTTGTTTTATTTGTTTATTGTTTGTTGATGATTTTGCAACTTGATTCTCACTTGTGCTTGGAGCACCATAATTTAAGTGAGAGGATTGCAAAACATGATTCAACCTCATCTTAGTTTACTACTCTTGTTTTATTTGTTTATTGTTTGTTGATGATTTTGCAACTTGATTCTCACTTGTGCTTGGAGCACCATAATTTAAGTGAGAGGATTGCAAAACATGATTCAACCTCGTTTTAGTTTACTACTCTTGTTTTATTTGTTTATTGTTTGTTGATGATTTTGCAACTTGATTCTCACTTGTGCTTAGAGTATCATAATTTAAGTGAGAGGATTGCAAGATATGACTCAACCTTGTTTATCAGCCTTCTTTGTTTAATCGTGGGAATTGTTGTTTGTTGATGACCTAGCAACATGATTCCCACTAGTGCCTAGTGCACCTTGATCCAAGTGGTGAAGATTGCTAGAAAGGATTCAATTTAGTTTTTGTGTTCATTTACCTTTGTGTCTTAGTTTGATTATTGTAAGTTGTTGATGATAGGCAAGTTGATTCTCACTAGTGCCTAGTGCACTTTTCTCAAAGTGAGAGGATTGCCCTATGTGATTCAACTTAGCTTTAGTGTTTATTTATTTGCTCTTGTATTCTAATTTTATTATTGTCTATTGTTGAGGATAAATCATATGATTCCCGCTTATGCCTAGTGCATCATATTCTAAGTGGTGAGGATGGTTTTAGATGATTCAACCTTCTCCTTTTAACTTCTTAATGAATAAAAGATGAGATAGTTAGGTTTATGGTTTAAGGTCCATGGGGTATTGCAAAGGATAGGTTACCCAAAACCTTGATGCTCCCTCCTCTTTGATTGTGTTAATAGCCTTTGCGCACTTATTCATGAATGCAAAGGATAGGCTTACCTTTGCCTTGATGCAATTTCCCTTTTTATTCATGTTATTGAGAAATCATTGCTCATATGTTCCTTAGTTTAATTAAGATCATTCTATGCCTATGACCAATTGCTTGCTTGTTTTTGATGCATTTTAAATGTCTTGATTCAATTATATGCCATTCCATCCATGTGTATGACCTCCTAATGAAGACGTAAGTCTACATGCATGTTGTAGCATAGAGTCATTAGGGTAAATACACCCATTCCTACACACACACATTTGCTTTGAGAACTTCATCTTGCATCCTAGATAAGTGGATCTTTTGATCATATTGGCATGTTTAGTCTTAATTAATGTTCAACATATGCATGATTCCGTGATTATTGAATGTGCTTGAACTTTGTAACCAATCATTGATAATAACTTCACATTTTTTCCAAAAATCTTTCAAACTCTTTTCCATTTAATGCGAGTTATTAGTGACTATCACTCAAAGCCTTGGCTTGTTTGATTGTCATGAACGCCATCAAGGGCTATTAGTAATGATCACTCAAAGCCTTTGCTTGCTTGATCATTATGAAAGCTCTTCCCCTTCCAAACCCTTTTCAAAAAACATTTTCATTAGAACTATGTCGCTTTGATTCCCATTTGGGATACGTAGGAGCGAGTCACGTCTCGTCAAGCGCAACAAATAAAAATCCTTTTCGCAACCATAAACAAATCATTTCCATAAAACAAACAAAAAGAATCATTTTCAAACCCATTGTTGCTAGTAGCTCATCAGAGCCTTTGTTCGTTTAGCTATTAGTGACAGTGTCCTTTTCTCATAAGAATAATAAGCGATGATCCATCATAACCTTTGTTAGTTTGATCATCGTGCAAATCAATCTCTTTCGTAAATCACTTTCAAAAAGATAATAAAAACGAGTTGTTATCAATAGTCCATCAGAACCTTTGTTCGTTTGACTAGAGGTACAACTCTCTTTTTTTGAGTATTTAGTAGTGATTCATCATAGCCTCTGCTAGTTTAATCATTCACTAAATACTCATCCTATTTCGAAAATTCACTAAAAAGATAAAAAATAAAAACCTTTTCAAAGATAACCCAAGAACTACGTAGCTTTGAATTCTCCATCGCACCGGGAGATACGTAGGAGCAGGCCATGTCCCGTCAAGCACCTTTTTTCTAAAAAACCCTTTTTTTTTTCCCCCTTTCTCACCAAAAATAAGATTTTCTTTAAGTTTTCCCATTCATCTTCAAACAAGAAATAAATAGGCAAATCTAGGTATTTTTCAAATCAAACGTTAAAACCACACATTTAATTAGAGGTTCCCTTTCGGTAGAAAGGACGTGTGCGATGCTAGCACCTTCCTCGCACGTAATCGACCCCCGAACCTATTTCTCTAGTTTTCAAAAGACCATCCGCCTTGTTCAAAAGACTTTTTTTCAATGTTTTGGTCTTAGAATTAAAATATTGGTGGCGGCTCCAAAAATTTTCCACGTTGTACATTGAGAAACCCAAACCGGGATTTTTCGGGGTGCAACAGCTGGCGACTCCACTGGGGACACTTTTTTTAAAAAGACGAGGGTCAAGCCTAACTAATTAAAATGTGTGGTTTAATGTATTGTTGATTTGATTAATACCTTGTTTGCCTTTCTTTCTTATCATTGATTGTAGGCATATGCATTTGTCTTCTTTGTTGTTCCCTATCTCCTCTTCTACTCCTTTTCTTTTATTTCTTATGCCCATGCATTCTTCCAATCCCCAGGATCCCTTCTTCTTCATTCCCTTTCTTCGGTAAGTTCATGCACATTTCTCCCCAATTCTATCATGTCCCTTCTTCTCAGCTCCCTTTCTGAAATAAATAATGTGTTTGTTGTTTGTACCCTAGGCTAGTTGTATTTGAATGATATTGAACCCTAGGGTAGACGACATACTATTGTCTGGATTGTCTGGATTTTCATTTGCAGGTGGGGTAGTTTTGAGGAAATGCCCTTCGCTCACACCACCTGTCCTCCGAGATTATATGATTAGAGAAAGAGACCATAACCCAGGTCTGTTAGGGTATCTTAGGATGAGTGGATTCGAGTAGTGGGAGCCCATCAGGACCTTTGTCCGTTTGGCTACTCGCGAAAGTTTCAATCAGAGTTGTGCTCTTCCATGATACCTTGTACCTAGCAGTTTGCTGCATTTACAAGGAATTTCGTGAAAGAGACTGTGGCTCTGATGACCTTTGTGAGGGTGTGAATAGAGCTACATGAGAAGATTATCCCTAAAGTGTCTTAGATCATAGGTTCTACCCCATTTTAGGTCACAAGGGCTTTCCAAATTGTGTGCTGCATCGTGCATTCAGTTCAATCAATTTTCCCTCAGAATTTTCGAAAATCAAAAAAAGATGTGCTTTTCCTTTTCAATAAAACGCCTATATGAGGTGGTATATAGTGTGAAAATTTTCAAAAATCACACCTGTAAATATCCTCTTTCTGTAAAAACACGAAAAGAAGCATCATCACATCATGCATCGTGGCATCATTGCATCATTACGTCATTTGCATCATCTGCATTTAAAAAAAAAACCCAATTTTGAAGCTCATTCGTCACGCATCTAAGTTGTTTGCCAGGATTGTAAAGTAACTTGGAATCTTGTTTTAGGCGGGAAAGATAAAGCAACATGGGATCAAGAAGCGAGATTGTACTTAATTCGAGGTTCCCGGTTGTCAGGAGAATAGATGTAGAGGGTTTGAAAGAGTTTGTTTCCTTGATGGAGCCAGAAGAGAGGGATCTATTCGGGAAGGCTTATGGTAACCTCCTCAGATTGTTACAATTAGATGTCCAAGAGAGTGCTATTATGCCCCTCAGCCGATTCTATGATCCGGACATTCGATGTTTCCTCTTCAAAGACTTTCAGTTATCACCAACTCTCAAGGAGTATGAACAGATTCTGGGGTTCTCGAAATCAGAGTTAGCACCTTACCAATATCAGAAACATCGGTATTCAGACCAGAGATTCTCTTTGTTGTTGCAAGTTAGTGTGAAGGAATTAGGGCTTCATAAGGAAAAGAAGAACCGCATCGGGGGTTTCCCGCTAAGTTATTTCGAAGGTTTATTGAGGTTTTATGCCCAGAATAAGAAGTGGGGTCCTTTCAAGCAGCTGTTAGCCCTAACTATTTTCGGGATCGTCCTTTTGCCTCAGGTCGAGAAGTTCATTGATGAGACCGCTATTGGGCTTTTTCTAGCATTCATAAGTAAAGAAAATCCGATTAACCCTGTACCAGCAATCCTTGCAGATACCTACTATTCCTTCACTCATCACCGTGTGTTAGGAAAGAAGAAGGTTGCTTGCTCTTTCCATGTTCTCTACACCTGGTTCCTCAACCATGTTGTCACTCATAAGACGAAAGCTGCGGACTTAGTAGAATATGCCCTGTGTCGTGATGCAGAAGCCAGATGTGCACAAGAATGGGTGCACACTTTAGAGAATTTCAGTGCTCTCAAAGTCTGTTGGTTCAATCATTCGTGTTGGAAAGATAGGCCTTCAATACTGTTCCGGTGTGGCAATTTCCAGAATGTGCCCTTAATGGGAACCCAAGGCTACATCAATTACAATCCTTCTCTCACCATCAGACAGCTTGGGTATCCTATGAAGAATGCACCCACTGAAGACATGTTGGCCCCAATTTTTCTCGATAAGGAAGATTCAAAGAACCAAGGTTTGCTTCAGAAAATTTCAAAGGCTTGGGAGGGTGTAGTTTACAAGGATAAAGTGGAGATCACAAAGAAAACGGGTGATGTTACTTTCTACCAATGGCTTCACCAAAGAATTCAAAATGTTGGCCCGCCTCGTCAGAATTCATCGTCAGTTGGGAAAGAAGTCCCAGAGCTTCACGTTCCAAGTCTCAAAGAACTAAGTGAGGTCAAGTCTGCTTTGTTCAAGGTAGAAGAAGAAAAGAAAGCCTTACAAGATAAGTTGGGGAAAGTAATTTCTGAGAAGAGAAAGTTAGAGAGCGAGAACGAACGCAAGGCCGAAGCTCTCAAAGAAAGCAGCAAGAAGCTTAAGAAAGAAGAGGAAAGTAATCAAAAAATGAAGGAATATCTAAAAAGTGCCAAGGAGGAGTTGAGAAGGTCAAATACCAAGGTGGGTGAGGCCAGGGTTAGAGCAAACGAATGGAGGAAGAAGTCTGCGCAAAGTGAGAGAGTTACAAAGGAATCACTAGAGGAATTCAAGAAAAGGTCTCAGTCTGCGACGTGTGAGCTTGAAAGACAAATAGGGTGCATCAGACAAGATAGAGATGCCATTGTAAACATCCTTAGAGAGTATCAGCAGGCTTTAAGGATGGAGCAGGAGAATTCAGATGAGCTAAGGAGGAATCTGAGGTGCATCAGTGATGCTTACCGACAGGTAAGAGAGGAGAGTCAGTACTGGGAATACCGTCTTCTCGAGCTAATGGGTAGGATTGAAAAGCAAGAGATCATAGTTGAAATGAGGGCAGAAATTCAACAGTGGAAGAACAAGTTCTCCAAATTGGCATGGTTGGCTAACCAGGCGGTGAGGGATGTTCCCAAGAGGTTGAGAAAGGCGGAAGCTGAGATGCTGCCTTACAACACTCCGGTGCGAGTATATGAATTTGTGGAGTACTGCAGGTCTTTGACTGAAGAACTCATGGAAAGGGCAAGAGAAGCTGCTGCAGCTAGCAAAAAGAAGAGGAACCAAGAGAAGATGAAGGCAATAGGTTTTTAAGATTTAAATTTCTTTTAGAATGTTCACTAGGAAATTGTAATTTTTCTTTTCTTAAAGAATGTTGTGTTTTTCTTTTCAAAGCGTTGTATTGCATTTAAGGGTATTGTATTTTGTTCTTCTCTTGGGATGGTTAAAGAAATGATGTTTGAATGAAGTATGCTTATCTCGCTTGTTGATCCCAATGTTCGTCACGCTCTTAAAATGTTTCGATGTTTGCTTATGACAAGAGCGAGTTATCTCACGATTCCTGGCGCTAAACACAAAAATAATATAAGGCCATGTGCATATGCATTGCATTCATTTACGCATTCATACTTATACTCATAAAAATGTTCTACCAACAGAAACGAGAGGCAAGCTGGTTCACCGCCACCGATACTTCACCTGATTACAAGCAAGGCTGATGGCTCATCCTCAAGGGCACCTAGAGATTGAGACTGAAAGTAATCCAGAACATGAAGATTTGGGCGTGCAAATTCTGAATCCTGAGCAGCTGGCTCAGGAGAACCAAGTGCTTAAGGATAAGGTTAGGGCAATGGAGGCCCAGATGCATGAGATGATGGTCATGTTGCAAAGTTTAAAGAGTGGGACAGATGCTGAAGGTGTCGCCGTCGTGGGTCCAGATGGTGTCATTTCTTTCTTTCCTCCTCCAATATCAGCCACAGTTCCTCCGGGATCCGGGGTCAGTCCTCCCGTATTTGCTTCAGGAATGAATGGGCCGAATCAATACACTTCACAAAGATATCCTTGGGGTATGCCTACTGGGTACATGCCGCAAACTGCTGGACCTATCCCCGTCAGTATGGTTGCGCCTAATCAGGTCACTACCGCCATGTCCGGGGGAGCTGCCGGAGGACCGCAGATCCAAGCTCCTAGTCCTCATGCTGTGCTCAGTCCTACTTCGGGGCTTGCAGCACACCCTCACAATGTTCCTCAGCCTGGAGGGTATTATTACAGTATGGGGAGTCACCCCCAAGGACATATGTTTGAGGGATCACAGCCAAATGACCCGATTCGTGCACTTGAAGAAAGAGTAAAGGCAATGGAGGGTGTTGGTGTCAGAGCCAAGGAAGCTCGTGAGCTGTGCTTAGTCCCGGATTTGGTTCTGCCACCAAAGTTCAAAGCTCCCGAAGTGGACAAATACAGAGGAACAGGCTGTCCGGAGAGCCATGTTACGATGTTTGTCCGGAGAGCCATGTTACTGCTTTCAAAACAGTTTGGCTGGAGCTCCTCTAGATTGGTACATGAAACTGCAATCCTCTGAAATTCGTTGTTGGAAAGATTTGTGCGAAGCATTCATGAGACAATATAAGTATAACATGGACATGGCTCCGGACAGGTTGCAATTGCAACACATGAGTAAGGGCGAAAGGGAGACTTTCAAAGAATATGCCCAGAAATGGCGAAGCCTAGCCGCCCAGGTCCAACCTCCTTTGACTGAAAAAGAAATGGTGTACACGTTCTTGGAAACTCTGCCAGCAATTAACTATGACCGGCTGATTACAAGCGTTTCAACTAGCTTCTCCGATATGATAGTCTTCGGGGAAAGACTTGAGCATGGTCTTCGAAGTGGGAAGATTTCGAATCACCTCAGTAATGCAGGAAGCTCTGGTGGTTCAAGCAATCAGAAGAAGCCTCACTCCCATTTCCCGAGGAAGAAGGAAGGGGAAACAAATGTAATCTCGGGAGGAAGTTCATCCTTTGGTACCCCTCCACCACAAACTGTTCCATTTTCTGCTCCTGTGCCATCCCAGCAAGGCAGTGGCAGTCACAGGGCTCAAGGTTATCAGTACAAGAAGCGGACCAGTTTTGATCCAATATCAATGACATACACTGAATTGTTTGATCACTTGACTTCCAAGAACTTGATCAACACCCGGCCAATGAAGGCCCTGCAGCCACCATTTCCCAGAGGTTACAACGCTAATGCTACCTGCAGTTTCCACGAAAACGCGGTCGGTCATACTGTGGAGGAATGTAAAGCCTTCAAGCATGTGGTGCAAGACCTAGTAGATGCTGGGTGGATCTCGTTCAAGCAGAGCAGCCCGAATACAACAACTAATCCATTGCCAGGTCATCAGAGGCCAGCTACCAATGCTATAGAAAGTTTCGTTGGGCAATTGGTAAAGGATGTGCAGAAGATCAAGACCACGTTGGGTGTTATCTACTCTGAGTTATGCCATGTTGGGGTGGTTAAGAAGGGGTGTTGCCATGAAGAGGGGTGTGCTGACTCCACGTGCGTGGGGAATTGTGAAAGCTTTGAGATGATCCTACAGGACCTGATGGATCGGTGTGTGGTCCAGATAGGAACCCATGATGTTAAAGAAGAAGTGTTGACTCTACATTCTGATAAAAGTAGAGGACCCAGAAGACCTGTCGAAATTCCTTACAATTACAATCCCAGATTGGTGCGGGCAAACGCCCAACCAATAGTGATCGAAGTTCCGGCTCCTTTTCCCTATAAGTCGGACAAGGCAGTTCCATGGAAGTACACTGCACTATCTACAGTCGAATGCTCCCCAAGTGCTCCTATCGTAACCAACATAGGGGGATCAAGTGGGATCACAAGAAGCGGAAGAGTATATGCTCCTGAGACTCTCCGAGCTGAAACTTCCAAGGAGGCCGAACAGAGGGGCCGTAAGGAAAAAGGAAAAGAGCCAGAGGTTGCTCAAGAGAAAGTGACGGAAAAAGAAGCAGATGAATTCTTGAAGATCGTCCGTCAAAGTGATTATCAAGTGGTTGATCAGTTAAAGCAAACTCCATCCAAGATATCCATGCTATCATTGTTGCTTAGCTCGGAAGCACACAGAACAGCTTTGATGAAGGTGCTCAACGAGGCTCATGTTGCAGAGGATATCTCAGTAAATCAGTTTGATGGGATTGTGGGGAATATAGTGGCTGCAAATCACCTAACATTTGCCGATGATGAGTTGCCTTCAAGTGGAAAAGAACACAATCAAGCTCTGCACATCTCGGTAAAGTGTGGAGACTATGTGCTGGCCAGAGTACTAATTGGCAATGGGTCTTCATTGAACGTGATGCCGAAGTCAACTATGGATAAGTTAGACGTTGATTGCTCCTACATGAAGCCGAGTTCGACACTGGTGCGGGCCTTTGATGGGTCCAAAAAGGAAGTTCTGGGGGAAATGGAATTTCCCATCCAGATTGGTCCCGAAGTTTTCTACATCAATTTCCAAATCATGGATATTACGTCCTCATACAGTTGTTTGCTGGGTCGACCATGGATCCATATGACTGGAGCAATCCCTTCTTCTTTACACCAGCGGGTCAAATTCGTGGTTAACGGCCAGGTCGTGGTAGTATTTGGTGAGGAAGAGACTCTGGTTAATAAGCCATCAGAGTTCAAATATGTGGAAGCTGCCGAAGAGTCTTTGGAAACAGCCTTTCAGTCTTTGGAGATCGCCAATGTAGTATTTGAGAGGACCAAGGAGGAGGAGATGGTTGCTAAGATCATGTTAGCCCAAGGATATAAGGTTGGTTCTGGCTTGGGAAAGTTTGGTCAGGGAATTCTAGCTCCCATTCAGCTACAGGAAAACAAGGACCGTTACGGGCTGGGGTACACCCCAGGTGAGAAAGAAAGAAGAAAAATGGCAGATGAACGAAGGGGCAGATGGTTGGCCAAGTCCAAAGGCCAAGATCCATGGCCCCAGAGGATCTCAATTTGCAACATCAGTCAAAGTTTTGTGAGTGCTGGTTTGTTGGACCCCAATCAAGTTGCTGTCATCAAGGATGGTTCTGAGTCTAAAGAGGGTGGTGCAAGTTTGGTTCGACGCTGCGGTGTCGGTGAAAAATTAAAGAATTGGAAGGCTGTTGATCTTCCTGTGACTTTTAATTTAAAGTAACCATTTGTAATGCAACCCTGTGGCTCTGCCCAAGGCCATAGGACAAGTTGTTAGGAGCGAGCATGTTTTTATTTTCAGAATCATCATCATTAATAAAAACGTTGTTTTTGAATTTCAATAAATAAAAATCAATCCTTTTCATTTCATGTGTCTTTTCCTCGCTTTATTATTGTTTGCTTGCTTGTCTCGCCTTTCATTCTGCTTTTTCGCTTCGGCAAAATGCAGATCCACAGCAATTGTCTCCCAAAATAACAGTGCCAACAGTCCATATTTTGACTTTGATCACCCTATCAATAAAGCTGAGGGGGATGTTGAGGAAGACTGGGAAGCTCCTCCAGAACTCATGAGGTTAATGAAACAGGAAGAAAGAGTAATTCAGCCACACGGAGAATCTACTGAAGTGATCAACTTGGGTACAGCTGAGAGCAAGAAAGAGGTCAAAGTGGGTACCGCCATGAATGACGAGGATCGCATGAAGTTGGTTCAGCTGTTGCACGATTATATGGATGTGTTTGCATGGTCCTACCAAGATATGCCTGGGTTGGATACTGACATTGTGATGCATAAGTTGCCAGTCAAACCTGAATGCCCACCTGTGAAGCAGAAACTTAGAAGGATGAAGCCTGAGATGTCCCTAAAGATTAGGGATGAGGTAAAAAAGCAGTTTGACGCCGGATTCCTAGCGGTGGCCAAATACCCACAGTGGGTTGCCAATATTGTCCCGGTTCCGAAGAAGGACGGGAAGGTCAGAATGTGCGTTGACTACCGAGATCTGAATCGTGCTAGTCCTAAAGACGATTTTCCTTTGCCCACATTGATGTCTTAGTGGATAGTACAGCTCAACACTCGTTATTCTCCTTCATGGATGGATATTCGGGATATAATCAGATCAAGATGGACCCCGAAGATATGGAAAAGACAACTTTCATAACGCTTTGGGGAACGTTCTGTTACAAGGTCATGCCATTCAGGTTAAAGAACGTTGGTGCAACCTACCAAAGGGCCATGGTCACGCTGTTTCACGACATGATGCATAAGGAGACTGAGGTTTATGTGGATGACATGATCGCAAAATCTAAAACCGACGAGGAGCATATTGTCAATCTGCAGAAGCTCTTTGAACGGTTGAGGAAATATAAACTCAAGTTAAACCCGGCCAAGTGCACGTTTGGGGTGAGATCAGGGAAGTTGTTAGGCTTCATTGTCAGCCAGAAGGGAATCGAGGTGGATCCAGACAAAGTAAAAGCCATCCTCGAGATGCCGGTGCCCAAAACAGAGAAAGAAGTCCGTGGTTTCCTCGGAAGGTTGAATTACATCTCCCGATTCATCTTCCAGTTGACTGCTACTTGTGAGCCAATCTTCAAACTGCTGTGCAAAAATCAAGAGTTGAAGTGGAATGACCAGTGTCAAGCTGCCTTTGAGAAAATCAAGGTGTACTTGCAGAATCCACCAGTCTTAATGCCACCTGTGTCAGGCAGGCCTCTCATCTTATACCTTACAGTGCTAGATAATTCAATGGGCTGTGTGTTGGGGCAACATGATGAATCCGGGAAAAAGGAGCATGTCATATACTATCTTAGCAAAAAGTTCACCGATTGTGAGACAAGATATTCTATGCTGGAAAAGACTTGTTGTGCTCTAGTTTGGGCTGCTCACCGTTTAAGGCAGTACATGCTGAGTCACACCACTTGGTTGGTGTCAAAAATGGATCCAATCAAGTACATATTTGAGAAGCCACCTCTTACAGGACGAATTGCCCGTTGGCAGATGCAATTATCAGAATATGATATCTGTAACATCCCCAAAATAATTAATGGAATTATTTGGGTGTTAACCCAATTAAACCAATTTAGTACTCGACTGGTAAATTTATCGGGTGCTAAAATTATTTAATTGTTGTCATCGGATCGTTAACCGGATAATACGGACCAAGGAAGTTTTGGAATCGAAATAAGAGATTTCGATCGATATGGTAATTTGACCGCGTTGCAACTTAAATATTAAATAAATATATAATTATGTGTATGTGTGTGCGTGTGAAAGGAGAAGAAAGAATTAAAAAGAGAAAAGAAAGAAAAGGAAGCTGAGAAGGGAAACAGAGAGGAAAAGAGAAAGAAGAAAAGAGAAGAGAGAAAGAAAGGGGGAGGAAGAAGAAGAGGAAAAAGGGGGCAATTCCGCTCATCAAAACGACTTCCGTCCAACACGAAAAATGCTCAGCGTTACTTCCTCTTCGATTTGGTACCAAGATTTTCATCATCAACCCTCTCTCTCTCACTTTGCCATTTTCGAACTTGAGAGGGAAAATCGGTGTTTCGATGGTTGTAACTCAAGGGAAAGCTAAGGGCGATGTTTAGGAGCGAGCACGAGGTGGATTACTCGAAGTATTGAAGATCGATTGGGTGATTTGGAATTGAAAATCAAATTGGGGTTTTTGGTGAATAGTGGTTTGAGATTGAAGAAGATGATGAATAGTGTCCAAGGAGGATTTCGAGGAATTCGGCATTTCGGTCAAAAGCGGTTTTGTGTGTCGCCGGAACGTGCAATGATTTCGGGAATTCGGTTTTACGGTCGGAAGATTTCTCGAGGTCGAGTGGGAAGCTTTGGAAGCGGATTGGGTATCGCCGGAGCAGGGAGCGTTCGTGTGGCTACTCAGTTATTTCGGCTCGAACGAGGTTCACGCTTCAAGGGTGAGTTCTACTCACGTTTAGGATTTTTGTTTTTCGAATTAATTGACTGATCGTTTTATCGCTTTCGCTGGTCTGGAATATTACTTGATATCGTCTGTTTCGGGTTAGGAATCGACCGGAGCGAGTCTCGAGTTATGTCGTGTTGAAACAGAATTTTTGGTGGTTTGATTTCGAAAGATTTTGACTTAAAAACCGTTAATTGGAAAATATGTCGTTTTTGATAAAATCCGTTTTGATTGAGTTTTTGATTGGGTTGATTGATTGTGTGGTTTTAGTTGGGTCTATTTTGTTGGTTGTTTGGTCTGTTTTCGATCGGAACGAGTATCGGGATCAATCGGAAAGCAATTTTTCATAAAACAGGCCATTTTTGCAATGCTGTCAAATGAGCACGACCCGTGCGTCCAGGGGCACGACCCGTGCGCCTTGTTCTGTCCAAAATTTTCAAAGTGCCCAAAATGATTCCGTTTCGATTCCAATCCTCTTCTAATCCTTTCCTAACCCTTTTATAATGATATTAGGCTTATAATGCCATGATTTTGGGTATGTTTTAAAAGGGTTTCGTAAAATAAGTTCGAAGTTAGAATTGTCTCGAAAAACCGAATAATATCATACGTGTGCGGATATGTTTTATTGATAACTTTTGATCCGGGAACCCGATTGAGGTGTTCTAAGATGCGTTGGAAAGCTTATTCAGAGGCCTAACTGAATATTCTATTTTTAAGGCTAAATAAACTGTTTTTGATATTGAAAATTGTGTCGAAAAGCGGTCAACTAGAGTGCGAGTGTGAACTTGGATTTTATAAAATGTGGATTAGAGTGTTTCATTGATTGTCTGATTTGATGGACCGTGGGTTCATAGTACTGTAGATATATGTTTATATATCGAGTTGGGTGACGACCCATGTGTAACATACTAGGCGGGGCAGTCATGATCCCCTTCCCTAGGCTCCATGCCAATGGGAGAATGTACTATTGGTAGGGGAGTTCACCGGGATTAGCATGGTTTTGCAGTCGGTGTTGTGTTAAAGATTATTGTGCGATACACCGGGATTAGCATGGTTTTGCAGTCGGTGCCGTACTTGTTGTGTTGTGCGATACACCGGGATTAGCATGGTTTTGCAGTCGGTGCCGTACTTGTTGTGTTGTGCGATACACCGGGATTAGCATGGTTTTGCAGTCGGTGCCGTACTTGTTGTGTTGCGCGATACACCGGGATTAGCATGGTTTTGCAGTCGGTGCCGCACTTTGTTTGTTCACGTTCACCGGGATTAGCACTGGATTTGCAGTCGGTGTCGTGATGATTTTAAAAAAGGATTTTTAATTGAACCGAGAGAGTTAGTAGGGGTCTCGGTAGAACTCACTGAGATTGTATCTCACTGTTTAAATGTTGTTGTTTTACAGAGACACAGGGACAGCGGAAATCCAAGAGGCACGAGTAGGTTGAGCTCGGACTGGGTGCTGATAGCCTAGCTTTATGTTTAAGCTTATTTCCCTTCTGTTGTCTGTATTCTAAGACATTATGTATTTAAGGTATATCTTTCTTCCGCTTTCTTGTATGATACTGAATACTATAATTGCTGATGGTATATGGTCTGAGAACCATATTGTCTTGTTGTAAATAAGACTGTTTGAGTTATATTCAGCGAAAAATTTATAGTGATATTCAGTGTCTAAGCAGGAATTATATCTCTGATGTGTTACTAATGTGCACTTGGGTATTTTTAGTCGATAGAAATACCGGGGTGTCACAGTTGGTATCAGAGCAGTTCGACCTAGTCGGACTTAGTTTAGGGTTGAGTCGATTCCTTGTTAGTCCTTTCTGTAATTACACTTGTGATGCTAAGAGACATTGAGCCTGATCAACTTAATACTTAGTGCATCATAAGCGGAATTATGACTGGATGATCAAGACGCAATCCTCGACCAAAACCGGAATCTGCAACCGGTGCATCCTCAGGAAAGGTGACATGACGATGGAAGAATACACCGCTAAGTTTGAAAAGTTGTCTCAGTTTTACCAAGTGGTAAAGTAAGCTTCGATGACGAACGGAGAATGCAGAAGTCTAAGACGGGCATAAGTGTTTTTATGATTTAGGGTCTCAGTTCTTATACTGCTACCAATTATGTTGCCTTAGTGCAATCAGCCTATGTCGCCGAGGATGATCTCATAGGAAATATGGGAAAGGAAAGAAGGTAGTTGAAGTATCAACTCCGAATGCAAAGTCCTAAGATAATTTCATCAAAGGAAAAGCAGATGCAATTCTTTGATTCTTCAAAGGTCAGAAGATGTTCTAACTGTGGAAAGTCTCACAGCGGTGATTGCCAGCGAAGATCTAATCGGTGCTATTATAGAAATGTAGAGGGTCACTATGGTAAAGAGTGCCCCGTAAGGAAAAGTTCCAAGGAATCACAAGCAGCTCCAAGGCAAGGACGAGTCAACATTCTGGATGTTTAGGCAGTTACAACTGCAGACAATCTACTAAGGAGTATGAGATCAGTTTTCAATAACTCGATCAGTATATTATATGATTCGGGTGCAACCTATTGCTGTATATCCCGATCGCATGTGAATCGGTTGGGATGAGCCTTATCATCGCTATCCGAGCCGATAAATATTTTAACTGCTGCTAAGGATCGTGACTAAACCTAATCTTTGTATAGAATTGTCTACTTGTCGAAGGAGGCGGGAATTTCGTTGTAGAATTTGTTGTTTGCCTACGAGAAGTGTGGACACCATTTTGGGTATGAATTGGATGACCGCAAATCATGTTGCAATCGACTGTATTAATCAGCTATCAGCTTCGCTTCAAAATCAGTTGAATTGTCTGGGACAAATTCTGAAGCGGTTACCTAGTTCACCTTAGACGGTCAATCTTCATTCCAAGGTGCGGGAGCACATGTTAGTATGTTATCTGCATCCACTGAAACTAGTTTAGATTTGGCGAACGTTCAGGTCGTGGATGACTTTCTGGATGTTTTCACGATGAAGTTTCTTCTGAACCTCCAGAGCGAAAGGTAGAGTTTGCCGTGGAATTGGTTCCTGGCACGGGATCAATATCTATTGTTTCTTATTGAATGTTCCCTTAGAATTAGAGGAAATGGAGTCTCAACTGGAAGAGTCGATGTTAAAGAAATTCATTCGACCGAGTACTTCGCTAAGGAGTGCTCTGGTGTGGTTAGTCAAAAGGAAAAATGGTAGCATGAGATTGTGCATCGATTATTGACACCTTAAGAAAGTGACGATAAAGAATAAATATCCCTTACAAAGGATAGACGATTTGCTTGAGCAAATTGAGGTGCTGCAGTGTTTTCTAAAGATTGATCTGAGGTCAGGATATCATCAAATAAAAGTTAGAGCCTTAGAAATTCCGAAGACAGCTTTCTGTACTAGGTATGGACATTATGTGTGGGTAGTGATGCCCTTCGGTTTGATTAATGCTCCAGCGGTATTCATGGATTACCTGAATCGAGTTTTCCTCAATTACCTAGATCAATTTGTAGTCGTTTTCATTGATGGTATCTCGATGTGCTTGAAGACCATTGAGGAGCATGTCCAACATCTCCGCATTGTTCTGAAGGTACTCCGAGAAAATAAGTTGTACTTGAACCTTCGAAGTGTGATTTTTGGGTGTCAGAGGTAAAGTCTTTGGGACATGTGATTCCCCAAGTCGGGAATTTCTGTAGGTCCCAGTGAGAAAGAAGCGGTGTTGAATGGGAGTGACCCACATCAGTCGCAGAGATCAAAAGTTTCTGAATCTAGCCGGTTACTGTAAGAGGTTTGTTAAAGGGTTCTCACAGTTAGTTGTCCACTTACTCGGTTAACTCGTAAGGGTCATCCGTTTACGTGGGATGCTGATTGTGAAGAATGTTTTCAAGAATTGAAGGTTTGGTTGACTTCTGCTCCATTCCTGATTCTTCCGGATCCGTCTTTGAAATTCCAAACTTACGGCGATGTTTCTGGGAAGGGTTTAGGCGGTGTCCTTGTGCAGAATCAACAAGAGGTAGCTTAGGCGTCCAGACAATTGAAGACTCATGAGGAGAATTATCCAACTCATGATTTGTAATTGGCATCTATTGTGTATGCAATGAAGATTTGGAGACGTCACCTGTATGAGTCTCGTTTCGATGTCTTTAGTGGTCGCAGGAGTTTAAGGTATCTGTTTGATCAGAAAGAACTGAATAACAGGCAAAGAAGTGTGTTGAGTTTCTGGAGGATTATAAATTCGTGTTGATGTAACGTTCAAGAGAGGCCAATGTTGTAGCTGATGCGCTAAGTAGGAAATCCATTCATATGAAAGAGTTGATGACGCAAGAAATGGGATTGTTAGAGTCTTTTAGATCTAAGTTGGAGTACATCCATAAGTTTCCACTTTGGTGGCGAGGTATTAGTTTATTAACCTCTCCTTGGTGAAGGTTGACAATGAGATTGTCTTACGAAATTCCGTTTGACAAGTCGAACGTGAATACGGTTATGTAAATGAGGTAACTGTTGACTGTTTTTCACAAGGCGAATAACCATCAAAGGATTAATTGATGGATCTACTTGTAGGTGACTGAAATTTCCGAAGTGAAGCTTGGCGTGCGGTGTAATAGTTTTGAAAAATCGTTTTTGTGAAAACCCGCATGCTAAAGTTAATTTTGGGAACGACTCAAGAGGCTAATGAAATCTGATTTAGGAAAATCCTAGGAGGACTACTTAGGTTGAGGAGAAACTCTCAACGCTATTGACTAATTTGGAAAGGAATCGGATGCATCGTTGGTAAAAACCTCGTGATGAAGTTGCAACAGAGGAAAAGGAGCTCTGAGTTCCGTTTGATAGTTGTTTTGAGAACAACTGAGGTAATCTGCATTGCGTTCAAAAATTTATCTGATGTCCCCGTGGTTTATTTCTACGTTTAAGGTCAGAGCTTTTGATGAAACCCAAATCTCATCTTTTTGAAAAAGTTTTACCTCGAAGACTTGGAAGCGAGTCAAGAAGTTTCACAAGTGACTTTTTCGTCACATTGTCGGTATGTACGAGAACCGTTAAGGATATTAGAAGATTTGTTGAGAAAGTGTTTACACCTTTCCAGGAAATCGTGTTTGTTTTTACATCTACCGAGGAGTACTTTGATTTGGATTAATCAAGTTGGGGAGCAAGTGAGGAATGAAGCTTCGGAAGTGTTTTCAAACGCGGTGCCGGGCCTATGTAGGCGAATGATGAGTTTCTCGTGTAGATGCGTGACCAGAGAGTTCGTATCAAGGTAGTAGTGGATCATACTTGGAGATTGATGTGCCAACTTGGGAAGAGTTCCTACGCTCATTTCGTTAGTCGAGATTGTTTTCCAGCAACTTAAACCTTTCTGAGAATGTCGATTCTCGGTTAGTCAATCGTAAGACTTGACGAAAATTTTGAGGACAAAATTCTTTCAAGTTGGGGAGAATGTAACATCCCCAAAATAATTAATGGAATTATTTGGGTGTTAACCCAATTAAACCAATTTAGTACTCGACTGGTAAATTTATCGGGTGCTAAAATTATTTAATTGTTGTCATCGGATCGTTAACCGGATAATACGGACCAAGGAAGTTTTGGAATCGAAATAAGAGATTTCGATCGATATGGTAATTTGACCGCGTTGCAACTTAAATATTAAATAAATATATAATTATGTGTATGTGTGTGCGTGTGAAAGGAGAAGAAAGAATTAAAAAGAGAAAAGAAAGAAAAGGAAGCTGAGAAGGGAAACAGAGAGGAAAAGAGAAAGAAGAAAAGAGAAGAGAGAAAGAAAGGGGGAGGAAGAAGAAGAGGAAAAAGGGGGCAATTCCGCTCATCAAAACGACTTCCGTCCAACACGAAAAATGCTCAGCGTTACTTCCTCTTCGATTTGGTACCAAGATTTTCATCATCAACCCTCTCTCTCTCACTTTGCCATTTTCGAACTTGAGAGGGAAAATCGGTGTTTCGATGGTTGTAACTCAAGGGAAAGCTAAGGGCGATGTTTAGGAGCGAGCACGAGGTGGATTACTCGAAGTATTGAAGATCGATTGGGTGATTTGGAATTGAAAATCAAATTGGGGTTTTTGGTGAATAGTGGTTTGAGATTGAAGAAGATGATGAATAGTGTCCAAGGAGGATTTCGAGGAATTCGGCATTTCGGTCAAAAGCGGTTTTGTGTGTCGCCGGAACGTGCAATGATTTCGGGAATTCGGTTTTACGGTCGGAAGATTTCTCGAGGTCGAGTGGGAAGCTTTGGAAGCGGATTGGGTATCGCCGGAGCAGGGAGCGTTCGTGTGGCTACTCAGTTATTTCGGCTCGAACGAGGTTCACGCTTCAAGGGTGAGTTCTACTCACGTTTAGGATTTTTGTTTTTCAAATTAATTGACTGATCGTTTTATCGCTTTCGCTGGTCTGGAATATTACTTGATATCGTCTGTTTCGGGTTAGGAATCGACCGGAGCGAGTCTCGAGTTATGTCGTGTTGAAACAGAATTTTTGGTGGTTTGATTTCGAAAGATTTTGACTTAAAAACCGTTAATTGGAAAATATGTCGTTTTTGATAAAATCCGTTTTGATTGAGTTTTTGATTGGGTTGATTGATTGTGTGGTTTTAGTTGGGTCTATTTTGTTGGTTGTTTGGTCTGTTTTCGATCGGAACGAGTATCGGGATCAATCGGAAAGCAATTTTTCATAAAACAGGCCATTTTTGCAATGCTGTCAAATGAGCACGACCCGTGCGTCCAGGGGCACGACCCGTGCGCCTTGTTCTGTCCAAAATTTTCAAAGTGCCCAAAATGATTCCGTTTCGATTCCAATCCTCTTCTAATCCTTTCCTAACCCTTTTATAATGATATTAGGCTTATAATGCCATGATTTTGGGTATGTTTTAAAAGGGTTTCGTAAAATAAGTTCGAAGTTAGAATTGTCTCGAAAAACCGAATAATATCATACGTGTGCGGATATGTTTTATTGATAACTTTTGATCCGGGAACCCGATTGAGGTGTTCTAAGATGCGTTGGAAAGCTTATTCAGAGGCCTAACTGAATATTCTATTTTTAAGGCTAAATAAACTGTTTTTGATATTGAAAATTGTGTCGAAAAGCGGTCAACTAGAGTGCGAGTGTGAACTTGGATTTTATAAAATGTGGATTAGAGTGTTTCATTGATTGTCTGATTTGATGGACCGTGGGTTCATAGTACTGTAGATATATGTTTATATATCGAGTTGGGTGACGACCCATGTGTAACATACTAGGCGGGGCAGTCATGATCCCCTTCCCTAGGCTCCATGCCAATGGGAGAATGTACTATTGGTAGGGGAGTTCACCGGGATTAGCATGGTTTTGCAGTCGGTGTTGTGTTAAAGATTATTGTGCGATACACCGGGATTAGCATGGTTTTGCAGTCGGTGCCGTACTTGTTGTGTTGTGCGATACACCGGGATTAGCATGGTTTTGCAGTCGGTGCCGTACTTGTTGTGTTGTGCGATACACCGGGATTAGCATGGTTTTGCAGTCGGTGCCGTACTTGTTGTGTTGCGCGATACACCGGGATTAGCATGGTTTTGCAGTCGGTGCCGCACTTTGTTTGTTCACGTTCACCGGGATTAGCACTGGATTTGCAGTCGGTGTCGTGATGATTTTAAAAAAGGATTTTTAATTGAACCGAGAGAGTTAGTAGGGGTCTCGGTAGAACTCACTGAGATTGTATCTCACTGTTTAAATGTTGTTGTTTTACAGAGACACAGGGACAGCGGAAATCCAAGAGGCACGAGTAGGTTGAGCTCGGACTGGGTGCTGATAGCCTAGCTTTATGTTTAAGCTTATTTCCCTTCTGTTGTCTGTATTCTAAGACATTATGTATTTAAGGTATATCTTTCTTCCGCTTTCTTGTATGATACTGAATACTATAATTGCTGATGGTATATGGTCTGAGAACCATATTGTCTTGTTGTAAATAAGACTGTTTGAGTTATATTCAGCGAAAAATTTATAGTGATATTCAGTGTCTAAGCAGGAATTATATCTCTGATGTGTTACTAATGTGCACTTGGGTATTTTTAGTCGATAGAAATACCGGGGTGTCACAATATCTTGTATGTCACACAAAAAGCAGTTAAAGGTAGTGCACTTGCTGAGTATTTGGCATGTCAGCCGATCCCAGACTACCAACCAATGCAGCATGATTTTCCTGATGAAGATATCATGGCACTGTTTGATGAGGGGAAGTCCCAAGAAAGTGAAAGGTGGAGAATGATCTTCGACGGTGCGTCAAATGTATGGGGGCATGGGGCAGGTGCTGTGTTAATATCTCCTGACAATCGCTTCGTTCCTGTCACTGCAAGGTTGAGCTTCTATGTCACAAACAACCTAGCAGAATATGAAGCGTGCATCTTGGGTATTCAAGCAGCCCTAGAATGGAAAGTTAAAAGGCTAGATGTGTATGGAGATTCAGCCCTGGTTATTCAGCAAGTAAGAGGCGATTGGGAGACCAGAGATCCCAAACTGATTCCTTATTGTGTTTATGTGCAAGAGTTGATGGAGTCTTTTGACGAAATCAATTTCAAACACATCCCCCGAAGCGAAAACCAGCTGGCTGATGCATTGGCAACTTCATCATCCATGTTAAATATCAATTGTGATAAAAGCTTGACTCATGTCACAATCCAGCACCGGAGTCTACCTGCGCATCACTACTGCACAGCCATAGATGAAGAGCCGGATGACAAGCCTTGGTATCATGATATCAAACAGTACATCATCAGCAGAGAATACCCTCCTGGGGCATCTGAAAATGACAAGAGAACTCTTCGGCGACTGTCAAGGAATTTCTTCCTCAGCGGTGAGGTTCTCTACAAAAGGAATTATGACATGGTCCTCTTAAGGTGTGTTGCTAAAGAAGAAGCTGAAAGAATCATGAAAGATGTACACGGGGGCTCATTCGGAACTCATTCCAGTGCGCATACTATGGCTAGACAGATTCTAAGGGCGGGCTATTACTGGTTGCAGATGGAAGGTGACTGCTACAGCCTTGTCCGAAAGTGCCACAAGTGCCAAATCTACGCTAACCACATTCATGTGCCGCCTGCCAAATTGAATGTTCTGACTGCATCCTGGGCGTTTTCAATGTGGGGAATGGATGTCATCGGTCCCATTGAACCCAAAGCATCAAATGGGCATCGCTTCATCTTAGTTGCCATCGACTATTTCACGAAGTGGGTTGAAGCTGCCTCATACTCCAGTGTAACCAGTTCAGTGGTTGCCAAATTTGTGAAGAAGGATCTGATTTGCCGTTATGGTCTTCCTAACAAGATCATCACTGATAACGGCAGTAATCTGAATAGCAAACTGATGAAGGACCTGTGCGCAGAGTTCAAAATTCAGCATCATAATTCTTCCCCCTATCGGCCCAAGATGAATGGAGCAGTGGAGGCAGCTAACAAGAACATCAAGAAGATAGTGCAGAAAATGGTGGTAACCTACAAAGATTGGCACGAGATGCTTCCTTTCGCTCTACACGGCTATCGTACTTCAGTGCGTACATCGACCGGGGCAACCCCTTTCTCTCTGGTATACGGGTCAGAGGCAGTCCTCCCAATCGAGGTTGAGATACCATCCCTACGGGTACTCATGGAAGCTAAACTGGAAGAAGCAGAGTGGGTGCAGGCTCGTCTGGATCAGCTAAACCTCATTGAGGAAAAAAGAATTGCAGCTTTGTGTCATGGGCAGCTGTACCAACAGAGAATGAGAACAGCTTTTGACAAGAAAGTCCGGCACCGTGAATTCAAGCAGGGAGATTTGGTGCTTAAGAAGATCTTGCCCATCCAGACTGATCCCCGAGGGAAATGGACACCCACTTATGACGGCCCGTCTGTGGTCAAGAAAGCCTTTTCTGGAGGAGCGCTGATACTCACGAACATGGACGGAGAGGATTTAAGGAACCCAGTCAATTCCGATCAAGTGCAGAAGTATTATGCCTGAAAGAAATAAACGAAAAAAGAGAAAGACAAGCCAAGTAAGAGTTAGCTCGCTAGGTTGAAAACCCGAAAGGGCGGCCTAGGCAAAATCAGAGCGACCCGGTGGATTGAAAACCCGCAAAGGGCGATCCAGGAAAATATTAGGGTCAGAAAACTTGGGCATGAAAAGTAAAGAAAGGCATACAACTCCTCTGAAGGCTTGGATGAGGGAGTGATCAAGGTCAAGGACATAAATGTTTAGCACTGTTCCCCAGAGACGGACAGTCAGAATTTAACTTCTCCCTTTTTTCGTGTCTTTTTATAGTTTAAACTTTCAAGTGTAATAAACAATCGGCGTAACTTCTTGTGCGACCGATTTCCACATTAATAAAGTTCAACTTTCTCATATCTGTTCACTCTTTTATTTTCTGCTTTTTTGCTCAAAATAAACGTTTCATAATGATGGTGATGATGACCTGTAAAACATGTGCATAAATCATGGAGCATTACAATTAATGCAAAGTTACTAAAGGTCGCGAAAAAAAGCAATTCCCCAAAACCAGTTAATCATGCAAGAGAAAGCGATTGCACTCACGATTGCTTCGAACGGCGAAGTCAAAGCCAACATGTACTCGGCCCATGAGCCCCGCAATTCCAGTGGGTTCCTCAGTCTCGTGCCATGAGTGTCGCGGGTTGGCTGAACCAGCAAAAATAAGCCAAAAGAGCAAAAGAGCAAAAGAAAAAAACAAACGATCAGAAAAAAGAAAGCTGATCAAAGAATGAAAAAACAAAGAAAAAAAACAAACGATTAGAAAAAAGAAAGCTGATCAAGGAATGAAAGGCCAAGAAAAAAACAAACAGTCAGAAAAAAGAAAGCTGACAAAAGAAACGAAGAATCAAGAATAGCATCCCATTGCATTCATCATTCCACTAAATCATCACATCGCATGCACTCACATGACATACATTCGCATAACGGACTTTGCATAACATGCATTCATATTCCATGCACCATGTCTTGCATCTGCTAACGTGTGCAGGTGTCCTGGATCAGTGCAATGGCATTGATCATCAATCACAGCAAGCTGAAGAAAGGTCCGCTAGCCTGAGCAGACATCCTGGATCAGTACAATGGTATTGATCATCAATCAAGAGAAAGCTGAAGAAAAGTCCGCTAACCTGAGCAGGGATCCTGGATCGGTGATGAAGCATTGACCGACTAAAGGAAACCAACGGGATTTTGGAATCCCCTCTGGACCCACGTGTCCCCAGCAAGATTGACTTCACCTTGTATTCGAGCTGCAGGTAAGTCCCCCTGACCTCAATAGGTCCAGTCAAAGAGGATAGCTGTGTTAGCCTAAAACACGGCGCAGTCCTAGGGAAATATCGAGATCTAGACTTGATATAGTACCCTCCCCTGGTCGCTCGCAAGACCACCCCTTTGGAGCCCACGTGCTCCCAGGCCCAAGTGCAAGCTCGGATCATTCGCGATTCGTTAAAAGGCTTTAGGCAGCCTCCGTCGCCAGCCTAACGAGGGCTGGCACCCTTTTTGCTTCCCTTTTTATTGCTTTCTTTATTGCTTTCCGCTAGCTTATTGAGGGTTGGCACCATTTCGTTTCCTGCTTACTGAGAGTTGACGATTCATCCATTGCATTCACTTCGGGCTAACACCCAATAAAAATAGAAAGAGGAAAAAGAGGAAAATTCGGGTTTCCCGAAGTAGATAAAATCGGTATAATTTCTGATTTCTTTATCTTCATTTTGCCTTGGAATATGTTTCGGCCAATTCATATCCCTCGTTAAAGTTCAGATAAAGAAGGGCAGCTGTAATACCCCAATTTTGTCCGGCTTAGGTCAAAACCCTAATTTTCCACAAAAAATAATAAATAAATAAATTGAAAGAATGAAGAGCATCATGCATTGCATCTTGGGTCCTAGAAGTCATTCCAAGGTCTTTAAAATCATTTTTAGTATTGGAATGCACTTTTTAGGCAAATTAGGGTTTTAGGGTCAAAAAGGGCATTTTGGTCATTTTTCGCAAAAAGATGATTTTCTCGCCAAAAATGCACATCCTCAAAAGGTACATTTTTATTCTATCAAGGATAATTTTTGTACAATTTTTTAGGAAGAAAACCCTAGTCAAAATAATTAAAAATGTATTTTTTCATTTTTAGTGCATAGAAAAATAAAAAGGGACCATTAAATATTCCTCAATTTTTAAGTGACAATTTTTATTGTCATAGGTGACTAGAAGGAATATTTTATGGTGCCCAAAAACATGTAACACATTTTCAATAGTTGCATTCCCATTATTTCTCATGCCCAAAAATTTCATTTTCAAAAAAACAAAAAAAGGGAAGTGTCCTCAATAAGACAAAATACCAAAAACAAGTTTTTTTTCTTCCCTCCTCTCCCCACCTACGAATTCTCTCTCTCTCTCTCCAATTTTTTCCACACTTTTCCATTATACCCTCTTTGGTAAATTATTCCACTCACTCACACTAACCTATTCATAAGAAAACCCAAAGTTCCCTCTTTGGTAACAATTCTCCCCTAAAATTCCCTTAACCCTACTTCACATAAAATATCTCTTCTAAAATAAGAAATTCATTTTTCTTTTCCTTTTTCTTTCCCCTAATATTCGCCCCCCACTCTCCATATCTCTCACATTTTTGTGTTTCTTCAACACCCTCAATCCATGTGATGATGCATCTCCACCCTCCATTCAAATTTAAAGCCTAATCCTAGTGCACCTCTCAAAGCCAATGACTAAAATACCCTCTAACTTGGTGACCAAGTTCAAATTAATTTTATTTATTAATATTCAGCTGAATATTAATTGATTTAATTGGATTGATTACCATTTTAACCCTAGCCCTTCACCAATCCTATAAATACCCTTTCATTCTCCACACATCACAACTTTTGCTCATTCATTCTCTCACTTGGAATCAACACAATTCCCCTCCTCTCCCCTTTCACTCATAGGCCGTAGCCCTCCCCCCACTCTCCTCTCCTCCATTTCTTTTGTTCCATTCACCCAAACACCACAAAATCACCTCAAATCCACTCCTCCTTCATAGATCCTCATCCTTTCACCATTTATTTCTTGAAGATTCTAGTTGATTTGGTTATCTTTTCTTCATTTCCTACTTCTACTAGTTTGGATCCTAGGTGAATCTCTAAAACCCTTACATCATTTACAATACTTTGCATCAAAATTCATATTCTCTTCATCATTTTCGCATACTCATCATCTTCATCTTAAAATGTAGTTTGTTGTTATTTTGTGTTGATCTTTGCATTTTAATGGAATAAACATGTGATTTTGTCTCCTATGTGGTTCGCATTTTCTTTGGGGTTTTAATTTATCTTGTTGTTCCTTTTTACTTGATGTTGATCATCCTTGTTATTAGTGTTTAAATCCTTGTGTTAAATGTGACTTTTAGTCCATATTACTTGCAAATACTTGTGTTGTTGATGATTTTGCAACTTGATTCTCACTTGTGCTTAGAGCATCATAATTTAAGTGAGAGGATTGCAAGACATGATTCAACCTCATCTTAGTTTACTACTCTTGTTTTATTTGTTTATTGTTTGTTGATGATTTTGCAACTTGATTCTCACTTGTGCTTGGAGCACCATAATTTAAGTGAGAGGATTGCAAGATATGATTCAACCTCATTTTAGTTTACTACTCTTGTTTTATTTGTTTATTGTTTGTTGATGATTTTGCAACTTGATTCTCACTTGTGCTTGGAGCACCATAATTTAAGTGAGAGGATTGCAAAACATGATTCAACCTCATCTTAGTTTACTACTCTTGTTTTATTTGTTTATTGTTTGTTGATGATTTTGCAACTTGATTCTCACTTGTGCTTGGAGCACCATAATTTAAGTGAGAGGATTGCAAAACATGATTCAACCTCGTTTTAGTTTACTACTCTTGTTTTATTTGTTTATTGTTTGTTGATGATTTTGCAACTTGATTCTCACTTGTGCTTAGAGCATCATAATTTAAGTGAGAGGATTGCAAGATATGACTCAACCTTGTTTATGAGCCTTCTTGGTTTAATCGTGGGAATTGTTGTTTGTTGATGACCTAGCAACATGATTCCCACTAGTGCCTAGTGCACCTTGATCCAAGTGGTGAAGATTGCTAGAAAGGATTCAATTTAGTTTTTGTGTTCATTTACATTTGTGTCTTAGTTTGATTATTGTAAGTTGTTGATGATAGGCAAGTTGATTCTCACTAGTGCCTAGTGCACTTTTCCCAAAGTGAGAGGATTGCCCTATGTGATTCAACTTAGCTTTAGTGTTTATTTATTTGCTCTTGTATTCTTATTTTATTATTGTCTATTGTTGAGGATAAATCATATGATTCCCGCTTATGCCTAGTGCATCATATTCTAAGTGGTGAGGATGGTTTTAGATGATTCAACCTTCCCCTTTTAACTTCTTAATGAATAAAAGATGAGATAGTTAGGTTTATGGTTTAAGGTCCATGGGGTATTGCAAAGGATAGGTTACCCAAAACATTGATGCTCCCTCCTCTTTGATTGTGTTAATAGCCTTTGCGCACTTATTCATGAATGCAAAGGATAGGCTTACCTTGGCCTTGATGCAATTTCCCCTTTTATTCATGTTATTGAGAAATCATTGCTCATATGTTCCTTAGTTTAATTAAGATCATTCTATGCCTATGACCAATTGCTTGCTTGTTTTTGATGCATTTTAAATGTCTTGATTCAATTATATGCCATTCCATCCATGTGTATGACCTCCTAATGAAGACGTAAGTCTACATGCATGTTGTAGCATAGAGTCATTAGGGTAAATACACCCCTTCCTACACACACATTTGCTTTGAGAACTTCATCTTGCATCCTAGATAAGTGGATCTTTTGATCATATTGGCATGTTTAGTCTTAATTAATGTTCAACATATGCATGATTCCGTGATTATTGAATGTGCTTGAACTTTGTAACCAATCATTGATAATAACTTCACCTTTTTTCCAAAAATCTTTCAAACTCTTTTCCATTTAATGCGAGTTATTAGTGACTATCACTCAAAGCCTTGGCTTGTTTGATTGTCATGAACGCCATCAAGGGCTATTAGTAATGATCACTCAAAGCCTTTGCTTGCTTGATCATTATGAAAGCTCTTCCCCTTCCAAACCCTTTTCAAAAAACATTTTCATTAGAACTATGTCGCTTTGATTCCCATTTGGGATACGTAGGAGCGAGTCACGTCTCGTCAAGCGCAACAAATAAAAATCCTTTTCGCAACCATAAACAAATCATTTCCATAAAACAAATAAAAAGAATCATTTTCAAACCCATTGTTGCTAGTAGCTCATCAGAGCCTTTGTTCGTTTAGCTATTAGTGGCAGTGTCCTTTTCTCATAAGAATAATAAGCGATGATCCATCATAACCTTTGTTAGTTTGATCATCGTGCAAATCAATCTCTTTCGTAAATCACTTTCAAAAAGATAATAAAAACGAGTTGTTATCAATAGTCCATCAGAACCTTTGTTCGTTTGACTAGAGGTACAACTCTCTTTTTTTGAGTATTTAGTAGTGATTCATCATAGCCTCTGCTAGTTTAATCATTCACTAAATACTCGTCCTATTTCGAAAATTCACTAAAAAGATAAAATATAAAAACCTTTTCAAAGATAACCCAAGAACTACGTAGCTTTGAATTTTCCATCGCACCGGGAGATACGTAGGAGCGGGCCATGTCCCGTCAAGCACCTTTTTTCTAAAAAAACCCTTTTTTTTTCTTTCCCCCTTTCTCACCAAAAATAAGATTTTCATTAAGTTTTCCCATTCATCTTCAAACAAGAAATAAATAGGCAAATCTAGGTATTTTTCAAATCAAACGTTAAAACCACACATTTAATTAGAGGTTCCCTTTCGGTAGAAAGGACGTGTGCGGTGCTAGCACCTTCCTCGCACGTAATCGACCCCCGAACCTATATCTCTAGTTTTCAAAAGACCATCTGCCTTGTTCAAAAGACTTTTTTTCAATGTTTTGGTCTTAAAATTAAAATATTGGTGGCGGCTCCAAAAATTTTCCACGTTGTACATTGAGAAACCCAAACCGGGATTTTTCGGGGTGCAACAGCTTCAACAGGGTAGCTGTCAAAAATCACCACTGCCACAAGTCAGCCATTCAACCTTTGCTTATTATCCTCAAAGTCTGAGTCACTATCTTCATATGTAGAGGTTTTCTTGACCTCATTCACCACGGCGATTCCCTTACGAGGGGATCAAGATCATTTTCGCTCTTCTTCTTTCTTTGTGCATTGACCTAACTTTCCCTGGCGAACAAGCTCATCGATGTTGTCTTTGACGGCGTTACATCTATTGATGACTTTCTCGTTACTCTTATGGTAATGACAGTACCTTTTCTTAGACATCCACTTTTTCTGTTCGAGAGGCTCTGGTGGTGTTATATCACAGAACTCGACATTTGCAGACTTGGCCAAAATCTTGGCTTGAGATACTTTAAATGAGGTATGCTCGGAGAAGTGGAGATTTCGACAATAGGGTTCACGTGAAGGACCTCCCCGTCCCTCCCTTACCTTCCTTCTCGAGGTTGAGAACTTTTCTTACTGCGGGCTTCCCTACTGCTTAAATTTCTAACTCATTCTCCTAATAATCAATGAATTTCTGGGATCGCTCAAGGAAATCCTTTAGACTCATTGTCCGATTAGCGCCGAGATCGATAAGGAAAGGGATCCCTGGTCGGAAGCCATCTTCCATGAAATATAATCTCATGTTGCTAGTTAGATTCCTGACATTTGCAGCTTTTTCGTTAAACCTTTCAACGTACTCCCAAAGAGTTTCATTTTCAACTTGGTGAATTGCCTTGAGCACTTTCTCCGACTTTGGCTTCAAACTTGAAGTCGTAAACAAACTGAGAAGAGCTCGACAAGCTGAGACTAGGATGATACCGATTTCGGTTTTAGACCCCAAAAACAGGCTAGTGCTGCTTTGGAAAGAGTTAACAGGAAGATCTTACAATTCAGGGTGTCTCTCGCTTCTCAGTAACAGAGCATGAGATTTAAGTAATAAAGGTGAATGCCAAGGTCCCCCACACATTCATACACGGCTGGGACAACCGTCTATCCTCCGAGTAAATGGCCCGCACTGTGACGACTCTGGGTGCCATGATAGGTCCCTTGGGGATGGTTCACGTCATTTTCCATTAGTCGGCGATCTTTGATACATGTTGGGCTCTCTCCTCGTTCTGTGAGGAGGTCTTTCTCAACCATGTGATTGGTGATGGGGTGAAGGTGATGTCAGTGATGAAGTATAATCAGATGGTAAGTAGAATGAATTTGGTGATGTCGAGGAGATATGATCATGGCCCTCCGGCATGGGTGATCGGCGAGGTTGGATCTCGACCTAGCTCCAGACCGTGTTAGCAATAGGTTTGACCATATTTGCGAGACGCATGCATTTTAGTAATTGGAAAGATCGGGGGACCAAATTCGTGAAAACAGTTGGGGGACTAAAATCGTGGGTGAGTGATTATGACCAAAAGTGCTATTAAGCTAACTCCTAAGCGAGATTCTAAGATGGTTGTGGACAAAAGATCCACCATCAAATTTCTTCTTAACACAAGGAAAAATGTTAGAAAGAAAGAAGAGATTCAAAAAGAGTGTGGAGAGATACAATATCTTTATCTTCAAGGTTTTGAAGCTGGTTCAAGGTGACAACTATGCTGTCTCGAGTTAGTTGATTGCTCCATGAAGAAAATTGGTTGATTAACGGCAGGAAAAAAATCTGCATTTAATGGTTAATGCGATCATACATTTGCCAAAATTTTTTAAGAACACAAAAAAATATTTGGCAGAATATAAGGCGGGGTCTTAAGGCTAAAAAACAGCGCCAATGGCCTCTGGTTGGGTGCAAAAGAGCTCCACAATCAGGTAAAATTCCTCGTATCATTCATGATCAAGATGCCAGGGACAAGGGGCGGCCAACTGCGATGTTCCGCGAATATTTTATCTTTGAATATATGTGGGTGGGGCGATAGAGCAAAGCGTCGACATTTGTCTTCCTTGATAAGAACAAGTAAGTTTGATTTTATTTTCTTACAAGAGACTAAGAGGGAGGTTTTAGATAGTTCTTAGGAATGAAAAGGTTGGGGTGAGGGGGCACTTCGCAAGAAACTGCCGAGTTTAATACTTTTATTGTTGACAACGACCTTACTGATGCAACTGTAATTGGGAAAAAGTTTTCTTGGTATTGTTCATTCGTTCTATCAACGATTGGAGTCATGTTGTCATCAAACTCTTATATCCTAGCCGGGGGATCAATCAGAGGTTTAGACAGTCTTTGATTCCCCTGTTCTTCAAGCAATTGCGTTAAGGAAGAAACTTTGTTCCTCAACTGTGGGTTTCCTAACTCTTCCAAAGAGTGTCAGGTTAGGTAGAGGGGACGCGAGGATTGGATTATCTATTGATTAATGCATGAAAGTAAAGTAAAAATGCGATAAAGATAAATTGCGAGAGAAAAATAGATTTTGTATAGATTGATGTGTGTCTTTGTACAAGTATTCTTCTCTATATATATACATAGGCCCTCGTCGGCCACTAAGCGAGCCAACAATTGCCTACCGTTGGATCAATTGAAGATCAACGCCTAATCTCGCTCCTAGACCTAAGAAATCGGAGCCAATACCCACGATCCCACTAGCACGGTTAGTGGGGTACCAAAACCGCTTCCCTCCACTCCTCAAGGCTTCTCCTCTTTGCTTAACATTCAACTGCTCCCACGTTCTTTCCACGTGCCTTTTTCCATGCTTCCCAATCAAGCCTTCTTTACCTCGGCCATACACTCCCTTGGCCGATCCTTATCCTCAGCCTACAGCCATTAAATTTAGGCTAACCGAGCTATTGTGGCCGGGGAACTCTATAAGTTAAGACTTTCTTTCCCTCGACCTTATCTATTATTCCTCGGGTTCAATCCGTCCTCGAGGCGTTCATATTATCCTTGGCCTCGATCCCTTCTTTGAGATTGTCCCTTCAGCAGATATCCTTTAGAGATTGTCAGGTGATTTGCCTCGGCGCCCTGGTCACCTCTAAACTTTGACTTTCAGCCCTCGGCCTACGACCTTATTTATTTTTGGGTGTTAACAATTGCACCCGTTTTTGTGTTGTCGTATGGCCGCGAGGACGTGACTGATGGTACAAAAACCCTTGATATGACTTGATGTGACGGTTGAGGCGGCTAACTGCCATTAAGTGACACTTGGCAATTCGCTTCACGCCAATCGAAAAAGGCAGCACAATGGTTCCCAAGGTCGCACCGGTTACCTCCCCAAGGCAATAAATGGCCATCATGCGTACTGTACACGGTTCCTTGCACACTCATTCTTCCCTTCGAAAGAAACCTTTGCACTCCCCCGTCTTCTCAGACCGTTTTCCACCAACCATGGTTGCAAACAAACAAGCTTCTTCCTTTGTCACCCCCTCTCCTCAGGGTGTTTTTCTGTCCTTCTTTACTATCATCGGCCCTTTATCCGTTCTTCGCCCTATTGTTACCAACGCCGATCATAGTTTCGAGGTTTTTCAACAGCGTTTCGGTTCCTGTAATCTCCCCCTCAAGACTTATTGGTTCAATGCTGAGGCCAAGTTCCACGATCTCCGGGGATAGCCGAAGAGCAACCTCGAGTACAACAACTGGGTAGCCTGATTGGCCAAACAAAAGGGTGAAGCCTGGAAGGCTTGGGGCATGTACAACATGATCATGGTGTCAACCCAGGAGGTTTATCACAACGCCATTCTCCTATTCCCTCTGATGTCCTTCTGGTCAACCATTATGAATGCATTCGTACTCCCATGGGGCATTCTGACCCCCACGCTGCTAGACGTGGCCGCCATCCTAGGGCTTCCTGCCGGCGGCATTACTCCTCTGTAGTCCCAACACTGGAGGTAGTTACTCTAGATGATGATGAAGATGACGATGATGACCACAATGTTCCTCTCCTTCACTGCAAAAGAATTCGAGATCTGCTTGCCTCGGCCTCATCTCCTTCTTCCACTCATGCTACCGGCGAACATTCACCTTCCTTCAAGCGGCTGTGGGTAAGCTCTTTCTTTCGATATGCTTTGGGTGTTTTTGCATTTACCTGTTTTTTCTCTAACCTTCGAACAACCCTGTAGAGACTCCGCACTTCAGTGGAATCACCTCCATCTCCTCGTGCTCAAGCTCGTAGCAGTCCAAGTTTGGGCTCCGTAAGTTATCCCCCTAACCTCTGTCTTTTGTTCATGGCTACCGCAACCCTTTTTAATAGTTTCTTCTTGCAGGGACTTGTTCACGATGCTGTGGTGGCCGATCCCCCTTCTCTTGAGGAGGCCAATCCTGCCATCACACAACAGCCCGAGGCCCTTGCCACCCCTGATGTGATGAGGAAGAGCAAGAACGCTATTTCATTAGCCTTGACGCTCTAGTGGTGGATGCCTCCACTGCAGATGCAGATCTTAGCCGAGTGGAAGCTGCCTTGGCTGGGGAAATCCCAACGATCCTTACCAAGTAGCTGATCTCAGGGCTTCACTATTCCGGCTTTTCAATTCCTCCGACGTCCCCTCTGGCAAGAAAGAGGTTTTAAGGGAGATAGCAATGCAGCTTGGGGACATTTCAAGTTTATATGGTCGAGCCAAGGCTACCCAGGATTAGGCCCAATCTTCTTTGCAACAATTGGAGTCTCTTCAGGCCCAAAAGGCTGGTTATCAAGCCGCCTTTGTTTCCGTTGATCAAAGCAAACGTGCTACGTTGGCTGAGAAGGAGAAGATTGCCTACAGGGTTCAAACTATTGAAGACCAGATAGCCTCCCTTCAGCTCGAGTTGGCCTCCCTCACCACTCAGCACTCTGCAGCTGCAAACAAACTTTCAAACATCACCTCTGACATTGCTTTTCCGTCGCAGCTCTGCACTGGATCCACGCCTCGCACTCCTCCTCCCACAACGACCTGGCTTGGAAGCCGATCTTGACAAGAGCCGGGAGGCTATCATGCTATCAGTCAATGGATGGGGTACCCTGCGGACATCCTATGAGAAAGCCCTCGCCCCACCAGTCCTGGAGACCGAGGAGTTACCTTTAGCTCAGACAGATGACGAGGCTGAGGCAGGTAAGCAACCACTTTCTCCAGAACATTCGCCTTCTAGCAACACCCCTACAGCTGAGGCAGTCGTAAGCCACAGGATCGACGCTGACAGTGAGGTGGGGGCGCCAGTATCAGAAGCATGCCCGCCAACGGATCTCCCCTCCAGGAGCCTGGAGGTGCTAGGTGAGGCTGCAGCTGTAGAGGTAGATGAGGTTGCATCAGATGTAGTTATTGCGGAGGTTGTAGCAGATGAGGTTACTGCGGAGGTTATTGCGGGGGCTGTGGCAGATGAGGTTGTAGCGGAAGAGTAATTTTAACTTCTTACTAGGCTGCCGGTATGTGGCGTGCCACTCTGACAATTCTGACTTGCATCTACCAATTCTCCTTCCCTTGCATATTTTCCCATAGAGTAGGATAATATTCTTTAAGATATTTGCCGTTGATTTTCGTTTCGAATTTTTCTCCGTCTAACGTAATCAAACGGTACGCTCCGTCGTTGAATACTTCACTTATAATATAGGGCCCATCCTAATTCGGGGACTATTTACCAAACTTAGGGTCCTATTTCCCAAGTGGCAGAATAGTTTTCCAAACGAGGTCACCTTCAACAATCTTTTTTGGCTTGACATGCTTGTTGTAGGCACGGGCCATCTTGGCCTTATTTACTTCTATCCTGCTGAGGGCAGCCAGTCTATCATCATCCACCGAATCCAACTCCATCAACATGGCCTGTTGGTACTCATCCATACTGAGACAGTGCTGCCAAGCCACTCTCAATGATGCCACACTAAGTGGTAGCACAACATCCTGACCATATACCAAACGATAGGGAGTCGCCCCCGTAGCTGTAGACTTGGAATTCCTTATGGCCCATAGGACTTCATTGAGGGTTTCATGCCACCGTCGAGGTTTGTCCTCTATGTTTTTCTTGATGAGCTCGATGATGATTTTATTGGTAGCCTCAGCTTGTCCATTCTCCTGGGCATAATAAGGAGACGAGTGGCTCGTCTTGATGCCATACTCCTGGGCAAAGGCCACCACTTGTTCTACTGTGAACATTGTGCCTTGATCGGCCATGATGGTCTCAGGGATCCCAAATCTATATATGATTTGGTTCTCTATGAATTTCATCACCGCGGCCTGACTGACACTCCCCAGGGGTACGGCTTCCACCCATTTGGTGAAGTAGTCGGTAGCTACAATGATGAAGTTATAGCCCTTTGAGCTCAGAGGGTATGTCTTGCCAATTAAGTCCATGGCCCACCCTCTGAATACCAAGGCTTGACGATGGGGTGGAGCTCATCTGCGGGCACTTGGATCGGCCCATGCAGTTGGCAAGCTTCGCATCCCTTTGCAAATTGGAAACAATCGCCCGTGATTGTCAGCCAATAATATCCGTGCCTACAGATAAGCCACTTCATGATGGGTCCAGACCTGTGGGAATCGCATATCTCCTCGTGCACTTGAGCCATCACCATATATGCATCCTTTCTTTTGGTCACGGAGGTATTCTGTCATCACCCCAATCCAGGCATCGGCGGGATCCACTTTTGTTGGCACCACCACATCTTGCTGTAGTACTTCGACTGCCCCTTCCTTATATCCTGGGGCTTGTTGGGCCAAGTCGTTCGCCTCTTGATTTTAGTCTCTAGGGACGTATGCGATTACAACGTCGACGAACAACTTTAACAAGTTATGAGCCGAGGACTGTAGCTGCTTGAGCTTCGCATTGTAGCACTTGTACTCCCTAGGGATTTGTTTGATCACCAGCTGGGAATCCCCTTTACCTCAACATACTGGGCTTTCATGGCGGCCAAGTTATCAAGTCCCATAATCAAGGCTTCATACTCGGCCTGATTGTTGGAAGCTTGATCCCCTATCCTGCACATGAACCTCCACGTCTTGCCACAGGGGCTAGTGATTACTACACCAATGCATGCCCCTGTTTGAGTGCTCGAACCATCATACATGAGGGTCCAAGGCTTCAATCCCAAGTAGTTGATGGGCTCGGTTGGTAGATCACACACCTCCACGCATGGGTGTTGGGCTAGGAAATCAGCCAGAGCCTGTCCTTTGACAGCCCTTAGAGGTACATAAGTTAAAGCAAATGCATTCAACTTAATGGCCCACTTCACAAGTCTCCCTTGCAAGACAGGCCTATTAAGAAGGTACTGGATGATATCCACTTTTCACACAACCAAAACTTCCTTGGGTAATAAGTAATATTCAAGTTTTGTACAAGCATTGAACAATGACAAACAAAGTTTCTCAGTAGGAGAATATCTAGTTTCGGCATCATTGAGGACTCTGCTGAGATAGTATATACCACGCTCGGCTCGATCATCATCCTCCTGAGCCAACAAACAGCCGATAGTTTGTTCTACGGCCGCAATGTATAGCTTCAATGGCTTCCCTGGCTGCGGAGGTACTAGGACAGGGGGGTTAGACAAGACACCCTTGATCTGATCAAAGGCCTCTTGTTGCTTAGTCCCCCAGACCATCACCTCTGTGTTCTTTATCTTCAATAGGGGTGTGAAAGCTTTCATTTTTCCAGCCGAGTTGGCGATAAATCTCCTCAGACAGTTGATCTTGCCAAACAAACTCTGCAATTCCTTCTATGTTCTGGGAGGTCTGGCTTCTAGGATTCCTCGAGCCTTGTTTTTGTCTACCTCACTGCCTTGATTGTGTACCAAGAAGCCTAGAAAATTCCCTGCAGATACGCCAAAAGCACATTTAGTGGGATTCATCTTAAGATTGTGGAGTCTCATCCGTTTGAGAGCTTGTTCAAGCTCAATGAGATGGGCCTTGAAGCTCTTGGATTTGACTACCAGTCATCAATGTATATCCCCATGCTTTTACCAATAAGGTAATGGAAGATGGCGTTCATTGCCCTCTGATACGTGGCCCCTGCGTTTTTGAGGCCGAAGGGCATTACCAACCACTCATAGATACCTAAAGCGCCGGGGCAGCTGAAGGCAGTCTTATGTGTGTCAACCTCGGTCACATATATCTGGTTGTAGCCAGAATAGTCGTCCATAAAAGTCAAGATGCCATTGACAGCCGCGGCATCGACAAGCATGTCGGCCACAGGCATACCGTCCTCATCCTTCGGAGTGGCCAAGTTTAGGTTTCTGTAATCGATACATACCCTCACTTGGCCATTCTTTTTGATCACTGGGGACTATGTTAGACAGCCATTCTATGTATCTGGCAGTTCTTATGAATCCTGCTTTCAGCAGTCTTTCTACCTCTGCTTTGATCCGGGGTATCAACTGGGGATTGAATCTCCTCGGTGGTTGCTTATGGGGCTTGCAACCTTAATGGGCAACATATGCTCTACCAGCGTCCTATCAAGGCCCCACATCTAATGGTAATCCCAAGCGAAGCAGTCATGGTACTCCTTTATCAAGGCTACTATCTGATCTTGTTGCTGTAGTTGCAACTTGCCACTAATCTTGGTCATCCTTGGTTCATCTTCACTTCCCAAGTTAACTTCCACTAAAGGGTCTTGAGCTTCAAAAGTGGGCACCCTTCTCTGGATGGGTTCTATATGAGGGGGTTCGGCCAACATCCCGTCTTCGGGGTTATCCGAAGTCCTCTGATATGAGTGCTCTGGGAGTTTATCTTCGTCGTATATTGCACCGAACATAGCCTCCTCAATGCTGGATTCGATTTGGAACATTTGCAGTCGATCTAGCAGGCTTTGTACTTCTGATGGGAGATTAATCATTACTCTCGGTGTTAGGACGTGGGTCGGCCAACAATTTGAGTTCAAAACCCTTCTTCGTCCAATCACATGATTCTATACCTCCTTCCTCATAGTCTACTGGATTGGCTATGGGGCGCAAGTAGGGGCAATAGAAGACAACCTCAAACATCTTTACCTCGATAGGGAACGGATTGGGATCAGCCTCTACTATCTCCACTTTATCACCCACACATATCATTAGTTTCTGATGTAGAGTGGAGGGAACACATTCACTGGTGTGGATCCAATCTTTCCGCAGAATTACACCATAGGAAGGTTTTCCCTCAATAACAAAGAAAGCTGAGCGGGTTATCTTAGACCCAACTGTTCCATCGGCCACCAACAATCCTAAGGCATGAGATGGGTGGCCCATGAAACTTGTCATGGTCATTGTCCTGGGGATGAGGTCTTCAGCATTCCTGCCCAACTTTTTCATTGTCGTCAATGGCATGATGTTCAGCACAGCACCACCATCCACAAATACGCTATTGAACAGTTTTCCGTTCAAGTGGGAATTAATGTAAAGGGGTTTTAAATGTCTGGTCATGTCCGCCGTAGGTTTTTCGAACAACATCCCTTCTGTGACTTGCCCCTCGGGCTCTGTCAAGGCAGCCCATTCGGCCTCCTCAGCAGAGACGTCTCCCTCGAGGGCTCTTCGCTGGTTCTTATTTCCCCAGAATTCAGGTGGCAGGAGAGTTATCTTCAAAATTTAGCAGACCGAAAAGGTTCTATTCTTATTCATCCAAGAGGTCATCCTCTGCAATTTCGTCCTCGTGATTACCCCCTCGCTAGGGAGAGTACTAATTGGTTGAGGTCGTCCAGGGCTGTGAGGGCCAAACAGACATTCCCTTACTGCTTCAGTGAGAGGGCTGTCAATTGCGCCTACCACCCCTATTCTGGTATTAAGCTCTTCTTCTTTATTAGTGGGTGTGTTAGGTCCAGCTACCTCGGTGTCTCGTTGTTCTGGGGCTTTGTCCTCGGCGGGTTTTGGGAAAGCCTGCTCTAGCACCGTGGCTACTGAGGCTGCTGTGTATTCCCTTCCCTGGCCGAGGTGAGCAACAGCAACGTTTCCCTCATTCTGTGGAAGGCCCTTGCCCTCTGCAGCCTCCTCTTCTGCGAGCGAGATTTGGAAGCAGGCTTGGGGATCAATGCTTCAGATACTGCCTTCATCATCCACTGGTCTTGTGGCACTTCCGAGGGTGGTTTCATAGTTTTAGTGGCTCTCAACTCACGATTATTCAATACTATGATACCCACTGACATTGAGTCTTGTGCTATAGTGACCTCTGCCGCTCTCCACTCTCCCTTCTGGTGAGATTTCTCGCCTAGATTTGGTAAAGTGGCTTGCTTGATGGATTCATCGGTAGACCGACCATGCCACCTAGACGGGAGGTGCAGGAGTCTTGACCTCAAGTCCTTGGGTTGAAGTGCTTGCCTCTCAGGATTGAGTTTGGACAAGTGTAATTCCCTGAGATCTGGACAAGCTTCCCCGGCTTGGGAAGTTTCTTCTGAGGTTCCTTGCGCTGGCATGGCTCCCTTGCCTGCATTCTATCCTGCAAAAGAGCCATGCGCTCAGCCACAATGGACCCCTCGATAGGGGGGCCCAACTGGTCAAAGTCCGATAGTCTTTTTCCTGGGGGAACCTCCTGTTTGGGGAGCCACATATACTTCTTTCCCTTTCTCCGGTCGCTCACCGAGAAGGAGACCATGTTGATATTCATGCTGGGAAATGGGTCAGTGTCAATAGTCATCTCTGACACCCCTTTACCGGCCATCTTAAACCTCCCATTTCTAATGGCCTCTTGAATGGCTCGACGAACGATGATGCAATTGGAGGAGGCATGATTAAATGAATTATGCCACTTGCAGTACTTCCTCCCCTTTAACAGGTAGTCAAAGATATGGTCCGCTTTAGATATATCAAAGGAGTACTCAGACTTGTTTTCCACCTCGTCATTCTCCTTCCCCTTGGCAGGTTTAATGGCAGGACATAGGTAAGTCTTCCCTTTGACTATCTTGGCCACTAGGATGTCTGTCGTGTAATCGGCTGATTCATCATAGTCAGAATCTTCTTCAATGTCAACTACTGACACTAACTGAGGCCCTCGACCCCTAGTGGCCCTCTTCCTCTCTTTCTCCTGTATGAACTGTTCAATTTGGATAGCCCTGGAGGCAAGGCCATTGAGGTCACTACCAGCTTGTCCCACAAGCTTTTCCTTCAATTGAGGGTGCATTCCAGAGATGGCCATGAAAGTGAGTTGTGATTCTGGAAAAGTTACTGAGCATTTTCCGGCCATCTTTCTGAATCTTTCAATAAAGTCAGTCACAGCCTCGTCTACCTTCTGCCGCAAATTCATGAGATTGGCTGGGGTAACTTCGGGCTATGGCCGATAAAATCTGCCATGAAACCACCTTTCCAAGCCTGCCCAAGTCTGAATAGAATCAGGTGGGAGTGAAGAGTACCATGAGAAGGTAGTCCTTGTCAAAGACAAGGGGAACAGCTGCAGCGTGTGATATTAATTCTGGTTCCCTTCTCCACATTGGGTCGTGAATCGGCCGATGTGCTCCATCGTAGACTTGCCATCGTCCCTAGAAAACGTAGCAAAATCAGGTGTTTTGAATCCTCTAGGCAGAGGTACCAATTTATCCACCTACTCGGCGTAAGGCTTCCTTCACACCGGCCTATTGAGCGGTTTCAACTGCACACCAAAGTTGGTGTCAACTATTAAATTCGGGTCCAGGAATTGGGGCCCTGATGGTCTTTCAGTTGGAGGCACTGGTCGCCACATTGTATCTAGGGGACCCTGCGCCCCTGGCTGCGGTGGTGCCTGATTGCCTCGGTGAGGTGGAAACTGGTTCCATGACTGCTCGACCGGGACACCATTCATCTGTGTCTGTAGATAAGAACCCGTCAGGTAGGTACCGAGTGCTCCGGAGTACGGCTGGCTGGGAGGTAGGCTTGTCGAGCCAGGTGGGTTCTGCCAATCCCAGATTTTAGGGTGAAGGCTTACCCCCTTGCGTAGGCCGGATAGTTAGCCGCGGTAGAACATCCATAGGATGGTCCTTGCGGCAAACCCATTAAGCCTACGGCCTCGGGCGGCCATCTGCCCAATTTCACTTGTTCCTTCTGAAGAGAAGTCGTGTTAGTGACATTCGCCATAAACTGCCCCCCAGTGTTGGCAGTGGCAAAAGTACCAAGCTGAGGAATTACAGGAGTAGGATTTACCTGATGAGAGAATTCATGTTGAGGCCTAACCATGCTCCCACTTGGTGGACACTGTTGCATGTTTCCCATTTGAGTATAGAAAAATGCCTGCTGAGGTCCGATCGGGTTGATGTACGGTAAGGTTTGATGCGTGCCTTCCAGAGAGTTAGGTTGTCCTCCCTGTGAGTGGCCAGGGAAACTGGGGCTTATTGCGCTACCAGCTTGCGTAGCACGCCTCTGTTCCAATTCCTTGGCTTGTTGCACCCCATTGTGCACCATAGATTTCACTATGTCAGCCAATTGTTGTGACATTTGGTACATTATGTCATGTATCCCCATGTCGATTTGTTGTCGAATGAATGATGTGGTCATAACCACGAGCTCCTCATAATCTTGGTGGGGTTGTTCATTCGAATCAATAGTAACCGTTAGGGTGGTAGTTCCAGAAACACTTACTGGCTTTGTGATCTTAGCCTTGGAGGCTGTTCCCTTTTTTTACGCTGAAGGTGGCTCCCTACTTAGGTTTCTGCCGGAGCGCAAGTGCGTACGCCAACAAAAATCTAGTCCAGGCGAATCAAACGTGATAGTTTTTCACCTGTGCCTGTCCCACTAGGCGTGCCAATTTTTGTTGTCATCAAACTCTTATATCCTAGCCGTGGGATCGGCCAGAGGTTTGGACAATTATTGATTCCTCTGTTCTTCAAGCAATTGCGTTGAGGAAGGAACTCTGTTCCTCAACTGTGGGTTTTCAAACTCCAAAGAGTGTTAGGTTGGGTAGAGGGATCGCGATTATTGGATTATCTATTGACTAATGCATGAAAGTAAAGTAAAAATGCAATAAAGATAAATTGCGAGAGAAAAATAGATTGTGTATTGATTGATGTGTGTCTTTTACAAATATTCTTCTCTCTCTTTCTCTCTCTCTCTCTCTCTCTATATATATATATATATATATATATATATATATATATATATATATATACATAGGCCCTCGTAGGCCACTAAGCGAGCCAACAATTACCTACCTCTTCGCTAGATCAATTGAAGATCAAAGCCTAATCTCGCTCCTAGCCCTAGCCACTACCCACGATCCCACTAGCACGGTTAGTTGTTGCCAAAACCTCTTCGCTGCACTCCTCAAGGCTTCTCCTCTTCACTTAACCTTCAACTGCTCCCACTTTGCGTTGAGGAAGGAACTCTGTTCCTCAACTGTGTGTTTCGTAACTCCTCCAAAGAGTGTTTAGGTTGGGTAGAGGGGACGCGATGATTGGATTATCTATTGACTAATGCATGAAAGTAAAGTAAGAATGCAGTAAAGATAAATTGCAAGGGAAAAATAGATTGTGTATTGATTGATGTGTGTCTTTGTACAAATATTCTTCTCTCTCTCTCTCTCTCTCTCTCTCTCTCTCTCTCTCTCTCTCTCTCTCTCTCTCTCTCTCTCTCTCTCTCTCTCTCTCTATATATATATATATATATATATATATATACACACACACATAGGCCCTCGTCGGCCACTAAGCGAGCCAACATTTGCCTACCGTTGGATTAGTTGAAGATCAACGCTTAATCTCGCTCCTAGCCCTAATAAATCGGAGCCACAACCCACGATCCCACTAGCACGGTTAGTGGTGTGCCAAAACCTCTTCGCTCCACTCCTCAAGGCTTCTCCTCTTCGCTTAACCTTTAACTGCTCCCATGTTCTGTCCACGTGCATTTTTCCTTGATTCCCAAGCAAGTCTTCTTTACCTCGTTCATACACTCCCTCAGCCTATAGCCATCAAACTTAGGCTAACCTATCTATTGTGGCCGGGATACTCTATAAGTTAAGACTTGCTTTGCCTCGGCCGTATCTATTATTCCTCGAGCTCAATTCCTCCTCGGGGCGTCCATATTATCCTTGGCCTCGAGCCCCTTCTTTGAGATTGTCCTTTCAGTAAATATCCTTTAGAGATTTTCAGTTGATTTGCCTCGGTGCCCTGGTCTCCTCTTAACTCTGACTTTCAGCCTTCGGTCTACAACCTTATTTATTTTTGGGTCATAACAGGTCCTAAACCCTTTCGTTTTATCAATGGTTGGTTGGAGCACTCAAACCTTCGCCCCTTTTTGAGTTGTTGTCGGGGTTGTTTTGATGTTGATGGTAATAAGATGTATGTGGTGAAAGAAAAATTGAAGCTGTTAAAAGCCAAATTGAGAGGTTGGAAAAAGGAGGTGTTTGGGGTACTTGATTTGAACATTGAGAATGTCGTGAAGTATCGTAATGTGTTAGATAATATTCTTGTAGATTCTTATGATAACGACACGGTGTGGCGGAGGAAAGAGGTATCGGCTAAATATTGTAAAGATATCAGGTTAAAGGAAAGTTTTCTCTGTCAGAAATCTAGAGCAAGATGGATCAGAGAGGGTGACTCCAATTCCAAATATTTTCACTCTCTTTTGAAGTATAGAAGGAGGGGGAGTAATTTCTTACTAATAGATAAGTGTGGGGCGTTAATCAAAGATGTGGAGGGTTAGACTTTAAGAAAATCTCTAGTGATAACAATGGTCTTTTGATGAGGCCCTTCACAGAAGAGGAGATCAAGGGGGAAGTGTGGAACTGTGACGGGGGTAATATCCTGGGGCTGGATGGATTTAATTTGAGATTCATAAAGGAGAGTTGGGATTTATTGCGTGAAGATATAATCGCTTTCTTTAATGAGTTCTATTCGAAGGCTTCTTTACCTAAGGCCTTTTCGGCCTCATTTATCGCACTAATTCCAAAGAATGATCATTAGACCCATATGTTTGATCGAATGTATCTACAAAATCTTGGCAAAAGTGGTAGCTAGTAGATTGAAGAGAGCATTGCCTAGCATTATTTTCTAAATGTCGATCTGCTTTCTTGGGTGGCCAGAATATTTTAGATGGAGTATTGGTGGTGAATGAAGTAGTAGATTTGGCAAAGAGAAAGAAGAAAGATTGTTTGCTCTTTACGGTTGATTTAGAAAAAGCGTACGACTCTATTTCTTAGAAGTTTCTAGTTTATATGATGGAGAGAATGGGCTTTAGTCCGGAATGGATTAGATGGGTGAAGGCTTGTGTGTTATCTAGTTCTATGCCAGTGTTGGTTAATGGTAGTCTTACTAATGACATTCAAGTTAGAAGAGGTCTTCGGCAAGGGGAAAGCTATGTGGGGGAACCTCTGGGACTATGATGGTCAAGACGGTGGAGATAGGCTCTTTTGTTGTTAATAAGGTAAATGATAATCTCCATTTCTCAATTATGGAATTTGCCGATGATACGATCATGATGGGAAATGCTATGTGGGGGAACCTCTGGAGCATCAAATCCATTCGTAAAAGTTTTGAACTTGTATCAGGGTTGAAAGTCAATTCCCACAGTAGCAAACTTATTAGGATCAATGTTCCGAGCGAATTTTCAAATTCGGCATCCACGTTCCTTCATTGCCACACATAATCTATACGTTCAAGTTATTGAGGGAAGAGACTCTAGTTTTTCACCGCCTTCGTGGTGGAATAATGCTCTTACTTGTATTAACAATTATTGATTGCATATTTTGTTTGTGGTTTTGAGCATCCCTAATGCTCATATCAATGAATCATTGCTTATCGAAGAAAAAAATTGGCTTCCTAGATTCTATCCATAAAGATAATGGATAGTTACGCAAAAGTCATGTTTTAGCCTAATTGGCTTTTTTGCATCTATAATACTATTATCACGTTTGCTTACTTTTTGTTAATTTGATTTGGAGAAGTGGACAACATTTACGGCAACGCCTGAAAACCATTGTGTAATGTCAAAAAACCGTTGCCTCTGCTTTCAACAACGTTTTGATACCGTTGTTTTTGCGGGCGTTGCCTATAGTTTAGGCAACGGTTTTTTGTGAGCAAAGGCAACGCCCACCTTAAACCGTTGCCAATAAGGGTATAAAAACTACGGTTTTGTTGTTACTCTATCGAAACGGTGTGAAACCGTTGCCATCTATGGCAACATTTCAAAACTGTCGCCTGCTATAAAACCGTTGTCTACAGTTGTAATATGAAACACTTCAAAACTGTTGCTATTGATAATAAAAAATAAAAAAATAATATAGGTATAATGTGTAAAAATCACTAATTTAATGAGACAAAAAGTCAAGTATTACGTAAGCCAACAAAAATATCTGAACTTCCATGATCCATCTCAATTACACTCTTATAAAAATAAAATAAGTTAAAAAAAATACAAGGAAATTGAGCATTAAGAACTAAGACATTAGTGAGTCACATTGTAGCTCAAAATTACAATATCGAATGTACAAGTCTGAAGGAATCATACATAAAGCAGCTTCAAAGAAATGAAACTAACAATTAGATTATCTGGCATTTATGCAACATATAAGTTATCTAGTTTTGTTAATATACATATACATATACATTATTGTATAAATATAACTATTTTTATCACCAAAAGAAAATATAACTAAAGTTGTTTATTTAATGCCAATCGCTAACAAGATTAAAGCCAAGTTATCAGCGTGGAAAGCTTCCCTTCTCTTTATCGCCGGAAGAGCGCAGCTAGTCAAGTCGGTTGTTCAAAGCATGCTAATTTACAGCTTCCTGATTTACAAATGGCCTTCCTCTTTGTTGAATACTGTGGATTCTTGGATTAGAAATTTCATTTGGTCTGGTAACGTCAATCAGCGTAAAGTGGTTACTGTGGCTTGGCATAAGGTTTGTAGACCAACCGCTGAGGGGGGTCTTGGGATTAGGTCCCTCAAAGACACTAATAAGGCAGCCTGTCTAAAGCTCAACTGGGAGCTCAGCATTTCCCAGAACAGCTAGGCTGTTCTATTAAGATCTAGGGTCTTCAGAAATAATACTGCGATCTCTTATCATATCAGTTCTTCTTTGTGGGGTCATTCGTGTGAACACCTTTCCACCATCCAAGAAAACTGCATATGGCAAATTGGTAAAGGTGACTGTATCAACTTTTGGCTTGATCCTTGGATGTCGGCCCCTCTGGTAAATCTTCTTAATGTCCCTGAGCATCATCAGCTCTATCTCAAGGCCCGTGTTTGTGACTTCATTCAGAATGGTCACTGGTGTATCCCTGCTTCTCTTTCCAACATCTTTCCACAGCTAGCTTTGCTCCTTCAGGAAAAAGATCTGCCTTCATTTGACTCTCAAGATCAGCTGATTTGGAAAAACTCTACCGATGGTATGCTTACTTTTAAAACTGCTTATCTTTACTTCAGGCCTATTGGGCAACCTAGTAGGTGGTTCGAGAATATTTGGCGAAGTGTTATCCCCCCATCCAAGTCTCTTCTTATGTGGCGTATCCTCCATCACCGTATGCCAACTGATGAGCAGCTCAGAAGCCGTGGATGTGGTACTGTTTCCATGTGTAGTCTCTGTGAAGCGGATTATGAGTCCTCCTTGCATCTTTTCTGTGAGTGTTCTTTCGCTAAGCAGCTTTGGGACTGGCTTAGTGGCAAGCTCACTCTTAATATTGATGTTTCCTCCCCAGAGACGATTATTGAAGTCTGTCTGCGCCCTTGGTCGGACCAAGTGCAGGATGTTGTTTCCGCTGCTGTTATTAACGTTTTTTGGGCTATTTGGTACTCTCGGAATTAGATTCGTTTTGACAACAAGAAGATCTCGCCCACTTACCTGAAAAACTTGATCATGGCAAATGTGATTCTTAAGGGTTTTTCGGTTAATTGCAAGCCTTGTAAGGCTCCTACAACTATAGAGGTTATCTGGAAGTCTCCTCCTTGCTTTTGGGTTAAGTGTAATACTGATGGCGCTGCGAGGGGTTCTCCTGGTTTAGCTGCCTGTGGGGTATCTTTCGCGACAGTAATGCTGAGTCTCTTGGTTGTTTTATGCTTCCTCTTGATACAAATTACGCTCTTCATGCTGAGCTTGTCGGTGTCATGGTCGCCATTGAAGTGTCTTTCCGCAAGGGTTGGCATCGTTTATAGATTGAAAGTGACTCTCAGCTTGCTGTTATGGCTTTCTCGTCTCACTCCATTGTGCATTGGAATCTCCGCAATCGTTGGCTTAATTGCATGGGTCTGCTCAAATCAATGACGGTCACTTGCACTCATATTTTTCGGGAAGGAAATCACTGCGCTGATAAGCTTGCATCTCATGGGATCAACCTGTCTGGTTTCCAATGGTGGAATTCTATTCCTTATTTTATTAAGGATGATTTTATCCGTAATAGGGTTGGTCTTCCTTATTTTCTTTTCAAGCAATAACGTTTGTTTGCATGGGTTTTGGTCTATGTCCCCCATGCTTCTTGTATTTTTGTTTTTTGTTTCTTAATGAAATAGGGGAGAGTACTCTTTCCTTCTAGATGTTTTTATCCCTAAGGAGGGTTTTGTATCAGAAGGTTTTAACGAGGCTTCTTTCCTTTTGTTTTAAAAAATATATATAACTAATTTTTTACGGCCAATGCTCATTGAAAAACTACTATGGAAAGTAACTAAGATTATACTTACTTTGATTTTCAACAAACAATTCTACAACCATCTCGTTTGGTTCATTAATATAATTTCGGTCATGGTGCCTCCAGCATGTCCAGCAGCATAGCAAAGATTCACCTATAGAAACTCGGCAGTGTCTGGAGCTTGAAATGTTAGTGAACCATACCTGAATGATCAAAATATTTTGAATATAACAAAGTCAGTAAGTTGAGCAATTTGCAAAAACTACTACTTTATTCAATGGTTCATAGCACTTAAGATGAGCTCAATAAGTAAGGCTCAATAGTACTCTATTATAGTTCTCATGCTCTTGTGACTAGTCTCACCATGATGTGATGAAGTGTTCATAATACAATCTGATGTAACCTGCGGCATATAAAACAATGAATGTTGTGAAATCCTATATGCATAATTTTAAGGCATTTGATTCATATAGAAGTCTGATGCAAAGAGTGCATTTCAAAAGGCATCAAATCTATTTATAATCATTTTGCATAGTCAGTAACAAAATCTAGTGACAAAAGAGAAAGAGAAACCTTTAGAATTTCTCTAATTCATATAGCAGCCTAATGGGAGTGCAATTCTACCACTACCCAAAAGTTACTTTACATAAGTTAACCCAAAATGCCCACTTAAGCACAGACACCCTTTATCCTGCATCCAAATTCTTAGAAGTACAGAAGACATAATGAGCCTAGGAAACTAATTGATTCTATGGGAGGAAAATTGAATCATCTTAAAAATAAAATTCCATCATTCTTTTCAGGAAATGTCCCTAAGAGCAAAAAGATAGCGTCGTTGTTAAATTATTCCATCAAAGTATTACCATTGTCTTATTATCCGATGCTCTTATATACCCAATAAGATGGATTTGCATCTGCTGCTCAGATCTATATATGGTCACTGTTTGCATCAAAGAATCAAGTAAATGATCAAACCAATATGCTGAATTTTTGTCCCATAAAATGCCTATTTGATAGCAGTTTAAACTATGAGTTTCCATTTAGGTTAAAGGGGCCCTCCACCGGAAGTTTCTAATGTACTAGACAAAAGAAATTGTAATGGTATAAGAGCTAGGCAAAAGAACTATGAGTTTCCATCCAATCTCAATCTGGTGCACCCAAAGATACTTTAAGCAAGAATAACATTGATAATGGTATCTAAATGATAACAAATGATGCACTTTACCTGAACAATAGTCTTTGCTGTCCAAGGAACTTCCCAAGGCTCCACACAAAGAACGTCATTTATCATACGATTTTACGATTTATATCGCGATTTTGATAACTATGCATTTATGAATGTTATCATTAGAGTAAAGACTATCACAAAAACTCATTTAAAAGCTAGCTCTTTTAGAAATATCAATTTTTTCTTTCTTATACTGAAATAAGATCAGAATTGAATCCATATTTGTTGGAGAAAACCTCAAACATCAACAGATTAACCCACACACCCAAAGATCTTTGATGAAACATAAATGAACACACCACATGAATAAAGAAAAGAAGAACACAAACAATTTACGAGGTTCGGCACCTCTTGCCTACGTCCACGGGAACAAATCAACACAATTCATTTATCTTCTCAAATATTATTACCATAATTTGTAACCCACCCCAATATGTGTATCACCCTACAAGACTCTCTCACTCCAAGAGTTAGAAGGAATGATAGCACTTACATCTCCTAACAAATAATCACCAACACTCTCCTCAACCTAGGACATGGTTGGTGATTTTCAACTCTACATAATCACCCAAGGAGGAATACTCACCTCTCCAAATGGGGATGTTTCAGCTCTCCATATGATCACCCAAAGGGTATGCCTCAGCTCTCCAATGGGGATGTCTCACCTCTTCACAAGTCTCTCTTTTTATAGGAGAAAACATGACTTCCATGCATGCATAAGACTTTGTGGACATTTATTGCCACAACTTCCCAAGACTCTAGATACATCCACCTACCTTCTGAAATATATCTCTTATTTCCGCTCTTTTGAATTTTCTTGGAAATTATATTTGACTATTTCCAACATTATTTTATCCATGGCTTTAAAACTATGGAAGATCATAATCAAGTCCGAAAGGAGCACAACCGTGATTCTAAAAAAATATAGCATTAAAAGAGGCTTTATGTTTCTTAATCAATGACATATTTCACACTCTTGCTCCTTCCTGCAATAACTTCTCTCCATTTGACATCTTTCTAATTTTCCTTATTCTCACAAAATACTTTAAAAACGTAGCTTTTTAGTGGACAGAGTACATGCACCTAGAGAACTAAAAAGAATGTCATTCGATGTTGCATTTTGGTACAGGATGATGTTAGTCCATCAAGACTCTAAACAAACATAAACAATTTAATAAATGAGCAACTTCAGGTCTTAAATCAAAAGACAGAACTAAGAGATAGCAACTGAATGATTTCCTTGGTTATACTAAATCTTCTGAAGAAAATGAAAAAAATACCTAATGGAGAGCAGCAGGTCAATCATTCTTCAACCTTAAAGCTCCACCAAATCTTTTGACAATTTATCTTCTTTGATCTTGGAGACATTTGTTTCTGATGGAATGTTTTCATGCCTAAAACACGAAAATCTTTATTTCTTGATTGGAAAAATCGATTAATGTCAGGATAATAATAACAAATGAAACTAAATAAACCCTGCAAACCAACTACACACACAACTACCGATTTCACATACATATCAGTCCCATCCCATCATTAAATTAAATATCTTATTAAGAATTAAAAAAATCCACAAATCAAATAAGCCGTTAGGTTAACTAATAATAATTAAAAACAATATTGTGGATTGAAAAGGGAAACCCTAGAATTGTGGCGGAGAGGGAGAGAGAAGGGAAGGGAAGAGGTGGTAGTGGTGGACATGGCTACAACAGTGACACCTACCAATACACCAAATAGGGATATTGATGAGAAAATAGAAGCATCTTGATACACAAACAACGAATACCAAATCAAATCCTAATCCTAATAACACCATTAAAAAATTGAACAGGGAATGGGATGAGGCGTACAGTAAAATACAAGACCACATCAAGGAAATCAGAGCACTACCGCGGAGGTCAGTGAATCCTTTCATATGGTTATCGCAAAGGGAAGAGACGGCGAGGACGTGGAATAAAAAGCAGAGACGAAGAGAAGTGGTTTCTGGTTGTGATTCTCTAGCTTCTTTCAATTTAAGGGACAAATAAGGGTTTTCGGCGATTTTGAGATAATAATGAAATTTGGTGAAATGAACGGCGTCGGACTTTGATTTTTGACAAACGAAGAGCCTAAATACAACTGAAATTATTTAATATATTTTTTATAATTATTATATTATTATAGGAGAACGGTTTCAAACCGTTGCGAAAATGGCTAAACAAAAAATCGTTGCCACATAGCTTTTGAGAACAGTTTTTACCCGGTGCCTTAAAAAAATAAAAATAACAAAATCAATTTAGCAACGGGAACAAAAAAAAGTTGCCATTGTTATCTACAAGAACGCTTTTTGAACCGTTGCCAATTTAAGCGTTGTCGTAGGTTCAAAATGTTGTAGTGAGTGTAGCTGATGATTCAAGAAAACATAAACAAAATAAAAGAAGAGTTTGCAGAGCTTGGGGAAACTCAGGGTTGGACCTTGCAACTATGTTGCTCCGGACAACAAATTCCATGCGACAAAATATATTTAGTAGACATATTGTTTATATTTATGTAAAAGATGTTATTGTCAGTAACTATACGTGACCCTGCCTATAACTGGTACTCTAGAAGAAAACATGTTGGTTCACATTTCGCAGCAAAGCTAAATTTTGAGGAGCAATACTTCCTATGACTCCTGTAAATTCTCCTGTGCCGGCTTTTTGGTGGACCCAACCATCAGAAATAAGATAAACAAATAACTATATTCATATAGGATCTCAAACAAGTAGTTAATTGAAGCATCGACACAGACATAGAAACCTAACATACACTAATACGTATACACTGATAATAATTTGAAAAAATGGAAGTGATTAAATGCAACCACATATGTCGGTGTTGGACAGCGAACACGCTTTCAATTTGAGGAGCTGGTAATAGGCAGATAATTGAAAGTTAGTTGAATAACAATGCTTACAATAGCTGATCTTCAGAGTAGGTTGTATGCCATTGACATGTCTTATTCCACTTTCTGAAACCACAGAGAGTGTAGTTAGCTGTGTAGACTGCCGCCGCAATTAGCAAGGATGCTGTGAACTTGAGCATCTCATACTCCGAGATAGCTCAGCCAAGAAAACAGCTACCAGCTCAATCTGTTACATGATGGGGAGTAAAGTAAAGTAAAGAAAAATGAGTTGAGTGGTTAAACTTTGGTTGTTGCAAATAGTTAACAAGTATAGTATGCTTAATTAAAGTACTAGGGACCTTTTTGTCTGCTTGAGATGCCTTAAGAAATCTTGTGATGAAAACATATGGTGTTGGCACAGAGATGTTATACTGCAATGTAATGAGCATCAATTTCTCCTACAAGAATCTCTTAAAGATTAGTAAAATGGGTCAACTCCACAAATATCTGAAAAATGACAAGTTAGTTTAAGTGGAGAAAATGATACCAATTGAAGGAGTTGCTCCCTAGTGTATGCTCCATCTGAGATGTAGAATAGATTAGCAACTGCACGAAGAGAAACATCCTCATACTTGGATGCCAAAAAGCATAGCAACCAGACCAACCAACTGAAGTTTGTTTCTTATTATCCTTTTCTGCTCTGACAAGTATCTGTCTAAGATGTTAATTGTAACGAACAATGTCTCTTGCATGAGGTCGAATTTGTCGTGCACCTGATCCTCCTCGTCCAAACAAGCATCTTTTATATATAAAAGTAAGAAACAAAGTTTACCAATTAGGCGGAAAAAAGCCCAAAAAAATTGAGGTTACTTTGGTAATTATGTCAAAAAAATTATGCCTATTTTGGGGCAATTTGGTCATTGCAACGAAAATTTGAAATTAATAGTATAGCATCGTGAAAGGAAACAATTAATAGCACTATGTTGTTTTCCAATGCACACCAACTTCCAATGGCACCAACTATATGCCAAATTTAAAGAAAATTAATACTATAGCATCGTGAAAGGCAACAAATAATAGCACCACATTGTTTTCCAATGCTCACCTACTTCGAAATAGATTTAATGAACATAAAAAAAAAAGAGACTTAAAAACATAAAAGAAATACAGTAAACTCTCAAATTGGTCCCCAACTCTCACCCTCTCTCCTATTTAGTCTCTAAACTATAAAAATATAATAAATAGTCCTTAAACTATTTTAATTTCATCAATTTACTCTCTGAACTATCTAATCTCTCTCTTATTTAAAAAGTAATTGTGGGACTAAATTGATGGATATAGAATAGTTTAGTGACTAGTATTTATCATATTTTTATAGTTTAGAGACTAAATTTGAAAGAAAGTGATAGTTGAGGGACTTAATTGAGGATTTACTCAAGAAATACCATCTCTTGTAGATCTTTAAGCATCATTTCTATTGGCTCCAAAGCCATGGGCACTGGTTGGTCAGCTGGTAACTTGTGTTCATCATCAATAGCTATAGAGTCTCCAAACTCATTCATATTTGAAATCAATGGGTTTGACTTCTTGCTTTTCTGCTGAATTAACCCAGTAATAAAAATTCAATCTTGAATATGATACATGCATCAATTTCACTATAGGTTTTAAAGGTGGTTTTTGGGTTGGATTGATAAGGAAACCGTAGCTTTTGGTGATATAGATGAAGAATGAAAGTCATTAAATGGTCATGGGTGCTAGATAGTGAAAGGTAGTTCAAACAGACACACGTAGTTGTGTGTGTGGGGGGGGGGAGTTACTAAGGTAGCGTTGCATTCGGCAATGGAGAGCGAAGGATGGCAAGTGGTCAATATGAGAAATCGAAGAAGCAAGAGGGTCGGCAGGATGGATATGGCAGGAACATATCATAAGGGAAAGGGAGAAGAGGTTGTGTCGTTCTATTTCTCGGAGTTTCCAGACACGCACGGAGCTAAGGAGATGTTCAGGGCATTCGAGTTCTACGACAAAGTCACTAATGTCGTCATTCCGCACAAGAGAAACAAATGGGGAAGAAGATTTGGTTTTGCAAGGTTCAAATATGTTGGAGATCCAAGAATGTTTGTTGTCAAACTCGACAATATCATCATTGGCGCCAAAAAGATTCACGTCAATCTCCCAAGATTCCAAAGGGTGCAGCACTCTCAGAGGAAAGATCAGTATATGGATAAGCAAATAAAAGATGATGTTCGTCATGGATCCAATCCAAGGTGGCAGATGGTCGCTGACAAGAGAAAAGGGCACACTGAAAACAATATAAGTATCCAGAAGAAATCTTCCGTAAACAAGAAATATGCTATAAGTACCAGAAGAAGACATGAACCGTTTCAGCAAGATGTATGTTGGAGTGGTGAAAAAACCAGGTTGCACTCATTTGGTTCAAGAATGGATGAACATGGAAGTATTTTTCTCCATAAAGATTACACCTATGGGGGCCAACAAAGTTCTTATGGAGGAGATAGAGGAGGGAATTATTCCAGCACTTATTTCCAATGCAACGGAATGGGTGGAAGAGATTTTCAAAGATATTAGAAGATGGAGTCCAATGGAAATCGATAATGAAAGATTGGTCTGGGTTCGCTGTCATGGTATTCCAATCCACGCATGGAACATTGAATTTTTTTCATCCTTCGCTTGCAAGTTTGGTGTTTTGCTGGGGAAGATGACAATACAAGCAAGAAGAATTCGATGGATGTGGCTAGGATTCTCATCCGAACGAAGAGTTTCGATGTTATCAACATTGTGGTGTATGCCAGTATCAATGGTTCAATGTTTCCTGTCAAGATGATGGAAGAATGCTGCGGTCTGATGCATTGGAATGCTTTAACTTTGCCAAACCAAAATAACAACGATTCAGAGGTTTCGGAGAGTGAAACTGCTAGTGAAGAAGACGACGGAAGGAGTGTTAGGGAAGATGATTTCCGAAAGTCAGAATGCATTTTTTCCCCAGGAAACAGATTTTGGACGGTCTTGTGGTAGTGAATGAGATTCTTGACATGGCAAAAAGAAGAAAACAAGGTTGTCTAGTTCTCAAGGCCGACTTCGAAATGGCCTATGACATTTGTTAAAGGCGCAGCTTCCACCCATTTAGTGAAGTAATCGGTGGCCACAATAATAAAGTTTTGGCCCTTGGAGCTCGGAGGTTATATCTTGCCAATTAAATCCATGGCCCACCCCCTGAATGGCCAAGGTTTGACAATGGGATGAAGTTCACCCGCAGGCACTCTCTAGATTGGTCCATGCAGCTGGCAAGCTTCACATCCCTTTGCAATCTGGAAGAAATCAGCCGTGATTAATGGCCAATAGTATACATGTCTGTATATCAGCCATTTCATGATGGGGCCAGACCTTTGTGCGCCACAAATTCCTGCATGGATCTGTGCCATCACCATATACGCATCCTTTCTTTTGAGGCATCGTAGCAACACCCCATTGGCGCTTCTTTTATATAGGTCGTCCCCTATCAGAATATACTTCAACGCCATTTGCTTGGTTTTGAAGTTAGTGTCGGTTGTTGTAACACCCCTTTTCTACCCGATAATTATTTAATAAAATCAGAGTTATAAAAAATTTTCATACTTCGAAAAGAGATGTCACACATTTCATCGATAGTTCAAAACATCACATACGATATATAACACTTGTCAAGAAGGGTCGAAGCCCATAACACCAGTTTAAATAACCGCATCGTCAAAAATACATCACCACGCAGCGGAAATAGAAATAAGTTTCAAACAATAAAATCATAATGTCCTGAATGGACTCCAAATAAATAAAATGCAACAGCCAAGTCTAGGTTCGTTTCCCCCCTTGAGTGTTACATATCAAAGCAAATGACACCGACTCAGACTAGCGAAGGTAACTAGGCCTTCACTCGCAATCACCTGCACGTTACCGCATATGGGTAACATTCAAACAGAAGGGGTGAGATATCTTCAATATAATAGCGTAAAATGATAGGAAGTATGCTAGAATATGACAACTATATCTACCACTCCAATACACACATCTAATTCATAAACACACGTCAAATAGTAAACACCACAATCAGTCACCAAATGTCATGACAATGCATGAATGCAACCCACACCAACGGGCATATGCATGTGGTACCAAATCACCAAAAATTTTGCCTGTAAATAGAGGCGTCACCAAAATTGAGAGCTTTCACACCCGGCTCACTAATTCAAAAATTTTGAGCTTTCACACCCGGCTCACTAGTTTTTGAAAAATTTGAGCTTTCACACCTAGCTCCAAGACCAAAGGCCTTCACCAAAATAAATGCACATGTTGTATGCGACACCATGTATGCACACAGACAATCATCCAAAATAGTCACAATGTGACACACCAAAAATTATTCACCAATATCACTAGAGTTGAGCTTTCACACCTAGCCCAACGACACTGAAACACCAAACTACCCGAGACAACAGAACACCAATATTTGGAGCCTTCACACCTAGCTCCCACAACACCAAGGTTTGAGCCTTCACACCTAGCTCAAACAGCACCAAGACACCAAGATGACAACAAGTTTCCAAAATATTGGGGCGACGACAATTTTCCAAAATATTTGAGATGCGACAATTTTTCTTTTCCCAAAGACATCAACACTTAACGACAAAGACAACGGCTAACAATTTCCAGAAAAATAGATCACTTTGCCTTAAATTAGAATATTCAGTTAGGCCTCTGAATAAGCTTTCCAAAACATTTTGAAACGTCTCAATCGGACTCTCGAGTCAAAAGATATTGCAAAAACAAAATAGGAACAAAACTGAGACATATGCTGAAAATGGCGCCCAGGCACAGGGCGCCTAGCAGGAAAACGCAACACAGCAAACTGGCGCCCAGGAGCAGGGCGCCCAGCAACAGGCAACACGCTGAATCTGGCGCCCAGGAGCAGGGCGCCTAGCAACACTGCAGGAAATGGCGCCCTTGGCGCCCAGACAGCAGGGAACACAGCAGAAACGCAACCTGGCACAGGAATTGGCGCCCTTGGCGCCCAGACAACAGCAGCACAAAACGCAACACAAACAGGACACGCCCAGACACAGCGCCCATGGCACCCCTCCGCCAAGACAGCGCGCAACACAACTCAGGAACAGGCGCCCATGGCGCCCCTGCGCCAAGACACGGGCAACACACACACACTGGCACACGCGAACACACCCAGACACGGCGCCCATGCACAGGGCGCCAGAAACAGCAACAGAACACCAAGGCAACATGGCCAGGCACGACGCCCAGGCACAGGGCGCCAAAAACAGCACTACAACACTTCAGGGATGGCGCCCAGCACTAGGGCCCCAAAAACAACATCTAGGACAATGGCGCCCATGGCGCCCTAGGGTTCAATAATTTCGTTAATTCACCATTTCAAATCACCAATCCTTAAACACCAATGTCAATCATCATAATTTGTCACTCACACACCAAACAACAATTTAATCGAACACCTAGCATGCGTTTAGTAATAACAACAATGAGCACCAAGTTCTAGAGTCACAACTATCACCACCAAATGTCAAATTTCAATCCAACCTAGTTATAATTCAACTAACACCAACTCAAACATCACAATCCATCAAAGGGTATTATAGGACCTATCCCCACATAACCCCATCATGAAACCCCATTATAAGGAAGAACCCCACCCTTACCTTATAGTAGGAGAGCACCAATCCTCTTGATCAAGTCACCAACAGTAACCTCAGCAACACAGCTCCTCTCTTCTCCTTGAACTCGTGAATCCTCCTCCTCTTCTCTCTTGGATGCGCCGTCCCTCTTCTCTCTTTCTCTCCTCTTTGCAAATTTTCTTTCTTTTCCTCTCCAAGTGCGCAATGTTCCCAAACCCTCACTAACACTCACTCCATGCGCCTAAGCTTTGGATATGGATCACGGGCTTTCCTCCAGCTTAAGCCCGATCACTAACACTATCTCCTAATATCCAATTATACTCCTCTTAATCAAATGCTAATATAATTACACCATTAAAATAAATAAATAAATAAATAATTGGATACCTAAATATTTAATTAAATATTTGGGCGTTACAACTCTCCCCCACTTAGAATGTTTTCGTCCTCGAAAACTCACCTGAATCAAACAGCTCTGGATAGGACTCCCGCATCTTACTCTCCAACTCCCAAGTCATGCTCTCCCCAGCAGCTCCTAGCCAGACCACCTTCACCAATGCAATTTCCTTGTCTCTTAACACCTTCACCTCATGGTCTTCAATCCGAACAGGCATCGTCTCCACCGTGATATTATCCCGCACCTCCACATCATCCATGTGGATCACATGAGATGGATCCGAAACATACTTCCGAAGTTGCGACACATGAAACACGTCATGAAAATTCGAAAGATTTGGCGGTAAAGCCACTCTATACGTCACATTCCCAACTCTTCTGGAAATCTGATAAGGACCAATGAATCGAGGAGTGAGCTTCTTCGACTTCAAAGCACGGCCAACACCGGTCACTGGAGTGACTCTCAAAAATACATGCTCACCTTCCTGGAACTCTAAGTCTTTTCTCCTCTTGTCGTGATAACTCTTCTGACGACTCTGCGAAGCCTTCATCTTCTCACGGATCAACTTTATCTTCTCAGTTGTCTCCCGAACAATTTCCGGTCCAAGCACCACACTCTCTCCAGACTCATACCAACACAACCGGGTTCTACACTTCCGACCATATAATGCTTCAAAAGGTGCCATCCCGATACTAGAATGGTAACTATTGTTATACGTGAACTCAATCAACGAAAGGTAGGAATCCCACGAACCTCCCTGTTCCCAAGACACAAGCCCTCAACAAGTCTTCTAATGACTGAATCGTCCTCTCTGACTGACCATCTGTCTGAGGATGATATGCCGAACTCAACCTCAGCTTGGACCCCAACTTCTCTTGCAAACTCTTCCAGAAATCTGAAGTGAACCTCGGATCTCTATCCGAAACAATACTCTTAGGAACTCCATGAAGCTTCACAATCTCCCGGATAAATCTCTGCCAACTTCGACACCGAATACGTGATGCTGATAGGAACAAAATGAGACGATTTCGTTGGCCTTATTTACTTCTATCCTGCTGAGGGCAGCCAGTCTATCATCATCCACCGAATCCAACTCCATCAACATGGCCAGTTGGTACTCATCCATACTGAGACAGTGCTGCCAAGCCACTCTCAATGATGCCACACTAAGTGGTAGCACAATATCCTGACCATATACCAAACGATAGGGAGTCGCCCCCGTAGCTGTAGACTTGGAATTCCTTATGGCCCATAGGACTTCATTGAGGGTTTCATGCCACCGTCGAGGTTTGTCCTCTATGTTTTTCTTGATGAGCTCGATGATGATTTTATTGGTAGCCTCAGCTTGTCCATTCTCCTGGGCATAATAAGGAGACGAGTGGCTCGTCTTGATGCCATACTCCTGGGAAAAGGCCACCACTTGTTCTACTGTGAACATTGTGCCTTGATCGGTCGTGATGGTCTCAATGATCCCAAATCTATATATGATTTGGTTCTCTATGAATTTCATCACCGCGGCCTGACTGACACTCCCCAGGGGTACGGCTTCCACCCATTTGGTGAAGTAGTCGGTAGCTACGATGATGAAGTTATAGCCCTTTGAGCTCAGAGGGTATGTCTTGCCAATTAAGTCCATGGCCCACCCTCTGAATACCAAGGCTTGACGATGGGGTGGAGCTCATCTGCGGGCACTTGGATCGGCCCATGCAGTTGGCAAGCTTCGCATCCCTTTGCAAATTGGAAACAATCGCCCGTGATTGTCAGCCAATAATATCCGTGCCTATAGATAAGCCACTTCATGATGGGTCCAGACCTGTGGGAATCGCATATCTCCTCGTGCACTTGAGCCATCACCATATATGCATCCTTTCTTTTGGTCACGGAGGTATTCTGTCATCACCCCGATCCAGGCATCGGCGGGATCCACTTTTGTTGGCACCACCACATCTTGCTGTAGTACTTCGACTGCCCCTTCCTTATATCCTGGGGCTTGTTGGGCCAAGTCGTTCGCCTCTTGATTTTAGTCTCTAGGGACGTATGCGATTACAACGTCGACGAACAACTTTAACAAGTTATGAGCCGAGGACTGTAGCTGCTTGAGCTTCGCATTGTAGCACTTGTACTCCCTAGGGATTTGTTTGATCACCAGCTGGGAATCCCCTTTACCTCAACATACTGGGCTTTCATGGCGGCCAAGTTATCAAGTCCCATAATCAAGGCTTCATACTCGGCCTGATTGTTGGAAGCTTGATCCCCTATCCTGCACATGAACCTCCACGTCTTGCCACAGGGGCTAGTGATTACTACACCAATGCATGCCCCTGTTTGAGTGCTCGAACCATCAAACATGAGGGTCCAAGGCTTCAATCCCAAGTAGTTGATGGGCTCGGTTGGTAGATCACACACCTCCACGCATGGGTGTTGGGCTAGGAAATCAGCCAGAGCCTGTTCTTTGACAGCCCTTAGAGGTACATAAGTTAAAGCAAATGCATTCAACTTAATGGCCCACTTCACAAGTCTCCCTTGCAAGACAGGCCTATTAAGAAGGTACTGGATGATATCCACATTGCACACAACCAAAACTTCCTTGGGTAATAAGTAATATTCAAGTTTTGTACAAGCATTGAACAATGACAAACAAAGTTTCTCGGTAGGAGAATATCTAGTTTCGGCATCATTGAGGACTCTGCTGATATAGTATATACCACGCTCGGCTCGATCATCATCCTCCTGAGCCAACAAACAGCCGATAGTTTGTTCTACAGCCGCAATGTATAGCTTCAATGGCTTCCCTGGCTGCGGAGGTACTAGGACAGGGGGGTTAGACAAGACACCCTTGATCTGATCAAAGGCCTCTTGTTGCTTAGTACCCCAGACCATCACCTCTGTGTTCTTTATCTTCAATAGGGGTGTGAAAGCTTTCATTTTTCCAGCCGAGTTGGCGATAAATCTCCTCAGAAAGTTGATCTTGCGAAACAAACTCTGCAATTCCTTCTATGTTCTGGGAGGTCTGGCTTCTAGGATGGCTCGAGCCTTGTTTTTGTCTACCTCACTGCCTTGATTGTGTACCAAGAAGCCTAGAAAATTCCCTGCAGATACGCCAAAAGCACATTTAGTGGGATTCATCTTAAGATTGTGGAGTCTCATCCGTTTGAGAGCTTGTTCAAGCTCAATGAGATGGGCCTTGAAGCTCTTGGATTTGACTACCAGTCATCAATGTATATCCCCGTGCTTTTACCAATAAGGTAATGGAAGATGGCGTTCATTGCCCTCTGATACGTGGCCCCTCGTTTTTGAGGCCGAAGGGCATTACCAACCACTCATAGATACCTAAAGCGCCGGGGTAGCTGAAGGCAGTCTTATGTGTGTCAACCTCGGTCACATATATCTGGTTGTAGCCAGAATAGTCGTCCATAAAAGTCAAGATGGCATTGACAGCCGCGGCATCGACAAGCATGTCGGCCACAGGCATACCGTCCTCATCCTTCGGAGTGGCCAAGTTTAGGTTTCTGTAATCGATACATACCCTCACTTGGCCATTCTTTTTGATCACTGGGGACTATGTTAGACAGCCATTCTATGTATCTGGCAGTTCTTATGAATCCTGCTTTCAGCAGTCTTTCTACCTCTGCTTTGATCCGGGGAATCAACTGGGGATTGAATCTCCTCGGTGGTTGCTTATGGGGCTTGCAACCTTAATGGGCAACATATGCTCTACCAGCGTCCTATCAAGGCCCCACATCTAATGGTAATCCCAAGCGAAGCACTCATGGTACTCCTTTATCAAGGCTACTATCTGATCTTGTTGTTGTGGTTGCAACTTGCCACTAATCTTGGTCATCATTGGTTCATCTTCACTTCCCAAGTTAACTTCCACTAAAGGGTCTTGAGCTTCAAAAGTGGGCACCCTTCTCTGGATGGGTTCTATATGAGGGGGTTCGGCCAACATCCCGTCTTCGGGGTTATCCGAAGTCCTCTGATATGAGTGCTCTGGGAGTTTATCTTCGTCGTATATTGCACCGAACATAGCCTCCTCAATTCTGGATTCGATTTGGAACATTTGCAGTCGATCTAGCAGGCTTTGTACTTCTGATGGGAGATTAATCATTACTCTCGGTGTTAGGACGTGGGTCGGCCAACAATTTGAGTTCAAAACCCTTCTTCGTCCAATCACATGATTCTATACCTCCTTCCTCATAGTCTACTGGATTGGCTATGGGGCGCAAGTAGGGGCAATAGAAGACAACCTCAAACATCTTTACCTCGATAGGGAACGGATTGGGATCAGCCTCTACTATCTCCACTTTATCACCCACACATATCATTAGTTTCTGATGTAGAGTGGAGGGAACACATTCACTGGTGTGGATCCAATCTTTCCGCGGAATTACACCATAGGAAGGTTTTCCCTCAATAACAAAGAAAGCTGACCGGGTTATCTTAGACCCAACTGTTCCATCGGCCACCAACAATCCTAAGGCATGAGATGGGTGGCCCATGAAACTTGTCATGGTCATTGTCCTAGGGATGAGGTCTTCAGCATTCCTGCCCAACTTTTTCATTGTCGTCAATGGCATGATGTTCAGCACAGCACCACCATCCACAAATACTCTATTGAACAGTTTTCCGTTCAAGTGGGAATTAATGTAAAGGGGTTTTAAATGTCTGGTCATGTCCGCCGTAGGTTTTTCGAACAACATCCCTTCTGTGACTTGCCCCTCAGGCTCTGTCAAGGCAGCCCATTCGGCCTCCTCAGCAGAGACGTCTCCCTCGAGGGCTCTTCGCTGGTTCTTATTTCCCCAGAATTCAGGTGGCAGGAGAGTTACCTTCAAAATTTAGCGGACCGAAAAGGTTCTATTCTTATTCATCCAAGAGGTCATCCTCTGCAATTTCGTCCTCAGTGATTACCCCCTCGCCAGGGAGAGTACTAATTGGTTGAGGTCGTCCAGGGCTGTGAGGGCCAAACAGACATTCCCTTACTGCTTCAGTGAGAGGGCTGTCAATTGCGTCTACCACCCCTATTCTGGTATTAAGCTCTTCTTCTTTATTAGTGGATGTGTTAGGTCCAGCTACCTCAGTGTCTCGTTGTTCTGGGGCTTTGTCCTCGGCGGGTTTTGAGAAAGCCTGCTCTAGCACCGTGGCTACTGAGGCTGCTGTGTATTCCCTTCCCTGGCCGAGGTGAGCAACTGCAACGTTTCCCTCATTCTATGGAAGGCCCTTGCCCTCTGCAGCCTCCTCTTCTGCGAGCGAGATTTGGAAGCAGGCTTGGGGATCAATGCTTCAGATACTGCCTTCATCATCCACTGGTCTTGTGGCACTTCCGAGGGTGGTTTCATAGTTTTAGTGGCTCTCAACTCACGATTATTCAATACTGTGATACCCACTGACATTGAGTCTTGTGCTATAGTGACCTCTGCCGCTCTCCACTCTCCCTTCTGGTGAGATTTCTCGCCTAGATTTGGTAAAGTGGCTTGCTTGATGGATTCATCGGTAGACCGACCATGCCACCTAGACAGGAGGTGCAGGAGTCTTGACCTCAAGTCCTTGGGTTGAAGTGCTTGCCTCTCAGGATTGAGTTTGGACAAGTGTAATTCCCTGAGATCTGGACAAGCTTCCCCGGCTTGGGAAGTTTCTTCTGAGGTTCCTTGCGCTGGCATGGCTCCCTTGCCTGCATTCTATCCTGCAAAAGAGCCATGCGCTCAGCCACAATGGACCCCTCGATAGGGGGGCCCAACTGGTCAAAGTCCGATAGTCTTTTTCCTGGGGGAACCTCCTGTTTGAGGAGCCACATATACTTCTTTCCCTTTCTCCGGTCGCTCACCGAGAAGGAGACCATGTTGATATTCATGCTGGGAAATGGGTCAGTGTCAATAGTCATCTCTGACACCCCTTTACCGGCCATCTTAAACCTCCCATTTCTAATGGCCTCTTGAATGGCTCGACGAACGATGATGCAATTGGAGGAGGCATGATTAAATGAATTATGCCACTTGCAGTACTTCCTCCCCTTTAACAGGTAGTCAAAGATATGGTCCGCTTTAGATATGTCAAAGGAGTACTCAGACTTGTTTTCCACCTCGTCATTCTCCTTCCCCTTGGCAGGTTTAATGGCAGGACATAGGTAAGTCTTCCCTTTGACTATCTCGGCCACTAGGATGTCTGTCGTGTAATCGGCTGATTCATCATAGTCAGAATCTTCTTCAATGTCAACTACTGACACTAACTGAGGCCCTCGACCCCTAGTGGCCCTCTTCCTCTCTTTCTCCTGTATGAACTGTTCAATTTGGATAGCCCTGGAGGCAAGGCCATTGAGGTCACTACCAGCTTGTCCCACAAGCTTTTCCTTCAATTGAGGGTGCATTCCAGAGATGGCCATGAAAGTGAGTTGTGATTCTGGAAAAGTTACTGAGCATTTTCCGGCCATCTTTCTGAATCTTTCAATAAAGTCAGTCACAGCCTCGTCTACCTTCTGCCGCAAATTCATGAGATTGGCTGGGGTAACGTCGGGCTTTGGCCGATAAAATCTGCCATGAAACCACCTTTCCAAGCCTGCCCAAGTCTGAATAGAATCAGGTGGGAGTGAAGAGTACCATGAGAAGGTAGTCCTTGTCAAAGACAAGGGGAACAGCTGCAGCGTGTGATATTAATTCTGGTTCCCTTCTCCACATTGGGTCGTGAATCGGCCGATGTGCTCCATCGTAGACTTGCCATCGTCCCTAGAAAACGTAGCAAAATCAGGTGTTTTGAATCCTCTAGGCAGAGGTACCAATTTATCCACCTACTCAGGGTAAGGCTTCCTTCACACCGGCCTATTGAGCGGTTTCAACTGCACACCAAAGTTGGTGTCAACTATTAAATTCGGGTCCAGGAATTGGGGCCCTGATGGTCTTTCAGTTGGAGGCACTGGTCGCCACATTGTATCTAGGGGACCCTGCGCCCCTGGCTGCGGTGGTGCCTGATTGCCTCGGTGAGGTGGAAACTGGTTCCATGACTGCTCGACCGGGACACCATTCATCTGTGTCTGTAGATAAGAACCCGTCAGGTAGGTACTGAGTGCTCCGGAGTACGGCTGGCTGGGAGGTAGGCTTGTCGAGCCAGGTGGGTTCTGCCAATCCCAGATTTTAGGGTGAAGGCTTACCCCCTTTGCGTAGGCCGGATAGTTAGCCGCGGTAGAACATCCATAGGATGGTCCTTGCGGCAAACCCATTAAGCCTACGGCCTCGGGCGGCCATCTGCCCAATTTCACTTGTTCCTTCTGAAGAGAAGTCGTGTTAGTGACATTCGCCATAAACTGCCCCCCAGTGTTGGCAGTGGCAAAAGTACCAAGCTGAGGAATTACAGGAGTAGGATTTACCTAATGAGAGAATGCCTGTTGAGGCCTAACCATGCTCCCACTTGGTGGACACTGTTGCATGTTTCCCATTTGAGTATAGAAAAATGCCTGCTGAGGTCCGATCGGGTTGATGTACGGTAAGGTTTGATGCGTGCCTTCCAGAGAGTTAGGTTGTCCTCCCTGTGAGTGGCCGGGGAAACTGGGGCTTATTGCGCTACTAGCTTGCGTAGCACGCCTCTGTTCCAATTCCTTGGCTTGTTGCACCCCATTGTGCACCATAGATTTCACTATGTCAGCCAATTGTTGGGACATTTGGTACATTATGTCATGTATCCCCATGTCGATTTGTTGCCGAATGAATGATGTGGTCATAACCACGAGCTCCTCATAATCTTGGTGGGGTTGTTCACTCGAATCAATAGTAACCGTTAGGGTGGTAGTTCCAGAAACACTTACTGGCTTTGTGATCTTAGCCTTGGAGGCTGTTCCCTTTTTTGACGCTGAAGGTGGCTCCCTACTTAGGTTTCTGCCGGAGCGCAAGTGCGTACGCCAACAAAAATCTAGTCCAGGCGAATCAAACGTGATAGTTTTTCACCTGTGCCTGTCCCACTAGGCGTGCCAATTTTTGTTGTCATCAAACTCTTATATCCTAGCCGTGGGATCGGCCAGAGGTTTGGACAATTATTGATTCCTCTGTTCTTCAAGCAATTGCGTTGAGGAAGGAACTCTGTTCCTCAACTGTGGGTTTTCAAACTCCAAAGAGTGTTAGGTTGGGTAGAGGGATCGCGATTATTGGATTATCTATTGACTAATGCATGAAAGTAAAGTAAAAATGCAATAAAGATAAATTGCGAGAGAAAAATAGATTGTGTATTGATTGATGTGTGTCTTTTACAAATATTCTTCTCTCTCTTTCTCTCTCTCTCTCTCTCTCTCTCTCTCTCTCTCTCTCTCTCTCTCTCTCTATATATATATATATATATATATATATATATATATATATATATATATATATACATAGGCCCTCGTAGGCCCCTAAGCGAGCCAACAATTACCTACCTCTTCGCTGGATCAATTGAAGATCAAAGCCTAATCTCGCTCCTAGCCCTAGCCACTACCCACGATCCCACTAGCACGGTTAGTTGTTGCCAATACCTCTTCGCTGCACTCCTCAAGGCTTCTCCTCTTCGCTTAACCTTCAACTGCTCCCACTTTGCGTTGAGGAAGGAACTCTGTTCCTCAACTGTGGGTTTCCTAACTCCTCCAAAGAGTGTTTAGGTTGGGTAGAGGGGACGCGATGATTGGATTATCTATTGACTAATGCATGAAAGTAAAGTAAGAATGCAGTAAAGATAAATTGCAAGGGAAAAATAGATTGTGTATTGATTGATGTGTGTCTTTGTACAAATATTCTTCTCTCTCTCTCTCTCTCTCTCTCTCTCTCTCTCTATATATATATATATATATATATATATATATATATATATATATATATATATATATATATATATATATATATATACACACACACATAGGCCCTCGTCGGCCACTAAGCGAGCCAACATTTGCCTACCGTTGGATTAGTTGAAGATCAACGCTTAATCTCGCTCCTAGCCCTAATAAATCGGAGCCACAACCCACGATCCCACTAGCACGGTTAGTGGTGTGCCAAAACCTCTTCGCTCCACTCCTCAAGGCTTCTCCTCTTCGCTTAACCTTTAACTGCTCCCATGTTCTGTCCACGTGCCTTTTTCCTTGATTCCCAAGCAAGTCTTCTTTACCTCGTTCATACACTCCCTCAGCCTATAGCCATCAAACTTAGGCTAACCTATCTATTGTGGCCGGGATACTCTATAAGTTAAGACTTGCTTTGCCTCGGCCGTATCTATTATTCCTCGAGCTCAATTCCTCCTCGGGGCGTCCATATTATCCTTGGCCTCGAGCCCCTTCTTTGAGATTGTCCTTTCAGTAAATATCCTTTAGAGATTTTCAGTTGATTTGCCTCGGTGCCCTGGTCTCCTCTTAACTCTGACTTTCAGCCTTCGGTCTACAACCTTATTTATTTTTGGGTCATAACAGGTCCTAAACCCTTTCGTTTTATCAATGGTTGGTTGGAGCACTCAAACCTTCGCCCCTTTTTGAGTTGTTGTCGGGGTTGTTTTGATGTTGATGGTAATAAGATGTACGTGGTGAAAGAAAAATTGAAGCTGTTAAAAGCCAAATTGAGAGGTTGGAAAAAGGAGGTGTTTGGGGTACTTGATTTGAACATTGAGAATGTCGTGAAGTATCGTAATGTGTTAGATAATATTCTTGTAGATTCTTATGATAACGACACGGTGTGGCGGAGGAAAGAGGTATCGGCTAAATATTGTAAAGATATCAGGTTAAAGGAAAGTTTTCTATGTCAGAAATCTAGAGCAAGATGGATCAGAGAGGGTGACTCCAATTCCAAATATTTTCACTCTCTTTTGAAGTATAGAAGGAGGGGGAGTAATTTCTTACTAATAGATAAGTGTGGGGCGTTAATCAAAGATGTGGAGGGTTAGACTTTAAGAAAATCTCTAGTGATAACAATGGTCTTTTGATGAGGCCCTTCACAGAAGAGGAGATCAAGGGGGAAGTGTGGAACTGTGACGGGGGTAATATCCTGGGGCTGGATGGATTTAATTTGAGATTCATAAAGGAGAGTTGGGATTTATTGCGTGAAGATATAATCGCTTTCTTTAATGAGTTCTATTCGAAGGCTTCTTTACCTAAGGCCTTTTCGGCCTCATTTATCGCACTAATTCCAAAGAATGATCATTAGACCCATATGTTTGATCGAATGTATCTACAAAATCTTGGCAAAAGTGGTAGCTAGTAGATTGAAGAGAGCATTGCCTAGCATTATTTTCTAAATGTCGATCTGCTTTCTTGGGTGGCCAGAATATTTTAGATGGAGTATTGGTGGTGAATGAAGTAGTAGATTTGGCAAAGAGAAAGAAGAAAGATTGTTTGCTCTTTACGGTTGATTTAGAAAAAGCGTACGACTCTATTTCTTAGAAGTTTCTAGTTTATATGATGGAGAGAATGGGCTTTAGTCCGGAATGGATTAGATGGGTGAAGGCTTGTGTGTTATCTAGTTCTATGCCAGTGTTGGTTAATGGTAGTCTTATTAATGACATTCAAGTTAGAAGAGGTCTTCGGCAAGGGGAAAGCTATGTGGGGGAACCTCTGGGACTATGATGGTCAAGACGGTGGAGATAGGCTCTTTTGTTGTTAATAAGGTAAATGATAATCTCCATTTTTCAATTATGGAATTTGCCGATGATACGATCATGATGGGAAAAGCTATGTGGGGGAACCTCTGGAGCATCAAATCCATTCGTAAAAGTTTTGAACTTGTATCGGGGTTGAAAGTCAATTCCCACAGTAGCAAACTTATTAGGATCAATGTTCCGAGCGAATTTTCAAATTCGGCATCCACGTTCCTTCATTGCCACACATAATCTATACGTTCAAGTTATTGAGGGAAGAGACTCTAGTTTTTCACCGCCTTCGTGGTGGAATAATGCTCTTACTTGTATTAACAATTATTGATTGCATATTTTGTTTGTGGTTTTGAGCATCCCTAATGCTCATATCAATGAATCATTGCTTATCGAAGAAAAAAATTGGCTTCCTAGATTCTATCCATAAAGATAATGGATAGTTACGCAAAAGTCATGTTTTAGCCTAATTGGCTTTTTTGCATCTATAATACTATTATCACGTTTGCTTACTTTTTGTTAATTTGATTTGGAGAAGTGGACAACATTTACGGCAACGCCTGAAAACCATTGTGTAATGTCAAAAAACCGTTGCCTCTGCTTTCAACAACGTTTTGATACCGTTGTTTTTGCGGGCGTTGCCTATAGTTTAGGCAACGGTTTTTTGTGAGCAAAGGCAACGCCAACCTTAAACTGTTGCCAATGAGGGTATAAAAACTACGGTTTTGTTGTTACTCTATCGAAACGGTGTGAAACCGTTGCCATCTATGGCAACATTTCAAAACTGTCGCCTGCTATAAAACTGTTGTCTACAGTTGTAATATGAAACACTTCAAAACTGTTGCCATTGATAATAAAAAATAAAAAAAAATAATATAGGTATAATGTGTAAAAATCACTAATTTAATGAGACAAAAAGTCAAGTATTACGTAAGCAAACAAAAATATCTGAACTTCCATGATCCATCTCAATTACATTCTTTTAAAAATAAAATAAGTTAAAAAAAATACAAGGAAATTGAGCATTAAGAACTAAGACATTAGCGAGTCACATTGTAGCTCAAAATTACAATATCGAATGTACAAGTCTGAAGGAATCATACATAAAGCAGCTTCAAAGAAATGAAACTAACAATTAGATTATCTGGCATTTATGCAACATATAAGTTATCTAGTTTTGTTAATATACATATACATATACATTATTGTATAAATATAACTATTTTTATCACCAAAAGAAAATATAACTAAAGCTGTTTATTTAATGCCAATCGCTAACAAGATTAAAGCCAAGTTATCAGCGTGGAAAGCTTCCCTTCTCTCTATCGCCGGAAGAGCGCAGCTAGTCAAGTCGGTTGTTCAAAGCATGCTAATTTACAGCTTCCTGATTTACAAATGGCCTTCCTCTTTGTTGAATACTGTGGATTCTTGGATTAGAAATTTCATTTGGTCTGGTAACGTCAATCAGCGTAAAGTGGTTACTGTGGCTTGGCATAAGGTTTGTAGACCAACCGCTGAGGGGGGTCTTGGGATTAGGTCCCTCAAAGACACTAATAAGGCAGCTTGTCTAAAGCTCAACTGGGAGCTCAGCATTTCCCAGAACAGCTAGGTTGTTCTATTAAGATCTAGGGTCTTCAGAAATAATACTGCGATCTCTTATCATATCAGTTCTTCTTTGTGGGGTCATTCGTGTGAACACCTTTCCACCATCCAAGAAAACTGCATATGGCAAATTGGTAAAGGTGACTGTATCAACTTTTGGCTTGATCCTTGGATGTCGGCCCCTCTGGTAAATCTTCTTAATGTCCCTGAGCATCATCAGCTCTATCTCAAGGCCCGTGTTTGTGACTTCATTCAGAATGGTCACTGGTGTATCCCTGCTTCTTTTTCCAACATCTTTCCACAGCTAGCTTTGCTCCTTCAGGAAAAAGATCTGCCTTCATTTGACTCTCAAGATCAGCTGATTTGGAAAAACTCTACCGATGGTATGCTTACTTTTAAAACTGCTTATCATTACTTCAGGCCTATTGGGCAACCTAGTAGGTGGTTCAAGAATATTTGGCGAAGTGTTATCCCCCCATCCAAGTCTCTTCTTATGTGGCGTATCCTCCATCACCGTATGCCAACTGATGAGCAGCTCAGAAGCCGTGGATGTGGTACTGTTTCCATGTGTAGTCTCTGTGAAGCGGATTATGAGTCCTCCTTGCATCTTTTCTGTGAGTGTTCTTTCGCTAAGCAGCTTTGGGACTGGCTTAGTGGCAAGCTCACTCTTAATATTGATGTTTCCTCCCCGGAGACGATTATTGAAGTCTGTCTGCGCCCTTGGTCGGACCAAGTGCAGGATGTTGTTTCCGCTGTTGTTATTAACGTTTTTTGGGCTATTTGGTACTCTCGGAATTAGATTCGTTTTGACAACAAGAAGATCTTGCCCACTTACCTGAAAAACTTGATCATGGCAAATGTGAACATTTCGGGTAATCTTAGCAAGGGCTCCACGTCTAACTCCATGCAGGACTTTGTGATTCTTAAGGGTTTTTCGGTTAATTGCAAGCCTTGTAAGGCTCCTACAACTATAGAGGTTATCTGGAAGTCTCCTCCTTGCTTTTGGGTTAAGTGTAATACTGATGGCGCTGCGAGGGGTTCTCCTGGTTTAGCTGCCTGTGGGGTATCTTTCGCGACAGTAATGCTGAGTCTCTTGGTTGTTTTATGCTTCCTCTTGATACAAATTACGCTCTTCATGCTGAGCTTGTCGGTGTCATGGTCGCCATTGAAGTGGCTTTCCGCAAGGGTTGGCATCGTTTATGGATTGAAAGTGACTCTCAGCTTGCTGTTATGGCTTTCTCGTCTCACTCCATTGTGCATTAGAATCTCTGCAATCGTTGGCTTAATTGCATGGGTCTGCTCAAATCAATGACGGTCACTTGCACTCATATTTTTCGGGAAGGAAATCACTGCGCTGATAAGCTTGCATCTCATGGGATCAACCTGTCTGGTTTCCACTTGAACTCATATTTTACGACCAATGCTCATTGAAAAACTACTATGGAAAGTAACTAAGATTATACTTACTTTGATTTTCAACAAACAATTCTACAACCATCTCGTTTGGTTCATTAATATAATTTCGGTCATGGTGCCTCCAGCATGTCCAGCAGCATAGCAAAGATTCACCTATAGAAACTCGGCAGTGTCTGGAGCTTGAAATGTTAGTGAACCATACCTGAATGATCAAAATATTTTGAATATAACAAAGTCAGTAAGTTGAGCAATTTGCAAAAACTACTACTTTATTCAATGGTTCATAGCACTTAAGATGAGCTCAATAAGTAAGGCTCAATAGTACTCTATTATAGTTCTCATGCTCTTGTGACTAGTCTCACCATGATGTGATGAAGTGTTCATAATACAATCTGATGTAACCTGCGGCATATAAAACAATGAATGTTGTGAAATCCTATATGCATAATTTTAAGGCATTTGATTCATATAGAAGTCTGATGCAAAGAGTGCATTTCAAAAGGCATCAAATCTATTTATAATCATTTTGCATAGTCAGTAACAAAATCTAGTGACAAAAGAGAAAGAGAAACCTTTAGAATTTCTCTAATTCATATAGCAGCCTAATGGGAGTGCAATTCTACCACTACCCAAAAGTTACTTTACATAAGTTAACCCAAAATGCCCACTTAAGCACAGACACCCTTTATCCTGCATCCAAATTCTTAGAAGTACAGAAGACATAATGAGCCTAGGAAACTAATTGATTCTATGGGAGGAAAATTGAATCATCTTAAAAATAAAATTCCATCATTCTTTTCAGGAAATGTCCCTAAGAGCAAAAAGATAGCGTCGTGGTTAAATTATTCCATCAAAGTATTACCATTGTCTTATTATCCGATGCTCTTATATACCCAATAAGATGGATTTGCATCTGCTGCTCAGATCTATATATGGTCACTGTTTGATAATGGTATCTAAATGATAAGAAATGATGCACTTTACCTGAACAATAGTCTTTGCTGTCCAAGGAACTTCCCAAGGCTCCACACAAAGAACGTCATTTATCATACGATTTTACGATTTATATCGCGATTTTGATAACTATGCATTTATGAATGTTATCATTAGAGTAAAGACTATCACAAAAACTCATTTAAAAGCTAGCTCTTTTAGAAATATCAATTTTTTCTTTCTTATACTGAAATAAGATCAGAATTGAATCCATATTTGTTGGAGAAAACCTCAAACATCAACAGATTAACCCACACACCCAAAGATCTTTGATGAAACATAGATGAACACACCACATGAATAAAGAAAAGAAGAACACAAACAATTTACGAGGTTCGGCACCTCTTGCCTACGTCCACGGGAACAAATCAACACAATTCATTTATCTTCTCAAATATTATTACCATAATTTGTAACCCACCCCAATATGTGTATCACCCTACAAGACTCTCTCACTCCAAGAGTTAGAAGGAATGATAGCACTTACATCTCCTAACAAATAATCACCAACACTCTTCTCACGGATCAACTTTATCTTCTCAGTTGTCTCCCGAACAATTTCCGGTCCAAGCACCACACTCTCTCCAGACTCATACCAACACAACCGGGTTCTACACTTCCGACCATATAATGCTTCAAAAGGTGCCATCCCGATACTAGAATGGTAACTATTGTTATACGTGAACTCAATCAACGAAAGGTAGGAATCACACGAACCTCCCTGTTCCCAAGACACAAGCCCTCAACAAGTCTTCTAATGACTGAATCGTCCTCTCTGACTGACCATCTGTCTGAGGATGATATGCCGAACTCAACCTCAGCTTGGACCCCAACTTCTCTTGCAAACTCTTCCAGAAATCTGAAGTGAACCTCGGATCTCTATCCGAAACAATACTCTTAGGAACTCCATGAAGCTTCACAATCTCCCGGATATAAATCTCTGCCAACTTCGACACCGGATACGTGATGCTGATAGGAACAAAATGAGACGATTTCGTTAACCTGTCAACAGTCACCCAAATTGCATCATACCCTTTCGCAGTATTAGGCAATCCCGTTACAAAATCCATCGAAATGCTATCCCATTTCCACTCCGGAATTTCTAACGGTTGCATCAGTCCAGCAGGCTTCTGACGCCCAACCTTTGACTTCTGGCAAGTTAAACAGGCATACACAAATTGCGCCACGTCTCGCTTCATACCAGGCCACCAAAACAACTTCTTCAGATCTTGATACATCTTTGTAGCTCCCGGATGAATACTTAACTTACTTCGATGACCCTCTTCTAAAATTGCTCTCTTCAGCTCTGCGCCTTCAGGAATACAAATCCTATCACGGAATCTCAAAACACCATGCGCATCCAACTTAAAGTCACTACCCTCAGGCTGATCATCCCCGACCATCAAATCCACCAACTTGATATCCAACTTCTGGGCTTCTCTGATACTGTCAAGGAACTCATTATTAATCTTCAACATACCCAACTTAACACTCTGAAGCGACACTTCACAAACCAAACTCAAATCCCTGAATTCCTCAATCAACTCTAACTCCTTAGCCATCATTGCCAACATATGCAAAGACTTTCGACTTAAGGCATCAGCCACGACATTAGCTTTGCCCGGATGATAGTTCAAACCGAAATCATAGTCTTTCAACAGTTCTAACCACCTTCGCTGCCTCATATTCAGCTCCTTCTGGTCAAACAAATATTTCAAACTCTTATGATCACTGAACACCTCAAATATGGAACCATACAAATAGTGCCTCCAAATCTTCAACACAAAGACTACTGCAGCCAACTCCAAATCATGCGTTGGATAATTCTTCTCATGAATCCTTAACTGCCTCGACGCATAAGCAATCACCTTCCCATCTTGCATAAGCACGCCACCTAGACCCATCTTCGAAGCATCACATTACACCACGAACGGCTCCCCCGGATTTGGCAACGTCAAAACAGGAGACGTCGTCAATCTCTTCTTCAACTCAAGGAAACTTTCCTCACAACGAGCATCCCACACAAAAGCTTTACCCTTACAAGTCAACTGCGTCAACGGAAGGGCCAACTTAGAAAAACCTTCGATGAACCTTCTGTAGTAACCAGCCAACCCTAAGAAGCTTCTAATCTCCGTAGTCGACTTCGGACTCTCCCACTGCGTCACGGCATCAACCTTGGACGGATCTACAGCAATACCACTACCAGAAATGATATGACCCAGAAAACTTACTTCTGACAACCAAAATTCACACTTAGACAACTTTGCATACAGCCTCTTCTTTTTCAGGATCTCCAATACTAATCTCAAATGCTCCGCATGCTCTTCCTCCAACTTCGAATAAATCAGGATGTCGTCAATGAACACAACCACGAACCGATCCAAGTAAGTATGGAATATACGATTCATGTACTCCATAAATACACCCGGCGGGTTAGTGACACCGAACGGCATCACCGAATACTCATAATGCCCATACCGCGTCCTGAAAGCAGTCTTCTGAACATCTCCATCCTTCACCTTGATCTGATGGTAACCTGACCTCAAATCAATCTTGCTAAACACTCGTGCACCCACTAACTGATCCATCAAATCGTCTATCCTCGGCAGTGGATACTTGTTCTTAATGATCACCTTATTCAGCTGCCTATAATCAACACACAACCTCATGCTTCCATCCTTCTTCTTCACCAGCAACACAGGAGCTCCCCACGGCGATACACTCGGCCTAATAAACTTCTTCTCAAGCAGATCTTCCAGTTGCTTCTTCAACTCAGACAATTCTGACGCAGACATCCTGTACGGTGCCATAGACACAGGCCTCGTACCGGGTACAAGGTCAATAGAAAACTCCACTTCCCTCTTGGGCGGCACACTTGGAATCTCATCAGGAAAGACTTTAGGGAATTCGCGCACCACTTGCAACTCTTCAATGATAGCTTGATTCTCAACAGACAGCGATGCCATCAGCGAAAATAACTGAACTCCCTCCTTCATCAACTTCCGCAACTGACTAGCAGATAACAAACCAGACTCTTCCTCTCCAAAGCTCATAGACTTGCGACAACAATCAATGCGAACATGGTTATGCTCCAACCAGTTCATGCCCAAAATTACATCTAATCCCTTCAGCGGCAAACAAACAAAATCCACAACAAAGTCTCGGTCGAAGATCGACACGGGACACTGAGAACATACAAGAAAAGTGGTTACCGACCTCTTAGCTGGAGTGTCGACAACCATCTCTCCATTCATAGCAGACAAAACTAGACCCAATCTCTTACAACAATCAGCAGCAATAAAGCAATGAGTAGCAACAGTATCAACAATAGACTTTAAAGGAGTACCATTAATGAAGCACGTACCTCTAATGAGTCCATCATCTTCAGTAGGCTCTTCACCTGCTAAAGCGAACACCTTTCCACTGGACCTTTCCTTCTTCGGCTTCGGACACTGAGTACTAATGTGCCCCTCTTCACCACAGTTGTAGCAGACCACTGCCTTGCGCTCACATTCGGCCACCACATGACCGTCTTTACCGCACTTGAAACACTTCTTTACGTCGCTTCTGCACATGACACTCTTGTGGCCAGGCTTGCCACACTTAAAACACACAATGCTAGCAGGGGCATCTCCCCCACTAGTCCTCTTGCCAGCATCAGCTCTCTGCTTACCCTTGCCCGCAGGGACCTCATACGGCTTACTACGGCCTTGAAACTTGCTCCTCTTATCATTCACAATCTTGTAGTGAGCATTACTATCCTCCTAAAAAATTCTGCAACTATCAATCAAGTCAGCGAAGACACGGATCTTCTGATATCCGATTGCTTTCTTGATCTCGGGCCTCAAACCATTCTCGAACTTGATACACTTGGAAAACTCAGCAGTAGCCCCAGTGTAATGCGGATAGAACTTTGCTAGCTCCACGAACATAGCGGCATACTCCGATACGGACATACTCCCTTGTTTCAGCTCCAGAAACTCAATCTCTTTCTTCCCTCGGACATCTTCCGGATAATACTTACGGTTAAACTCTCTGTTGAACACTTCCCAGGTAATCTCTTCATTAGCAGTCTCCAACCTCTGCCTTGCCTCTAACCACCAATCATCAGCTTCCTCAGCTAGCATATGCGTACCATAGCGGACCTTCTGTGCTTGGGTACAATCCATCACTCGAAAAATCCTCTCCATTTCTTTCAACCAACCTAGAGCACCATCGGGATCATACTTGCCCTTGAAGGTAGGCGGATTCTCTCTCTGAAAAGTAGCCAAACTCCGAGACCCAGCATTTTCACCAGTATTCTGTTGATTCTGCACAGCCTGCGCCTTAGTAGCTAGAGCAGCAGCAATTGCAGTATCGTTCCTCCCAGCCATTTCAACTCACTTGCTACAAAACAAACAACAGTTAGATATAATTGACAACACACCATTGTCAATTGACACTACGACTGGAAAACTTGGCCGGACAGACCGAACTTTTGCTCTGATACCACTAATGTAACACCCCTTTTCTACCCGATAATTATTTAATAAAATCAGAGTTATAAAAATTTTTCATACTTCGAAAAGAGATGTCACACATTTCATCGATAGTTCAAAACATCACATACGATATATAACATTTGTCAAGAAGGGTCGAAGCCCATAACACCAGTTTAAATAACCGCATCGTTAAAAATACATCACCACGCAGCGGAAATAGAAATAAGTTTCAAACAATAAAATCATAACGTCCTGAATGGACTCCAAATAAATAAAATGCAACAGCCAAGTCTAGGTTCGTTTCCCCCCTTGAGTGTTACATATCAAAGCAAATGACACCGACTCAGATTAGCGAAGGTAACTAGGCCTTCATTCGCAATCACCTGCACGTTACCGCATAGGGGTAACATTCAAACAGAAGGGGTGAGATATCTTCAATATAATAGCGTAAAATGATAGGAAGTATGCTAGAATATGACAACTATATCTACCACTCCAATACACACATCTAATTCATAAACACACGTCAAATAGTAAACACCACAATCAGTCACCAAATGTCATGACAATGCATGAATGCAACCCACACCAACGGGCATATGCATGTGGTACCAAATCACCAAAAATTTTGCCTGTAAATAGAGGCGTCACCAAAATTGAGAGCTTTCACACCCGGCTCACCAATTCAGAAAATTTGAGCTTTCACACCCGGCTCACTAGTTTTTGAAAAATTTGAGCTTTCACACCTAGCTCCAAGACCAAAGGCCTTCACCAAAATAAATTCACATGCTATATGCGACACCATGTATGCACACAGACAATCATCCAAAATAGTCACAATGTGACACACCAAAAATTATTCACCAATATCACCAAAGTTGAGCTTTCACACCTAGCCCAACGACACTGAAACACCAAACTACCCGAGACAACAGAACACCAATATTTGGAGCCTTCACACCTAGCTCCCACAACACCAAGGTTTGAGCCTTCAAACCTAGCTCAAACAGCACCAAGACACCAAGATGACAACAAGTTTCCAAAATATTGGGACGACGACAATTTTCCAAAATATTTGAGATGCGACAATTTTTCTTTTCCCAAAGACATCAACACTTAACGAAAAAGACAACGGCTAACAATTTCCAGAAAAATAGATCACTTTGCCTTAAATTATAATATTCAGTTAGGCCTCTGAATAAGCTTTCCAAAACATTTTGAAACATCTCAATCGGACTCCCGAGTCAAAAGATATTGCAAAAACAAAATAGAAACAAAACTGAGACATATGCTGAAAATGGCACCCAAGCACAGGGCGCCTATCAGGAAAACGCAACACAGCAAACTGGCGCCCAGGAGCAGGGCGCCCAGCAACAGGCAACACACTGAATCTGGCGCCCAGGAGCAGGGCGCCTAGCAACACTGCAGGAAATGGCGCCCTTGGCGCCCAGACAGCAGGGAACACAACAGAAACGCAACCTGGCACAGAAATTGGCGCCCTTGGCGCCCAGACAACAACAGCACAAAACGCAACACAAACAGGACACGCCCAGACACAGCGCCCATGGCGCCCCTGCGCCAAGACAGCTGGTGTGGTTTATTATATGCAAGTATACATAGTCACACAAGTAATAAAGTGATAAGAAAGGTCGAACCCACAGGGATTATGTATTGTAAATTTTTGTAGTTCAAAGTGTACATTTAGTGTGTCTACACTATTCAATATTTTTGGTTTGGAGTTTTCAAAGTAAGTAAAAATAGTAATAAGCAATATAATGTGTGAGAAATCAGTGGAACAAGTAGTTGAGATGTTTTCACCAAGTACTTTACTTCTAAATGTTTTAATGGAGTATGTAGTGTGGGAACACTGGATGTAGGTGCATCAGTTTGTGCCTTTCAGCACTTCTCTTTAGAGTTTCATTACAAGCTCTTATGATCTTTGTTTTTTACAATAAAGAAAGGTTTGTCAATTCCTCCCTTGCCTCCTAACAATGATCCAAGTTGCTAAATAGGTTCACTCTTGTAATTTTATTATCCTAAGGACTTTGCTATCCTATGTCTAGGTTTTAGCATGTATTTAACAAAGTTTCCTTTATTAAATACTTGTCCCTATTAACTCTTGAGTTCATAAATGTAGCCCATGTCTGCTGCTACAAGTTTTACCTATTCTAAAGTGATCAATTCCAGAATAAGTTGAAAGAAGTATTATGCAAGAGGTTAAAGTGTTTACACTACATAAACCATAATATATTTAGAAGTTCATTACAAGGTTAGAAAATCTCAACTTAAGGGAATTTAGCTCATGTTACTCATGTTATAAAGCAAAGAATATGCAAAGAACATAAGTAAATGAATAATAAAGCAAAAGAACTTAAAAGAGTAGAGATTACTTGAATAGAAGATCTTTTGCATTAAGTTCCCAAGTTGAAGTACAATAAAGATTTCTTACACGAGATTCTTCAAAGTAGAAGTGAAGGGAATGGTTGTCAAACACTTCCTTACCTTCCTCTCCTTAGAAACTTGAAATGAAAATAAACTAAACCTAAACTAAGCGAAAAGATGAAGGATTAAAAGATGTGCCAGATTATATATGAAGGGCTCTCTCTTTTCTTGTGAAGATATGATATCTATTTATAGGCTTGAAAGCTTTCCTCTTGCAAGGGGTTTCCTTTGGCGTGAAAGATCAGCTGAGGGGACCGAACATGGTTAGTTTGTTGACAACCAATCAAGCAAGCTGCACAGGTTTGGTCGCTTGCATGTATAACAAAAGATGAGGTCCATTGGAGAAGTGCCACATGTCTTTTAGATAAGTTTGAGTCTTGCAACTTGATTTTTATGTGTATCGCCGACTTCAGCAAGTGGCTCAGCTCTAGGTGACTTGGTATGACGTCACAAATCAAGTGTGGAAGCATTGAAATGGTCTTTGGATGTTTTGGTATAAACTGCAAAAACTAGCAGGTGTTGGCAGTGTTTCCACTTCTAGTGTTTCCACTCCTGGTGTTGGCAGTGTTTCCACTCCTGCAGTAGCTGCACTGAACAAAAACATCAAACCTAACAAGATTTGTGCATTTTGCCCAAATCATTGCCCTTTATCCATTTGAATATTTTAGAATGTTGTTCCTTGATAAATAAGCTATAAATATATATAAATGTTCTTGAAGATAAGCAATAACTCAAGCTTAATTGTATGAATAACTCTATATAAAATAGAGTTATCACACCCCCAAACTTAAATTGTTGCTTGTCCTCAAGCAACGACAAGAAACAAAACACAAGATTTATATAATTATGAAGACATCTCAACTCATGTTTTTCAAGAAGTGTTTGAAGTGTATTGTAATAAGCCTTTCTCTTTTGGTGTTTTTTCTTCCATGCCCTTGCTTTCTTAAAACATTCAGAGTTATAAAAACTCATTTGTGTGAGTGTGTGGCCTATTGAGTTTCTAATTGGTTCCATAACTGAACAAAGAGTTTTTCTTTAGCTTTTTGAAAAAAGATGGAACTCTTTTGGTCACTCTTAGAGATTTTTCAAAATATGGCCGAGACTAACAATTTCTTCAAGTATTTAGGGGACTCTTAAGCACAACAAAGGGCTTTTGGTGTTCCAACTTGTTGAGTCAATACCTTATTTCTATTCTTGGTGTTTGATTTTTGATGATGTAATGCAGTGAGTGCAAAAACATCTTTTTTGGATTTGTAGGTTCGCCTTATTTTGAGTGTAGGTGCCTTTTGATGTAGATGGTGTTGGCACACTAAGTGTTGCCACACTTGGAACTCTTTGAGTATTTTTGGTAGGGTTCACTGCCCTCCTCACTGACCTCCACATGCATTTTCTTCTTTTTCTTGGTTTGTTTTTCTTTTTCTCTTTGAACTTTGTTCATTTTTTTCAAATCAAATTGCACTTAAGGGACAGGTTCAGTTTATATGACTCAGGCAAGTGTAGCTCATTTTTGGGATTTTTTTGGTATTTTTGAGTGGTTTTGACACTTGTGGCTTGCACTCTTCAAGTTGTCACTCTTTGGCCTTTGTATTCATGGAATTTCCCCCAAACTTAGGTCTTTATGCTCTTCTAAATTTTTAATAAAAATCTAATTTTGACCTCAAATTTCCAAAATTTCCTTGGCTTTAGATAGCTCTTGATCTAGCATGGTTCTTTTCAAAACTCAATTTTGTTGTGTCAAAGTTTTTATAAAACTGATCATTTCTAGAAAACAAGGCTTTTTCATCATTTAAAAATTGACTCATTGATAACTTCTTCAATTTTTTTAGAAAAATATGAATTGATCATGTTTCATAATCATTTAAGTATAAAAACAAATTGATGCACTTAATTCACCATGTTAACACAAATTATCATGCCTTGTTAAGTACATCTAAAACTTAAAACATACTAACACTACATACTCACATGTTATAAATACTTACGCAAACATATTTCTATACTCATACATATATATTAGTACTAGGTTCAAAACATGCTGCAAATATAGTGCATACACAAAATACATACTATTCTCCACTCCCCCCCCAACTTAAAGATGAGCAGTGCCTTCACTGCTCTAAGTTTAGGAAACAGGGGAGTACTAAATTTGGGAGAAACAAACAAAAGTATTTAACACAAAGCAATAGCTACCACATAGTATTTTAAACAGTTAAAAGTAAAGCAAAATATAGTTTTAGGAATAAACATTAAAAAGTATCCTTTTACTCTTTGTTTTGGAATCTGGGGCTGGCTCTCACAGCAGGGCTATGCTTGGCTTTTGTCTTCTTTGGCTTCTTAGCAGTGGCCACATCAGAGGTAGGCACACCAGGATCATCTACAGTAGCCTCTGGCATTTCTGCCTCTTCAGGTGTAGCTTCTACAGGAACTTCTGGTGTAGCCAGTGTTTGGACTTCAGGTGCAGGTACACCACTCTGCACTAGAGTTTGCTCAGATTGCTGCTCAATTCCCTCTTGTTGTTGCTCTGCTACCTTCTCAGCTTCTTTCTCTCCTTCTTTGGATGTTGCTTCCTCAGATACCTCCTTCTCACCAGCTTGTACCCTTGTACCCTGTACACCATAGAGTGAGCTCATTGTCCACATCTTCTTTTTTGGGGCAGGCTTCATTGTCCTCCTTGTGTATCCCAGCATCTGTTTCTTCTCTGCTAAGGCTTTCAGAACTGTAGAGATTGTTGCTGCAGGACTGGTTTCCATGACTGTTGATTTCTTTGAAGCTTCTGCAGTTGGTGTGGGAACACTAACAGACTCCTTGACAGTATCTGCCTGCATCTTCAACTCTGAACCTGCTTTGCCTTTCTCTTTCTTAGGCTCTTCAATGAGTACCTGCATTTGAACTTTCTCAGAAACAATGTTAGTTGGCTCAATAGATTCTGTTGGTAGGGTGGGTGATTTCTGGGATGGGATGGTTGTATCTGCTTGTGCATCTTGTTTTGGATTTTCTGATTGGGGAGTATTTTCGGGTGGAGGTGTGGGTGATTTTGGTGTTGAAGTGTGACTGGGTGAATGGTGAGTGGTGTGGAATGGAATGTTGGTTTGTGATGGTGGTGAGGGGGTGTTTGATTGCTGTTGTGATGGTGGTGATGGTGGTTGGGCTTCATTTGTAGATTTCTTCCTTAATTCATACTTTCTTCTTGCACTAGCTTCCATATCATCACTGTCATCATCATCACTGTCACTAACTTCCAGTGACTCAGATTCATCCTCCTCTGCATCCTTTTCAATATCCTTCAGAGCTTGCCTTACCTCTTCATCTTCTTCAGTATCTTCATTACTCACTTCTTCAATTTCTTCCTCCACTCTTGGTTTCTTTCCCTTCTTTTCTTTCTCAGTATCTCTCTTTCTCTTTGCTTTCCTCTCTTTCTTAACAGTTACTTCTTCTTCTTCCTCCTCAATCACCCAATTAGGAAAAATTGGGGATTCTATTTCTGCTTCAGGGTCATTCAATTTTAACTTCAACCACTCATGCTGTTCTCTTTGAAATTTCCAGACAGCTTGGAGTTTCTGCATCAGGTGTTCAGACACTTCCTGCTCTAAAGTACTTTTAATTCTCACTGACCTCACTCTTTCCTTAACTTCAGCAGACAGACCACTAGGAGGGATTTTTCTATAGACTTTTTCTAGATCAGTAGCAACAACTCCTTGCTTTTGACACAATTCAGTGATTAAGCATGGGAAATATAAGAATCCAGATTCCTTGGTTTGACATTCTACAATTTCTCTAGCTATCAATTTCCCTATGTCTACATTATCCTCACATAGGATTGAATCAATAAGAATCAACCTATCTTTAGATAATGTAGAAGTGTGTGAAGTAGGGAGAATTGATGTATCAATGAATAAATGCCAGCTACCAAGCTCAGGGATTAATTCACCAGTTTTAAGTTTGAATTCAGTATTTGTGAATTTCTTCCACTGAGACCCTTCTATTGCTACTCTTTCTTTGATTTTAGTCATTTGCTTCTTTCCATAAGTTTCTAGTTTTACTTCAAATGCATTACCAGTGTATGTGAGATCATAGTGCTTATTGATTCTAGCAGGGTCAAAGAAAACTTTCTTACCTCTAACCTTGGATAAAAATACAGTACCTCCTCTGTTATTCTGAATTCCTGAGTAGAATTCTCGCACTAATTGCTCCAAGTAGTAGGCTCGGGTTTGAACAAATCTTTCCCAATGCATGTTGTTGACAGTGGAGAGGAATGAATGATGAGCCTTTGCGAAGTTGAAACCACGCTCAGGCAGGAACTTCATGTTCCAGAAGTGCTCATATCCAGGGGTTGCTTCCATTGATGCTAGTGCTCCTGATTTTCCCTTTTTCGCTTGAGTTTCCACACTAGATCCTTTCCCCGTCTTTTTAGAGGCAGCTTGTTTCTTAGCCATTTATGATTTTGAGCGTTTGAGACTGAAAAACTGTTTGTGAGTGGAGAGGATTTTTGATCGGTTTTGTGAGAGGGACGAAAAGAATTGAAACTTAGGGTATGTGAAAGGGTTAGTGGGATTTGGTAGTTGAGGGTTATAGCCGTTAAGTTGTGTGGCCTAACATGCAAGCCAACACGTGGAAACTTAGACTTAACACGCCACTTTCTAACCCTTGATCAGAGATGATTCCACTAAGTTGATGTTTTATCAAGTGACAGTTTTCTTCTAAATTTTTTTCTAACACCAGAGTAGGCAGTGTGGCTGCATCAAGTGTAGAAACACCAAGTGTAGAAACACTGGTTACTCTGCTGTCCTGTTTTTCCTGTAAAATAACAAAACATGAAATTGCACAAAATAATAATATTAACTATATAGTGATGGGTTGCCTCCCTCAAGCGCTTGTTTTAAGAGTCTTACAGCCTGACTTGTACCTTGGTCTAAGGTTTTGCAAAGTGAGTGGTGATCTTGTCTCTCTCTATATGCTCTCCATAGTACATTTTCACTCTTTGTCCATTTACTTTGAAAGTGGTATCAGTTGTTGCATCATATAGATCAACTGCACCATGGGGGTAGATTTTAACTAATTTGAATGGTCCTGACCATCTTGATCTCAGTTTTCCAGGGAAGAGTTTCAACCTAGAATTGTACAACAGAACCATTCCTCCTTCTTTAAGTTCTCTCCTTTGGATTTTCTTGTCATGCCATACTTTCGTTTTAGCTTTTTAAATTTCTGCATTCTTATAGGAGAAATGCCTAAGTTCTTCTAATTCATTTAGCTCAAGAAACCTTTTCTCTCCTGCCTTTTTGAGATCAAAATTCAACTTTTTGATAGCCCAATATGACTTGTTCTCTAATTCAACAGGGAGATGACATGGCTTGCCATAAACTAACCTATAGGGAGACATGCCTAATGGAGTTTTAAATGCAGTCCTATATGCCCATAATGCTTCATCTAAGTGTAAGGACCAATCTTTTCTATTTGGTCCAACCATTTTCTCAAGCATTCTTTTTATTTCCCTATTTGAAAGTTCAGCTTGTCCACTTGTTTGTGGGTGATAGGCAGTAGCAATCTTATGTTTCACTCCATATTTTGCAAGAAGATTTTCAATAAGTTTGTTGCAAAAATGTGAGCCTTCATCATTGATGATTGCTCTTGGAGTGCCAAATCTTGAAAAAATATTTCTTTGGAGAAATTTGCTAACAGATTTAGCATCATTATTTGGCAGTGCTACAGCCTCAACCCATTTAGACACATAGTCTACAGCCACTAAGATGTATTCATTGCCAAAAGAAGGTGGAAAAGGACCCATGAAATCCATGCCCCAAACATCAAAAAGTTCTATTTCTAGAATAATAGTCCTAGGCATTTCATGTCTATTAGATATATTACCACTTCTTTGACATTTATCACAGGTTTTGACCACATAATAAGCATCTTTAAATAGAGTAGGCCAGAAATAACCTGATTGAATTACCTTAGCTGCTGTTCTTTGGCTTCCAAAGTGACCTCCATATGGTGCAGCATGACAATGCAGGAGCACTGCTTGCTGTTCTTCTTCAGGAATGCACTTTCTCATGATTTGATCAGGACATATCTTGAATAGTATTGTTTTACTATGTGGAAGAACCTTCTTTTCTGTTGATAGTTCATGTCACATGGTACAATTTTGCTTACAAGGAAGTTTACTATGTCTGCATACCATGGTGTTGAAGCATGAGGTGTGGCCACACTAAGTGCAGAAACACTGGTTGTATTCATGGTAATTGCTAGTAATTTCTCATCAGGGAAACTTTCCTTGATTTCTTCAATTGTACCTGCATTATTACTTTCAAGTCTAGAGAGGTGATCAGCCACTTGGTTCTCTACTCCTTTCTTATCTCTTATTTCAAGATCAAATTCTTGAAGTAGTAGAACCCATCTTATTAGCCTAGGTTTTGCATCTTTTTTAGAAATTAGATACTTGATGGCAGAATGGTTAGTGTATACAATTACTTTGGTGCCAACCAAGTATGATCTAAATTTTTCAAAAGCAAAAATCACTGCTAATAGTTCCTTCTCTGTTATAGTGTAGTTCATTTGAGCCTCAATTAGTGTTTTTGCTAGTGATAACCTTATTTTGTATAGGTTATTTATGCTCCTAATACTTAAGTCAAAGCTCATTTCTCAAGTAATTCTAGTGCTTAAATATGTGAATATATGAATATTAGAATAAATATAGGTTATAAGTTAATTCCCTGAACCTTGGGCATAGTCAATGCCTTTGTGAATATGTTTGATGCTTTGCTTTAGCGCTGCAGCGGTATGCTATCAAGGAAACGCTACATCGTTATATGACGGCTGACCATTGAGATATTTATGTGGCCACTTGAGGACATGATGAGTCACCACTCTTATCTCTTCCTCTCAGCTGGATATTTTGACTTTCAAGTGGATGCTAAATTACACTTGGCGCCTCCTAAATGGAACCCATGTGATAGTTGTTGTATTCCATCATTAGCACTTTTTGTAAAGTACTTTAAGGATAATATCTAAGTCTTATAGTCATCATGTAATATTATTATTCTATTAAGACTTAGTTAATAATTAGATTAATTAAGATTGCTTCTCAAGGAAGTAACATACGTAGACAAGTAGTTGTAACTTGGAAGAGGAACTTCTTATGACATAGTAGCTTTTTCTCCATTGATACACCACCTTTAATTTTTTATTTTTAGCATAGTTTTTATAGTTTTTCATCCAAGGTTTTGCTCACGCCTCAACTTCATCTCTTGTATGCTACCTGGGATCATTGGAGTGTATCTTTTGCAACCACTCTTCTCTTGTCTTCATACGGTAATACATACTCTCTAGTTGTATTATGTTGATGGAACTTGTGATGAGCTAACTTTGTTGTAGTTGGATTGTTCTTGGTATGTAATGAACCTTGAGTAACTTTTGTATAATATTATGATGTTTGTGTTTTATTCCTTGTGTTATAATACTTTCAATCTTGGTTTGGAAATGATCAACTAAAACAAGGTAACTTTGTGGGTACAGACATGGTTCACAAAGAGAACTCAAGGAATAATATGAATGAAAACCCTTTAAAGACATTTAAAGGAAGCACTAATTAACTCTAGACATAGGGGAGTAGTAGTTCATAAGGCAAATGTTGTAGGAGCTTAATATACAGGGGTAAAACTTATTTAGAGCCTAGACATAGGAGTCTTGTAACATAGCCCTGACGAAAGTGACTGAAAGGCACGCCACCAAGGCGCTACAGCGTCTACGGATTCTGAAGCGCTACAGCGCTTAACGCTATAGCGTCTAATATTATCTGAACATTACTCTTGGGAATTTACATAACTATTGAGCTATCCAACTCACCTTTAATTACTTCAAACTTAATACTGTTTTACCACAACTTATAATGTTTACAACTCTTTACCTTTACTTGTTACTTAATTCTTTTCACTAAGATTCTAATCACTTAAACTTCTTAGATTAATTCCAATCCCTGTGGGAACGAACTTTACTTATCAATATATTACTTGTTGCGATTGTGTATACTTGCACATCACCTTTTCGCACAACAAGTTTTAGGCGCCGTTGCCGGGGATTGCATTTAATTTTCATTGTTTAAGTTTTTAGTAAACTTAGTGCCTATTTTATACTGGTGTGTTGTTTCTTGTTGCTGCAGCAGTAAGCGCTACAGCGTATGCCCAGGTCTCAACCACCAGAGTTTGAACCATACTCAGAACCAGAGAGAAGGTTCAGGAAGCTAAGACATCCCCACAGGCTCAGACCCACCATGTCAGAACATAGTCATAGGTCCAATTCTGGTAGAGCTACCACTCTACATGGCAGATCTAGCTCTGGTAGAGGAGGGACTGAACCAGGTGGAAGGGGTAGAGGTAGACATCAAAATAATCAGGCGAATTATTTGGATGTTGACCCAATAGAAATGATTCAGTACTCGACTGGTAAATTTAGTAAGTACTAAAATTATTTACTGGATAACATTAAGTCGTTAACTGGATAATACGGGTCAATGAAGTTTTGGAATCGAAATAAGGGATAAAGATCAATACGGTAATTGGACCACGCTACCACTTATTTATTAATTAAATATGTGTTGTGTGTGTGTGTGTGATTAAAGAAAAGAAAGAATAAAGAGAGGAAAGAAAGAAGGATTTCACGCAGAGAAGAAAAGAAGAGGAAAAGAAGAAGAGAAAGAAGAAGAGGAAAAGAAGAAGAGAAAGGAAGAAGAGGAGTTAAGCCCACAGCCCCAAAATTCATCATCTTCATCATCTCACTCTCCTCATCATAACCCAAGACCTAGGTAAGATTCCATCCGATTTTCTCCCCCTTTTGTAACCTACGAATTTTAGGGGTTTTGAGGGAGGAAATTGTTGAATAATTGGATTCAATGATGAAATTGATGGTTGGGTTATGTTTAGGAACAAAGCTAGGAGCGGATTGAACGCGATTGGGAGCTCGAAACGAAGTTAGGAGCGGTTCGGTGTTGATTGGGTTCGATTCGGTGATTTTGACATATCGGTGATTTCGACTCAGCAACGACTCTCGCTTCAAGGGTGAGTTTTACTCACGTATAGGCTGATTCCGTTTTGAAATAGATTGTGTAACTTGTTTTCGAAAGAGTTTGAGTCGAAAACGTTATTTTGAAACATATCGCGTTTTAACGAAATTCGTAATCGTTGAGTTTTTGATTGAATTGCTTGATTGTTGGATGTTGATTGGACTGGTATATTGTCTGGATTGTCTGTTTTTGAGTTAGGAATCGATCGGGGCGAGTTTCGGATCGATCGGAAAGCAAAATTTCACAAAACAGGGCATTTTGGCAATGCTGTCAAACGCGCACGACCCGTGCGTCTCAGGCACACGACCCGTGCGCCTGGTTCGGGTTCAGTGTTGAAAAATGTCTAACAGGGCGCACGACCCGTGCGTCCTGGGGCACGACCCGTGCGCCTAGTCCTGCCCAAAATTTTCAAAGTGCCCTAAATGATTCCGTTTCGATTCCAATCCTCTCCTAATCTTTTCCTAACCCTTCTATAATGATATTAGGCTTATTATGCCATGATTTTGCGTACGTTTCAAAAAGGGTTTTATAAAATACTTTCGAAGTTGAAAATTGTGTCGAAAAGTGGTCAACTAGAGTGCGAGTGTGAACTTGAATTTTATAAAATGTGGATTAAAGTGTTTCATTGATTATCTGAGTTGATGGACCGTGGGTTCATAGTATTGTAGATATACGTATATAGTATATCGAGTTGGGTGACGACCCATGTGTAACATACTAGGCGGGGCAGTCATGATCCCCTTCCCTAGGCTCCATGCCAATGGGAGAATGTACTATTGGTAGGGGGGTTCACCGGGATTAGCGATGTTCCGCAGTCGGTGTTATGTTAAAGATTATTGTACGATACACCGGGATTAGCAATGTTCTGCAGTCGGTGCCGTACTTTGTTTGTTGTATGATACACCGGGATTAGCAATGTTCTGCAGTCGGTGCCGTACTTTGTTTGTTGTATGATACACCGGGATTAGCAATGTTCTGCAGTCGGTGCCGTACTTTGTTTATTTTACGACATTCCGGGAGTAGCAATGTTTTGCAGTCGGTGTCGTGTTAAGCTATAAGAGAACTAATAACTGAACCGAGAGAGTTAGCAGGGGTCTCGGTAGAACTCACTGAGATTGTATCTCACTGTTTAAATGTTGTTGTTTTACAGATAAACAGGGACAGAAGAAAACTCAGAGGCACGAGTAGGTGGCCCCGAGAGATGGACGAGGACTTAGTTTTACGTTTAAGTTTATTTCCCTTCTGTTGTCTGTGTATCACAATACTATGGCATTAGTATTATGTTATCTTTCATTCCGCTTTCTTGTATGACTCTGACTACCATAGTTGCTGACAGGTTATGGTCTTGTTTGTATATAAGACTGTTTTGTTTTATTCAGCGAAAAATTATAATGGTATTCAGTGTCTGAACAGGAAATAATATCTCTGATGTATGTTTAATGTGCACTTGGGTGTTTTTAACAAATAAAAATACCAGGGTGTTACAGTTGGTATCAGAGCGGTTCGACCTAGTCGGACTTAGCTTATAGGGTCTTTGCTTTTCCAGTCGTGATTTTCTTAGTATGCTATTAGACATTGAGCTTGATCAACTTAATACTTTGTGCATATTTCGCAGAATCATGGCCAGAAGAGGTAGAGGCGTTCCTCCTCCTGTTGATCCAAATTTTGAGTGGATGCAGAATGTAATTGAGAACCAGCAGAAAATGATGCAAGACATGATGCTTATGCATCAGCAGCAACAAATCCTACAGCAAAATGCTCAGCAGCATCAAGCTCCAGAGCCACAAGTGAACCCAAGGAGAATTTTCACAGAGTTCCTGAAAATGAAACCCTCCGAGTTTAGAGGTGGGCCGGATGTCATGAGAGCACAACATTGGCTGGATGACATTGAAAAGATCTTTGTAACAATGCAAGTGACCGATGAAGACAAGTTGAGGTTGGCATCCCATATGTTGAAGGGAGAGGCCAATAACTGGTGGACAAATGCTAGGGCCATGATGGAGACAATGGGAACTCCCCCGACTTGGGACAATTTCCGAACATCATTTTTAGAACAATTCTTCCCCACGGCTATGAGGTTGGATAAGGAAAATGAGTTTTTGACTTTTACACAAGGAGGCTTGACCGTGGGCCAATACACGGCTAAATTTGAAGAGTTGTATCAATTCTTCGGTTTAGCTGGATATGCCCCAAGTGACCAATGGAAAACTGACAGGTACAAATATGGGTTGAGAGAAGATATTGCTCAAAGTCTTAGTTCTTTTCCGAGAACCAACTATGCAGCCATGGTACAACAAGCTTATATCGCCGAAAGTGATTTGTCAAGGTTGTATGCAAGCAGAAAGGCATTCCATCAGAGCAAGAGGAACACTGGATCATCTAGTTCTCAGATGGGTCCCAAGCATGACTCGGGCAAGAGTGGTAATTATAAAGGAAAGCAGGTGCAAACGGCCGATGAAATGAAGTTTAGGAATTGTTTTAAGTGCGGAAGGTATCACCACGGCAGTTGTGCACAACGATCCGATAGATGCTATGTCTGTAATGAGGAAGGTCACTATGCAAATCAGTGCCCAACAAAGAAGAACTCCCAAAGGGCACCAAATGCTCCTGGTCAGGGGCGGATCAACACACTCGATGCTCGAACCATCACATCTACGGATAATCTTCTAAGGGGTACGGGATCTCTTTTTAATAATTCAGTCAATATTTTATATGATTCTGGTGCAACTCACTGTTTTATCTCGCAAGCATGTGTGGATCGGTTGGGACTAGCATTATCTGAGCTATCCGAACCGATAACTATTTTAACTGCTGCCAAGGGTCGTGTCCAGACCCAATCATTATGTGAAAATTGCCTACTTGTCATAGGCGACAGACAGTTTGTTGTGAAATTTATTTGCTTGCCTATGAGAAGCATGGACATTGTTCTGGGTATGAATTGGATGGCTGAAAATCAAGTAACAATCAACTGTGCCGATCGAACTATTAGCTTCGCCTCCGAGTCCGTAGGATTGACACAGATAGATGCTGAAGCGACGATCTCATACACCGAAGCAAGCCAGTCATTATTCCAAGGTGCGGAAGCTATTCTTATTATGTTGTCTGCATCTACTGAAACGGGTTTAGATTTGTCGTCTGTGCAAGTGGTAAATGAATTTCTAGATGTCTTTCCAGAAGAAGTTTCATCCTTACCTCCTGACCGAGAGGTAGAATTCTCAATAGAATTGATTCCTGGTACAGGATCAATCTCTATTGCTCCTTATAGGATGTCTCCTTTAGAATTGAAGGAATTAAAGTCTCAACTTGAAGAGTTAATATCGAAGAGATTTATCCGACCGAGTGCTTCTCCATGGGGTGCTCCGGTATTGCTAGTTAAGAAGAAGGACGGAAGCATGAGGTTGTGTATTGACTACCGTCAACTCAACAAGGTGACTATTAAAAACAAATATCCATTGCCAAGGATAGACGATTTGCTTGACCAACTTCGAGGTGCAGTGGTATTTTCAAAAATAGATTTGAGGTCGGGCTATCATCAAATAAAGGTACGAGCCTTAGATATTCCGAAGACAGCTTTCCGTACGAGGTATGGACATTACGAGTTCGTAGTGATGCCCTTCGGTTTGACTAATGCTCCAGCGGTATTCATGGATTACATGAACCGAGTATTTCACACGTACCTTGATCAGTTTGTGGTAGTTTTTATTGATGATATCTTGGTGTACTCTAAGACCATTGAGGACCATGTTCAACATCTCCGCATTGTTCTGAACGTACTCCGAGAAAAGAAATTGTATGCCAAGCCGTCGAAGTGTGACTTCTGGATGCCGGAAGTGAAGTTTTTGGGACACGTGATTTCCCAATCGGGAGTTGCTGTGGATCCCAGTAAAGTAGAAGCGGTGTTGAACTGGGAACGACCAACATCTGTTACAGAAATAAGAAGTTTCTTGGGTCTAGCTGGTTACTACAGGAGGTTTATCCAAGGTTTTTCACAATTGGTTCTTCCACTTACTCGGTTGACTCGCAAGGCCCAACCGTTTATATGGAATGCCGATTGTGAGGAATGTTTTCAAGAGTTGAAGGTTAGGTTGACTTCTGCTCCAATCCTAATTCTTCCAGATCCGTCTTTGGAATTTCAAATTTTCAGCGATGCTTCTGGTAAGGGTTTGGGATGTGTCCTCATGCAGAACCAACAAGTTGTAGCTTATGCCTCCAAACAGTTGAAGACTCATGAAGAGAATTATCCGACTCATGATCTAGAGTTGGCAGCCATTGTGTACGCACTGAAGATTTGGAGACATTACCTGTATGGGTCTCGTTTCGAAGTCTTTAGTGATCATAAGAGTTTGAAATATTTATTTGACCAGAAGGAGTTGAATAACAGGCAGAGAAGGTGGGTGGAATTTCTGAAGGATTATGACTTCGAGTTGAAGTATCATCCGGGAAAAGCTAATGTTGTAGCTGATGCACTAAGTAGGAAATCCATCCACATAGCAGAGTTAATGATGCATGAAATGGAATTGTTGGAGTCCTTCCGGGACTTAAATGTGGATTCAAAGCCAAAAAGGAACCGGTTGGTGTTGAGCCACATGAGGATCTCTAGTTCCATAAGGGATTCTATTCGCTTAGCACAGGAAGTTGATGTGAAACTACAATCACAGAAAGTGATGCCAGACTTTACCGAAGATAGTGATGGAGTTATTTGTTTCAACGGTAGGATCTGTGTGCCTGATAATGAAGATATTAAAAAGCAAGTGCTTGAAGAAGCACACCGAAGTTTATTTTCTGTACATCCTGGATCCCCCAAGATGTATAGAGATTTAAAACAAATGTATTGGTGGCCGGGAATGAAGTTAGAAATTGCTGAATTCGTATCACAATGTTTAACTTGTCAAAAAGTTAAGATAGAACAACAGAAGCCTGCTGGTCTGCTACGGTCACTAGACGTGCCAGTGTGGAAATGGGAAGACATTTCTATGGATTTTGTAATGGCATTGCCAAGGTCTCAAGCCGGTAACGACTCCATTTGGGTAGTTGTGGATCGGTTAACCAAATCAGCTCATTTTATTCCAGTTCGTTCTAGCAGTAAAGTATCCAAGTTAGCTGAGGTGTATTTGAAGAACATAGTAAGGTTACATGGGGTTCCTACCAGTATAGTGTCGGATCGAGATCCGAAATTCACTTCTCGATTTTGGAAAGCTCTGAATGAAGCATTGGGAACTAAAGTACTTCTTAGTACCGCATATCACCCACAAACAGATGGTCAAACCGAGAGAACTATCCAGACCTTAGAGGATATGCTTAGGGCTTCGGTACTTGATAACAGAAAGAAATGGGAGGATCATCTTCCATTGGTGGAGTTCTCATACAACAACAGTTATCATTCCAGTATCGGGATGGCACCTTTTGAAGCCTTATATGGTAGGAAATGTAGAACACCATTGTGTTGGTGGGAAGTAGGTGAGAACCGATTGTTGGGACCCGAGATGATTCATGACACTACTGAAAAGATCCGCCAGATAAAGGAGAGAATGAAAGCTGCTCAAAGTAGGCAAAAGAGTTATGCCGACAAAAGGAGAAGGCCATTAGAGTTTGAATCGGGTGATCATGTGTTTTTGAAATTGTCACCGACAATTGGCACAGGTAGGGCATTACGGGTGAAGAAACTCAGTCCTCGGTATATTGGACCCTTCCAGATTATTGAGCGAATAGGGTCTCTGGCATACCGTATTGCTTTGCCTCCACCATTGACAAATCTGCATGATGTATTCCATGTGTCTCAGTTGCGGAAGTACATTCCCGATCCAAGTCAACCGTTAGATTTTGAAACGATTGACCTTCGACCGGACTTGTCCTTCCAACCTCACCCGAATTACATTATGGAACGTGGCGAGAGGACGCTGCGGACGAAGTCAATTCCCATTGTCAAAGTGGTCTGGGATGGTTTTTCCGTCGAGGAAGCTACTTGGGAGTTGGAGGACGATATGCGGACTCAGTATCCGTATTTGTTTTCTTAAGGTACGTTGTGTTTAATTTTGAGGACAAAATTCTTTTAAGAAGGGGAGAATGTAACATCCTCAAAATAATTAGGCGAATTATTTGGATGTTGACCCAATAGAAATGATTCAGTACTCGACTGGTAAATTTAGTAAGTACTAAAATTATTTACTGGATAACATTAAGTCGTTAACTGGATAATACGGGTCAATGAAGTTTTGGAATCGAAATAAGGGATAAAGATCAATACGGTAATTGGACCACGCTACCACTTATTTATTAATTAAATATGTGTTGTGTGTGTGTGTGTGATTAAAGAAAAGAAAGAATAAAGAGAGGAAAGAAAGAAGGATTTCACGCAGAGAAGAAAAGAAGAGGAAAAGAAGAAGAGAAAGAAGAAGAGGAAAAGAAGAAGAGAAAGGAAGAAGAGGAGTTAAGCCCACAGCCCCAAAATTCATCATCTTCATCATCTCACTCTCCTCATCATAACCCAAGACCTAGGTAAGATTCCATCCGATTTTCTCCCCCTTTTGTAACCTACGAATTTAGGGGTTTTGAGGGAGGAAATTGTTGAATAATTGGATTCAATGATGAAATTGATGGTTGGGTTATGTTTAGGAACAAAGCTAGGAGCGGATTGAACGCGATTGGGAGCTCGAAACGAAGTTAGGAGCGGTTCGGTGTTGATTGGGTTCGATTCGGTGATTTTGACATATCGGTGATTTCGACTCGGCAACGACTCTCGCTTCAAGGGTGAGTTTTACTCACGTATAGGCTGATTCCGTTTTGAAATAGATTGTGTAACTTGTTTTCGAAAGAGTTTGAGTCGAAAACGTTATTTTGAAACATATCGCGTTTTAACGAAATTCGTAATCGTTGAGTTTTTGATTGAATTGCTTGATTGTTGGATGTTGATTGGACTGGTATATTGTCTGGCATTGTCTGTTTTTGAGTTAGGAATCGATCGGGGCGAGTTTCGGATCGATCGGAAAGCAAAATTTCACAAAACAGGGCATTTTGGCAATGCTGTCAAACGCGCACGACCCGTGCGTCTCAGGCACACGACCCGTGCGCCTGGTTCGGGTTCAGTGTTGAAAAATGTCTAACAGGGCGCACGACCCGTGCGTCCTGGGGCACGACCCGTGCGCCTAGTCTTGCCCAAAATTTTCAAAGTGCCCTAAATGATTCCGTTTCGATTCCAATCCTCTCCTAATCTTTTCCTAACCCTTCTATAATGATATTAGGCTTATTATGCCATGATTTTGCGTACGTTTCAAAAAGGGTTTTATAAAATACTTTCGAAGTTGAAAATTGTGTCGAAAAGTGGTCAACTAGAGTGCGAGTGTGAACTTGAATTTTATAAAATGTGGATTAAAGTGTTTCATTGATTATCTGAGTTGATGGACCGTGGGTTCATAGTATTGTAGATATACGTATATAGTATATCGAGTTGGGTGACGACCCATGTGTAACATACTAGGCGGGGCAGTCATGATCCCCTTCCCTAGGCTCCATGCCAATGGGAGAATGTACTATTGGTAGGGGGGTTCACCGGGATTAGCGATGTTCCGCAGTCGGTGTTATGTTAAAGATTATTGTACGATACACCGGGATTAGCAATGTTCTGCAGTCGGTGCCGTACTTTGTTTGTTGTATGATACACCGGGATTAGCAATGTTCTGCAGTCGGTGCCGTACTTTGTTTGTTGTATGATACACCGGGATTAGCAATGTTCTGCAGTCGGTGCCGTACTTTGTTTATTTTACGACATTCCGGGAGTAGCAATGTTTTGCAGTCGGTGTCGTGTTAAGCTATAAGAGAACTAATAACTGAACCGAGAGAGTTAGCAGGGGTCTTGGTAGAACTCACTGAGATTGTATCTCACTGTTTAAATGTTGTTGTTTTACAGATAAACAGGGACAGAAGAAAACTCAGAGGCACGAGTAGGTGGCCCCGAGAGATGGACGAGGACTTAGTTTTACGTTTAAGTTTATTTCCCTTCTGTTGTCTGTGTATCACAATACTATGGCATTAGTATTATGTTATCTTTCATTCCGCTTTCTTGTATGACTCTGACTACCATAGTTGCTGACAGGTTATGGTCTTGTTTGTATATAAGACTGTTTTGTTTTATTCAACGAAAAATTATAATGGTATTCAGTGTCTGAACAGGAAATAATATCTCTGATGTATGTTTAATGTGCACTTGGGTGTTTTTAACAAATAAAAATACCAGGGTGTTACACATTATTACTTTCAAGTCTAGAGAGGTGATCAGCCACTTGGTTCTCTACTCCTTTCTTATCTCTTATTTCAAGATCAAATTCTTGAAGTAGTAGAACCCATCTTATTAGCCTAGGTTTTGCATCTTTTTTAGAAATTAGATACTTGATGGCAGAATGGTTAGTGTATACAATTACTTTGGTGCCAACCAAGTATGATCTAAATTTTTCAAAAGCAAAAATCACTGCTAATAGTTCCTTCTCTGTTATAGTGTAGTTCATTTGAGCCTCAATTAGTGTTTTTGCTAGTGATAACCTTATTTTTTATAGGTTATTTATGCTCCTAATACTTAAGTCAAAGCTCATTTCTCAAGTAATTCTAGTGCTTAAATATGTGAATATATGAATATTAGAATAAATATAGGTTATAAGTTAATTCCCTGAACCTTGGGCATAGTCAATGCCTTTGTGAATATGTTTGATGCTTTGCTTTAGCGCTGCAGCGGTATGCTATCAAGGAAACGCTACATCGTTATATGACGGCTGACCATTGAGATATTTATGTGGCCACTTGAGGACATGATGAGTCACCACTCTTATCTCTTCCTCTCAGCTGGATATTTTGACTTTCAAGTGGATGCTAAATTACATTTGGCGCCTCCTAAATGGAACCCATGTGATAGTTGTTGTATTCCATCATTAGCACTTTTTGTAAAGTACTTTAAGGATAATATCTAAGTCTTATAGTCATCATGTAATATTATTATTCTATTAAGACTTAGTTAATAATTAGATTAATTAAGATTGCTTCTCAAGGAAGTAACATACGTAGACAAGTAGTTGTAACTTGGAAGAGGAACTTCTTATGACATAGTAGCTTTTTCTCCATTGATACACCACCTTTAATTTTTTATTTTTAGCATAGTTTTTATAGTTTTTCATCCAAGGTTTTGCTCACGCCTCAACTTCATCTCTTGTATGCTACCTGGGATCATTGGAGTGTATCTTTTGCAACCACTCTTCTCTTGTCTTCATACGGTAATACATACTCTCTAGTTGTATTATGTTGATGGAACTTGTGATGAGCTAACTTTGTTGTAGTTGGATTGTTCTTGGTATGTAATGAACCTTGAGTAACTTTTGTATAATATTATGATGTTTGTGTTTTATTCCTTGTGTTATAATACTTTCAATCTTGGTTTGGAAATGATCAACTAAAACAAGGTAACTTTGTGGGTACAGACATGGTTCACAAAGAGAACTCAAGGAATAATATGAATGAAAACCCTTTAAAGACATTTAAAGGAAGCACTAATTAACTCTAGACATAGGGGAGTAGTAGTTCATAAGGCAAATGTTGTAGGAGCTTAATATACAGGGGTAAAACTTATTTAGAGCCTAGACATAGGAGTCTTGTAACATAGCCCTGACGAAAGTGACTGAAAGGCACGCCACCAAGGCGCTACAGCGTCTACGGATTCTGAAGCGCTACAGCGCTTAACGCTATAGCGTCTAATATTATCTGAACATTACTCTTGGGAATTTACATAACTATTGAGCTATCCAACTCACCTTTAATTACTTCAAACTTAATACTGTTTTACCACAACTTATAATGTTTACAACTCTTTACCTTTACTTGTTACTTAATTCTTTTCACTAAGATTCTAATCACTTAAACTTCTTAGATTAATTCCAATCCCTGTGGGAACGAACTTTACTTATCAATATATTACTTGTTGCGATTGTGTATACTTGCACATCACCTTTTCGCACAACAAGTTTTAGGCGCCGTTGCCGGGGATTGCATTTAATTTTCATTGTTTAAGTTTTTAGTAAACTTAGTGCCTATTTTATACTGGTGTGTTGTTTCTTGTTGCTGCAGCAGTAAGCGCTACAGCGTATGCCCAGGTCTCAACCACCAGAGTTTGAACCATACTCAGAACCAGAGAGAAGGTTCAGGAAGCTAAGACATCCCCACAGGCTCAGACCCACCATGTCAGAACATAGTCATAGGTCCAATTCTGGTAGAGCTACCACTCTACATGGCAGATCTAACTCTGGTAGAGGAGGGACTGAACCAGGTGGAAGGGGTAGAGGTAGACATCAACAGCCACCCACTCCAACCTTACATGACCAAGAGGACTGGTACAGACATCAATTCATAAATGAAGGACCTGCTCAAATGGTAAATGACAGAGATAGACCAATGAGGGACTATGCTGTGTTTGATCCACAAATCATGGAGACAAGCATAGCAAGACCTACTCTCAACACAGCTCAGTTTGAATTCAAACCTATGATGTTCCAAATGTTGCAAACAGTGGGACAGTTTGGTGGTGCTCCTCAAGAGGACCCATATTTACACTTAAAGCAATTTTTGGAAGTCTGCAGTAACTTCATCATTCCAGGGGTAAGTGATGATGCATTCAGATTAAAACTGTTTCCTTATTCCTTGAAGGATAGAGCAAAGGCCTGGTTAACTTCTCTAGAGCCTAACTCTATCCATACTTGGAATGAAATGGCTGAGAAATTCTTAGCAAAATACTTTCCTCCAAGTAAGAATGCAAGAATGAGGAATGAGGTTACTGCATTCAGACAAAGAGATGCTGAAACACTGTTTGAGGCATGGGAGAGATGGAAGGAGTTGTTGAGAAAGTGCCCTCATCATGGAATACCTGTGATTATCCAAATGGAAACCTTCTACAATGGACTAGATCCAACAACCAGACAAATGCTAGATGCTTCTTCAGGGGGTGTGTTGTTGAAAACCTCCTATAATGAGGCATGTGAACTGATTGATGATATTGCCACAAATAGCTATCAATGGCCTACAGAAAGGTTAGCTCAGCAAAAGAAGGTAGCTGGTGTGCATGAATTAAGTGAAGTTTCTGCTCTATCTGCACAGGTTGCCTCTCTTACTAACATGATAAAATCTATGAGCACATCAAACGCTGCAGCGGTACATGAACCTGCAGTAGCTGTTATTGAGCAAGCCTCTCCAGGGTCAGTAAGCTGTGTGTACTGTGGAAGAGAGCATTTGTATGAAGAATGTCCTGGTAATCCTGTCTCTGTGAAATTTGTGGGTTTCAATAAAAACAATAATCCCTATTCAAATACATATAATCCTGGTTGGAAGAACCACCCCAATTTCAGATGGGGAGCCAACAATGCAACAACACCTAATTATAGTGCTCCAGCAAATCCACCAGGATTCCTTGCTCAGAACTACCAAAGACAGAATGCCCATGTCATAGATAATTCATTAGAAGGATTGATGAAAGGTTTTATGAGTGATTGCAAGACAGCCCTGAAAACTCATGAAGCCTCCATTAAAAATCTAGAAGCACAGATGGGGCAAATGGCTAATGTCCTTTCCCAAAGAATTAGTGGATCATTACCATCCACTACAGAAGCTTCAACTTCAGGTACTACAGGGAAGGAGCATGTAAAAGCTATAACTTTAAGGAGTGGGAGAGATTTGATAGGATCATCAACTTTTTCAGATGATGAAAAAAACAAAAATTCTGAAAAACAAAAAGAACCTACAACAAGCGCTACAGCGCCTGAACCTACCGCTGCAGCGCCTGTTGTTGAGAAAACACCACCACCACCCAAAATTATCCCAACATACCCAGATCCTCCGTATCCTCAAAGACTTCGAAAGGCTCATGAAGACAAGCAATTTAATAAATTCCTAGAAGTCCTTAAACAGTTGCACATTAATGTTCCTTTGGTGGAGGCTCTCCAACAAATGCCTAACTATGCAAAGTTTATGAACGATGTGCTTACTAAGAGGAGGAGACTAGGGGAGTTTGAAACAGTAGCAATGACTGGGGAGTGCAGCATGTTGATGCAAAACAAGCTTCCACCCAAATCAAAGGATCCTGGCAGTTTTACTATACCATGCTCAATTGGAAATTTTTACTCTGGCCGTGCTCTATGTGACTTGGGAGCCAGTATAAATCTCATGCCAAAGTCCATATACACTCAGCTAGGAGTGGGAACTGCCAGACCTACCTCACTTACACTGCAGCTAGCTGATAGAACTCTTGCATATCCAGAAGGAATCTTAGAAGATGTTCTAATAAAGGTTGACAAATTTGTATTTCCTGTTGATTTTGTAATCTTGGACTTTGATGCAGACAAAGAAGTACCCATCATACTGGGAAGACCATTCTTGGCCACTGGAAGAACTTTGATAGATGTGCAAAGAGGAGAATTGATCATGAGGGTCAATGACCAAGAAGTCAAGTTCAACATTCTCAATGCTATGAAATTTCCAGGTCCCAATCTTGAAGAGTGCTCCTTTGTGTCTGTTATTGACAAAGTAGTTCAGGATCACTTCCAGAAAAGCACAGACCATCTGAGGCAATTACTGGACAACGGTGAAGATACATGGTCTGATGCAGAAGCTGCAGAGGAGGAGGAACAGACAGTCAAAGAAATTTGGGTTAAGAGATATGAATCTTTGGAGCAGGAGAATTCAGACATGAGAAAGGATCTCCCCTCCACTGAACAACCACCAACTCTGGAACTTAAAGAATTGCCTTCACACCTCAAATATGCTTATCTAGGTAACAATAGTACTTTGCCTGTTATAATTGCTGCTGACCTTTCTGAAAAGCAGGAACAGGATATGATCCAGATGCTACAGCGGCATAAAAAGGCAATTGGTTGGCAAATATCAGACATAAAAGGTATCAGCCCAACCATTTGTATGCACAGAATAGTGTTAGAAGAAGACTCTAAGAATTGCATTGAAGGGCAGAGGAGGTTGAATCCAATTATGAAAGAGGTGGTGAAGAAGGAAATCATCAAGTGGTTGGATGCAGGTATTGTATACCCCATTTCTGACAGTGCATGGGTTAGTCCTGTGTAGTGTGTGCCAAAGAAGGGAGGGGTAACAGTAATAACAAATGAGATGAATGAGCTGCTTCCAACCAGAAAAATAACAGGCTGGAGAATATGCATGGATTACAGGAGGTTGAATAAGGCAACAAGAAAGGACCATTTTCCATTGCCTTTCATTGACCAGATGCTGGACAGGCTAGCAGGTAAAGAATTTTATTTCTTTCTTGATGGTTATTCAGGTTATAACCAGATTGCAATATTACCTGAAGATCAGCAGAAGACTACATTCACTTGTCCATATGGCACCTTTACTTTTAGAAGGATGCCATTTGGCCTGTGTAATGCACCTGCCACTTTTCAAAGGTGTATGATGGCAATTTTCTCTGATTACATTGAAAGATCCATGGTAGTCTTCATGGATGATTTCTCTGTGTTTGGAGAAACATTCCATCTATGCCTATCCAACTTGGAAGAAATCCTAATTAGATGTGAAGAAACTAACCTTGTGCTAAATTGGGAGAAATGCCATTTTATGGTGCAAGAAGGTATAGTTTTGGGACATAAGATATCCAAAAAAGGATTGGAAGTGGACAAGGCTAAAATAGAGGTCATTGAGAAGCTATCTCCTCCAACCAACATCAAAGGTATAAGAAGCTTTTTGGGGCATGCTGGGTTCTATAGGAGATTCATAAAAGATTTTTCAAAAATCTCCAAACCTTTGTGCCAACTGTTACAGCATGATAACCCCTTTATATTTGATGAGTCATGCATATTAGCCTTTGATAAATTAAAGAAAGCTTTAATAACAGCACCAGTTATTATAGCTCCTGACTGGAGTAAGCCTTTTGAGCTTATGTGTGATGCTAGTGACTTTGCCATTGGAGCTGTCCTTGGGCAAAGGTATGATAAAATTTTTCACTCTATATATTATGCTAGCAAAACACTTTTAGAAGCTCAATTGAATTACACAGTCACTGAAAAAGAACTATTAGCTGTAGTCTTTGCATTTGATAAATTTAGATCATATTTGGTTGGCACCAAGGTAATTGTCTTCACAGACCATTCAGCCATCAAATATTTGATAACAAAAAAAGATGCAAAGCCTAGGCTAATTAGGTGGGTTCTCCTACTCCAAGAATTTGATTTAGAAATAAAGGATAAAAAGGGAGTGAAGAACCAAGTTGCTGATCATCTTTCTAGATTGGAGAGAGACATTGCAGGTATAGCAGGTGGGGAGATCAAGGAATACTTTCCAGATGAACAGCTGTTGGCAATGACTGATGACTCATCAACCGCTGTAGCGGCCAGTGTAACAACACTTGATGCTGCAGCAGGTGAACCTGCAACACCTTGGTATGCTGACATAGTGAACTTTCTGGTTAGCAAGGTGGTACCTACTGAGATGACTTATCAGCAAAGGAGAAGGTTCTTCCACACAATGAAACAATATTATTGGGATGAACCTTTTCTATACAAAAAGTGTCAAGACCAGTTAATGAGGAGATGCCTAGCAGAGGAAGAACAAATCCAAGTGCTACAGCACTGCCATTCTGCACCATGTGGTGGGCATTTTGGTGGTGCTAGAACTGCTGCAAAGGTATTGCAATCTGGCTACTTTTGGCCTTCACTTTTCAAAGATGCTCAAAACTTTGTAAAAAAATGTGATAGTTGCCAAAGAACGGGGAATATTTCAAACAAACATGAAATGCCTTTAACAAACATTCTAGAGGTTGAACTCTTTGATGTTTAGGGAATGGATTTTATGGGACCTTTCCCTCCTTCTCATGGAAACCTATACATTGTAGTAGCTGTAGACTATGTTTCAAAATGGGTGGAAGCTGTTGCTTTACCCAACAATGATGCAAGGTCTGTGAGCAAATTTTTATTGAAAAACATTTTCACTCGTTTTGGAACTCCTAGAGCCATCATAAGTGATGAGGGATCTCATTTTTGTAATAAATTAATTGAGACCCTATTGGCTAAATATGGAGTCAAACATAAAATAGCAACTGCTTATCATCCACAAACTAGTGGTCAAACTGAATTGTCAAATAGAGAAATAAAAAGGATGTTGGAAAAGATGGTAGGGCCTTCAAGGAAAGAATGGTCAATACATCTAGATGATGCTTTATGGGCCTACAGAACAGCTTATAAAACACCTTTGGGGATGTCTCCCTATAGATTGGTTTATGGGAAGTCCTGTCACCTACCAATTGAACTTCAGCACAAGGCCCATTGGGCTTTAAAAAAACTCAATTTTGACTACAAGAAAGCAGGAGATGCTAGATTGCTGCAACTAAATGAATTGGAAGAACTTAGGCATTTTGCCTATGAGAATGCAGCAATCTATAAAGAAAAAACCAAAATTTGGCATGATCAAAAACTGATAAAAAGAGATCTCACTGAAGGAGGACAGGTATTGCTTTACAACTCCAGGTTAAGATTGTTTCCTGGAAAATTGAAATCTAGGTGGTCAGGCCCTTTTCAATTGATAAAAATATACAGCCATGGGGTTGTGGACCTCTATGATGTAACAACCAATACCACCTTCAAAGTGAATGGCCAAAGGGTTAAACAATATTTTGGTGAAAATGTGGTAAGAGACAAAACCACAATTGAGCTTAAAGATCTCTAATTTGAAAGAGAAAGTCTGGCTGCAGACTTTACAAGCAAGCGCTCTTGGGAGGCACCCCAAGGATTCTAACAAAATTTTTATGTTTATTTTCTATGCAGGAAATTAAGATAAGCGCTGTAGCGGTTGCTTACTACAAAAACGCTGTAGCGCTTGTCTTAAATCAGGGCTGGGTATGGTCAAACAAAAAAATAAAATAAAAAGATCTTCCTCAGGATGAGCTGGCACTGTACCCTCATACCTAGCCTGACCAGCACGTGCATTTACTCACCTGCAATTGTCAAATCAACAGTTTCTTTTTCTCTCTCCCACTTCACTCACAAAACCGTAACTTTAATATTCACAACTTCCCACGTTACCATTTCCTCTCTCTTTCTCTTTCCTTGCTCTCTGAAACTCCTCTCAACCGTTACCACTGAACCACTCACCACCTCCATTCCTTCTTCTTCCTTCTTCCCAACACACACCAACACTTCCTAAGACACCCAGAAACAAATACGCACGCTCTTAACCAAAACCATGACCAAAAAGCAAGCTGCCCTCAAACGATCTGGTAAGGGAGCCACTAGGAAACCAGAACCCTCGAATCCTACCAAAACCACCATGGCTAAGGCAACTCCAGATCCTCAGAGGTTTTGGAAGATGGATTTCATAGCTGAAAGAGGATTCAAGACAGACAGTGCTCCTGAAGCATTCTCAACCGCTGTCACAGCGTTGGGATGGGAGAGCTTCATTAAGCATCGAAAGGACTACATGACGTCTTTGGTACGGGAGTTCTACTCTGGCATTGAAGAGCCTAAAGAGGGAAAACCTCAAACCCATTCAATGGTAAGAGGAGAAACTGTAAACTTCAACTCCAGAACAATCAGTGATGTTTTCCATCTGGGCTATCATGGAAAAGCGCTGGAAACAAAAGTTCTGAACTGGGGAGACGAAGAAATGGAAGCTGTAAGAAGAAGGATTTGTGTGAAGAAGCAAATCTGTGTGAAGAAGCAAATCTGTGGTGTAGTTTTATCAAACACTCCCTGCTGCCTACATCTCACACAACATTTGTGGAGAAAGAAAGACTCATTGTCATTGATGCTATAATGGCAGGAGAAAAGATAGACGTAGGAAGATTGATAGCAAGGGAGATAGAGAAGTGCAGAGTTAAAAATGGAGGTAATTTATATTTTCCTTGTTTAATTACTGAGTTGTGTTTGGAAGCTGATGTAGAGGTTGAAATGAAAGAAGAAAGAAGATCTCCTCTTGGGGCATTTCCTTGCATTTTCAAAGTTAAGCAGAGACCTGCCGCTGCAGCGTCTACTGACTCTGCAGCGCTACAGCGCTTAGAGCTGAAGCAGCAGGTCCTCTGCAAATTTGTGAAAGAAAAATTTGACTGGGAAAAAGCACTGTATGCCTAGATATTCAAAGGAAAAACATCAATCCCCCCTCCTCAATTCCCTGATTGGCTACTGGAGAAAGAAACAGTTGAAAAACCAGAGAAAAAGGGAGTTAGAGCAGAAAAGAAAAAGGCTGTGGCTAGTCCATCAAAGAAAGCAAAGCCTAGCCCAGCCAAGAAAGTACAAAAACCTGTAGTAGAGGAGGAAAGTTTGGATTCTGATGACATTGAAAACATAAGTGAGGAAGATGAAGAAGAAACTATTGCAGTTATGAAAGAGATGGAAAAGCAGGATGATGAAGAATCATCAGGAGAGGACAGTGATACTGAAGAAGATTCTGAAAGTGAAGAAGATGAGCAAGAAGAAGAAATACAATGTGACCCAATCCCAAGCCCAAAGAAACCAAAAACCCCCCCTGCCAAAACAACCAATCCACCATCAACCCCCACCCCCATCCCTGAAACAACCAAACCAACACCCAAGAAAACACCTGCCAAGCATGTAACACCAAAGAAGCCTGAACCAAAACCATCAGCAACAAAAGAAAAACCCACTGAGCAGCTCAAGAAAATTTATCAGTCATACACAAAAGCTAGAAGAAACCCAGGTGTCAAACTGGCTGAGTACCCAGAAGAAGGTATTCAGCCAGTAGGTGCTGAAGCAACTATGTCTGCAGTACCTAGTGACCCAATGCCTGAGGTTATTCTGACAGAGGAGGAAACTGAGAAGGAAGCTGCTGAGGAGCTAGTAAATTTGCAGGATGAAACAGAGCCAGAAACAGAGCCAGTGCTGGAAGAGCAGGAGAAAGAACAAACAGAAGACAAAGAAGAAGTGCAGGAATCAGACGCTGCAGCGGCAGCAGTACAGGAAGCAAGCGCTACAGCGCCACCAACCGCTGTAGCGGCTGAAAAGACTGCTCCACCTCAGCCAAAGAAGAAGAAGGCAACAAAAAGAGCCCCAGCACCTTCAAGAGCCAGTAAGAGGCTCAAGAAGGCCTAATAAGGCAAGATTTGTTGGCTTCTTATGCCAGTTATGTACTTTGAACTTTGTTTTGTTGTTATTCTAAGGCCTCTCCCTTTCTTGTCAAGCAAGCAGTGAGGACACTGCTAAATTTAGTTTCTGGGGGAGGACCTTATGGTTAATAATATTTTAAATTAAGTACAATGATGTTTTTAAATATTTAGTATAATTATGCCATGTTTTGCATGTGTTGCATGTTTTTGAATATTTTGTATGCTTGAATAGGAAGTATGATTAGCTGCATGTTTTAAATTTCTTAGTAAGCAAAAGCTGATTCATATAACCAAATATAAATAAGAATTTTTGAGTAAGGCAGCATTGTGTAAACAATGAAATGATTTTATTGCTGCTTTTACACAAAATCCAAGCTTAGTAAAGAACCTAGTTAGCTAGGAGTGATCTAAGGAGAAAGTTAAGTTTTGGATAACCAAAGGGTTAGTCAAGTTTTCATTAAAAATTGAGAGTTGTTTTAAAAGCTAAGTTTGGGGGAGCATCGGTTATGTTAAGGCTAGGAACAAAAGATGATAAATTGGTCTTTGCAAAATGAAGAATAAAAATGAATGTGATCTTGAAAAAAGTTGCAAAATATCTTAAATAAATTGCTGAGCTGTTCCAAAAAGCATAAAAATAAAATGCAAATAAGGAGCTCAGTAATGAAGATAGCATCTAGTTTTAATCATTAAAATCTAGCGCTACAGCGTCTACGGACTCTGAAGCGCTACAGCGTTTGATCACCAGACCAAAAGTTTATGCACTGACCAATATTCTGAAAAATGCCTAATTAAAGCCCTTTGCTGTGCTTTGAAGCCCCTCAGATCTTGTGTGAAATTGTTATTCCACTCTTATTTTTGAAAACATTCTTTGCCTAACCCAAAAGAAATCCATTCTTCCCAAACCTTAGAGGAATTCTGAAATTAACTAGGAACTAAGTTAAGCTTTGATAGCACACACTCACAACTGAGCAGTAATGATTCTATTTGAATTGTGGACCACTATGGTGTGTGAAAATGATAAGAATTAGCTTTTGTATAAATCCTGTTTAATTTAAAAGCTGCAGCTAGTTATATGAGCATTTTGTCTTGTTCAAGTGTCATTACTTGGGGACAAGCAATGGTTTAAGTTTGGGGGTGTGATAACCTTATTTTGTATAGGTTATTTATGCTCCTAATACTTAAGTCAAAGCTCATTTCTCAAGTAATTCTAGTGCTTAAATATGTGAATATATGAATATTAGAATAAATATAGGTTATAAGTTAATTCCCTGAACCTTGGGCATAGTCAATGCCTTTGTGAATATGTTTGATGCTTTGCTTTAGCGCTGCAGCGGTATGCTATCAAGGAAACGCTACAGCGTTATATGACGGCTGACCATTGAGATATTTATGTGGCCACTTGAGGACATGATGAGTCACCACTCTTATCTCTTCCTCTCAGCTGGATATTTTGACTTTCAAGTGGATGCTAAATTACACTTGGCGCCTCCTAAATGGAACCCATGTGATAGTTGTTGTATTCCATCATTAGCACTTTTTGTAAAGTACTTTAAGGATAATATCTAAGTCTTGTAGTCATCATGTAATATTATTATTCTATTAAGACTTAGTTAATAATTAGATTAATTAAGATTGCTTCTCAAGGAGGTAACATACGTAGACAAGTAGTTGTAACTTGGAAGAGGAACTTCTTATGACATAGTAGCTTTTTCTCCATTGATACACCACCTTTAATTTTTTATTTTTAGCATAGTTTTTATAGTTTTTCATCCAAGGTTTTGCTCACGCCTCAACTTCATCTCTTGTATGCTACCTGGGATCATTGGAGTGTATCTTTTGCAACCACTCTTCTCTTGTCTTCATACGGTAATACATACTCTCTAGTTGTATTATGTTGATGGAACTTGTGATGAGCTAACTTTGTTGTAGTTGGATTGTTCTTGGTATGTAATGAACCTTGAGTAACTTTTGTATAATATTATGATGTTTGTGTTTTATTCCTTGTGTTATAATACTTTCAGTCTTGGTTTGGAAATGATCAACTAAAACAAGGTAACTTTGTGGGTACAGACATGGTTCACAAAGAGAACTCAAGGAATAATATGAATGAAAACCCTTTAAAGACATTTAAAGGAAGCACTACTTAACTCTAGACATAGGGGAGTAGTAGTTCATAAGGCAAATGTTGTAGGAGCTTAATATACAGGGGTAAAACTTATTTAGAGCCTAGATATAGGAGTCTTGTGACATAGCCCTGACGAAAGTGACTGAAAGGCATGCCACCAAGGCGCTACAGTGTCTACGGATTCTGAAGCGCTACAGCGCTTAACGCTATAGCGTCTAATATTATCTGAACATTACTCTTGGGAATTTACATAACTATTGAGCTATCCAACTCACCTTTAATTACATCAAACTTAATACTGTTTTACCACAACTTATAATGTTTACAACTCTTTACCTTTACTTGTTACTTAATTCTTTTCACTAAGATTCTAATCACTTAAACTTCTTAGATTAATTCCAATCCCTGTGGGAACGAACTTTACTTATCAATATATTACTTGTTGCGATTGTGTATACTTGCACATCACCTTTTCGCACAACAGCTAGCATAGTAGATAGAATGAAACACTTTGTTATATCTTTTCCCTAGGACTGCTCCTACTGCAAAGTCACTAGCATCACACATGAGTTCAAAAGGCTTACTCCAATCTGGAGTGACTACAACTGGTGCTGTAACTAAGGCCTTCTTTAGTTTTTGAAAAGCTTCTACACAAGATTCATCAAAATTAAAAGGCACATCATGTTGCAAAAGCATACACAATGGTTTTGAAATTTTTGAAAAGTCTTTGATGAATCTCCTATAGAATCCTGCATGACCTAAAAAGCTTCTAATCCCTTTGATTGTTGATGGAGGTGGTAGTTTCTCAATTACCTCTATCTTTGCCCTATCCACTTCAAGACCTTTTTTTGATATTTTATGACCAAGCACAATGCCTTCTTTTACCATGAAATGACATTTTTCCCAATTAAGCACTAGGTTAGTGTCTTCACACCGTTGAAGAATTCCTTCTAAGTTTGAAAGACACAATGAGAATGTTTCTCCAAAAACAGAAAAGTCATCCATGAAGACTTCCATTGATTGCTCAATGAAGTCGGAGAAGATTGACATCATGCATCTTTGAAAGGTAGCAGGAGCATTACAAAGTCCAAAAGGCATCCTTCTAAAGGCAAAAGTGCCATAAGGACAAGTAAAGGTGGTTTTCTGTTGATCCCTAGGTTCAATTGCTATTTGATTGTATCCTGAATAACCATCTAGGAAACAATAGAATTCCTTTCCTGCTAACCTATCTAACATTTGATCTATAAAGGGTAAGGGGAAATGATCTTTCTTAGTGGCCTTATTGAGTTTTCTGTAATCCATACAGATTCTCCACCCTGTTACAGTTCTGGTTGGGATTAATTCATTATTTTCATTGGCTACAACTGTGACTCCACCCTTTTTAGGAACACATTGCACAGGACTAACCCATGCACTATCTGAGATAGGGTAGATAATACCAGCATCTAGCCATTTAATTATTTCCTTCTTAACAACCTCTTTCATTATTGGATTTAATCTTCTTTGCCCTTCTATGCTATTTTTAGAATTTTCTTCTAAAATTATCCTATGCATGCATGTTGAGGGGCTAATCCCTTTAATGTCAGACATTTACCAACCTATAGCTTTTCTATGTTTTCTCAAGGTGTTAATTAAATCAAGCCCTTGTTCTAAAGATAGATCAGAAGCTATGATTACAGGAAGAGTTTTATTCTCACCTAAAAAAACATATTTTAAATGCTTAGGTAGTTCTTTTAATTCTAGCTTAGGAGGTTGTTCAACAGAAGGTACATTTTCTTTAAGGTTGGGATCTTCTAAATTAAGAGATTCATAAGTTCTAGCCCATACCTTAGGTGTAGCTTGTTCCTTGGGCAGTATGCTTTCTTCAATAAATTCCTCAGCAGGCAATGCAGAAACATCAGGTGCTAGTGCATTGGCAAGGTGATCATACTGCTTGTGGAACTGCTTCTCTACCAAATGATCAAGTGAGATTGATGAACACTCTTCACTCTCCTCTGCAGGATACTTCAAAGCATTCAAGACATTGAATTTTACTTCTTGATCATTCACTCTCATGGTTAGCTCTCCTCTTTGCACATCTATCAGTGTTTTCCCTGTTGCCAAGAATGGTCTTCCAAGTATGACTGGCACTTCTTCATCTGCAATGAAATCAAGTATAACAAAATCTGCAGGAAACACAAATTTGTCAACTTGTACCAATATATCCTCAATAATTCCTTCTGGATATGCTATTGATCTATCTGCCAAAGATAGTGTCAATGTGGTAGGTTTAGCATTTCCAATCCCTAGCTTTGTGAAGATAGATTTGGGCATCAAATTGATGCTTGCACCTAAATCACACAATGCTCTTCCTGTATAGTATTTACCTATTGAAAAAGGGATTGTAAAGCTACCTGGATCCTTTAGCTTCCTTGGAATTTTGTTTTGTAAAATCAGACTACATTCTTTTGACATAACAACAGTTTCAAATTCCCCTAATCTTCTTCTTTTAGAAAGCACATCTTTCATGAATTTGGCATAGTTTGGCGTTTGTTGAAGTGCCTCTATCAAGGGAACATTGATATGCAATTGTTTTAAAACATCTAAAAATTTACTGAATTGCTTCTCCTCATGTATTTTTTTCAATCTTTGAGGAAAAGGAGGAGGAGGGTATTCTGGTACTAACCTTGGAGTAGGAGATGTAGGAACACCAGGTGTTTCTGCATCTTGAGAATTTTTTTCATTTTTATTTTTTTCTCCCTTCTCTGTACCTTCAAGCTCATATGGTTCTGTTAGATCCTTGCCATTTCTCAAAGATATGGCTTTGACCTGCTCCTTACCTTGCCTTTGTGAGGGTGAAGCTTCTGTGTTTGATGGCAAAGTACCTGCTGGTCTTTGCTGCAAAGCAGTTGCTAATTGCCCTACTTGGTTCTCTAGGTTCTTAATTGATATATCATGAGCTTGCCTAGTAGTTCTAGTTTCACTAATGAATGATCTAAGCAATTCTTCTAGAGAATTGGCACTGGCAGGTGGGTTTGATCTTTGTTGGCTTTGAGGTAGGAATCCAGGAGGAGTACTTGGTGCAGGTGCACTAGAATTGTTCCACCTAAAATTTTGGTGGTTCTTCCATCCTGGATTGTAGGTATTAGAGTAAGGGTTGTTATTTTTATTCTAACCTACATAATTGACAGAGACAGGGTTGCTAGGACATTCCTCATAGAGATGGCCTCCTCCACAATACACACAACTTGTAGGTGCATCAGTTTGTGCCTTTCAGCACTTCTCTTTAGAGTTTCATTACAAGCTCTTATGATCTTTGTTTTTTACAGTAAAGAAAGGTTTGTCAATTCCTCCCTTGCCTCCTAACAATGATCCAAGTTGCTAAATAGGTTCACTCTTGTAATTTTATTATCCTAAGGACTATGCTATCCTATGTCTAGGTTTTAGCATGTATTTAACAAAGTTTCCTTATTAAATACTTGTCCCTATTAACTCTTGAGTTCATAAATGTAGCCCATGTCTGCTGCTACAAGTTTTACCTATTCTAAAGTGATCAATTCCAGAATAAGTTGAAAGAAGTATTCTGCAAGAGTTTAAAGTGTTTACACTACATAAACCATAATATATTTAGAAGTTCATTACAAGGTTAGAACATCTCAACTTAAGGGAATTTAGCTCATGTTACTCATGTTATAAAGCAAAGAATATGCAAAGAACATAAGTAAATGAATAATAAAGCAAAAGAACTTAAAAGAGTAGAGATTACTTGAATAGAAGATCTTTTGCATTAAGTTCCCAAGTTGAAGTACAATAAAGATTTCTTACACTAATTTCTTCAAAGTAGAAGTGAAGGGAATGGTTGTCAAACACTTCCTTACCTTCCTCTCCTTAGAAACTTTAAATGAAAATAAACTAAACCTAAACTAAGCGAAAAGATGAAGGATTTAAAGATGTGCCAGATTATATATGAAGGGCTCTCTCTTTTCTTGTGAAGATATGATATCTATTTATAGGCTTGAAAGCTTTCCTCTTGCAAGGGGTTTCCTCTGGCGTGAAAGATCAGCTGAAGGGACCGAACATGGTTAGTTTGTTGACAACCAATCAAGCAAGCTGCACAGGTTTGGTCGCTTGCATGTATAACAAAAGATGAGGTCCATTGGAGAAGTGCCACATGTCTTTTAGATAAGTTTGAGTCTTGCAACTTGATTTTTATGTGTATCGCCGACTTCAGCAAGTGGCTCAGCTCTAGGTGACTTGGTATGACGTCACAAATCAAGTGTGGAAGCATTGAAATGGTCTTTGGATGTTTTGGTATAAACTGCAAAAACTAGCAGGTGTTGGCAGTGTTTCCACTTCTAGTGTGTCCACTCCTGGTGTTGGCAGTGTTTCCACTCCTGCAGTAGCTGCACTGAACAAAAACATCAAACCTAACAAGATTTGTGCATTTTGCCTAAATCATTTCCCTTTATCCATTTGAATATTTTAGAATGTTGTTCCTTGATAAATAAGCTATAAATATATATAAATGTTCTTGAAGATAAGCAATAACTCAAGCTTAATTGTATGAATAACTCTATATAAAATAGAGTTATCAACAGCGCGCAACACAACTCAGGAACAGGCGCCCATGGCGCCCCTGCGCCAAAACACGGGCAACACACACACATTGGCACACGCGAACACACCCAGACACGGCGCCCATGCACAGGGCGCCAGAAACAGCAACAGAACACCAAGGCAACATGGCCAGGCACGGCGCCCAGGCATAGGGCGCCAAAAACAGCACTACAACACTTCAGGGATGGCGCCCAACACTAGGGCCCCAAAAACAGCATCTAGGACAATGGCGCCCATGGCGCCCTAGAGTTCAATAATTTCGTTAATTCACCAATTCAAATCACCAATCCTTAATCACCAATGTCAATCATCATAATTTGTCACTCACACACCAAACAACAATTTAATCGAACACCTAGCATGCGTTTAGTAATAACAACAATGAGCACCAAGTTCTAGAGTCACAACTATCACCAACAAACGTCAAATTTCAATCCAACCTAGTTATAATTCAACTAACACCAAATCAAACATCACAATCCATCAAAGGGTATTATAGGACCTATCCCCACATAACCCCATCATGAAACCCCATTATAAGGAAGAACCCCACCCTTACATTATAGTAGGAGAGCACTAATCCTCTTGATCAAGTCACCAACAGTAACCTCAGCAACACAGCTCCTCTATTCTCCTTGAACTCGCGAATCCTCCTCCTCTTCTCTCTTGGATGCGCCGTCCCTCTTCTCTCTTTCTCTCCTCTTCGCAAATTTTCTTTCTTTTCCTCTCCAAATGCGCAATGCTCCCAAACCCTCACTAACACTCACTCCATGCGCCTAAGCTTTGGATATGGATCACGGGCTTTCCTCCAGCTTAAGCCCGATCACTAACACTATCTCCTAATATCCAATTATACACCTCTTAATCAAATGCTAATATAATTACACCAAAAATAAATAAATAAATAATTGGATACCTAAATATTTAATTAAGTAATTTAATTAAATATTTGGGCGTTACAGCTGTTGGGTTACGGAGGTACTCTGTCAATACTCCAATCCAAGCATCGGCAGGGTCCTCCTCAACCGAAGTACGGGTTTTTTGTTGCAATACCTCGACCACCAACTCTTTGTAACCCAAGGCTTGTTAGGCTAAATCATTAGCCTCTTGGTTTTCGTTTCTGGGGACATACACCATGACTGCATCGGCGAACAACTTTAACAAGTTATGCGCTGAGGCTCGCAATTGTTGAAGTTTTGTGTTATAACACTTGTATTCCCCAGTGATTTGTTTGATCACCAGTTGTGAATCCCCCTTGATTTCCACATATTGATCCTTCATGGCGGCCAGGATATCAAGTCCCATGACCAAGGGACTGGTGATGACTACCCCAATGCCTGCCCTTGTTTGGGTACTCGATCCATCAAACATGAGCACCCCAAGGCCTTAGGCCCAAATAGTTAATAGACTTGGCTGGGTTGTCGTGTATTTCCACGCAAGGGTGTTGAGCCAAGAAATCAGTCAAGGCTTGTCCTTTGACAGCTCTTAGTGGCATGTATGTCAAGGCAAACACATTTAACTTAATGGCCCACTTGACAAGTCTTCCTTGTAAAATGGGCCTATTAAGAAGATATCTAATAATATCCACTTTGCACACAACCAAAACTTCCTTAGGTAATAGGTAATATTCCAATTTAGTACATGCATTAAACAAGGACAAACAAAGCTTCTCAATAGGAGAATATCTAGTCTCGGCGTCATTGAGGATCTTGATGTGATAATATATAGCGCACTCTATCATCATCTTGGGCCAATAAGCAGCCGATGGCTTGATCTTCTACCGCTATATATAGCTTCAGAGGTTTCCTTGGTTGCAGCCTTGATCTGGTCGAAGGCCTCGTGTTTCTTGGCTACCCATATCATTTCCTCAGTGTTTTTTATCCTCAACAAGGGTGAGAAAGCTTTCATCTTCCCGGCCGAGTTGGAGATAAATCTTCTTAGGAAGTTGATCATGCCTAGTAAACTCTGCAGCTCCTTCTTATTTCTGGGGGGTCTTGCTTAAAGGATAGCTCGAGCTTTGTTCTAGTCCACTTCAATGCCTTGGTTGTGTACCAAGAAGCCTAGAAAATTGTCTGGCAGTTCTTATGAATCCTGCCTTGAGCAATCTTTCGACCTCTGCTTTGATTTCTGGCATTAGCTGTGGATTGAACCTCCTCAGCGGCTGTTTATAGGGCTTGAAACCTTCTTTGATGGGCAACCTATGCTCTACCAATGCTCTATCAAGGCCTGGCATCTAATAGTAATCCCACGCAAAGCAGTCACGGTAGTCCTTTATTAGAGCCACCATTTGATCTCGCTGTTGAGGTTGTAGTTTACCACTGATCTTGGTCATCCTTGGCTCCTTTTCACTTCCTAGGTTCACCTCCACTAGAGGGTCTTTCACTTCAAAAGTGGGAATCTTCCTTTGGATGGGCTCTAGGTGGAAAGGTTCGGCCAACGTCCCATTAACAGGGTCATCCGAAGCCTTTTGGTTGGGATGTTCCTCAAGTTCGTGCCCTTCGTTTATTGCACCAGCAGGCTCTGTACTTCTGGGGGAGACTAATCATTATCCGTATTGCTAGGCCGTGAGTCGGCCAACATTTTGAATTCAAAGCCTCTTTTGGTCCAGTCACATGACTCTATGCCACCTTCCTCTTAATCCCCTGGGATGGAAATAGGATGCAAATGAGGGGAGTAGAAGACGGCCTCAAACATCTTTACCTCTGCAGGGAAAGGTTTAGGGTCTGCTTCTACTATTTCCACTTGATCCCTTATCCATATCATCAACTTCTGATGCAGGGTAGATAGGACACATTCACTGGTATGGATCCAATCTCTTCCCAAGATCAGAGAATATGAGGGCTTTCCTTCTATAACAAAGAAGGCCGAGCGAGTTACCTTGCTCCCAACTGTTACATCGGCTACCAACACTCCCAAAGCGTGGGATGGGTGGCCCATAAAACTGCTGTGGGTTTATCAAACAGCATTCCTTTTATAATTGCTCCCTCAGGCTCTGTCAAGGCAGCCCATTCGGCCTCCACAGCGAAGACATCTCCCTCGAGAGCCCTTGGTTGATCTTTATTGCCCCAGAATTCTGGTGGAAGAAGGCTCACCATCTCTATGTCAGCATAACATTCCCCATCGGCCTCGTCCATGATGTCGTCAAGGATTGATCCCGTCAAGGAGTCTCCATCAAAGTTCAATGGGCCAAAGGGGTTCTCTTCATCTTCCCCCAAGAGGTTGTCCTCGGCCAGCTCTTCTTCTGTCATAGCCCCTTCAACTTAGGGTGCAATAACTGGCTGAGGTGGTTTGGGCTGTTAGGCCCATACAAGCATTCTATCACTGCCTCAGTTAGCGGGCTATAAGGTGCATCCATCATCCCTATCACGACATTGAGTGCTTTTGTCGTTTCGGTGGGTGCACCAGGGCCATTTACGTCGGGGGTCTGCCGCTCAGGAGCTATTTCCTCGGCCGATTTTGGGAAGGCCTGTTCCAAAGCCGTAGCCACAGTGGCTGCAGGGATGGTCTGTGCATTCCTTTCTTTGGCCAAGGTGAGCATCTGAAGCGTCTCCCTCATTCTATTATAAGCCCTCGCCCGTTGTTGCCTCCTCTTCTGTGAACGAGATTTGGAGGCAACCCCAGGGGCTGGTGTTTCCACTGCTGCCTGCGTCATCCATTAGCCTTGTGTCACTTCTGATGATAGTTTCACCGTTCTGACAGCCCTTAATTCAAGATCGTTCAGTACAGTAATATCCACTGATGTCGAACATTGGGCCTCGGTGACCTTCGCTACCCTTCTTTCCACTTTGGGATGAGATTCTTAGCCTAGGTTTGGCACGATGGCTGGCCCAATGGGATCATCGGCTGGCCTACCATGCCCCCAGGTGAGACACGATGGAGTCTTTCTCTCACATCCCTGGTCTGAGGCACGCTTCTCCCAAAACTCTCAGGGTTAATCTTGGATAGATGTAGCTCTCTAAGATCCTGAACAAGCTTTCCTGGCTTTGGGAGTTTCTTTTGGGTTCCTTGGGGCTGGCTCGGTCCTCCCAATTGCAACTTTTCTTGCAACATCGCCATGCGATCTGCCACCGTAGATCCTCTAGGGGGTGACCCCAATTGGTCGAAGACAGATACCTTTTTCTTCTTCTAGGGAAGCCTCTTGCTTGGGAACCCACATGTACTTCTTCTTTCCTTTCCCTCGGTCGCTCCTTGAGAAGGAGACCATGCCGATGTTCATATTGGGGGAATGATCAGTATCAATACTCATCTCATGTGTCCCCTTGTCGGCCATTTTGAACATCCCCTTCTTTATGGCCTCTTGAATGGCTCGGCGGAAGATAATGCAATTCGAAGTTGCATGATTGAATGAATTGTGCCACTTGCAGTATGTAAGACCCATGTAGTATAGTATCTTTTACTGGCCAGACTTTTTCCCTCTATAGAATCTTCTGTAGTGGACCTGGTTTTTGATTTGTTTTAAAATGAAAAAAAAAAGTGTTGATCTTTTTGTGTTAATACACTATGACGTAGATTATGTCTTTAATGCTGCAGTTACTCTGATTTGAAATTTTGGAAAGGATTTTGAAAGAAAATTATTTTGTACTATTTGGTGGAACCAAAAGAGGTGATCCATGTGTTTTCTTTTAAAAAAGAAAAGCAGGGTAAAACTTAACTAGTGACCTCCGAAAATCGGGGTGTTACACAATACCTCTTCCCTTTTATTTCTTCAGGAGGGGGTATCTTATGGCCGCCGAGGAGCTTAATCTGTTTATCCTTGAGGAGATAATCAAATATTTGATCGGCCTTAGAGATGTCAAAGGAGTACTCAACCTTGTTCTCTGCCTCGTCCTTCTCATTTCCCTTGGCGGGTTTAAGAGTGGGATAGAGGTATGTTTTACTTTTGACTATCTTAGCCACCAAGATGTCTGCCGTGTAATCGGCTGATTCATCATAATCTGACTCCTCGGCCACATCAACTACTGATACCAACTGAGGCCCTCGCCCCTAGTAGCTCTCTTCCTTTCTCTCTCTTGTATGAATTGTTCAATCTGTAATGCCCTAGAAGCCAAGCCACTGAGGTCACTACAAGCTTTTCCTTCAATTGCAGGTGCATTCCAGAGATGGCCATGGAAGTAAGTTGTGATTCTGGAAAGGGTACTGAGCATTTTCCGGCCATCTTTCTGAATCTTTCAATGAAGTCTGTCACAGCCTCGTCCACCTTTTGCCATAAATTCATGAGATCACAAGCTGTAACTTCAGGCTGTGGCCACTAAAATCTGTCATGGAAGCGCCTTTCCATGTCTGCCCAGGTCTGTATAGAATCAGGTGGGAGAGAAGAATACCATGAGAAGGCAATCCCTGTCAAAGACAAAGGGAAAAACTGCAACTTATGGAACTCATTCTGGTTTCCTTCCCCATATTGGGCCGTGAATCGACCGACGTGTTCCATAGTAGACTTACCATCATCCCCGGAGAATGTGGGAAAGTCAGGGGTTTTAAATCCTCTGGGCAGAGGTACCAATCTATCCACCCACTCGGGGCAAGGCTTCCTGTATACTGGCCTGTCAAGTGGTTTCAACTAAACACTGAAGAACTTCTTGATGGTGTCAGCTAACAAATTAGGATCCAAAAGTTGGGACCCCGATGGTCCTTTTAGGTGGAGGCGTTGGTCGCCATAGTGTATCTGGGGGACAATGCGCCCCTGGCTGCGGTGGTACCTAAGGTGGAGCGTCTGTCCATGGCTGCCCAGGCACTACTTGGGCCATGTTAATAGGGCCAGTTCCTCGTACAGATGCTTTCATGCCTCGTTGAGGTGGAAGTTGATTCCATGGCTGCTCGGCCGGGGCAACACCCATCTGTGTCTGTATATAGGAACCCGACGGGTAGGTACTGAGTGCTCCGGGATACGGCTGACTAGGAGGTAGGCTTGTCGAGCCAAGTGGGCTCTCGGCCCATGGCTGCTGATTCGGACAATACCCATTGATCCTGCCATTCCCTGATTCCGAGGCGAAGGCTTGCCCCCTGCGTAGGTTGCGTAGTTAGCCGCAGTACAACATCCATAGGATGGTCCTTGCGGCAAACCCACCGAGCCTACTGCCTCGGGCGGCCTTCTGGCCAATTGCACTTGTCCCTACTGAAGAGAAGCCGTATTAGTGACATTCGCCAAAAACTGCCCCCAGTGTTGGGTGTGGCAAAAGTACCAGGCTGAGGAATTACAGGAGTAGGACATACCTGATGAGAGAACGCCTGCTGAGGCCCAGTCAAACTTCCACTCGGTGAACACTGATGCATGCCTCCCATAGAAGTATAAGAGGATGCCTGCTGATGTCCAACAGGGTTGGTGTATGGCAGGGAATGATGTGTGCCTCCCAGAGAAGTAGGATGTCCTCCCTGTGATTGTCCCGGGAAAATGGGGTTAGTAGCGCTGCTACCTTGCGTTGCATGTCTTTGTTCCAATTCATTGGCCTGTTGCACCTTATTGTGCACCATAGGCTTAACTATGTCAGTCAATTGTTGGGACACTTGGTACATTATATCGTGTATCCCCATATCTATCTGTTGCAGAATGAATGATGTGGTCATGACCACGGGCTCCTCCCCTTGATGGGGTGGTTCATTCGATTCAGTAGTAACCGTTGCAATAGTATTATTCCCCGAAGCACCTACTGGCTCCATTGTTTTGCCTTTGGCTGCAGTTGCCTTCTTTGATGCAGAAAGTGACTCCATGCTTAAGTTCTTACCAGAGCATAAGTGCATACGCCAATGATAATCCAGTCTAGGCGAGTCAAACGCAATGGTCTGTTCACCCGTTCTAGTCCCACCGGGTGTGCCAATTTGTTGTCCTGTGTCAAACTCTTAGGTCCTAGCCGTAGGTTCGGCCAGAGGTTTGAACAAGTGTTTGATTCCCCTGTTCTTCAAGCGATTGCGCCAAGGAGGGAACTCTGCTCCTTGACTGTGGATATCATGACTCCTCTACAAAGGGCCAGGTTGGGTGAGGGGGACTGATAAGTCTATTTTTAGAGTCTTTTTATTAGTTATTTTTATTAGGTTTATTTGATATTTTAATTATATTTTTGAGCTATTTTACTACAAATGTTTACTTTCTATTTTCAGGTTTTATTTTGAAGCAAAAGAGAAAATATGAGCTAAAATGAAGAACAAAGAAAATATTTGAGGAGGAACAATTTTTGAGACAACACTAGGCACTCTGCAAGGCGCCATGGGCGCCAAGGAGCAGCACAGGGCGCCAAGGGCGCCAAGAAGCAAATCTGGCGCAGCACAGCAAAACTGGCGCAGCACAGGGCGCCAAGAAGCAAATCTGGCGCAACACAGCAAAACTGGCACAGCACAGGGCGCCAAGGTCGCCAAGAAGCAAAACGGGCGCAACACAGCAAAACTGGGGCAGCACAGGGCGCCAAGGGAGCCAAGAAGCAAAACGGGCGCAACACAGCAAAACTGGCGCAGCACAGGGCGCCAAGAAGCAAAACTGGCGCAACACAGCAAAACTGGCGCAGCATAGGGCGCCAAGAAGCAAAACTGGCGCAACACAGCAAAACTGGCGCAGCACAGGGCGCCAAGAAGCAAAACTGGCGCAACACAGCAAAACTGGCGCAGCACAGGGCGCCAAGGGCGCCAAGAAGCAAAAACTGGCTCAATTGGTAGTGGGAAGGGGGTTTGACTTGCACTTATGCCTCAGGTGCAAGGTTCGATTCCCACGGAAGGCAAAAACTCTACAAGAGGGGTAGAGAAGACCGTGAGGTAACAGTGGGACCGGGGTGGCCGCTGCGGTGGACCTGGGCTGTTACACTCTTTATAATTCTTGCCTTTTAAATTCTTGCTATTTACTTTCGTGCCCTTTTACTTTCTCCCTCTTTTACTTTCTCGCTCTTTTACTTTCTCGCTCTTTTATTTTCTCGCTATTTACTTTCTCGCCCTTTTATTTTCCAAGTCATTTACTTTCCTTGCTATTTACTTTCTTGCCCTTTTATTTTCCAAGTCATTTACTTTCCTTGCTATTTACTTTCTTGCCCTTTTATTTTCCAAGTCATTTACTTTCATTGCTATTTGCTTTCTTGCACTTTTATTTTCTTGTCATTTACAATTCCGCTATTTATGATTTTTCAATTTACCGCTTTCTTTTATTTCTCGCTATTTAATTTCATGTCTTTTCTTCTTATTCTTCTTCTCTCATATTTAATATGAGTAAGTAGATACAAAGTCTTGGGTTATTGGGAGTAATCCAATGATAGGAGCCTAATAATTCCCATGACTATTCTCCACTCCAAATTGTTTTATATTTCAATCTAATTTTATTGCCCTTCAAATCTTATTTTAAACATCAAACGAAGAACCGAAAGGTGAAGTATTGATGTTGGATCTATTAAATTAGACAAGGGAATCAACACATGAGAATAGTTTTGAAACTCTTGAGACATTATAAAGGTGTTATGCTTAATGGGTTTTGGTGACAATTAACCATGAGAATAGGCTTGATTGTTAGTTCAAAACACGCTCTTGTACTCCGAAAGGAGACATTAGTTATATTCGCCGCCTTGTCTTTGAAATATATTACTCTTATAATTTGTTGAATAGTCTAATGAAATTATTTTGGTTCCTCATTGTTGTGATAAAACTATAAACCTGAGATTGTTTGTTTTTATTTCTAAATTTTACAACTCCTAAAAACCATTCCTCCTAGATAATCAACTTTGGAAAATTAAATTGGTAATCACTTAGGCTCTCCCTGTGGATCAATAACTCTTTTATTACGCGATACGACTCGTGCACTTGCGAGCATATCAAGCTTTTGGCGTCGTTGCCGAGGAGGTAGTGATATTAATTAAATTTTTCGAAACCGGTTAGACTGAAGTTTTATTTTCTTTATTTTTACTTTTTATTCTCTTGTCCCTCGAATGCGAAGAACCAGAAGTTTCGGAGAAACTGTTCAACAAATTCCCGAAATTGAAAGGTTCTTACATAGAAGGAGGAGAGAAATTCCCGATAACCAAATGGCGGCTAATGAAAATCGTGCTCTCAAAGAGTACGCAACACCTTCAGCAGAACCATCGGCTGTCATTGTACATCCAAATGTGGAAGCAAATAATTTTGAACTCAAATCATCTCTGCTTTCAATGGTTCAACAGAACCAATTTTCTGGTTCTCCCACGGAGGACCCAAATCTTCATATTTCAATTTTTTTGGAATACTGTGGGACTCTCAAATTAAACGGGGTACCTCCAGATGCCATAAGACTAAAACTCTTCCCTTTTTCATTAAGGGATAGAGCAAGAGCATGGCTACATTCTTTGCCTTTGGAATCCATTACTAGCTGGGGCCAATTAAAACAAGCTTTTCTCGCTAGGTTCTTTCCCCTGAGTAAAACAGCTCAAATGAGAAGTCAAATTACTCGATTTTCTCAAAACAACGGGGAATCTCTTTATGATACTTGGGAACGTTTCAAAGAAATGTTAAGGCTATGCCCCCATCATGGACTAGAGAAATGGCTCGTTGTTCATACTTTTTATAATGGATTACAATATACAACAAGAATGACTGTTGATGCAGCTGCAGATGGAGCTTTAATGAACAAAAATTTTACTGAAGCTTATGCACTCATTGAAGATATGGCTCAAAACCATTGTCAATGGGCAAGTGAGCGAGCCATAACAGATAAACCAGCATCATCAAAAGAGCCAGGTAAGTATGAAATATCTGCTGTTTATCATCTTGCCTCAAAAGTGGACGCACTTTTTCAAATATTTGAAAAATTAAATGTAAGTGCCGTTTCACAAACTTTTTCTCCTACTACTCCACCATGTGAATTATGTGGGGTTGTTGGCCATATTGGAGCTGAATGCCAGCTTGAGGCATCTAGTACTGGAAATGAGCATGTTAACTATGCTCAATTAGAAGATCCATTTTCAAATACTTATAATCTTGGGTGGAGAAATCATCCAAATTTTTCTTATAAAAATCCGCCACCCAATCCAGCACCTAGACCACCTCCTGGTTTTCAACATCAAAGCGTTTTTAACAACCCACAAAACAATCCGCAAAAGTCGAACTTGGAATTTTTGATGGAAAAATTTGTGTCATCTCAAACAAAACAAAATGAAGAATTTAAAAATCAAACTGGTTATTTGAATGACACACTTATCAAATTAGAATCAAAAATCGACTCTATTGCCACTCACAGTAAGATGCTTGAAAATCAAATAACTCAAGTGGCAACACAGGTGGCTTCATCCTCTAAATCTTCAGGGGTATTTCCTGGACAGCCTGAACAAAATCTAAATGGCCAAATATATGCCGTCACCCTTAGAAGCGAAAAACAATTAGAGGAACCAAGAGCAAACCAAGAAAAAATTGTGAGTAAAAAACATAATTCACCATGTGAGCAAGAAGAGAAAGAAAAAGAGAAGGAACCAGAAAAAGAAAAGAACCAAACACCCCCCCACCACCATACAAACCATCTTCTTTATCTTATTTTTCACCTTCCTTTGTGAAAATAACATTTGATCTGGGGGGAATTGAAAATAAGATCTTATTGCTTATACAACTTCTATTTTACAAGCCATGAGATCCAGGAATATGTTTTCATTTTTCATGTGTCACTTGGTCTTTATGCTTCAAGCAATGGGACCCAGGAATAACTTTACAAAAAACCAATCGTCAAGCTAGTGACGTTAAAAGAGCGCTGCGTGGGAGGCAACCCATGACTTAATGTATTTTTTCGATTCGTTGAAAAAAAAAAGCTCACGGTTAGAAAAATTGGAGCACGTGACAGATATGCTCCAAACCCTAAATACATCATTTCAACATCAACCAGGGTCCCCCGCCCGGGCAGCTGTGATCCGGTGAGCTATCCTAACCCCTTTTGTGTTGTTTTATTTGAAAAATCATTGAGGACAATGCCTAGTCCAAACATGGGGGGTATTTTATTGCTTTTATTAGGGTATGTCTTTATTGCTTTGCTGAGTTTTTATCTTTTTACTTTGAGTTGTTTCTGCTCCCTCCATGATGAAACTTTGTGAACCCTAAGCATGTTTTAGATAAGCCTTTTCTGGACAAAAATAATTTTTCAATTTTTCATTAGCAATCATCTAGGTGGACTGGTTGGGAACAACAAAATTGTATCATGGTTCGATTTCTACTTCTAGGGGTTTTTCACACGCACACTACTGAGACTGTTTTCAGTTGTTAATACAATTAGAAGGACTGAAGAGAAACTAGTAACCTGGTTCTCTTGGTGACATTCACTGGATGCGCGGTTACTGGAGAAAAACGTCTGAGTTGGGGTATTCAAAAAAAAAAATTGCAAAACCAATTCAAAATGCAAAAATTGGTGCATTTTAAATGTCAAAATGAATGGTTAGCATATAAAATCAAAAAGAAAAGAAAAATGCTTGAATACCCAACGTATAAAGACCCTCCTTTGAGACCCGGTCTTAGTAAATGGAGGAACTAAACTTAAGAATGCTGGGGAACCGGTTCTATAATGACATTTATATCCTCTCTGGAGTATTGATACTTTAAAATTGTCTCCCAATTCCACAAGAAGTCCAGATAGTATTTCTCAAACCAAAGTGTTAGAATTGCCCCACAGTTCACTTAATGTTTCGATGTGAAAATAATTTTCCTTCAGAATTGGCCTAAAGATTTACACTGTTTTTGCTTGAGGAAAAGCAAAGGTTCAAGCATAGGGGAGTTTGATAAGTCTATTTTTAGAGTCTTTTTAATAGTTATTTTTATTAGGTTTATTTGGTATTTTAATTATATTTTTGAACTATTTTACTACAAATGTTTACTTTCTATTTTCAGGTTTTATTTTGAAGCAAAAGAGAAAATATGAGCTAAAATGAAGAACAAAGAAAATATTTGAGGAGGAACAATTTTTGAGACAACACTAGGCACTCTGCAAGGCGCCATGGGCGCCAAGGAGCAGCACAGCGCAAACTGGCGCAGCACAGCAAAACTGGCGCAGCACAGGGCGCCAAGAAACAAAACTGGCACAGCACAGCAAAACTGGCGCAGCACAGGGTGCTAAGGGCGTCAAGAAGCAAAACTGGCGCAACACAGTAAAACTGGCGCAACACAGGGCGCCAAGAAGCAAAACTGGCGCAACACAGCAAAACTAGCGCAGCACAGGGCGCCAAGGGCGCCAAGAAGCAAAACTGGCGCAACACAGCAAAATTGGCACAGCACAGGGCACCAACGGCGCCAAGAAGCAAAACTGGTGCAACACAGCAAAACTGGCGCAGCACAGGGCGCCAAGGGCGCCAAGAAGCAAAACTGGCGCAACACAGCAAAACTGGCGCAGCACAGGGCGCCAAGGGCGCCAAGAAGCAAAACTGGCGCAACACAGCAAAATTGGCGCAGCACAGGGCGCCAAGAAGCAAAACTGGCGCAGCACAGCAAAACTGGCGCAGCACAGGGCGCCAAGAAGCAAAACTGGCGCAGCACAGCAAAACTGGCGCAGGACAGGGCGCCAAGGAGAAAACTGGCGCAGGACAGGGCGCCGAGGAGCGATGGGCGCCAAGGGTGCCAAAAAGCAGTCAAAAATGGTTGCGGCCACTTGCTTGATGGCCAACCATGCCAACTTGATTTTTCACTTCTTTTTGACCATTTTGCCCCTCCACACAAGTGGTTGATGGCTATCAAAGCCAACTTGATTTTTGACTTGTAATTGACCATTTTGTCCCTCCTCTCAAGTGGTTGATGGCTATCAAAGCCAACTTGATTTTTCACTTGAAATGACCATTTTGCCCCTTCCCTCATATTTTCCTATAAATAGGACCTTGATCCTCACTTGTAAACAAGCTTGAATTTTGTTAGAAAATCAATGACAAAGACTCTCTAAGATTCATGACTTCAATTTACTCATCATGCTCTTTATAATTCTTGCCTTTTGAATTCTTGCTATTTACTTTCTTGCCCTTTTACTTTCTCGCTCTTTTACTTTCTCGCTCTTTTACTTTCTCGCTCTTTTATTTTCTCGTTATTTACTTTCTCGCCCTTTTATTTTCCAAGTCATTTACTTTCCTTGCTATTTACTTTCTTGCCCTTTTACTTTCCAAGTCATTTACTTTCCTTGCTATTTACTTTCTTGCCCTTTTAATTTCCAAGTCATTTACTTTCCTTGCTATTTACTTTCTTGCCCTTTTATTTTCCAAGTCATTTACTTTCCTTGCTATTTACTTTCTTGCACTTTTATTTTCTTGTCATTTACAATTCCGCTATTTATGATTTTTCAATTTACCGCTTTCTTTTATTTCTCGCTATTTAATTTCATGTCTTTTCTTCTTCTTCTTCTTCTCTCATATTTAATATGAGTAAGTAGATACAAAGTCTTGGGTTATTGGGAGTAATCCAATGATAGGTCCCTAATAATTCCCAAGACTATTCTCCACTCCAAATTGTTTTATATTTCAATCTAATTTTATTGCCCTTCAAATCTTATTTTAAACATCAAACGAAGAACCGAAAGGTGAAGTATTGATGTTGGATCTATGAAATTAGACAAGGGAATCAACACATGAGAATAGTTTTGAAACTCTTGAGACATTATAAAGGTGTTATGCTTAATGGGTTTTGGTGACAATCAACCATGAGAATAGGCTTGATTGTTAGTTCAAAACACGCTCTTGTACTCCGAAAGGAGACATTAGTTATATTCGCTGCCTTGTCTTTGAAATATATTACTCTTATAATTTGTTGAATAGTCTAAAGAAATTATTTTGGTTCCTCATTATTGTGATAAAACTATAAACCTAAGATTGTTTGTTTTTATTTCTAAATTTTACAACTCCTAAAAACCATTCCTTCTAGCTAATCAACTTCGGAAAATTAAATTGGTAATCACTTAGGCTCTCCCTGTGGATCGATAACTCTTTTATTACGCGATACGACTCGTGCACTTGCAAGCATATCAGGGACTGCGAGGTTTGGATTATACTATTGGCTAATGCATGAAAATAAATATAAAGTGCGATAAAAGCAGATAGATAAAATAAACATAGAGTTTTTGATTGATTGATGTGTGTCCATTCTGTACAACTGCTCTCCTATATATATACATAGGCCATCGTCTGCCTTACCTCAACCACTTGGCTTGCTCAGCTAACCTTCATCCTCGGACAGTAACTCAGGCACCCGAGGCCACCTCGGCCGTGGCACTCTATAGACTGAGGTTTTGCTCTCCCTCGGTTTTGCTTATTGCTCCTTGGTCTGACCCATTCCTCAGGGAGTTGTCTTGTGGTATGCCTCGAGGGCTTCTCTTGAGTTCTTTTCTCTGGAAAGTATCTCTCAAACCATTATCAAGTGGCCTGCCTTAGCACTCCAATTCTACTCCCTTCCTTTACTCGGCCCTCGGCCTGTAACCTAGTTATTTTTGGGTGTTAACATGTCCATAATTTATAGTGCCTGGGGATGGTTGGTATCTAGGAAGGGGAGAAATTGTGGAGTATCATTAGCAGATTGGATCAACTGTCCTATGGGTTGTCTTCTATCAGTGTAATAAAATAATTATGTACGGACAACTACATTCCACTGATGCATGATTAGTTGGTGGAATATGGTCTTTGTTAAGTAGCTGAATGATCTGTAGCTGAATGAGAAATTAATTAATGGCAGCAGGGATTTGTAGATGGTAACTGTAGAAGTGTTTGCGTAGTAGGATTTTGCGAGATTTTTTTTCCTTTCTATGAATAAATCAATTAACCATGAGATTTAATTTTAAAATTTTACACTAATCTTGATCACTTCTTTCCTAATAGCATAAAAGAAAAAAGTGGAAATTACAATCAAAAGACCCCATTCTCACCTTGTGGTAGGTCGATGCACTGGATCTACATGCTTCTTTTCACAAATCTCATGTTTACTGAGAAGAGAAATAATAAGAAAACAAGACAATTAACGTTAAACAAAACAAGAAAGATGAAAAGGAGATAAAAAAAGGATTTCTGATGAATTAGCATTACTCAGACAGCACCCTCTTGTTAGCAACATAAGGGTAAGGTCGTTCTTGCACATGGCTATGATTAATCACACTCAAAGCTCTTCTCTTCTGCCTCATCCCTCCTAAAATTAATCCAAATAAATTTAAAAATAAAACAAATAAGTAGATTAATCTTTAAGTATGAAGCACAAACTTGGACAGGGACATAAAGAGGGACACCGAGACACCGCTAATATCCAAAATATAGGAGACCGGGACACCGCACCCAAAAATATAGGGTTTAGCGTTTTCTGTTACCATGTCATTGGTGCGTAGTTTCTACCGGCTTTGTCGGTGACTAATCTACGCCGGAGAACCTGGTTGGCTATGAGTTTCCGGCTTTGCCGGCCCGTGTGGTTCTCCCCTTCCAAGAGTTTTTGCCACACCCAATATTCGAACCCGAGACCTTGGAGTGGGATCCAAGTCCAGTTGCCTCTTGGACCGACCCTCCTTGGTCTTTTGTAAGAAAATTACTAAAAAGTTATTCGGAATTTTTTTTATTCTTATTTGCAGAAAAGTATTAAGGTGTTTTCATTCCCATTTTCTTGGCTACTATTAAGTTATTTCCAATGAATGGGATAGGGGCATAGGGCCCATAGATATGGCAGGGGATTTATTTTCTTACAGGCTAGGATAGTTGCATCCTTCTATTTGTCTGCGGAAAACACGTACGCTTCTATTGTTTTTGACAAGCACGTGTACGCTCCTATTTGCGCTCTACGGCATTTTCCTTTTTTTTTTTTTTAATTTTTTTAATTTTTTAAGTTTTTTTATAAGCAAGGTTAGTGGGGGAGAGGATATATCAGTTTCTCGGGTTTGTCCGGGAGTTTTTAGTTACACTCTTTGGTGTGCTCATTCGGAAATCCTTAGCTCCTCAACTGAGCTACCTACTTGAAATGTTTCCTTTGTTATTTGACTTTCTTTCGATAAATTTTTAATATGATTCTTTTTACTAATTTTTATTTGATTTCTTTTGTATTAGCAATTTTTAAGTGACTTTACACTAAGGTTACCTTATGTAGTAGCAAAAGCTAAGTTACTACCGAGAAATGGGTAAAAGTGTCAATTTAGGCTCAGTTCAATGGATTGGTATGATGACACAATTTTTTGGGTTGGGTAGTGCTGATTAAACAGTCCCAAAAAAGAATTAGATCATTTTTGCCCAGTCCAGTGGGCCCATGATCTAAACTAAGTCTAATTTTTCCCACTTTTTTGAACAATTTGAGATTTCCTTTTTTAAAAGTTGGACTGGGTTTGGCCGGCCGACTGATAATGTTTTGCGTTGGACTGGGCTGGATTGGGCTACAAAAAGCACAGCTTTAGACATGTGGTCGATTTGGTGCTTCCCTGTTCGATTTTCACCAAGACTAATTTCGTGTTGACTAATGTGAAATTTGTCTTTAAGCATGAGCGAAAATTAGTCTTTTAATAAAACTTAAAACATTGAGAGTACTCAACAATTACAAAAAAAGTGTTAAAAAAATAAATCAATCATAAATAAATTAGATTTTGATTGCTATATCATAAAAATGAAAATATGAGATGGATACAATAAGATAACATTATCAATTTGGGAAGATGCTATTAAAAGTTTTTGTTATTTTTTTATTGAGAGTACTCAAAAGCGTATATTATTCAAGTGTGAAACATACATAGGGATGTATGATAAAAAAACTTGGAGATAGTTAAAGAAAAAAGTGGTGTATGAGCAACACTATTAGATTTATCCCATCTCATATAAGAAATGGTGGATCGCCATAATGTTTTTTTATATAAGACGGGGCAAAAGCCCGAAAAGTGATTACAGAGGAACTAAGCGAGGAATTGAAACACCAATAACATCAACATCCACGAACTGCTTAACAGTATTAGGAGGAGACTCATACAAAACATAGTGATTTTCCTCTTGAAAATTGCAACCAACAGTAGCAAGGCCATCTGCCACTCTGTTAGCCTCCCTGTAGACATGCTTGATAGTTACCCTCCACTCCAAAGTAAGCAACTGCCTGATGCGACGAACAAGGCTACGACCTTCAACACTACCAACAGAGGCACCTGAGATGCACTTAACCACAGATTCAAAGTCCAGATTAAGCTCAACACACCTAAAGCCTCTTTCATGAGCAAATAGGATTTGTCAAGACTATGGTCGAAGTAGGGGGAGATGAAATTCAACACTATTTGAGCAGGGTTATAAGGTTTAATGAACTCAGGGTCATTTTCTCCCTTATTACTCCACATCCATAAGTGATAGCAAGCAGTGGCCCAGATAGAGGACCAGGGGACCTGAAACAAATCTTTGCAGCACAAAACAAGATTTAGCATTATCCAATCCGTTAAGTTACCTCCCTAGAATCTGTTGGCATGCACAGTAGGAAGGAGGTGCCGCCACATGAACACGGCAAGGGGACAATCACGAAGAACATGCAAAAGGGTCACCCGAGCAATTTGCGCAATTTGAGTCAAAATTGCTCCATTGCCCACACAACTTCTTAGTTGGCAAACGACCATGCATAACTTGCCAAGCAAAAAAGCAAACCCTTTCTGGTGTCTCCAACTTCCAGACCCGGTTCCAAACATCGACATTAGATGGAAGAGTTAGATCTCGCAACAAAGAATAGGCACTAAAGATGGAAAACTCACCATTTTTATTGTCTGACCAGATTCTTTAGTCCTGACCGTCAGCTTCACTAGGCACAAGAATAGCATGCAACTTTCTGGTATAAGCATCTGGAATAATATTCTCCACAACAATCAAATTCCAATTTGCCCACCATCTACCAAATCAGAGACCTTCCAATGTTGATCATGGTGATTTACTGATTTTGGAAACTTATATGAGTTGTAAAACCCATCTTCCCATTAATTGGTGAGAGGCGTGGAATCAACCTACTAGCTAGGACGATCCCATAAATTCCTCACAATCCATAGTTAAAGAGACGAACTAGAATCACTTTTGACATATATTCCACACCAAGAGAATTTTAGCTCATAGAGAGAATTTTGGATGGAGTGTGAATCTGCTCTTATTGTCACTTGTTCCGGATTGGGCCGATGGCTCACTCCTCCCACTTGGCTGAGAACGGCCCACGATCCAGGTTCTACATGAGTTGCTAAGTAGGATGTGCAGAGGCTGATATCAACGGCTGGCTAGCATCGACCGCCTCTATAAATACGGGTCAACCCCCACTGACAGGGATATTTTTTCCCCATAATTCTGTACCCTGTTTTAACTTCTACCCCACTGACTTGGGCGTCAGAGTGTCTTTGCAGGTACAAGCCGACCTGGGCTCTGCTCCCGACTTCATCAGCCAAATCGGTAACCAGATCCCAGACCGCTCTACTACAGGACCGAGAAGGTACGATTTAGTGGCGACCACAATGGGAGCTCAAGCACTATCCCATCTCATTCTGAACTTTCACCTGATTCATGGTGCCACATGGAAGGCCGTCCACCCACTACCCCAAAAGGCGTGGCTGCTTCCATTGTAGAGAACGCGCCAGTCCCGCCTACCAATCCAATACTACAAGAGAACGTCACACTCCCGACGAATGCAGTGCAACACTTGCTAGACCTACTCAATGGTCGGGCCCAAGCGTTAGCTCAGCAAGAAGAGCGCATTACCCAAATCGAGCGAGAAGTGGCCTTCGCCCGAGCCAACACCGTGCCCGAGCTGCGCCATATGGACGATCAATCCCCGGTCAGAAGGGGAATGCCCTCTCGATGTCATCGCTCTCCCCCACGAAGGCACCTGGTCTATCGCTTTCCACCCCGCCGCTTAAGAAGAAAGGGATCGAGGAGCCCTCCTCGGACCCCACCGTCTCCAACAAATCCTATTTACTGGCCGAAAGAATCATCGAGCAGAAGCTCCTCCTTCGCTTCCTCTAACTCTCCCAGCTATTCTCGAAGTAGGTCCCTGCCAGGCACAACCGACATCACAGATCGAGACGGTCTCCAGCACAACGTCACCACCAGAACCGCGATTCCAGTGACCAGCCGCCTCGTCGGAGGACCCATTACTCATGTTTGGGGCCATTCACCCCTGAGATTGACGAGTATTCGACATGGGGGCAATTGATCAAAAGTGCTCAAGACAGTGAGGCAGGGTGAGAAGGAAATGCTCCGTGAGTACGTGGAGATGTTTAACAAAGAGGCCGCGAACGTCAGGAATTTAGGCGACAAGATGAGACTATACTTCCTTATGGATGGTCTCCGTCAGAGAAGCTTATTCAAAATATCGATCGGGGTTAACAAGCAATGTAACTTAGCAGATTTTCTCCAAATATCACAGAAATATATGGATTACGAGGAGGCCGACGTTGCAACTCCCTCCACTTCCAAGCACGACGTCGAGAAGGAGCATGAACCGCAAGTTTTTCGACCACACTAACTTGAACACTACCCGAGCTTAAATCCTCTCTGAGTGTGCCAATACGGAGTTCAGGGACATAAAGAGACCAGAACCTCTCGTCCTCAAGGAAGGCCAACGCTCGTCGCGCAAGTATTGTTGATACCATCGTAGTAATGGTCGTGACACAAACAAATGTATGGCTCTTAAGGACAATATTGATGAATTAATTCAAAAGGGTAAGCTGACCCAATATATCAAGAAAGGCCAAGTCGAAGACCGGGATGAAAAGAAGCCAACTCGCTCCCCTCGTAAGGGAAAGGTAGTGATAAATGAAGTAACAAAGGCAACCAAGGAAAACGACAACGACTCTGAATACTCGGAGGTCAATAGGTCGCCCAGCCATGGAAGTCATCTCTAGGGGCTGCCTGAATGAAGGCGGGGAGACCAACAAATCGATGAAGTGGCACTAGAAGGAGATCATGAGTGTCTCCTCGACATCCGCCCCTAAACTCGTATCCAACAGAAAGGTCCTAGCGTTTTGCTCGATGGGAAGCCGAATAAGTATATCCCTCTACTAATCACAACAATGATGGCCATTGTCGAAGTAAGAAGAATCCTGGCCGACCAGGGTAGCTCTGCTGACATAATCTTTGAGGCCTTACTCGATGTGCTGAAAATATCTTGGGATGATCTCACACCCTACTGAGGGACAGACCTTACTGGCTTCAATGGATCGATCACAACGCCCCTCGGCCATCTTGAACTGATAGTCACCTTTGACGACGATTAGGCTGAGAAGCTACTGTACAGGATGGTGAAGACTCCTTTCCTGTTACTCCCCTGGAAGTCCGTATATCAGTGCATCTCAAAATGAAGTTTTACACGACGTTGCTCGCAGACCTCCACTCAACACGACGATGTCATTTCATGGGCCTGAAAGAACAGGGGGAGGCTGAGCTCAAAAAAGACGAAGCGAATGGAACATGGAAGGCAACCAAGTCAATGTAGCGGACCTGGATGCTCGTTGTCCAACGTTGTTCTGGTAAAGAAAGCAAATGGAAAATGGCGCATGTGCATCGACTACACAGACTTAAATCGGGCCAACCCCAAAGACGCTTTCCCAGTCCCAAGCATCGACAAGCTTGTCGAAAATGTGTCCCGTTTCCGGTTGTTGTCGTTTCTGGACGCATATTCAGGGTATAACCAAATTGCCATGTATCCACCCGACCAGGGTATAACCAAATCGCCATGTAACCAAATCGCCAACTATTGTTACCGTGTGATGTCGTTTGGGTTGAAAAATGCAGGAGAGACATATCAGATGATGATGAATAAAGTGTTCCATGCTCAGATAGGATGGGTAGTTGTACTATATCTGGATGACATGATAGTCAAGAGCAGGGCGGAAGAATTCTCTGAAACTAAACCATGAGAAATGCACATTCGGGGAAAGGGCCGGCAAATTCCTTGGCTTCTTTTTGACCGAGAAGGGAATAGAAGCCAACCCCGACAAGTGCAGGGCAGTGACTGATATGAGACCACCCATGACGAAGAAAGAAATTCAAAAACTGACTAGGATGGTCGCAGCCTTTTCCCGGTTTATTGCAAGAGCAGGAAACAAGTTGTGACACCTGCTACCCCGTTTGGAAGACGTGACGTAAATAAAAGAATTTATAGAAAATACGTCTTTGTAAAAACTTTAAATCAAACAAAATAACAAGTATCACAAGCAAATGCGGAAGTACTAATAAAAAAAAAGCAAAATCCTCATGGAACCCTTGTGTCACATGTCTCAGAGCTATTACCACTTCTTACAACTTTTGAAAAACAACGAATAATCAATCATAATAACTAAAGTCTTTGTCTTGCGCTAATTACTTCTCGGCGTCCACGTCGACAGGTTCATCACCATCTTCTTGCTAATCATCTAAACGAGCACAATGGCACACAAGTAGCCACAAAGAAGAGTAAGGAAATCATATAACATAGGAAACAATCAAGGGTAGTGGATACAACAAACATAACACGCATACACAAACAATCATCAGCTAATCATCATCTAACTCTCATCGTCGAGACCTAACATACGGTCCGAGGACTACAACGTCAACGCAATCCTAACACCACTACTCCAACGTCATGCTCAAACTGTCACTACTCGGTCAATACATCTGGATCCATCTAACTCTGGGTAAGCGGATGCAAGTGCCTTCACGTCTCGGGCAATAGATAGAGTCTAGTCAGGGTACCCCCAGTGTTTTGTGGAATGCCCTAGCAGTGCCCCACTTTGGACTCCCCCACTGGGCCAACCCGCAAGGCCAGGTCATGGCCGTCTCTATTACGACTCCCATAATCGTTCGCTTACCATCCCACCTATGATCACCATCATCATCCTTTGAGGTACAGCTCGCCCATACTGCGACGAGTCATTACCCATACTGCGACAAGGTTCCTCCTACAACTTAAATTACTAAGGTACGGCTCGCTCATACTGCGCGAGTCCTTGCCCATAATGCCACAAGGTTCCTTAAACATCATCCTCATCAACTTACCTAAGAACTCCTAAGTCCGAGGGTATCATCAACGACTAGGGGGTAATTTGACCTATAGTCATCATCTCGGGTATCACCATACAACTAGGGGGTCACTTGTCCTATAGCCTTCATTTCTAGTCATAACTATTACCCAAGTCCCCGCTAATTCTATATAATAACGTCAACTTTATATTCATATGTAATCGTCTTGATTCAATGCCTCTAATCCCAACTTCACCCATTACTTGATATTTCCTAAGGCTTCTATGACTTTTACTGTCTTAATCATTATCCATGGTCAAGGTTACCTGCTAGCTTAGGAAGGTTCAAGCATCATTCAAAACATCCCTACAATAGTCCTGATCCATTAACAACTTAGTCTTATTCAACTAATAGGCTTCAAATGGTCTCTTAGGTAATTTTAATAGTCCTAAACCATTCACAAATTAGTCTTAATCAGTTAAGAGACTCTAAATTGTATCTTAGATGCTTCCCATTGCTCTAATCAACTAAAAACATCAACTTAATCGATTGCCATCCTCGTTTATGCCTATAAATCATTATAAGTCATTCTTAATATAAATTTAACCATTAAAATGCTCAGGGACCTCAATATTAACAATTTTGCCTTTTGTTCTACATTCTAACCATGCTCATTAACTTTGAGACAAACTAAACCATGAGTTCATCATTAGTTTCCAACCTGTAAGCTATCTAACCATATAATTTAAGCATCAACTATATCAAGGGTTAGTCCAGGTCTACTATCCTAGAGTTCATCGGTACTAACTACCCCAACTACACCAACATTAACAATCATATCTCATCTAAGGAGATTAGCCAAACGAGACTCAATCCCATCGAATTGGTCTCTAATCATCATCAACAACAGTCATAACAACAATAACAAATGCAACAATAACAACAAGCATACCACGTTCAAAACAACAAATAACATTTACACATATCATCAACATTATCACATTTTAATAGAGTCGTTGCTCCAACAACGACATAACTGAAATTTAGAATAACATATTTAAAACTCATTGCTCATACAATGCTTCACACCCAAATATATTGCCAGCGTAAGACATAGGGATCATGGGACATCCCAGTTATGTCAATGCATCAATGTTCCTTAGTTATCATCCCCCCTCTTCTTACCTCGAATCCAAGCGATCACGACCAAGAGTCCAAAGCAAAAACAGCAATTCAAGTCCTCCAAACAGAATTAAATTCCTCTTATATTATTCTCTTGATGATCCCGGAAGTCACGTATAACAAAAGGACAAAGGTGTGTTATTAAATATTTGACCGTAGGGACTAAAAGGACCAAAAAGCTAAGGCTCCAAGACTAACACGAAATTATGATCTGAAAGACTGAAAACTAATTTTACAGTGTTAAGGATGTCTCTACGAGCGTGTAGCTTCAAACAGCACGCGAATTTGACAAATGTAGGAAAAGTTATACCAAAAATACTATTTTATGGTATAAAGAACTCAAACGAACGGTTAGAATGTGATATATATTGCTAAATCAGACCTTAATAATAAAAACAGTAAGTTTTCTCTAAAGGTTTCGATGAGAGGAATCCAAATACGATGTCCGTTTTTCCAAACAACGACTGTGGTGTACGAAATCACAAATATATCGTACAAAATATGATATAATTTCTGTCTCAGATAACCAAAATAACGTCCTAAATGAATTCGGTAGGTGATTTTGTATATGACAATGAAGTTTGGTAATTTTTGGAGATCACATGAGAGAGAAGAGGAACCGTAAAGAAATAAGAACAGTGTTCTAGGAAAAAGAATGAGAGGCGGCGCACAATGATAAGCAGCGAGGTTTTAACTTTTAAGTGACTGTGGGGGATGTAGGTAGGAAAAGCAAGGGTGCAACTAGTAAATACATTAGAAAAGGGAATTTCTCACCAAAAATAGCCCATCTTGTTTTTAATAATATTCTAAAGCCCAATTCTTTAACTCAATATTTTCACCAAATAAATAATAATAATAATTACAACAATAAAGTACTTCAGATTACCAAAATGCATCAAACAATAACATTATATTATTAATATCATATAAAAATACAATTAAATGACAATAAAATATATTTTAATACTTCATAGATACATAATGTCTTAAAGTCATTAAATTTATAATTTAAAATAATATTGTTAACTCATAACTAATATTTAAAAATAAAATAATACAATAATAACATACTATTAAAATATGCCAATTATTAAAATAAGCACACACGATATTCAAACTACTCAAGAAAGGGGTCGAGTTTGCATGGACACAGAGTGCGAACAAGCTATGGACCAACTTAAAACCGTTTTGCTACAACCACCAATCTTTACCAGGTCGGAGCTTGGGGAGACTCTGTATCTATATCTGAGAATCACAGATGAAGCGTTGAGCACTGTCCTCATTTGAGAAAACGACTCCAGACAAAACCGCGTCTACTTCGTCACTAATGTTCTGCAAGGCCCTGAGCTCAGATACCAAAAATTTGAAAAACTAGCCCTAGCATTGGTAATTTCTGCTCGACGATTGAGGCCGTATTTCATGGCTCATCAAATCGTCTTAAAAATCGATGATAAGCTCTAATTTATTGAATTTTTAGATATAGTTTTGAATCACTTTTATTGCAATCATTAGTAGTAATATAAATTATTGACTTAATGTTGCCTGTATTTTGTAGAAATAAAGAAAAGATAAAAAAAATAGAATGCAAGTCAAATAAATTAGAGCAAGATCAATAAGTGGCTTGAAAAGCAAGTCCATGTGAGGCAGCCCAAAGCTAAAATGGGAAAAGCAAATCCAGCCCATAATATGAATTGGTCCAAGGCCGATTGAAAGTGGAGCGCTAAATTTAAAAAGAAACGAAGGTTCAGGCCCACACACTCACCTTAATTGAAGAAAGAAAGAATTAGTTGGAGACCAAAAGAAAGTGAGGCACGTGATTAGCAAGGAATGCAACGCATGATTGGAGTGGGAAACACGGAACCCTAGGAAACTCTTATAAAAAGAAGCTGCAGCTATTAAGAAAGGGGACCGTACATACGCAGAGGGAACGCACACTAGCCGCAAACGCAATAATTGAAGAATTGAGAGAAACGCGGACGGCAACACTACACACGGAGAGGAGAAAAGGAGAGTTTTGGGTATCCGTTTTTGACACTGTGAGAGAGCTCTGGAGCAGAAAAAGGAGACTAAATGCTTAAGATCAGAAATTTCTCTATTCCGAGTTATTTTTATCTTTGTAATTTATGACTCCTAATTTTATTCTAATGTTCTTGACTAGTATGAATAGCTAAATCCTCTTCTAGGGTCGTAGGTGGATCTTGCATGTTTAGAGACCTTTTTATGTTCTAATTTCATATATGAATTCCGTTTTCTTTTATTTCAATTAATATTATTCTATTGATTTTATCACATAATTAGGATTGACAACCTTTGCATGTTCATAATCAATTAGTTGATCAGCGACCGTAGTGCAATTAGTTGGTGGACCTATAGGATAATTTGGGTTATAATTAATGCATGACCAAACGTTAATTTAGTCTTCCAATCATTCAACCTTTTTGTTCTTTATGCTTTTCTTGAATTTAAATTCTTGCATGACCAAACAAGGGTTAATTTAGGAAAAAAAATATTAATCGTGAATGACCAAACAGATTAATAGCTTTAGTAAAGGGATTGGTAATTGAATAAAACAAGGAATTCAGGTAGAATTAGACATAGAGGAATCGAACCTTGCAAGTGAAACCATGACCCTAGGCTTCTCTCCATTGGTTAAACTTTACATTTTAATTCTTGCTATTTATTTCTTTTTATTTTAGTTTCTATAACAACCAAACATTCGTTCGTCTAAATAATAATTAATCTTAAGTAGTTTGGTACTTGTTAATTAATCCATGTGGAGACGATATCTTTTATACTACTTCTGCGAGAGAGTACACTTGCTCTAAGTGTGTTTTTGACGGAACAAGTTTTTGGCGCCATTGCCGGGGATTAATTTAATAATATTAAACGAAAAAGATTTTTTTATTGCTTTAGACATTTATTCTATTTCTTTTTTTTTTTAATTTAATAAAAATAAAACTAAATTATATTTAGTTTTATTTTATTAGTTGGTTTTATCTTTATTACTATTATTACTCGTGCATGCTCACCCGCTCCAGGAGCCTACTTTGGTTTTTGATCCAGAAATTGAAAGAACTGCTCGAAGGATAAGAAAAGAGACAAGAGTGATGGCTGCGAATCCGAGAAGAACTCTTCGGGACTACTTTACCCCCACAGCGAATATCACTACAAGCATAGTCAATCCACCTGTGCAAGCTACTAACTTTGAGCTCAAACCCAGCTTGATTCAAATGGTTCAGAATTCGACTTTGTTCAGAGGTGCACCAACAGAAGACCCACACACCCATCTTAGAAACTTCTTGAGGGTGGCAGACTCAGTAATTTTGTAATGCTGTCACTCCTGAGGCCATTAGAGTGAGATTGTTTCCATGGTCACTGGCTGATAAGGCATCTGCTTAGCTAGACTCTCAACCTGCTGAGTCCATTACCACTTGGGATCAACTGAAGCAAAAATTCTTGACCAAATATTTTCCTCCAGGAAAGACTACTAAGATCCGAGGTGCAATAATCAGCTTTGCTCAACTCGAGCAAGAATCTTTACATGAAGCCTGGGAAAGATTTCAAGAGTTGCTCCGAAGTTGTCCACGTCATGGATTTGAGAAGTGGCAATTGCTTGAATATTTTTGCAACGGATTATCTTCTCAAAATAGGGGAATTGTTAATATGGCTTGTGGAGGCTCTCTAATGAATGGAGAACGTGCGACAGTATACGACTTAATTGCAGAGATAGCAGCTGATAATGCCCAATGGGAGACAAGTGACAGACACATCAAGAAATCAGCTGGGATGTACAAGGTTGAAGATGACACTAGTGTTAACATAAAGCTGGATTCTCTCTCTAAACAGGTGCAATCTTTGATGAAGGTACAAGCTCAATCTACTCCAATAGTTACCTCCACTAGTGACATCACGAATAATCTCTGGGGATGCCTAACTGAAGAAGTCAACTATCTTGGTCAGAAGAAAAGTGAGTTAAGGCCTGGTATGCAAGATTCTTTAGTTAGATACATGGAAAAAGTTGGACACCCATGCATGGGTATTTTAGCCAATTACATGGACCGGACTGATGAGAGGTTGCAATCCATTGAAGAACTGATAAAAGCACAGGGCCGGCCAACAACTTCAACTGAAGAGGCCAATTATGTTCAGAATTCTAACCGGACCCAAAATGACCCTTATTCAAACACTTACAATCCGGGTTGGAGAAATCACCCTAATTTCTCTTGGGGAGGACAACAAAAGGAGCAAAGCTCGAACTCCTATAAGCCTCCACATGTGCAAAGGCAAGAGGAGAAAAAGTTGGATACCAATGTTGTGTTGACAAGGTTTATGCAGCAGACAAATGAAAATTTGGAAGCTTGGGGGGCCAAATTGGAGCCATTAACAACAAATTTGGAAGCTTGGAGGGCCAAATCTCAAATCTCATTACTGTGTTGTCTCAAAGGCCTCAAGGCTCACTGCCTACCCAAACTGAGCATTTCCAAGAAATGAGCATTGCAAGGCTGTCACTCTTAGGAGTGGCAAGGAGCTGGTAAAAGAAAACAATCAAGACGGGCGGGCGCCCGAGAAAGAAATACAAGCTCCTACTGAGGGGAGCACTTCTGAGGAAGGCAAAAAGGAAAGGGAAAAATATGAGCAAGCAAAGGTAAATGTTCCTTATCCTCAAAGACTTAAAAATGAGCAGCATGATAAGCAATTTGCCAAATTTCTTGAAATATTTAGAAAATTGCATATCAACATTCTTTTGCTGAAGATATTGCTCAAATGCCTAAATATGCCAAATTTTTAAAAGAAATTATTTCTAACAAAAGGAAGTTAGAAGGCTTTGAGACAGTTAGGCTTAATGAGGAATGTTCTGCTATAGTTCTAAAAAAGTTACCACCCAAGCTTAAAGATCCAGGTAGTTTTTGTGGATACCTTGTATGCAGGAAACTTATTATAGGACAAAGAGTCCTAATTGATTTTGATGATGAAAAACAAGATAAAGAAGAATGAGCAAGTGAAGACCTAGAAGAGCAAAGGAAAAAGAAAAGCAATCAAGCAACAAATCATCCAAGTCAAGGCAAGCCCAAAGAATGAAGAATTGAAGACTTTTTAGGGTTGTCCTAAAATTGAGGGTAGTCCTTAGGGTTTGGGTGAGTGATTAGGAATTTTGTAAGCTCTCGCAGAGGTCGGCTCATATCTCAAGTCTCGCGGTTTTTAAAATGCATGCATAATATATAAAACCCTAAAAGCATTTTTGAAAAACCTAAAACAAGTTTTCCAAACTAAAAACAAAGTAAAGAATCGATTCACCATGATTTAAACCAAAGCATGAATCGATTCTCATCCCTATATGGCAAGTCCTAAGGCTTTTTGGAAACTAAGAATCGATTCTCTTAAAGCATGAATCGATTCACACCTCTGAAACAATTCAGGTGATGAATCGATTCACACCAAGTCTCACCTAAGCATGAATCGATTCCTTCTGAAACAAAACAGGTCATGAATCGATTCACACTCTTTTTAACTAAGCCAAGAATCGATTCCCCTTTGTTTTAACAAGCCATGAATCGATTCACTCATATTTTAACTAATCTATGAATCGATTCACTCTTTGGAAAGGGAAAGTTTATTGAAAATGAAAATGGAACTAAAGGAACCATGAATCGATTCCTTCATGCTTGCAAACTTGCATGAATCGATTCTCACTCAAACCCCTATAAATAGGGAGATCATTTTCACTTCAAATCAATCAACCCATTCGCATATCATCTCCTATTTCTTTACAAAAACTCTTATATTTTCTCTGGTGCTCTATTCGTTCCGTTGGTCCGTCAAAGAGCTGATCTATTGCAAGAGTTAGTGTGGGGTTGAGATCTTCAAGTTGTAACATCCGCCTGCTAAGAGGTATATTCGTTACATTGTATTGTTACTTTAGATCTGTAGATCTGTTACTAGGGAGTGGGGTATCTCTCTAGGGTATTTGCATGTACTTAGGAAGTGGGGTATCTTTCTATTTGCATGTGTTGTAACAAGGGTGGGGTATCTCTTGTTGGGTAGATTTGTGGGCTCTTCATTAGGTGGGGTATCCTAGGTGAAGGAGTGCCCAAATCTCTGTAAAGGTTTCCAAGGCACCCGTAAGCCTTGTGGTTAGTGGAAAAATCTCACAAGGGTGTGAGGACTGGACGTAGGTCACTAGGAGGTGGCTGAACCAGTATAAATCTCTGTGTGCTTTACTTGCTTTCTCTTATTATATCTCTGTTGTGCTTATAATCTGCTTTACCGCGTTATTGTGATTAAAATAATCTAATTCCTTCGCTTCCACTCTACCTGCGCGAAAACCGGATCTAAAGCTATTTGAAAAAGGGGAAAGATTTTCAAAAGATACAAAAAGTTTTTTAAACTCAATTCACCCCCCCCTCTTGAGACTGAAGCCACTTGGTAACAAGTGGTATCAGAGCTAGACTCTTGTATAAAGGGCCTAGCAGCTTCAAGAGAAATGGCTTCAGGTTGGTCTACGCAAGAGGGTGCATCTCTTTTCCGTCCTCCGGGATTCAACGGAGAAGACTATGCATATTGGAAAGAAAGAATGAGAATTTTTATTGAAGGGGTAGACTTAGATGTTTGGGATGCTGTGGAAAAAGGACCTTTCGTCCCCACACACATAGTAGATGGTATTCTTACAATAAAAAGTAGAAATGAATGGTCTGATGATGAGAAAAGAAAAGTGCAACTTAATTTACGCGCTAAAAATATTATTACTTCTGCTTTGAGTACTGATGAATTTTTTCGAGTTTCAAACTGTAAATCTGCCCGAGAAATGTGGGATAATCTTCAAGTTACTCATGAGGGTACAAGTGAAGTGAAAAGGGCAAGAATAAATACTCTTACCAGAGAGTACGAATTGTTTAGAATGAATACAGGTGAAACAATATCAGAGATGCAGAAAAGGTTCACTCACATAGTGAACAAACTGGGCTCATTAGGAAAATCATTTCCTCCCGAAGACTTGATCAACAAAGTACTAAGATGCCTAAGCAGAGAATGGCAACCAAAGGTGACTGCAATAACTGAGTCAAGAAACTTGACTAGCATGACTCTCGCCACCCTGTTTGGGAAATTACTAGAGCACGAGTTAGAGCTCACTCGTCTAGCAGAGAATGAAGGAAAAGTCAAGAAAAAGAAAAACCTAGCTTTCAAAGTTTCATGTTCAAGTTCATCCGACGACAGTGATGACTCGCAAAGTGAAAGTGATGAAGAGGATGAGAATATAGACCTAATGGTAAGAGAATTCAAAAGGTTCATAAGGAGGTCTCTAGAAAAGAATTCTCCAACCAAAGAAGTCTCATGCAAACAAAACTACTTAAGTCCTTTAACCTGCTACGAATGTGGGAAACCCGGACACATAAAATTGGAATGCCCAAAATTACAAAGAAAACGACCAAGAGATGAGAAAAAGGGATCCAAAGGAAAAAGGAGTAGAAAAGCCTACACAGCATGGGAAAACAGGAACTCATCAGATAGCTCAGAAAGTGAAAAAGATCAAGTTGCTCTCATGGCCGACCACGACAGCAAAAGTGAAACCGAGGTATCTTCTGACTCTGAAACTTTGCAAAATGATTATGATGACTTATATGAAGCTTTTACTGAATTACATGATAAATCATTAAAATTAGCTAAAGCGTTAGACAGATCTAAGAAAACTATCACTCATCTGGAAAAAGACATCACTTCTTTAAACAAAGAAATAGTAGAACTTAGAAAAGAAAATGATAGTCTTGCATGCTTTAAAGAAAACCATACATGTGATAAATGTGTTGAAAGCAAAAAGAAAGTTCATGAACTAGAGTTGACTATTGAAAAACTATCTAGAATCAAAACCATAGAAAAGCATGTTCATTACAAATCTAATTTTTCCACTAGACCATACATTAAATGTTATTACTGTGGTAAACCTGGACATACAGCTTCTGTTTGCAGAATAAGAGGTAAACAAGTTATGAAGAAGGTATGGGTTCCCAAAAGGACCATACCAAACATTAACCCACAAGGACCCAAAGAGATTTGGGTACCTAGAACCTTGTTTTAGATCATTGCAGGTACGCTGCAAGGTATGGGGACATGTGGATACCTTGACAGCAAAGACTCAAAGCACATGACCGGAAACGCAATAAAGTTATCAACTCTCACCTCGGAGAAAAATCTGTCATGTGACTTGTGATGAATAGAGGGAGAATCACTGGTAAAGGTTAGAAAAGTTTTATTCACCTCTAAACTGAAAATGTGCTTAAATCATAGTTTACTTAGTCAAACATGTGACTTGTGAAACAAATTGATCTCTAAACCGCATTTCATGCATCTCTAAGGGAACATTTTTTTAAGGCATGAAAACAAATAAAGTATTCTGATCATCCCTCTAAAACTGAGCATGTAGAATTATCATATCACCTTCTTAGAGGTTATGGTTAGAAAGGCGATAATATGATTGAGCAAGTTGAATCGTCAAAATCAGCTAGTTGATACTTTTACAAACCCATTGCAAAAGGAAACCTGTTTTTTTTTATTTAAATTAAATATTTCTCAAAGTGATCCTGTAAAGAAATGTGAAGCTTAAACAACTATTTCAAAAATAAATTCTCTATGATTTTGATGATCACTCATGAACCCGCAATGGTCCTTCAAATAGCTGTGACGCTCGATTCGCAAACTCTATCTTACGTCGACCTTTTTGATCATGACAAAAAGGGGGAGAGAAATATAGGGTTGCATATGAGCATATAGAACATATGAGCATATTATGCATCTAGTCAATAATTCAGGGGGAGCATCATGATAGGGGGAGTAACATATATATTATCTGTTTGAACTAACCTCCCACCTTGAGACGAACAATGTTTTGTCATCATCAAAAAGGGGGAGAATGTGGATACCTTGTATGCAGGAAACTTATTATAGGACAAAGAGTCCTAATTGATTTTGATGATGAAAAACAAGATAAAGAAGAATGAGCAAGTGAAGACCTAGAAGAGCAAAGGAAAAAGAAAAGCAATCAAGCAACAAATCATCCAAGTCAAGGCAAGCCCAAAGAATGAAGAATTGAAGACTTTTTAGGGTTGTCCTAAAATTGAGGGTAGTCCTTAGGGTTTGGGTGAGTGATTAGGAATTTTGTAAGCTCTCGCAGAGGTCGGCTCATATCTCAAGTCTCGCGGTTTTTAAAATGCATGCATAATATATAAAACCCTAAAAGCATTTTTGAAAAACCTAAAACAAGTTTTCCAAACTAAAAACAAAGTAAAGAATCGATTCACCATGATTTAAACCAAAGCATGAATCGATTCTCATCCCTATATGGCAAGTCCTAAGGCTTTTTGGAAACTAAGAATCGATTCTCTTAAAGCATGAATCGATTCACACCTCTGAAACAATTCAGGTGATGAATCGATTCACACCAAGTCTCACCTAAGCATGAATCGATTCCTTCTGAAACAAAACAGGTCATGAATCGATTCACACTCTTTTTAACTAAGCCAAGAATCGATTCCCCTTTGTTTTAACAAGCCATGAATCGATTCACTCATATTTTAACTAATCTATGAATCGATTCACTCTTTGGAAAGGGAAAGTTTATTGAAAATGAAAATGGAACTAAAGGAACCATGAATCGATTCCTTCATGCTTGCAAACTTGCATGAATCGATTCTCACTCAAACCCCTATAAATAGGGAGATCATTTTCACTTCAAATCAATCAACCCATTCGCATATCATCTCCTATTTCTTTACAAAAACTCTTATATTTTCTCTGGTGCTCTATTCGTTCCGTTGGTCCGTCAAAGAGCTGATCTATTGCAAGAGTTAGTGTGGGGTTGAGATCTTCAAGTTGTAACATCCGCCTGCTAAGAGGTATATTCGTTACATTGTATTGTTACTTTAGATCTGTAGATCTGTTACTAGGGAGTGGGGTATCTCTCTAGGGTATTTGCATGTACTTAGGAAGTGGGGTATCTTTCTATTTGCATGTGTTGTAACAAGGGTGGGGTATCTCTTGTTGGGTAGATTTGTGGGCTCTTCATTAGGTGGGGTATCCTAGGTGAAGGAGTGCCCAAATCTCTGTAAAGGTTTCCAAGGCACCCGTAAGCCTTGTGGTTAGTGGAAAAATCTCACAAGGGTGTGAGGACTGGACGTAGGTCACTAGGAGGTGGCTGAACCAGTATAAATCTCTGTGTGCTTTACTTGCTTTCTCTTATTATATCTCTGTTGTGCTTATAATCTGCTTTACCGCGTTATTGTGATTAAAATAATCTAATTCCTTCGCTTCCACTCTACCTGCGCGAAAACCGGATCTTAAGCTATTTGAAAAAGGGGAAAGATTTTCAAAAGATACAAAAAGTTTTTTAAACTCAATTCACCCCCTCCCCTCTTGAGACTGAAGCCACTTGGTAACAGTTTTACTATCCCTTGTACAATTGGTAACTCTCATTTTGAAAAGGCATTATGTGATTTAGGAGCAAGTATATATTTGATGCCTTTTTCTGTTTTTAGAAAGCTTGGTTTGCTGGAACCACATCCTACTAACATCACTTTGCAGCTAGCTGATAGATCCATTGCCCACCCCCGTGGAGTGGTGGAAGATGTTTTAGTTAAGGTTGATAAGTTTATTTTCCCTGCTGATTTTGTTGTATTGGATATGGAAGAAGACGAGGAAGTCCCAATTATTTTGGGGCGTCCTTTCTTAGCTACAGGAAAAAAGCTTAATTGATGTTCAGCAGGGAAAATTGACTCTGAGATTTGGAGATGAGGAAGTTGTATTTCAAGTCTTGAACTCATTAAAAAATCCTTCCTCATTTGCTTCTTGTAATTTTATTCAAGCTATGGATATTAATGATGTGGTTACCTCTGAAAGTTTTTATGATTTTAGAATTCAGGACCCTCTAGAAAAAGTACTTACTGTGCAGGGACTTGGCATATTGCAGGGTGGTGAGGAAGAAGAGTTCTTAATGTTTTTGCAGGCTCACCACCCTCAGAAAAATTGGAGCAACTATAGATTTGAGGAATTGGAATGGGCTAATACTCCAAATCCCAAACCTTTAATTGAAGAGGCTCCTGAGCTTGAATTAAAGCCTCTTCCTTCAAATGTAAAATATGCTTTCTTGCACCCCCTTCCTCTTTGTCTGTGATTATTTCTGCAGAGTTGACAGACACCCTGGAGGATAAGCTTTTGAGGGTATTAAAGGACAACAAAGAGGCCTTTGGTTGGTCTATTTTATGATATAAAAGGCATTAGCCCCTCAATTTGCACTCACAAGATTTATATGGAGGATGATTACCAACCTCGGGCACTACCTCAACGTCACCTCAATCCTAACATGAAAGAGGTGGTCAAAAAGGAAGTGATTAAGCTTCTTGATGCAGGTATCATCTATCCTATCTCTGATAGTAAGTGGGTAAGTCCTGTTCAATGTGTTCCTAAAAAGGGAGGTACTACTGTAATGGAGAATGATAAAAATGAATTAATTGCAGTTAGGAAAACTACCGGGTGGCGTATGTGCATTGATTATAGAAAATTAAATGATGCCACCCGAAAAGATCACTTCCCCCTTCGCTTTATTGATCAAATGCTTGAGAGAGTGGCAGGTCATGATTATTATTATTGTTTGGATGGATATTCCGGTTATTTGTAAATACCAGTGGCTTCTGAAGATCAAGAGAAAACTACTTTTACTTGCCCATATGGAACATTTGCATATAAAAGGAAGCCATTCAGTTTATGTAATGCCCCTGCCACTTTCCAAAGATGCATGATGGCTATTTTCTCTGACTTGGTTGAAAAATGCATTGAGATATTCATGGATGATTGTACCGTCTTTGGATCCTCTTATGAGGATTGTTTACATAACTTGAATTCAGTGTTGCAGAGATGCAGGGATACCAATTTGGTGCTCAATTGGGTGAAATGCCAATTTATGGTACAAGATTGCATTATTCTAGGACATAAGGTGTCCACTAGAGGCATTGAAGTTGATCCTGCAAAGGTTGAGGTAATTGCAAAGTTACCCCCACCCAATTCTGTTAAGGGGGTCCGTAGTTTTCTAGGCCATGCTGGCTTCTATAGGAGGTTTGTTAAAGACTTCTCAAAAACTGCAAAGCCTATGACTGACCTCTTGGTTAAGGAGGCCACTTTTGATTTTTCTGACACTTGTTTGAAGGCTTTTAATTGTTTAAAGGAAAAATTAATTAGTTCCCTTGTTGTTGTTGCTCCCGATTGGTCGCTTCCCTTTGAAATTATGTGTGATGCTTGCGATACTGCTGTGGGGGCTGTTTTGGGGCAAAGAAAGAATAAGGTATTTTATACCATTTACTATGCTAGTCGTACTCTTGATGATGCTCAAAGAAATTACGCTACCACGGAGAAAGAGTTACTAGCTGTAGTATTTGCATTTGACAAGTTTCGCCATTACCTTGTTCTTTCTAAAGTTATTGTTTACGCTGACCATGCTGCCATTAGATATTTGCTTGGAAAACAGGATGCTAAACCCAGGTTAATCAGGTGGATTTTGTTGCTACAAGAGTTTGACATGGAGATTAGAGACAAGAAAGAAAGTGAGGCATGTGATTAGCAAGGAATGCAACGCATGATTGGAGTGGGAAACACGAAACCCTAGGAAACTCTTATAAAAAGAAGCTGCAACTATTAAGAAAGGGGACCGTACATACGCAGAGGGAACGCACAGTAGCCGCAAACGCAATAATTGAAGAATTGAGAGGAACACGGACGGCAACACTACACACGGAGAGGAGAAAACGAGAGTTTTGGGTACCCGTTCTTTGACACCGTGAGAGAGCTCTGGAGCAGAAAAAGGAGACTAAATGCTTAAGATCAGAAATTTCTCTATTCCGGGTTATTTTTATCTCTGTAATTTATGACTCCTAATTTTATTTCAATGTTCTTGACTAGTATGGATAGCTAAATCCTCTTCTAGGGTCGTAGAGACCTTTTTATGTTCTAATTTCATATCTGAATTTCGTTTTCTTTTATTTCAATTAATATTATCCTATTGATTTTATCACATAATTAGGATTGACAACCTTTGCATGTTCATAATCAATTAGTTGATCAGCGACCGTACTGCAATTAGTTGGTGGACCTATAGGATAATTGGGGCTATATTTAATGCATGACCAAACGTTAATTTAGTCTTCCAATCATTCAACCTTTTTGTTCTTTATGCTTTTCTTGAATTTAAATTATTGCATGATCAAACAAGGGTTAATTTAGGAAAAAGAATATTAATCGCGAATGACCAAACAGATTAATAGCTTTAGTAAAGGGATTGGTAATTGAATAAAACAAGGAATTCAGGTAGAATTAGACATAGAGGAATCGAATCTTGCAAGTGAAACCATGACCCTAGGCTTCTCTCCATTGGTTAAACTTTACATTTTAATTCTTGCTATTTATTTCTTTTTATTTTAGTCTCTATAACAACCAAACATCCGTTCGTCTGAATAATAATTAATCTTAAGTAGTTTGGTACTTGTTAATTAATCCCTGTGGAGACGATGTCTTTTATACTACTTCTGTGAATCATTCAGAGTAAGTTGTTTTATGTATTACTTATTTTCAATTATTTTATTTTGTTGAATTGATTAATTTGTTTTTATTAACAAGTTAGTTAAATGCTCCGGGAGATATCGAAGGAAGGTGAGAAAACATTCCATTCAAGAGCTTCTCACCATTTTTCTGAAATGCTCCGTATAACATCCGCAAAATAATTAATAGAATTATTTGGGTGCTAACCCAATTAAATTAATTTAGTACCCGACTGGTAAATTTATTGAGTGCTAAAATTAATTATTGTTGTCATCGAATCGTTAACCGGATAATACGGACCAAGGAAGTTTTGGAATCGAAATAGGAGATTTCGATCAATATGGTAATTTGACCGCGTTACAACAAATATATTAAATAAATATATATGTGTATACGTGTGTGCATGTGAGAGGAGAAGAATTAATTAAATAAATAAATATAAGTGTGTGTGTATTAATAAAGAAAGGAAAGAAATGAAAGAAAGAAGGAAAAGAAAGGAAACAGCGAGAGAGAGTTACAGAGAAGAAAAGAGAGAAAAGGGAAAGAAAGGGGGAGGAAGAAGAAGAGGAAAAAGGGGGCAATTCCGCTCATCAAAACGACTTCCGTCCAACACGAAAAATGCTCAGCGTTACTTCCTCTTCAATTTGGTACCAAGATCTTCATCATCAACTCACTCTCCCTCACTTTCCCATTTTCGAATTTGAGGAGAAAATTGGAGTTTTGATGGTTGTAACTCAAGGGAAAGCTAAGGATGATGTTTAGGAGCGAGCACAAGGTGGATTACTCGAGTATTGAAGATCGATTGGGTGATTTGGAGTTGAAAATCAAGATTGGGGTTTTTGGTGAATAGTGATTTGAGGTTGATGAAGATGATGAATAGTGTCCATGGAGGATTTCGAGGAATTCGACATTCCGGTCAAAAGCGGTTTCGTGATCGAGTGGGAAGCTTTGGAAGCGGATTGGGTGTCGCCGGAGCGGGGAATGTTCGTGTGGTTACTCGGTGGATTCGGCCGCTCGTGGTTCACGCTTCAAGGGTGAGTTCTACTCACGTTTAGGATTTTATGTTTCGAATTAATTAATTAACTGTTTTATCGCTTTCGCTGGACTGGAATATTTCTGGATATTGTCTGTTTCGAGTTAGGAATTAATCGGAGCGAGTCTCGGGTTGAGTTGTGTTGAAACGGAATTGTTGGTGATTTGATTTCGAAAGATTTTGACTTAAAAACCGTTAATTGGAAAATATGTCGTTTTTGATACAATCCGTTTTGATTATGTTTTTGATTGGATTGAGTGATTGTGTGGTTTGTATTGGGCCTATTATATTGGTCGTCAAATCTGTTTTTAATCGGAACTAAAATCGGAATTGAGCGGAATCGCGGTTTTCGCGCGAAACCGCCAAAATCTGCCTTAACAGACCCCCCTTCTGCCTGTTCGCGCGTAACTTGCGCTCCAGCGCGACTTCAGCGCAGATTGACAGAACTTTCTGCCAGTTCGCGCGTAACTTGCGCTCCAGCGCGACTTCAGCGCAGATTGACAGAATTTCAGCAACCAAACACTGTTTTTCGTTTCGCGATAACTTCTGATCCAGGAACCCGATTGAGGTGTTCTAAGATGCGTTGGAAAGCTTATTCAGAGGCCTAACTGAATATTCTATTTTTAAGGCAAAATGAACTGTTTTTGATACTCAAAATTGTGTCGAAAAGTGGTCAAATAGAGTGCGAGTGTGAACTTGAATTTTATAAAACTTGGAATTAAAGTGTTTCATTGATTGTCTGATTTGATGGACCGTGAGTTCATAGTGCTGTAGATATATATATATTATATCGAGTTTGGGTGACGACCCATGTTGACATACTAGGCGGGGAAGTCATGAACCCTTACCCTAGGCTCTGGGCCATTAGGAAACACTATTGGTTATGGGGTTCGCCGGGATTAGCAAGTGGATTGCAGTCGGTGTTGTGTCAAAAGTTTGTGCTGCGTTCATCGGGATTAGCAAGTGGATTGCAGTCGGTGGTACGTAGAAAGGCCTAGGATATTAGTTCATCGGGATTAGCAAGTGGATTGCAGTCGGTGTCCTATAAGATCGAAGCCTTATTGTATGATTCGCCGGGATTAGCAAGTGGATTGCAGTCGGTGCTGTGTCAAACCTTAAAAATGTTTTAAACGGACCGAGAGTGTTAGTAGGGGTTCCGGTAGAACTCACTGAGATTGTATCTCACTGTTTATATTTTGTGGTTTTTACAGAGAAGCAGGGGTGAAAGCAAAGGTGAAGAACCACAGCTAGGTGGTGTGCTTATGAAGACGGTGAAGACTTAGTTTTCTGTGGATACCTTGTGTTGCAGGTAACCTGATATTGCAGGATATGTTTTGATGATGAAAAAGACAAAGGTAAGATTGACGGTCAAAGTCAATAAAAGTGACTAAACGTCAAAGTCACAATCCAAGACAAGCAAGCCAAGAACTGAAGATTCAAGTTTAAGGGTAGTCCTTAAATATAAGGGTAGTCCTTAGGGTTTGGGTGTGTCTTAGGAAAAAGTGTAAGCTCTTTCAAAAGGTCAGCTCGTATCTCAAAGTCTCACACACTCACAAAGTCTTTTAAGGTGCATGCATATTTACGTAAACATTTTTATCACCTTTTAAATAACAAAATCGATTTTCCTCATGCATAAACAAATAGCAAAATCGATTTTCAGGCAAATTTGAAAAGATAGAAATCGATTGTCAGGCCATGTTTTATAATACACAAATCGATTTCTGAGCCAAATATTTTTTAAGGGAAGAATCGATTCCCAACCTTTTGCACATAACTGAGAATCGATTCCCACTTGTCTCAGGCAAGCTGAAAATCGATTCCTACATATTTACACTAAGTATAGAATCGATTCCTAGCTTTCCATGGCACTCAAGAATCGATTTCCCATATTTTACAAACAAGATAAAATCGATTCCTTACCTAAATAAATCGATTCCTAGATCAAATACTTTTTAACAAAGAATCGATTCCTTCACTATTTTCAACGTAAAAATGAATTTCTCATAGCCTATAAATAGGCAGTGCTTCACGATTCATTTTACACACAACACACATCAACCCTTTTGTACGAATCAGAAAAACTCTTGAGAAAACTCTTCACGCTTATATTTTTGCTCGTCACACACCGTTGGTCTGTCTGAGCTGATCTGTTGCTAAGAGTTAGTTGGGGTTGTATTCTTCAAGTTGTAATATCTGCCTACACTAGAGGTATTTCTGCATTTACAATTGTTTATTATTTAATTGTTGTGTTTTTGTTCTAGGGAGTGGGGTATCTCTCTAGGGTAGCTGCATGTACTAGGAAGTGGGGTATCTTTCTAGGGCAGTTGATTGTAACAGGGATGGGGTATCTCTTGTTATTGTTATATTAGATCTGAGGGCTCTCTATAGGTGGGGTATCCTAGGAGGAGAGTGCCTAAGTCTGTAAAGGTTTTCCAAGGCACCTGCAAGCCTTGTTGTTGTTTTAGTGGAAAATCTCACAAGGGTGTGAGGACTGGACGTAGGTCACTAGGAGGTGACCGAACCAGGATAAATCTCTGTGTGCTTTACTGCTTTCCTGCTTTACTGTTTTACCACTTTACTGCTTTATACTCTAATTCCTTCGCTTCCACTTAACCTGCGCGAAAATTGATCTAAGTCATTGAAAAGGGGAAAAACATTTTCAAAAGATCTGAAAAGTTTTTAAATCTCAATTCACCCCCCCTCTTGAGACTGAAGCCACTTGGTAACAAGTGGTATCAGAGCTAGACTCTTGTATAAAGGGCCTAGCAGCTTCAAGAGAAATGGCTTCAGGTTGGTCTACGCAAGAGGGTGCTTCTCTTACCCGTCCTCCGGGATTCAACGGGAAAGATTACGCATATTGGAAAGAAAGAATGAGAATCTTTATTGAAGGGGTAGACTTAGATGTTTGGGATGCTGTGGAAAAAGGACCCTATGTCCCCACACACTTAATAGATGGTATTCTTACTATTAAAAGTAGAAATGAATGGTCTGATGATGAGAAAAGAAAAGTGCAACATAATTTACGTGCCAAAAATATTATTACTTCTGCTTTAAGTCCTGATGAATTTTTTCGAGTTTCAAACTGTAAATCTGCCCAAGAAATGTGGGATAATCTCCAAGTTACTCATGAGGGTACAAATGAAGTGAAAAGGGCAAGAACAAATACTCTTATCAGAGAGTACGAATTATTTAGAATGAATACAGGTGAAACAATACCAGAAATGCAGAAAAGGTTCACTCACATTGTGAATCAGTTAAGCTTGTTGGGTAAGTCATTTCCTGTAGAGGATCTAATCAACAAAGTTCTGAGATGTCTGAATAGAGAATGGCAACCTAAGGTTACTGCTATAGCTGAATCAAGAAATTTAGCTACTATGACTCTAGCTACTCTGTTCGGTAAACTTCAAGAGCACGAACTAGAACTCACTCGTCTAGCTGAGTATGAAAATACAGATAAGAAAAAGAAAAGCTTGGCTCTAAAAGCATCTTGTTCTAGTCAATTTGATGACAGTGACAACTCAGATGATGAAATTGATGAAAATGAAGAGAATATGGCTCTTATGGTTCGGAAGTTCAAAAGGTTCATGAAAGGCAACAACTATCCAAAGAAGAACTTCAAATCAAAAAGGTTCTCTAGCAAAGAAAGTACATCCGGTCCTCCTACTTGTTATGAATGCGGGAAACCCGGGCACATGAAAATGGAATGTCCTAATCTACAGAAAAAGGACCCCAAATCTGAAAAGAAGGCATTCAAAAATACAAAGGAAGAAAAGCCTACATCGCATGGGAAGACAACTGCATGGACTCATCAGATGAATCAGAAGATGAAGAAGCTCAAGTTGCATTAATGGCTGATCATGAAAGCGAGAATGAAAACGAGGTAATTTCTAACCCTGACTCTTTACAAAATGCATATGATGATTTATATGAAGCTTTCACTGAGTTGCATGATGATTCTATGAAATTAGCTAAGGCATTAGATAAATCAAGGAAAACCATTGCTAATCTTCAAGATGAAATTAATGTTTTAACTAAAGAAAAATTAGAACTTAGGAAAGAAAATGATAAACTTGTGTATGTTAAAGAAAATTATGCATGTGACAAATGTATAGAACATGAAAAGAAGATCAATGAACTTGAATGTACAATAGACAAAATGCCCAAATTGCATCTTAGGATTCAGAGAAATAATTGTGTGAAAAGCAATATGCATCATAGACCTAAGTTTTCCACTAAACCTCATATTAGATGTTACTATTGTGATAAACCTGGACATACAACTTCTGTTTGCAGGGCAAGAGGTAAGCAAACTATGAAAAAGATATGGGTTCCCAAAAGAACCATACCAAGCACTAACCCACAAGGACCCAAAGAGATTTGGGTACCTAAAACCTTGTTTTGAACCAATGCAGGTATGCTTCAAGGTACGGGGGTCAGATTGGTACCTTGACAGCGGATGCTCAAAGCACATGACTGGAGATATTACAAAGTTCCTAACTCTTACCCCCAGATCAAGCGGTCATGTGACTTATGGTGACAATAACAGAGGAAGAATCCTTGGTGAAGGTAAAGTTGGTAAAGATTTATCTACTGCTATTGATAATGTGCTCTATGTTGAAGGTCTTAAACATAATCTTTTAAGCATTAGCCAACTTTGTGATAGAGGAAACAGAGTAATATTTGACTCAGGTTCATGCATCATTGAGGATAAACAAAGTAAACAAGTTAGAATGATAGGAAACAGAGTAGAAAACATATACATGATGAGTTTAGATAGTGTTTCATCACATAATGCATGTTGCCTCATTAGTAAGGAAGAAAACTCTTGGTTATGGCATCGTAGGACAGCCCATATTCATATGGATCATCTTAACAAGCTAGTGTCTAAAGATCTAGTTAGTGGTTTGCCTAATATCAAGTTTGAAAAAGATAAATTATGTGATGCATGCCAAAAGGGTAAACAGGTAAAAGTGTCATTTAAATCAAAGAATATTGTGTCTACTAACAAACCTTTGCAGCTGTTACACATGGATCTATTTGGTCCCTCAAGGACAAAAAGTTATGGTGGAAATTACTATGCTCTAGTTATAGTAGATGATTATTCAAGGTATACCTGGACTCTCTTTCTGGCAAACAAGAGCGAAGCTTTTGGAGCATTCAAAAAACTTGCTCGTAGCATTCAAAATGAGAAAGAACTGAAGATTGTCTCAATTCGATCTGATCACGGTGGAGAATTTGAAAATGAAAAATTCGAATTTCTATGTGAAGAACTTGGTATAAATCACAACTTCTCAGCACCTAGAACTCCTCAACAAAATGGAGTTGTTGAAAGGAAAAATCGATCATTGGAGGAACTTGCCAGAACAATGTTAAATGATCATGACATCCCAAAATATTTTTGGGCGGATGCTGTAAGTACTGCTTGTTATGTTATGAATAGAGTTCTAATTAGGCCTATTTTAAAGAAAACCCCCTATGAACTGTACAAGGGGAGAAAACCAAATATTTCACACCTTCACACTTTTGGTTGCAAATGCTTTGTATTGAATAATGGAAAAGACAACCTAGGAAAATTCGATGCTAAATGTAACACCCCTTTTCTAATAACTTTACTTTTAATAAAATCAGAGTCTCCTTTTTTTTTTTTATAACAATTCAAGCGAGTGCTACACTTACTCCATAAAAATCAAGATACATAACACCATAAGAAAAAAAGGTTTAGTTCGCATCAACTAAATCCAATCACCATCAGCAGCGGAATAATAATCAGTTCAAAATTAAAGCCAATACATCACCAATGAAAACTAACAGTTTTAGGAAAATAAAGCATAAACATAAGGACACCCCCCCTGGTGCTACGTATCAGAGCGTGACACTTCCTACCAGACGAAGGCATAAGAAATCCTTCACTCGCTATTACCTGCACGTTGCCGACATAAGAAGCAACATAAAAGCAGTAGGGTGAGTCTCTTTTCATAATTAATAACATATGAAAATTAAGCAATGCATAGGAAAAGGAAACCAGGCACACCAATTCATAACAATAGGAAACATTCGCATCAGCATACTAAATTCCAAACAGCACTATATAATATATGATTATGTATGTAATGCAACCCAAACTCCACGGGTACATGCATGTCGGATCCGTCACCAATACAAATAGGCCGTAGCCTCTGCTCACCAAATCAAAATTAGGCCGTAGCCTCTGCTCACCAATAATGCATATGTCCATGAGATGCTATGGGAATGCATTACAACACACCAAGTCCAAGCAATTCATCATTTAAAATTCATGATCTCACCATTGTATATTTAATCAGCTCACCAAATTAAAATTAGGCCGTAGCCTCTGCTCACCAATCTCACCCTATCACACTCACCAATTCAGCTCACCACTCACACCAACACCAATTCAAATAGACCAGCTTAGGACATTGACACAACATAGGGAAAGTGGGTAAAAATAGCCATTTGGACACTTGAACACCATCAGCCAGAAACACCAGTGAAAATAAATTATTTTTGCATAAAATTGAGACTATTGGATAGGCACTGAAATTAGCTTCAAAACGCATTTTGAACCGTTGAATTTGGATAACCGAGTCAAAAGTTATATTAAAAACCGTTTAGGAAAAATGTTAGACATTCTGGAAACAGGCGCATGGGCGCTGGGCGCCCAGGGGCAACACAGCGCTTGGCGCATGGGCGCTTGGCGCCCAGGAGAGGCAACACGCAACAGCGCACAGGCGCATTGGCGCTTGGCGCCCAGGAGCAACACGCGCAACAGCGCACGGGCGCTAGGCGCCCAGGGGAACAAGCGCGCAACAGCGCACAGGCGCTAGGCGCCCAAGAGGCAACACGCGCACATAGGCGCTGGCGCCCAGAAGCAACAACGCGCACAGGCGCGCCCAGGGAACAGCAGCAACATGGCGCCCAAGCACTAGGCGCCTAAGGCCAACATGCTACACAACTCATTTTGCTTCGAAATTCATTTTACACGAGCCAAATGCTCAGGACATGAAAACTCAATAAAAATTTTATCAAAAGCTGAACTTTAATTTTGGCGCCCATGCACTAGGCACCTAGTGAAATTACGCAACTCAACTCCTTTCTTGACCAAAATCAGTTTTCATGAGCCATTTTACCCAAGTATAAAAACCTGAAAACAATTTTCACAAAACTATCACCAGAACTTTGGGGCCCTTGGCGCCCATGACTCAAGCAACAAGTGCCAAAACTGGCAGCACAGGAACACAGGAGGCGACACAGGCAACAGGGACAGCAACACAGAATGGCAACACAGAAGTGCAACACAGGGCAACAGAATCTTTGGAAACAGGCGCAGCACACTGCTGGGCGCCTGGCGCCCATGACTAGGCGCAACACAGAATTTTTTTCAGCAACATGAAATTGGCGCCCAAGGCGCCTAGGGGCTCCCAAACAGAATTTTTCCACTTCCAATTATCAATTGAAATCACCAAAACACTCCTATATATAAATATAATCAAAATGTCACCATAATTCCCAATTTCACCACATAATCACCAAACAATCATATACTCAAACAATTGGTCTACAATTCGCATATTGCCCCAATTCAAACATCAATCATAGAATTCTCAACATATTAATTCAACAACAACATCACAATATTATAATTTCTCAACAACAACACAATTCAATCATGGAAACTAACCTAGGACCCTAACCCTAAGCAATTCCCAATTCGCATAAGTATTAAGAACAAAAAGAGGACCCCCTAACCTTATGGAAGTCGAATTTGATAGCCAAGCTCTAAGTGAAGATTGCGCACCACCAATGAGCCTCCTCCTCTTCTCTATGAGCTTCGCCCCTTTCTCCTTCTTCTCTTCGCAACTCTCTTCTTCTCTCCTTCTTACGTTACTTTTTCTTTCTTTTCTCACTTGGGTGAATTTGCCACTAACTCCCTAGACCCCAAGTAATTCGACTCCAATGCCAAAGAAATGGGTCACGGGCCTAATTGTGGATCACGGGCCCTTGCTCGCACCACTTAAATAGTAACAGCACCTCCTAATAAAATAAAATAAAATAAATATATTAAACCTTGAATTATTTAATTAAATTAAATAAATATTGTAAGCCTTAAATAATTTAATTAAATAAATAATTAAATTATTTTGGGGCGTTACAACTCTCCCCCACTTAGAATATTTCGTCCTCGAAATTACCTGAATCAAACAACTCCGGATATGCCTCCCGCATCTTGCTCTCCAGCTCCCAAGTCATACTCTCACCAGCAGCTCCTAACCAAACCACTTTCACCAAAAGAATTTCTTTCCCTCTCAGAGTCTTCACTTCTCTATCTTCAATCCGCACAGGCATAGTCTCCACGGTGAGATTATCCCGCACCTCTACTTCATCCATCTGAATCACATGGGACGGGTCCGGAACATACTTTCGAAGTTGTGACACGTGAAACACGTCATGCAGGTTCGAAAGATTGGGCGGCAAGGCCACCCTATAGGCAACACTTCCCACCCTCTCCGTAATCTGATACGGACCAATGAAACGGGGAGTTAACTTCTTAGATTTCAAGGCACGCCCAACACCAGTCACCGGAGTGACTCTCAGGAACACATGATCACCGGCCTGAAACTCTAAATCCTTCCTTCTCTTATCATGATAGCTCTTTTGTCGACTCTGCGACGCTTTCATCTTCTCACGGATTAATTTTACCTTCTCAGTTGTTTCCCGCACAATTTCAGGCCCCAACACTGCACTCTCCCCAGATTCATACCAACACAACGGAGTCCTACATCTCCGACCATACAATGCCTCAAACGGTGCCATACCAATACTAGAGTGAAAACTGTTGTTATAAGTGAATTCTATCAACGAAAGATGAGAATCCCATGAACCTCCCTGCTCTAGAACACATGCCCTCAACAAGTCCTCTAACGACTGAATAGTCCTCTCCGTCTGACCATCTGTCTGCGGATGATAAGCGGAGCTCAACCTCAACTTAGAACCCAAAGCTTCCTGCAAACTCTTCCAAAATTCAGAGGTGAATCTTGGATCTCTATCAGATACAATACTAAGCGGAACGCCATGCAACTTCACAATAGTCTTGATGTAGATTTCTGCCAACTTTGGAACTGGATAAGTCATATTAATTGGTAAGAAATGAGCAGACTTAGACAACCTGTCTACAACCACCCATATAGCATCAAACCCTCTCACTGTATTCGGCAAACCAGTTACAAAATCCATGGAAATGCTATCCCATTTCCACTCCGGAATCTCCAATGGTTGCATCAACCCCGCAGGCTTCTGATGCTCAATCTTAGACTTCTGACAAGTCAGACACGAATACACAAACTGCGCCACATCCTTCTTCATACCAGGCCACCAGAACATTCTCTTCAAATCTTGGTACATTTTCGTAGCCCCGGGATGAATACTCAACTTGCTTCTATGGCTCTCCTCAAGAATCATTCTCTTCATCTCGGCATCGTAAGGAATGCAGATCCTATCTCTGAATCTCAATACACCTTGGGAATCTAACTTGAAATCTCCATCCACATCTTGATCATTTACAACCAACAGGTCTACCAACTTTACATCTGACTTTTGTGCTTCTCGGACACTAACCAAAAATTCATTTCCGATCTTCAACATCCCCAATCTGACACTCTGCGGTGTCACTTCACAAACCAGACTCATGTCTCGAAACTGCTCAATCAATTCTAACTCTTTCACCATCATAGCCGACATATGCAAACTCTTCCGACTTAAAGCATCAGCCACGACATTAGCTTTGCCGGGGTGATAGTTCAAGCCGAAATCATAATCCTTCAGCAACTCTAACCAACGTCTCTGTCTCATATTTAGCTCCTTCTGATCAAACAAGTATTTCAGACTCTTATGGTCGCTAAACACTTCAAATCTGGTACCATACAGATAATGCCTCCAAATTTTCAGCACAAACACAATTGCAGCTAGCTCCAAATCATGAGTAGGGTAGTTCTTCTCATGGGTCCTCAACTGTCTGGACGCATAAGCTACTACCTTACCCTCTTGCATCAATACACCTCCCAAACCCATCTTGGAAGCATCGCAATATACTACAAACGGTCGATCAGGAACAGGCAAAGTCAAAACGGGCGATGTGGTCAACCTCTTCTTCAACTCATTGAAGCTCTCCTCACAGCGTGCATCCCACACAAAAGCTTTTCCCTTACACGTCAATTGAGTCAACGGAAGTGCCAACTTCGAGAAACCTTCAATAAATCTCCTATAATAACCAGCTAATCCCAAGAAGCTTCTGATTTCTGTAACTGACTTCGGGCTCTCCCATTGAGACACAGTATCAACCTTGGCTGGGTCCACAGCTATACCATTAACAGAGATAATATGACCAAGGAAACCTACTTCATTCAGCCAGAACTCACACTTAGACAATTTTGCATACAATTTCTTTTCTTTCAGCACTTCTAGCACTAACCTCAAATGTTCTGCATGCTCCTCTTCTGTCTTAGAATACACCAGAATGTCGTCAATAAACACAACGACAAACCGATCCAAGTAACTATGGAAAGTACGATTCATGTACTCCATAAACACACCCGGCGCGTTGGTAACACCAAACGGCATCACAGAATACTCATAGTGCCCATATCTCGTCCTGAAAGCGGTTTTCTGAATGTCTTCATCCTTTACCTTGATCTGGTGATAACCTGACCTCAAATCGATTTTACTAAACACCTTAGCACCTACCAACTGGTCCATCAGATCATCAATTCTGGGAAGCGGATACCTGTTCTTTATTGTCACTTTGTTCAATTGCCTATAGTCGACACAAAGTCTCATGCTCCCGTCCTTCTTTTTCACTAACAATACCGGAGCACCCCACGGTGACACACTTGGCCTTACAAACTTCTTCTCAAGCAGATCTTCTAATTGCTTTTTCAATTCAGACAACTCTGAGGCTGACATTCGGTACGGTGCCATAGACACAGGCCTAGTACCAGGTATAAGGTCAATGGCAAACTCAACCTCCCTCTCTGGCGGGACACTTGGAATTTCATCTGGGAACACTTCAGGGAACTCACACACTACTTGAACCCTTTCAATGATTGCCTGATTCTCAGCAGATAGTGACGCCATCAAAGCAAACAGATGAACTCCCTCCTTCATTACCTTATGCAAATGACCAGCAGGCAACAACACTGATTCTTCCTCTTCGGGAGGAAAGAAACTCACAGATCTCCGGAAACAATTAATATGCACATGGTTAAATACTAACCAGTCCATACCAAGAATGACGTCCAACCCTCCCAACGGCAAACAAATAAGATCAACAAGAAAATCTCTGCCGAAGATTGACAGAGGGCACTTAGCACACACAAGAGAGGTAGTTACTGAACCCTTAGCTGGAGTGTCAATAACCATCCCTCTCATCATAGAAGATAAAACAAGGTCCAATTTCTCAGCACACAAAGCAGCAATAAACGAATGCGTAGCACCAGTATCAATAATAGCAATCAAAGGAATACCATTAATAAAACATGTACCTCTAATCTCATTAGTATCCTCTGATCCTGCGAGAGCAAACACTTTTCCATGGGACTTCTCTTTCTTCGGCTTAGTACACTTAGTACTAATATGACCTGATTCCCCGCAATTGTAACACACCACATCCCTCTTCTCACATTTCGCAGCCACATGACCCTCTTTACCGCATTTGAAACATTTATTATCTGAGCAGTCAAAACTCTTGTGACCCGGCTTGCCACACCTGTAGCACACAACCTTCGCAGGGGCATCTCCCCCACTTGCTTTCTTATTGTCAGCATACCTCTGCTTACCCTTACCAGCTGGAGCCTCATACGGTTTACCCCGGTTCTGAAACTTACCCCTCAGATCCCTCATGACCCTGGAGTGAGCATTACTATCATCCTCATATATCCTGCAACTGTCGATCAAATCAGCGAATACCCGAATCTTCTGGTACCCTACAGCTTTCTTAATATCAGCCCTCAGCCCATTCTCAAACTTAATACACTTTGAGAACTCAGAATCAGCATCAGTATAATGGGGATAAAACTTAGCCAATTCAGTGAACTTGGCAGCATACTCTGTCACTGACATGCTTCCTTGCTTCAGCTCAAGGAATTCTATTTCTTTCTTACCTCTCACATCTTCAGGAAAATACTTCCGCAAGAACTCTCTACGGAAAACAGCCCAAGTTATCTCTTCATTAGCAGCTTCTAATCTCTGCCTCACCTCCATCCACCAATCATCAGCTTCCTCTGCCAGCGTATGGGTACCATACCTGACCTTCTGCGCATCATCACAATCCATGACCCGGAATATTCTTTCAATCTCTTTCAGCCATGCCAAAGCACCATCTGGATTATACTTGCCCTTAAAGACAGGTGGATTCTCTCTCTGGAACGTAGCCAAATTGCGCGTCCCATCATTAACAGCACCGGGTATATTACCCATCGCCCCGGCTATAGCCTGCAAGGTAGCAGCAAGTGCAGCATCGTCCCGTCTGGCCATTTCAAACTATCACTGCAGCACAAACAAAAATTTAGAACTAATCTAACAATTCTATTTGTCATAAGACACTATGACAAGACGACTTGGCCGGACAGACCGAACTGCTCTGATACCACTAATGTAACACCCCTTTTCTAATAACTTTACTTTTAATAAAATCAGAGTCTCCTTTTTTTTTTTTTATAACAATTCAAGCGAGTGCTACACTTACTCCATAAAAATCAAGATACATAACACCATAAGAAAAAAAGGTTTAGTTCGCATCAACTAAATCCAATCACCATCAGCAGCGGAATAATAATCAGTTCAAAATTAAAGCCAATACATCACCAATGAAAACTAACAGTTTTAGGAAAATAAAGCATAAACATAAGGACACCCCCCCTGGTGCTACGTATCAGAGCGTGACACTTCCTACCAGACGAAGGCATAAGAAATCCTTCACTCGCTATTACCTGCACGTTGCCGACATAAGAAGCAACATAAAAGCAGTAGGGTGAGTCTCTTTTCATAATTAATAACATATGAAAATTAAGCAATGCATAGGAAAAGGAAACCAGGCACACCAATTCATAACAATAGGAAACATTCGCATCAGCATACTAAATTCCAAACAGCACTATATAATATATGATTATGTATGTAATGCAACCCAAACTCCACGGGTACATGCATGTCGGATCCGTCACCAATACAAATAGGCCGTAGCCTCTGCTCACCAAATCAAAATTAGGCCGTAGCCTCTGCTCACCAATAATGCATATGTCCATGAGATGCTATGGGAATGCATTACAACACACCAAGTCCAAGCAATTCATCATTTAAAATTCATGATCTCACCATTGTATATTTAATCAGCTCACCAAATTAAAATTAGGCCGTAGCCTCTGCTCACCAATCTCACCCTATCACACTCACCAATTCAGCTCACCACTCACACCAACACCAATTCAAATAGACCAGCTTAGGACATTGACACAACATAGGGAAAGTGGGTAAAAATAGCCATTTGGACACTTGAACACCATCAGCCAGAAACACCAGTGAAAATAAATTATTTTTGCATAAAATTGAGACTATTGGATAGGCACTGAAATTAGCTTCAAAACGCATTTTGAACCGTTGAATTTGGATAACCGAGTCAAAAGTTATATTAAAAACAGTTTAGGAAAAATGTTAGACATTCTGGAAACAGGCGCATGGGCGCTGGGCGCCCAGGGGCAACACAGCGCTTGGCGCATGGGCGCTTGGCGCCCAGGAGAGGCAACACGCAACAGCGCACAGGCGCATAGGCGCTTGGCGCCCAGGAGCAACACGCGCAACAGCGCACGGGCGCTAGGCGCCCAGGGGAACAAGCGCGCAACAGCGCACAGGCGCTAGGCGCCCAAGAGGCAACACGCGCACATAGGCGCTGGCGCCCAGAAGCAACAACGCGCACAGGCGCGCCCAGGGAACAGCAGCAACATGGCGCCCAAGCACTAGGCGCCTAAGGCCAACATGCTACACAACTCATTTTGCTTCGAAATTCATTTTACACGAGCCAAATGCTCAGGACATGAAAACTCAATAAAAATTTTATCAAAAGCTGAACTTTAATTTTGGCGCCCATGCACTAGGCACCTAGTGAAATTACGCAACTCAACTCCTTTCTTGACCAAAATCAGTTTTCATGAGCCATTTTACCCAAGTATAAAAACCTGAAAACAATTTTCACAAAACTATCACCAGAACTTTGGGGCCCTTGGCGCCCATGACTCAAGCAACAAGTGCCAAAACTGGCAGCACAGGAACACAGGAGGCGACACAGGCAACAGGGACAGCAACACAGAATGGCAACACAGAAGTGCAACACAGGGCAACAGAATCTTTGGAAACAGGCGCAGCACACTGCTGGGCGCCTGGCGCCCATGACTAGGCGCAACACAGAATTTTTTTCAGCAACATGAAATTGGCGCCCAAGGCGCCTAGGGTCTCCCAAACAGAATTTTTCCACTTCCAATTATCAATTGAAATCACCAAAACACTCCTATATATAAATATAATCAAAATGTCACCATAATTCCCAATTTCACCACATAATCACCAAACAATCATATACTCAAACAATTGGTCTACAATTCGCATATTGCCCCAATTCAAACATCAATCATAGAATTCTCAACATATTAATTCAACAACAACATCACAATATTATAATTTCTCAACAACAACACAATTCAATCATGGAAACTAACCTAGGACCCTAACCCTAAGCAATTCCCAATTCGCATAAGTATTAAGAACAAAAAGAGGACCCCCTAACCTTATGGAAGTCGAATTTGATAGCCAAGCTCTAAGTGAAGATTGCGCACCACCAATGAGCCTCCTCCTCTTCTCTATGAGCTTCGCCCCTTTCTCCTTCTTCTCTTCGCAACTCTCTTCTTCTCTCCTTCTTACGTTACTTTTTCTTTCTTTTCTCACTTGGGTGAATTTGCCACTAACTCCCTAGACCCCAAGTAATTCGACTCCAATGCCAAAGAAATGGGTCACGGGCCTAATTGTGGATCACGGGCCCTTGCTCGCACCACTTAAATAGTAACAGCACCTCCTAATAAAATAAAATAAAATAAATATATTAAACCTTGAATTATTTAATTAAATTAAATAAATATTGTAAGCCTTAAATAATTTAATTAAATAAATAATTAAATTATTTTGGGGCGTTACACTAAAGCTGATGAAGGAATTTTTCTTGGTTACTCTTTATCTAGCAAGGCCTTTAGAATCTTTAACAAAAGAAATAAGGTAATTGAGGAATCTGTACATGTTACATTTGATGAAACTAACCCCAAAAGGCTGGGAAAGGTTATTGATATTGCAGATGAACCTGAAGAGTTAGAGACAGGTGAGAAGAAGAGAGAAGAAGAAACAAAAACCACCCCTCAAGAGAAGTCAGAAGAAGGATCAAGCAATGAACTTCCCAAGGAATGGAGAATCCCAAGGGATCACTCGCTTGAAAATATCATAGGTGATGTAACAAAAGGGGTAACTACTCGTAACTCTCTTCGAAATGCATGTAATCATATGGCTTTCGTATCTCAAATTGAACCTAGAAATATAGATGAAGCCGTAGTTGATGAACATTGGACTATTGCTATGCAAGAAGAGTTAAATCAGTTTGAAGAAACGAAGTGTGGGATCTAGTTCCTAGACCTGATAAACACCAGATAATAGGCACAAAATGGGTGTTTAAAAACAAGCTAGACGAATCAGGTATAATAATTAGAAACAAAGCTAGACTAGTTGCTAAAGGTTATAATCAAGAAGAAGGAATAGACTATGATGAAACGTATGCTCCTGTAGCTAGATTAGAAGCTATTCGCATGTTACTTGCTTTTGCATCAATCATGGATTTTAAATTATATCAAATGGATGTTAAGAGCGCTTTCTTAAATGGTTTTATCCAAGAAGAAGTGTATGTTGAACAACCTCCTGGTTTTGAAAATTTCGAAAAACCAGACCATGTTTTTAAACTCAAAAAGGCTCTATATGGTCTAAAACAAGCTCCCAGAGCTTGGTACGAAAGATTGAGCAAATTCCTACTCAATCATGATTTTCAAAGAGGAAAAGTTGACACTACACTTTTTATAAAAAGGTCAAAAGATGACATCTTACTCGTGCAAATTTATGTGGATGATATTATTTTCGGTGCTACTAATGAATTGCTTTGCAAAGAATTTTCAAGTATTATGCAGAATGAATTTGAAATGTCAATGATGGGAGAACTCAACTTCTTCCTTGGGCTTCAAATAAAACAAACAAACAACGGCATTTTCATATCTCAATCAAAGTACTGCAAAGAACTACTCAAAAGGTTCGAAATGGACAAAGCAAAAGAAATGTCCACACCAATGAGCACCTCATGCTACTTAGACAAAGATGAAGAAGGTAAACCGGTAGAATTAAGCAAATACCGAGGTATGATTGGCTCTCTTCTTTACTTAACTGCTAGTAGACCGGACATCATGTTTAGTGTCTGCATGTGTGCTAGGTATCAAGCAAATCCAAAAGAATCACATTTAGTAGCTGTCAAAAGAATAATGAGATATCTGGTAGGCACTCAAAATGTTGGTCTATGGTACCCAAAAGGTGCCACATGTAGTCTTATTGGTTATTCAGATTCTGACTTTGCAGGATGTAAGTTGGATAGAAAAAGCACTAGTGGAACATGTCACATACTAGGTAGTGCATTAGTCTCATGGCACAGTAAGAAACAAGTCAGCGTCGCACTGTCAACTGCTGAAGCAGAATATGTTGCAGCAGGGAGCTGTTGCGCACAAATCCTCTGGATGAAGCAACAACTTCTTGACTATGGTATAGATCTAGATCATATTCCTATAAAATGCGACAATACCAGCGCTATCAACCTTTCAAAGAACCCCGTCCAACACTCTAGGACCAAGCATATAGAGATAAGACATCATTTTATTAGAGATCATGTCCAAAAAGGGGATTGTGTAATCGAATTTGTGGAATCGGCAAAACAGCTAGCTGATATTTTTACAAAACCTTTACAAAAAGAAAACTTTTTCTTCATACGAAGAGAACTTGGAATCATTGATTCCTCTTCATGCTGTTAGATTCGCATTTTTTATTACATGTTGCCCTCTTTGATCATGACAAAAAGGGGGAGAAGAATAGAGTTTTTAATATTTAGAATAAAGTTTTAATATTCAGCATGCATTTGCACTTACTTGCATATAGTCAATAAAACAGGGGGAGCATCATGATAGGGGGAGTATCGTATACATTATCTGTTTGAACTAACCTCCCACCTTGAGATGAGTTAATGTTTTGTCATCATCAAAAAGGGGGAGAATGTGGATACCTTGTGTTGCAGGTAACCTGATATTGCAGGATATGTTTTGATGATGAAAAAGACAAAGGTAAGATTGACGGTCAAAGTCAATAAAAGTGACTAAACGTCAAAGTCACAATCCAAGACAAGCAAGCCAAGAACTGAAGATTCAAGTTTAAGGGTAGTCCTTAAATATAAGGGTAGTCCTTAGGGTTTGGGTGTGTCTTAGGAAAAAGTGTAAGCTCTTTCAAAAGGTCAGCTCGTATCTCAAAGTCTCACACACTCACAAAGTCTTTTAAGGTGCATGCATATTTACGTAAACATTTTTATCACCTTTTAAATAACAAAATCGATTTTCCTCATGCATAAACAAATAGCAAAATCGATTTTCAGGCAAATTTGAAAAGATAGAAATCGATTGTCAGGCCATGTTTTATAATACACAAATCGATTTCTGAGCCAAATATTTTTTAAGGGAAGAATCGATTCCCAACCTTTTGCACATAACTGAGAATCGATTCCCACTTGTCTCAGGCAAGCTGAAAATCGATTCCTACATATTTACACTAAGTATAGAATCGATTCCTAGCTTTCCATGGCACTCAAGAATCGATTTCCCATATTTTACAAACAAGCTAAAATCGATTCCTTACCTAAATAAATCGATTCCTAGATCAAATACTTTTTAACAAAGAATCGATTCCTTCACTATTTTCAACGTAAAAATGAATTTCTCATAGCCTATAAATAGGCAGTGCTTCACGATTCATTTTACACACAACACACATCAACCCTTTTGTACGAATCAGAAAAACTCTTGAGAAAACTCTTCACGCTTATATTTTTGCTCGTCACACACCGTTGGTCTGTCTGAGCTGATCTGTTGCTAAGAGTTAGTTGGGGTTGTATTCTTCAAGTTGTAATATCTGCCTACACTAGAGGTATTTCTGCATTTACAATTGTTTATTATTTAATTGTTGTGTTTTTGTTCTAGGGAGTGGGGTATCTCTCTAGGGTAGCTGCATGTACTAGGAAGTGGGGTATCTTTCTAGGGCAGTTGATTGTAACAGGGATGGGGTATCTCTTGTTATTGTTATATTAGATCTGAGGGCTCTCTATAGGTGGGGTATCCTAGGAGGAGAGTGCCTAAGTCTGTAAAGGTTTTCCAAGGCACCTGCAAGCCTTGTTGTTGTTTTAGTGGAAAATCTCACAAGGGTGTGAGGACTGGACGTAGGTCACTAGGAGGTGACCGAACCAATATAAATCTCTGTGTGCTTTACTGCTTTCCTGCTTTACTGTTTTACCACTTTACTGCTTTATACTCTAATTCCTTCGCTTCCACTTAACCTGCGCGAAAATTGATCTAAGTCATTGAAAAGGGGAAAAACATTTTCAAAAGATCTGAAAAGTTTTTAAATCTCAATTCACCCCCCCTCTTGAGACTGAAGCCACTTGGTAACATTTTCATTGTTAATGTCTTTCCCTCGAGACTTTTGTATTTTCGATTGTATAACTTGTATCAGTAAAAGTTGTAAAATCGTGTCCGCTATTTCTTGGTTTTTGGATATTGGACTCTAGGTTATGAGTTGTTTTTATTTATGTTCAATATCTAAAACAGGAAAAATATCTCTGATTATTTTATGATGGTACACTGGGGTATTTTTACTCGATAAAAATACCGGGGTGTGACAGTTGGTATCAGAGCAGTTCGACCTAGTCGGACTTAGTTTAGGGTTGAGTCGATTCCTTGTTAGTCCTTTTGTAATTACACTTGTGATGCTAAGAGACATTGAGCCTGATCAACTTAATACTTAGTGCATCATAAGCGGAATTATGACTGGATGATCAAGATGCAATCCTCGACCACAATCGGAATCTTCAACCGGTGCATCCTCAGGAAAGGTGACATGACGGTGGGAGAATACACCGCTAAGTTTGAGAAGTTGTCTCAGTTTTACCAAGTGGTAAAGTAAGCTTCGGATGACGAACGGAGAATGCAGAAGTATAAGACGGGCATACGTGCTTTTATGATTTATGGTCTCAGTTCTTATACTGCTACCAATAATGTTGCCTTGGTGCAATCATCCTATGTCGCCGAGGATGATCTCATGAGGAATATGGGAAAGGAAAGGAGGTAGTTGAAATATCAGCTCCGAATGGAAAGTTCTAAGATAATTTCATTAAAGGAAAAGCAGGTGCAATTCTTTGATTCTTCAAAGGTCAGAAGATGTTCTAACTGTGGAAAGTCTCACAGCGGTGATTGCAAGCGAAGATCTAATTGGTGCTATTATAGAAAAGTAGAGGGTCACTATGGTAAAGAGTGCCCCGTAAGGAAAAGTTCCAAGGAGTCACAAGCAGCTCCAAGGCAAGGACGAGTCAACCTTCTGGATGTTTAGGCAGTTACAACTGCTGACAAGTTACTGAGGGGTATGGAATCAGTTTTCAATAACTCTGTCAGTATATTATATGGTTCGGGTACAACCTATTGCTGTATATCCCGATCGCGTGTGAATCGGTTAGGATTAGCCTTATCATCGCTATCCGAGCCGATGACTATTTTAACTGCTGCTAAGGGTCGTGTACAGACTTAATCCTTGTATAGAATTGTCAGCTTGTCATAGGAGGCAGAAATTTCGTTGTAGAATTTATTGTTTGCCTATGAGAAGTGTGGACACCATTTTGGGTATGGATTGGATGACTGCAAATCATGTTGCAATCGACTGTGTTAATCAACTATCAGTTTCTCTTCGGAATCAGTTGAATAGTCTAAGACAAATTCTGAAGCGGTTACCTAGTTCACCTTAGACGGTCAATCTTCATTCCAAGGTGCGGGAGCACATGTTAGTATGTTATCTGCACCCACTGGAACTAGTTTAGATTTGGCGAACGTTCAGGTCGTGAATGACTTTCTGGATGTTTTCACGATGAAGTTTCTCTGAACCTCCAGAGCGAGAGGTAGAGTTTACTGTAGAATTGGTTCCTAGCACGGGATCAATGTCTATTGTTTCTTATTGAAGGTTTCTTGAGAATTAAAGGAAGTGGAGTCTCAACTTGAAGAGTCGATGTTAAAGAAATTCATTCGACCGAGTGCTTCTCTAAGGAGTGCTCTGGTGTGGTTAGTCGAAAGGAAAAATGGTAGCATGAGACCGTGCATTGATTATCGACAACTCAACAAAGTGGCGATCAAGAATAAATATCCCTTACCAAGGATAGATGAATTGCTTGAACAATTTGAGGCGCTGCTGTGTGTTCTAAAAATCGACCTGAGGTCAGGATGTCATCAAATAAAAGTTAGAGCCTTAGATATTCTGAAGACAGCTTTCCGTACTAGGTATGGACATTACGAGTTAGTAGTGATGCCTTTCGGTCTACCTAATGCTCCAGCGGTATTCATGGATTACTTGAACCGAGTCTTCCACGCGTACCTAGATCAATTTGTAGTCGTTTCATTGATGGTATCTTGAAGTACTCGAAGACCATTGAGGAGCATGTCCAACATCTCCGCATTGTTCTGAAAGTACCCCGAGAAAGTAAGTTGTACTTGAAGCCTTCGGAGTGTGATTTTTGGGTGTCAGAGGTAAAGTCTTTGGGACATGTGATTCCCCAAGTCGGGAGTTTCTGTAGATCCCAGTAAGAAGGAAGTGGTGTTGAATGGGAGTGACCGACATCAGCCGCAGAGATCAAAAGTTTCTGGGTCTAGCCGGTTACTATAAGAGATTTGTTAAAGGGTTCTCACAGTTAGTTTTCCACTTACTCGGTTAACTCGTAAGGGTCATCCGTTTACGTGGGATGCCGATTGTGAAGAATGTTTTATAGAGTCGAAGATTTTGACTTCCGCTCCAACCCTGATTCTTCCAGATCCGTTTTTGGGATTCCAAAGTTACAGCGATGCATCTGGGAATGGTTTGAGACGCATTCTAATGCAAAATCAACAAGTGGTAGCTTGGGGGTCCAGACAATTAAAGTCTCATGAGAAGAGATATCCGACTCATGATTTGTAATTGGCAGCTATTGTGTATGCACTGAAGATTTGGAGACGTTACCTGTATGGGTCTCGTTTCGATGTCTTTAGTGATCACAAGAGTTCAAGGTATCTGTTTGATCAGAAAGAACTGAATAGCAGGCAGAGAAGTGTGTTGAGTTTCTGGAGGATTATAAATTCGTGTTGATGTAGCCTTCAAGAGAGGCCAGTGTTGTAACTGATGCACTGCGTGGCCGAGTTTCTTGATGCATGAGATGGAATTATCGGAGTCCTTTAGAGACTTAAATCCGAATTCAAGATCAAGGAGGAACCGGTTAGTGTTGAGCCATATGAGGATCTCTAGTTCCCTAAGGGATTCTATACGCTTAGCATAGGAAGTTGATGTGAAGCTACAAACACAAAAGGTATTTCCAGATTTTACCATCGATAGTGATGGAGTCAGTTGTTTCAACGGTAGAATCTGTGCGCCCGATGATGAGAACAATAAAAGGCAAGTGTTAGAAGGAGCACACCGAAGTTTATATTCTGCTCCAGGGTGTACAGAATATAAAGCAGATGTATTAGTGGCGAGGTATTAGTTTGTTAACCTCTCCTTGGTGAAGGTTAACAATGAGATAGTATTATGAGATTCCGTTTGACAAGTCGAACGTGAATACAAATATGTAAATGAGGTAACTGCTGACTGTTTTCACGTTGCGAATAACCATCAAAGAATTAATTGATGGATCTGCTTACAAGCGAGTGAAATTTCCGAAATGAAGCTTGGTGTGCGGCATGATAGTTTTGAAAAATCATTTTTTTGTGAAAACCCGCATGCTAAAGTTAATTTTGGGAATGGGTCAAGAGGATTACTTAGGTTGAGGGGAAGCTCTCAACGCTATTGAATAATTCGGAAAGGAGCTCTGAGTTCTGTTTGATAGTTGTTTGGAGAACAACTGAGGTGACTTTCATTACGTTCAAATTATTTGATGTCCCCGTGGTTTATTGCTACGTTTAAGATAAACGTTTCTGGTAAATCCTCATTCCATCTTCTTTCGAGAAGTATTATCTCGAAATCTTGGGGGCGAATCAAGAAGTGTCACAAGTGACTTTTTCGTCACATTGTCGGTATGTACGAGAACTGTTATGGATTTTAGAAGGTTTGTTGAGAACGTGTTTATTCCCTTCGAAGAAATTGTGTTTGTTTTTACCTTTGCCGAGGAGTACCAGTTTGTGGATCTCGTTTTCAACCTGTATGTCTATCAAGTGTCTTGTATTAAACCATTTGATTTAGATTAGTCAAAGTTGGGGAGTAAACGAGGATAATTGGAATGAAGTCCGGAAGTGTTTTCAAACGCGGTGTCGAGCCTATGTAGGCGAATGATGAGTTTCTCGTGTTGATTTGTAACCAGAGAGTTCGTATCAAGGTAATAGTGGATCATACTTAGAAATTGATGTGCCAACTTAGGAAGACTTTCTGCACTCATTTCGTTAATTCAGGAATGTTTTTTTTCAGCAACTTAAGACCCTTCTGAGAATGTCGATTCTCGATTAGTCAGATGAAAGACTCGACGAAATTTTGAGGACAAAATTCTTTTAAGTTGGGGAGAATGTAACATCCGCAAAATAATTAATAGAATTATTTGGGTGCTAACCCAATTAAATTAATTTAGTACCCGACTGGTAAATTTATTGAGTGCTAAAATTAATTATTGTTGTCATCGAATCGTTAACCGGATAATACGGACCAAGGAAGTTTTGGAATCGAAATAGGAGATTTCGATCAATATGGTAATTTGACCGCGTTACAACAAATATATTAAATAAATATATATGTGTATACGTGTGTGCATGTGAGAGGAGAAGAATTAATTAAATAAATAAATATAAGTGTGTGTGTATTAATAAAGAAAGGAAAGAAATGAAAGAAAGAAGGAAAAGAAAGGAAACAGCGAGAGAGAGTTACAGAGAAGAAAAGAGAGAAAAGGGAAAGAAAGGGGGAGGAAGAAGAAGAGGAAAAAGGGGGCAATTCCGCTCATCAAAACGACTTCCGTCCAACACGAAAAATGCTCAGCGTTACTTCCTCTTCAATTTGGTACCAAGATCTTCATCATCAACTCACTCTCCCTCACTTTCCCATTTTCGAATTTGAGGAGAAAATTGGAGTTTTGATGGTTGTAACTCAAGGGAAAGCTAAGGATGATGTTTAGGAGCGAGCACAAGGTGGATTACTCGAGTATTGAAGATCGATTGGGTGATTTGGAGTTGAAAATCAAGATTGGGGTTTTTGGTGAATAGTGATTTGAGGTTGATGAAGATGATGAATAGTGTCCATGGAGGATTTCGAGGAATTCGACATTCCGGTCAAAAGCGGTTTCGTGATCGAGTGGGAAGCTTTGGAAGCGGATTGGGTGTCGCCGGAGCGGGGAATGTTCGTGTGGTTACTCGGTGGATTCGGCCGCTCGTGGTTCACGCTTCAAGGGTGAGTTCTACTCACGTTTAGGATTTTATGTTTCGAATTAATTAATTAACTGTTTCATCGCTTTCGCTGGACTGGAATATTTCTGGATATTGTCTGTTTCGAGTTAGGAATTAATCGGAGCGAGTCTCGGGTTGAGTTGTGTTGAAACGGAATTGTTGGTGATTTGATTTCGAAAGATTTTGACTTAAAAACCGTTAATTGGAAAATATGTCGTTTTTGATACAATCCGTTTTGATTATGTTTTTGATTGGATTGAGTGATTGTGTGGTTTGTATTGGGCCTATTATATTGGTCGTCAAATCTGTTTTTAATCGGAACTAAAATCGGAATTGAGCGGAATCGCGGTTTTCGCGCGAAACCGCCAAAATCTGCCTTAACAGACCCCCCTTCTGCCTGTTCGCGCGTAACTTGCGCTCCAGCGCGACTTCAGCGCAGATTGACAGAACTTTCTGCCAGTTCGCGCGTAACTTGCGCTCCAGCGCGACTTCAGCGCAGATTGACAGAATTTCAGCAACCAAACACTGTTTTTCGTTTCGCGATAACTTCTGATCCAGGAACCCGATTGAGGTGTTCTAAGATGCGTTGGAAAGCTTATTCAGAGGCCTAACTGAATATTCTATTTTTAAGGCAAAATGAACTGTTTTTGATACTGAAAATTGTGTCGAAAAGTGGTCAAATAGAGTGCGAGTGTGAACTTGAATTTTATAAAACTTGGAATTAAAGTGTTTCATTGATTGTCTGATTTGATGGACCGTGAGTTCATAGTGCTGTAGATATATATATATATTATATCGAGTTTGGGTGACGACCCATGTTGACATACTAGGCGGGGAAGTCATGAACCCTTACCCTAGGCTCTGGGCCATTAGGAAACACTATTGGTTATGGGGTTCGCCGGGATTAGCAAGTGGATTGCAGTCGGTGTTGTGTCAAAAGTTTGTGCTGCGTTCATCGGGATTAGCAAGTGGATTGCAGTCGGTGGTACGTAGAAAGGCCTAGGATATTAGTTCATCGGGATTAGCAAGTGGATTGCAGTCGGTGTCCTATAAGATCGAAGCCTTATTGTATGATTCGCCGGGATTAGCAAGTGGATTGCAGTCGGTGCTGTGTCAAACCTTAAAAATGTTTTAAACGGACCGAGAGTGTTAGTAGGGGTTCCGGTAGAACTCACTGAGATTGTATCTCACTGTTTATATTTTGTGGTTTTTACAAAGAAGCAGGGGTGAAAGCAAAGGTGAAGAACCACAGCTAGGTGGTGTGCTTATGAAGACGGTGAAGACTTAGTTTTCATTGTTAATGTCTTTCCCTCGAGACTTTTGTATTTTCGATTGTATAACTTGTATCAGTAAAAGTTGTAAAATCGTTTCCGCTATTTCTTGGTTTTTGGATATTGGACTCTAGGTTATGAGTTGTTTTTATTTATGTTCAATATCTAAAACAGGAAAAATATCTCTGATTATTTTATGATGGTACACTGGGGTATTTTTACTCGATAAAAATACCGGGGTGTGACACTCCGGGATGCGCGTAATAAGGATGAGCAGTCGACGTTGATCGGCGATTCTGATTGGGTGGAGCTCATACTGAAATGGAACCACCTTGACTATAAACACAAATGTGAGAAAGCCAAGAAGAACCGTGCTTTTGAGAAAGGTGGTTGCATAAACACAACTGGTTCTATCAATGCTGCTGAAAATCTCCGGCGCTTGGTAAATTTATTAATTGATTAAATTTATATTATACATACGTATTTTATATTTATTAAATAATATTATTAAATAATAACTATGTATATATAGGAGGCGCTGAATGGTCGGCCAATTACTTTGCCTGAGTTACACCGCCATCTTCATGAGCGAGAGGAGACGGGTGAGTATCTCAATGACCGATCGAGGATGATTCAGATAAATAACGTTTATTATTTATATATTGTTTTTATTATATTATATTATATTATATATTACATACTAATAGTTATTCGTTTTTTGGTTGTTACTTTCAGGAAAATTTCTCTGCATTCCAGACTGAGTACCGTGAAACTCAGCAGAGTAGTGGCAGTGTAACACCCCTTTTCTAATAACTTTACTTTTAATAAAAATCAGAGTCTTTTTTTTTTTTTTTTTTGAAAAGCAATTCAAGAGAGTGCTACATTTACTCCATAAATATCAAGATACATAACACCATGAGAAAAATGTTTAGTTCGTATCAACTAAAACCAATCACCATCAGCAGCGGAATAAATATGAGTTCTAAAATTTAAAACCAATACATCACCAATCAAATCTAACGGTTTAGGAAAAATAATGCATAAACATAGGACACCCCCCCTGGTGCTACGTATCAGAGCGTGACACTTCCTACCGGACGAAGGCATAAAGAAATCCTTCACTCGTTATTACCTGCACGTTGCCGACATAAGAAGCAACATAAAAGCAGTAGGGTGAGTCTCTTTTCATAATTAATAACATATGGGAATTAAGCAATGCATAGGAAAAAGGAAACCAGGCACACCAATTCACAACAATGGAACAATCACATCAACATTCTATTTCCAAACAGCACTACACAATATATGATTATGCATGTAATGCAACCCAAACTCCACGGGTACATGCATGTCGGATCCGTCACCAAATACAAATAGGCCGTAGCCTCTGCTCACAAAATAAAATTAGGCCGTAGCCTCTGCTCACCAATAATGCACATGCTTCATGAGGTGTTATGGAGAATGCATCACAACACACCACAAATCAATCAATTCACATTTTAAATTCTAATCTCACCATAGTGCATTAATTAACTCACCAAATTAAAATTAGGCCGAAGCCTCTGCTCACCAATCTCACCTCATCATCACTCACCAATTCAGCTCACCACCCACACCAACACCAGTTCAAAAAGACCAACTTAGGACATTGACACGACATAGGGAAAGTGGGTAAAAATAGCCATTTGGACACTTGAACACCATCAGCCAGAAACACCAGTAAAAATAATTTATTTTTGCATAAAATTGGAACATTTGGATAGACACTGAAATTAGCTTCAAGACGCATTTTGAACCGTCAAATTTGGATAACCGAGTCAAAAGTTACATTAAAAATAAAACCGGAAAAATACTTAGACATCCTAGAAACTGGCGCATGGGCGCTGGGCGCCCAGGGGCAACACAGCGCTTGGCGCATGGGCGCTTGGCGCCCAGGAGAGGCAACACGCACAGGCGCATGGGCGCTTGGCGCCCAGGAACAACACGCGCAACAGCGCACAGGCGCTAGGCGCCCAGGGGAACAACACGCGCAATAGCGCACAGGCGCTAGGCGCCCAGGGGAACAACACGCGCAACAGCGCACAGGCGCTAGGCGCCCAGGGGAACAACACGCGCAACAGCGCACAGGCGCTAGGCGCCCAGGGGAACAACACGCGCAACAGCGCACAGGCGCTAGGCGCCCAGGGGAACAACACGCACAGGCGCTCAGCACAGCAACACGGCGCCCAGGCACTAGGCGCCTAAGGCCAACATGCAACAAAATTTATTTTCCTTCGAAATTGATTTTACACGAGCCAAATGTTCAGAACATGAAAACCAATTTAAAATTTCATCAAAAACTGAACCTCATTTTTGGCGCCCATGCACTAGGCACCTAGTGAAAACATGCAACTCAACTCCTTTGTTGCCAAAAATCATTTTTCATGAGCCATTTTACCTGAGTATAAAAACCTGAAAACAATTTTCGCAAAACTATCACCCGGACTTTGGGGCCCTTGGCGCCCATGACACAAGCAACAAGTGCCAAAACTGACAGCACAATGACACAGAATGGCAACACAGGCAGCAGGCACAGCAACACAGAATGGCAACACAGGCAGCAGAATTTTTGGAAACTGGCACAGCACACTGCTGGGCACTTGGCGCCCATGACTAAGGCGCAACACAGAATTTTTCAGCAACATGCATATGGCGCCCAAGGCGCCTAGGGGCTCCCAAAGAGAATTTTTTTCATGATCATTCACCAAATTACATTCACCAAAACACTCAATTACATGTATATTACTAAAGTGTCCCATGATTCTCAATTTCACCAAATAATCACCGATTAATCATATACTCAAACATATGGTCTCCAATTCGCATTTAGCAACAATTCAACATAAATCATGAGATTTTCAACATAGAAATTCAATCATCAAGCATCACAATATTATGAATCAATCATTAACATCACAAATCATTCATAGAACTAACCTAGAACCCTAACCCTAAGCAATTCACAATTCGCATAATTATTAAGAACAAAAAGAGGACCCCCTAACCTCTTAGAAGTCGAAATTGCTAAGCAAGGCTCCAAAGAATTGCAAGGCACCAACAAGCTCTCCCTCCTCCTTGAGTGATTCGCGAAGCTCCTCCCCCTTTCCTCTTGCAAGTTGCGACTTCTCTTCTCACTTCTCCTCTCTTTACGTTTCTTTTCTTTCTTTTCACAATTGAGTCAAAAATGCAACTAAGTCACAAGACCCCTAATGAGTCGAATTCCATGACAAGCCAATGGGCCACGGGCCTAATTGTGGATCACGGGCCCTTGCTCGCACCACTTAATTAGTGACAACACCTCCTAATAAAATAAAATAAAATAATTAAACTTGAATTATTTAATTAGATTAAATAAATATTGTAAGCCTTAAATAACTTAATTAAATAAATAATTAAATTATTTTGGGGCGTTACAACTCTCCCCCACTTAGAATATTTCGTCCTCGAAATTACCTGAATCAAACAACTCCGGATATGCTTCCCGCATCTTGCTCTCCAGCTCCCAAGTCATACTCTCGCCAGCAGCTCCTAACCACACCACTTTCACCAAAAGAATTTCTTTCCCTCTCAGAGTCTTCACTTCTCTATCTTCAATCCGCACAGGCATAGTCTCCACGGTGAGATTATCCCGCACCTCTACTTCATCCATCTGAATCACATGAGACGGGTCCGGAACATACTTTCGAAGTTGTGACACGTGAAACACGTCATGCAAGTTCGAAAGATTAGGTGGTAGAGCCACCCTATAGGCACACTTTTCCCACCCTCTCCGTAATCTGATACGGACCAATGAAACGGGGAGTTAACTTCTTAGATTTCAAGGCACGCCCAACACCAGTCACCGAAGTGACTCTCAGAAACACATGATCACCGGCCTGAAACTCTAAATCCTTCCTTCTCTTATCATGATAGCTCTTTTGTCGACTCTGCGACGCTTTCATCTTCTCACGGATTAATTTTACCTTCTCAGTTGTTTCTCGCACAATCTCAGGCCCCAACACTGCACTCTCCCCAGATTCATACCAACACAACGGAGTCCTACATCTCCGACCATACAATGCCTCAAACGGTGCCATACCAATACTAGAATGAAAACTGTTGTTATAGGTGAACTCTATCAACGAAAGATGAGAATCCCATGAACCTCCCTGCTCAAGAACACATGCCCTCAACAAGTCCTCTAACGACTGAATAGTCCTCTCCGTCTGACCATCTGTCTGCGGATGATAAGCGGAGCTCAACCTCAACTTAGAACCCAAAGCTTCCTGCAAACTTTTCCAAAATTCAGATGTGAATCTTGGATCTCTATCAGATACAATACTAAGCGGAACGCCATGCAACTTCACAATAGTCTTGATGTAGATTTCTGCCAACTTTGGAACTGGATAAGTCATATTAGTTGGTAAGAAATGAGCAGACTTAGACAACCTATCTACAACCACCCATATAGCATCAAACCCTCTCACTGTATTTGGCAAACCAGTTACAAAATCCATGGAAATGCTATCCCATTTCCATTCCGGAATCTCCAATGGTTGCATCAACCCCGCAGGCTTCTGATGCTCAATCTTAGACTTCTGACAAGTCAGACACGAATACACAAACTGCGCCACATCCTTCTTCATACCAGGCCACCAGAACATTTTCTTCAAATCTTGGTACATTTTCGTAGCTCCTGGATGAATACTCAACTTGCTCCTATGGCTCTCCTCAAGAATCATTCTCTTCATCTCAGCATCGTCAGGAATGCAGATCCTATCTCTGAATCTCAATACACCTTGGGAATCTAACTTGAAATCTCCATCCACATCTTGATCATTCACAACTAACAGGTCTACCAACTTCACATCTGACTTTTGGGCTTCTCGGACACTAACCAAAAATTCATTGCCGATCTTCAACATCCCCAATCTGACACTCTGCGGTGTCACTTCACAAACCAGACTCATGTCCCGAAACTGCTCAATCAACTCTAACTCTTTCACCATCATAGCCGACATATGCAAACTCTTCCGACTTAAAGCATCAGCCACGACATTAGCTTTGCCGGGGTGATAGTTCAAGCCGAAATCATAATCCTTCAGCAATTCTAGCCAACGTCTCTGCCTCATATTTAGCTCCTTCTGATCAAACAAGTATTTCAGACTCTTATGGTCACTAAACACTTCGAATCTGGTACCATACAGATAGTGCCTCCAAATTTTCAGCACAAACACGATCGCAGCCAGCTCTAAATCATGAGTAGGGTAGTTCTTCTCATGGGTCCTCAACTGTCTGGACGCATAAGCTACTACCTTACCCTCTTGCATCAATACACCTCCCAAACCCATCTTGGAAGCATCACAATATACTACAAACGGTCGATCAGGAACAGGCAAAGTCAAAACGGGCGATGTAGTCAACCTCTTTTTCAACTCATTGAAGCTCTCCTCACAGCGAGCATCCCACACAAAAGCTCTTCCTTTACATGTCAATTGAGTCAACGGAAGTGCCAACCTCGAGAAACCTTCAATAAATCTCCTGTAATAACCAGCTAATCCCAAAAAGCTTCTAATCTCTGTAACTGACTTCGGGCTCTCCCATTGGGACACAGCATCAACCTTGGCTGGGTCCACAGCTATACCATTACCAGAGATAATATGACCAAGGAAACCTACTTCATTCAGCCAGAACTCACACTTAGACAATTTTGCTTACAATTTCTTTTCTTTCAATACTTCCAGCACTAACCTCAAATGTTCTGCGTGCTCCTCTTCTGTCTTAGAATACACCAGAATGTCGTCAATAAACACAACTACAAACCGATCCAAGTAACTATGAAAAGTACGATTCATGTACTCCATAAACACACCCGGCGCATTGGTAACACCAAACGGCATAACAGAATACTCATAGTGCCCATATCTCGTTCTGAAAGCGGTTTTCTGAATGTCTTCATCCTTTACCTTGATCTGGTGATAACCCGACCTCAAATCGATTTTACTAAACACCTTAGCACCTACCAACTAGTCCATCAGATCATCAATTCTGGGAAGCGGATACCGGTTCTTTATTGTCACTTTGTTCAATTGCCTATAATCGACACAAAGTCTCATACTCCCGTCCTTCTTTTTCACTAACAATACCGGAGCACCCCACGGTGACACACTTGGTCTTACAAATTTCTTCTCAAGCAGATCTTCTAATTGCTTTTTCAATTCAGACAACTCTGAGACTGACATTCGGTACGGTGCCATAGACACAGGCCTAGTACCAGGTATAAGATCAATGGCAAACTCAACCTCCCTCTCTGGCGGAACACTTGGAATTTCATCTGGGAACACTTCAGGGAACTCACACACTACTTGAACCCTTTCAATGATTGCCTGATTCTCAGCAGACAATGACGCCATCAAAGCAAACAGATGAACTCCCTCCTTCATTACCTTATGCAAATGACCAGCAGGCAACAACACTGATTCTTCCTCTTCGGGAGGAAAGAAACTCACAGATCTCCGGAAACAATTAATATGCACATGGTTAAATACTAACCAGTCCATACCAAGAATGACATCCAACCCTCCCAACGGCAAACAAATAAGATCAACAAGAAAATCTCTGCCGAAGATTGACAGAGGGCACTTAGCACACACAAGAGAGGTAGTTACTGAACCCTTAGCTGGAGTGTCAATAACCATCTCCCTCATCATAGAAGATAAAACAAGGTCCAATTTCTCAGCACACAAAGCAGCAATAAATGAATGCGTAGCACCAGTATCAATAATAGCAATCAAAGGAATACCATTAATAAAACATGTACCTCTAATCTCATTAGTATCCTCTGATCCTGCGAGAGCAAACACTTTTCCATGGGACTTCTCTTTCTTCGGTTTAGTACACTTAGTACTAATATGACCTGATTCCCCGCAATTGTAGCACACCACATCCCTTTTCTCACATTTCGCAGCCACATGACCTTCTTTACCGCACTTGAAACATTTATTATCCGAGCAGTCAAAACTCTTGTGACCCGGCTTGCCACACCTGTAGCACACAACCTTCGCAGGGGCATCTCCCCCACTTGTTTTCTTATTATCAGCATACCTCTGCTTACCTTTACCAGCTGGAACCTCATATGACTTACCCCGATTCTGAAATTTACCTCTCAGATCCCTCATGACCTTAGAATGAGCATTACTATCATCCTCATATATCCTGCAACTGTCGATCAAATCAGCGAATACCCGAATCTTCTGGTACCCTACAGCCTTCTTGATATCAGCCCTCAGTCCATTCTCAAACTTAATACACTTTGAGAACTCATAATCAGCATCAGCATAATGGGGATAAAACTTAGCCAATTCAGTGAACTTGGCAGCATACTCTGTCACTGACATGCTTCCTTGCTTCAGCTCAAGGAATTCTATTTCTTTCTTACCTCTCACATCTTCAGGAAAATACTTCCGCAAGAACTCTCTACGGAAAACAGCCCAAGTTATCTCTTCATTAGCAGTTTCTAATCTCTGCCTCACCTCCATCCACCAATCATCAGCTTCCTCTGCCAGCGTATGGGTACCATACCTGACCTTCTGCGCATCATCACAATCCATGACCCGAAATATCCTTTCAATCTCTTTCAGCCATGCCAGAGCACCATCTGGATTATACTTGCCCTTAAAGACAGGTGGGTTCTCTCTCTGGAACGTAGCCAAATTGCGCGTCCCGTCATTAACAGCACCAGGTATATTACCCATCGCCCCGGCTATAGCCTGCAAGGCAGCAGCAAGTGCAGCATCGTCCCGTCTGGCCATTCTAGCACTGCACAGAAAACAAAATTCAGAAACGAGTAACAAACTCAATGTTACTCAACACGACGACTCGACTACCGGCCAGACAGACCGAACTGCTCTGATACCACTAATGTAACACCCCTTTTCTAATAACTTTACTTTAAATAAAAATCAGAGTATTTTTTTTTTTTTTTGAAAAGCAATTCAAGAGAGTGCTACATTTACTCCATAAATATCAAGATACATAACACCATGAGAAAAATGTTTAGTTCGTATCAACTAAAACCAATCACCATCAGCAGCGGAATAAATATGAGTTCTAAAATTTAAAACCAATACATCACCAATCAAATCTAACGGTTTAGGAAAAATAATGCATAAACATAGGACACCCCCCCTGGTGCTACGTATCAGAGAGTGACACTTCCTACCGGACGAAGGCATAAAGAAATTCTTCACTCGTTATTACCTGCACGTTGCCGACATAAGAAGCAACATAAAAGCAGTAGGGTGAGTCTCTTTTCATAATTAATAACATATGGGAATTAAGCAATGCATAGGAAAAAGGAAACCAGGCACACCAATTCACAACAATGGAACAATCACATCAACATTCTATTTCCAAACAGCACTACACAATATATGATTATGCATGTAATGCAACCCAAACTCCACGGGTACATGCATGTCGGATCCGTCACCAAATACAAATAGGCCGTAGCCTCTGCTCACCAAATAAAATTAGGCCGTAGCCTCTGCTCACCAATAATGCACATGCTTCATGAGGTGTTATGGAGAATGCATCACAACACACCACAAATCAATCAATTCACATTTTAAATTCTAATCTCACCATAGTGCATTAATTAACTCACCAAATTAAAATTAGGCCGAAGCCTCTGCTCACCAATCTCACCTCATCATCACTCACCAATTCAGCTCACCACCCACACCAACACCAATTCAAAAAGACCAACTTAGGACATTGACACGACATAGGGAAAGTGGGTAAAAATAGCCATTTGGACACTTGAACACCATCAGCCAGAAACACCAGTAAAAATAATTTATTTTTGCATAAAATTGGAACATTTGGATAGACACTGAAATTAGCTTCAAAACGCATTTTGAACCGTCAAATTTGGATAACCGAGTCAAAAGTTACATTAAAAATAAAACCGGAAAAATACTTAGACATCCTGGAAACTGGCGCATGGGCGCTGGGCGCCCAGGGGCAACACAGCGCTTGGCGCATGGGCGCTTGGCGCCCAGGAGAGGCAACACGCACAGGCGCATGGGCGCTTGGCGCCCAGGAAAAACACGCGCAACAGCGCACAGGCGCTAGGCGCCCAGGGGAACAACACGCGCAACAGCGCACAGGCGCTAGGCGCCCAGGGGAACAACACGCGCAACAGCGCACAGGCGCTAGGCGCCCAGGGGAACAACACGCACAGGCGCTCAGCACAGCAACACGGTGCCCAGGCACTAGGCGCCTAAGGCCAACATGCAACAAAATTTATTTTCCTTCGAAATTGATTTTACACGAGCCAAATGTTCAGAACATGAAAACCAATTTAAAATTTCATCAAAAACTGAACCTCATTTTTGGCGCCCATGCACTAGGCACCTAGTGAAAACATGCAACTCAACTCCTTTGTTGCCAAAAATCATTTTTCATGAGCCATTTTACCTGAGTATAAAAACCTGAAAACAATTTTCGCAAAACTATCACCCGGACTTTGGGGCCCTTGGCGCCCATGACACAAGCAACAAGTGCCAAAACTGACAGCACAGGGACACAGAATGGCAACACAGGCAGCAGGCACAGCAACACAGAATGGCAACACAGGCAGCAGAATTTTTGGAAACTGGCACAGCACACTGCTGGGCACTTGGCGCCCATGACTAAGGCGCAACACAGAATTTTTCAGCAACATGCATATGGCGCCCAAGGCGCCTAGGGGCTCCCAAACAGAATTTTTTTCATGATCATTCACCAAATTACATTCACCAAAACACTCAATTACATGTATATTACTAAAGTGTCCCATGATTCTCAATTTCACCAAATAATCACCGATTAATCATATACTCAAACATATGGTCTCCAATTCGCATTTAGCAACAATTCAACATAAATCATGAGATTTTCAACATAGAAATTCAATCATCAAGCATCACAATATTATGAATCAATCATTAACATCACAAATCATTCATAGAACTAACCTAGAACCCTAACCCTAAGCAATTCACAATTCGCATAATTATTAAGAACAAAAAGAGGACCCCCTAACCTCTTAGAAGTCGAAATTTCTAAGCAAGGCTCCAAAGAATTGCAAGGCACCAACAAGCTCTCCCTCCTCCTTGAGTGATTCGCGAAGCTCCTCCCCCTTTCCTCTTGCAAGTTGCGACTTCTCTTCTCACTTCTCCTCTCTTTACGTTTCTTTTCTTTCTTTTCACAATTGAGTCAAAAATGCAACTAAGTCACAAGACCCCTAATGAGTCGAATTCCATGACAAGCCAATGGGCCACGGGCCTAATTGTGGATCACGGGCCCTTGCTCGCACCACTTAATTAGTGACAACACCTCCTAATAAAATAAAATAAAATAATTAAACTTGAATTATTTAATTAAATTAAATAAATATTGTAAGCCTTAAATAACTTAATTAAATAAATAATTAAATTATTTTGGGGCGTTACAGGCAGCACTGATATTAATCCCGTTGTGGAGAGTCGAGTGGCTTTAAATGCTTGGCAGAAATCCATTGGTCCAACAAAAAGTGGTCGTTTAGTAGGAGCTGGTGGAATGAGCCCGTTTGCTTTCCAAGGAAGCATTATTCTGAACCTTAAGTCATCATCTTCTTCAGAAAGAAGTACTGGTCGCTCTTATATCCCTACTGCTGCAGAATTAAACAATGTTAAGCAATTGACGCAGTAATTAAGCGATGCACATCGTGAGATGAATGAGCGACAGAAGAAATATGAAGAGGAATTACAGGAGAAGCGGGAGCAGCCCCAGCAACCCCAACAACAACACCAGCAACCCATCATCAGAGGCAATTAATGGAAAATATGTCTCAACACCAGAGGCCATCTATACCATCATCATCATCATTTTATCCACCGTACCGGATGCAGCCTTACGGCGGTGCTTTTCAGCTGTACTCTGGTGTCTTCCAGCCTTATGGTCAGCCGTACCGTGGTTTCAACTCTCAGCCCCAACAGCAGCCCCAGCAACCCCAACAACAACAGCAGCAGTTCAACACAGATCCCAATGATGATATTGCTAATATTATGTGGTTTGATCCGGACCCCAACAACAACCCCAGAAGCTACTATGATGACTAGCATTTTTAGTCATTTTGTTTGATATTTTAATTTGCATTTGTTGGATATTTTAATTTCAATTTATATTTTGTTAAGGGTATTTTAATTAGTACTTTGTTGGACGGATATTATGAAATTTTATCGTTTTGTTTTATTCAATTCTAGTTTAATTAGTAAATATTCATATTATAAAATTAATAATAATTAAAAAATATTTATTTTTTCAATTAAATAAACGAATTCAAAAAATGTTTTTTTTAATAAAATAATAAATAAATAAATAATATTAATTTTTTAAATAAACGAATCCAAAAAAATCCGCTTTTAAAAAAAAAACAAAAATTGCGGGCGGATTTTATAAAGTTTACGGTGAATCTAAATTTTTTAAAAAAATTAATTATTTTCCGTTGGATTTTCGAGATTTACCAACGGATTTTTGCGATTATCCGGCGATTTTTCAAAATATTACCAGCGGTTTTTAAGCGGCGTTCCGACGGAATTTCCGGCGGTAATTTCCGGCGGATTTTCAAAAGCATTTCCGGCGGATTTGGGGGTGTTTCTGGCGAATTTTCCGCCGGTAAATACGCGAATTTCTTGTAGTGCTAACAAGGATCCATAGAGGAAGGGCTGTATGTGCCTTAAGAAACCTTTGAATGATGTATCATATGATTCTAGGGTTTTCACCACTATTTCTTTGCACATTGTTTTGTTAATCCCTTGATTAGAACACCTATGAAGTTGTTGCCTAAGCCATTTTCTTGTGGGCATTGCAAGGACCTTGGTGGTACTTCCAACGGCAAACAACTTAATGGTAAGGCCAAGGTAATGGAGAATGTGTCTTATGTTATGATGTTCCAAAGGTATCATATTCTACCTCTTGTCTCCATTCTTTCCCCTAGGACTTTTTCTTTTACTAGGAAGTTTACCAAATTTTTAATATTGCAAAAACTTGTGCTTGATTTTGCATACTTAGGCTATTATTTGGGGTCACTCACTTTCCTTTTGATCCTGGTGGAGCCTAAGCAATTATGCATTAGAGTAGCGGTTTTTGTTTTTCAAAAGAAATGATTTTTGTCCATGCTCTATGTAGGTTTCAAAGAGGGGGAGTTGACTTGAGAACATGAGAAATTCAAGAGGGAGAGGATGATGTGAGCCCACATGGAGATTGGATGAAGATCATAAGGACAATGCTCAAAAGACTCAAAAAGACAAAGTCAAGGGAAAATACTTTAATGTGTTTAATCTAATCATTAAGACAAAAGTACATTAAAGGTGACCGTGTAAATAATAGGAAATTTCTAGGATAACCACCAAACCGTAGTGTTTCCTATATTTTATTTTTCTTTCAATAAATTGTAAGACTGATAAGCCGCTAGTTCACGGTTCTATCTCGTAGTAAAAGTATCGATCCACAAAGAATTTTGTGATTACCAATCTTAATTTTAGTGGTGATTAGCTAAAACTGAATGATTGGATTGTAGAAGGAGTTATTGTTTGATTAAAGTTTAGTGATATAAACAATCTCGGGTTACGATTTCATCACAACAATAAGGAGCTCTAGTAATTCATTAGACCATTCGCCAATAAAAATAATGCATTTTAAAGGCAAGGTATTAGTTGTAATCACATCAACTTTGGGGCGCACAATACTAGAATATGGCTCTATAGCAGTAGGTGTGGCATACTCTTTTAGAGTGCGATTTGGATTAACAGTCATCTCTTGATTATTGCGTAATTATCTTCTTCTATGAAATAATCTTTCAATCTCAGGAATTGGTTCAACAATTTTACCAAGACTTCGAACTCTTCGCGTTCAAAGAACAAGAGAAAAATAATTAGCAGAAAAAGTAAAAGATTTTAGTCTAGCCGATACCGAAAAATCAACCAATATACCAAAAGTCCTCGCAACAACGCCAAAACCTCGATAGGCCGCAAGTGCACGGTTCTATCTCATAGTAAAAGTATCGATCTCACAGAAATTTTAATGACTACCAATCTTAATTTCAGTGGTGATTAGCTAAATAGGAATTATTGAATGGTAGAAGGAGTTATTGCTTGATTAAAATTTAGAGATGTATACAATCTCGGGTGACAGTTTCATCACAACACCTCTAGTTAAAGACTCTTAAATTTTGGGCCACATTGGCTTTGACTAGTGGGTTACGGCCTACAGTTAGTTTTGCGACCAAGGCCCTTACTTGTAATTGTGGATTTGGGCTTTATGTTGTGGACCTAGGATCCATTAAGTCCATGTTATAAATACCCTTTCTCCTAGTGTAATTGTAGAACTTCTTGGACGAATAAACTCATTTCTTCATTTTTGCAAACTTGAAAGCCTAGAGAGAGACCTAGTGAGAGGTGAGGGTTGGCAAGTACATGCATATGAGAGAGTGATGTTCATCATGAAGATTCTCCTTGGTTCTTGAAGAAAAGGACCTTAGCTCATTTCCTTGGGGCTAGGAGAGCCCAAGGGATGCTCGATCTTATCACCTTCCAAGAAGGTGTGGCGATCATTGATTTCCACATACACCTCTAGTCTCATCCATATTTGTTCTTTCTTCTACTTTTCATGTGTTTTGTATTGCATGTTCTTCGTCTTTCTCGATTTGTCAAGAACACTTGTTCTTGATATTGTGTGAGAATTGTTGAATTGTTAATTTTCTATATCCTAATCTCCTAGATCAAATTAAATCATATCATGTTTCATCAAAGCAATTTGATACATATCATTTGGTATCAAAGCACACTTTGATTCATATCACTTCTAGTTCTATGTCACTCGGTACATGGGCCTAGGGCAGGGGAACGTATTCCTGGTCGGCCAAAAGAGTTGAGCGCAGCCACCAGTTCCAGGGCTCAATGCTTTGCTGCTGTGAAGCCCACAATCCAAGAGGCGGGGAAAATTAAAGCATCATCAACCGTCAAACAGAAAAGCCATAGGTCATCAGTTCGGTTGAGGACGACTATCATGCTAACAACAACTGCCAGTATGTGCTAAGTAAGCCGAGTGGGTCCATTTATTCTTTCACTTTTGTATACTTAGATGGCTTAACTCTTTCCCTGATGCAGCTCAATCAATTCCCCTAATTTACCATGATGGGAGGAAGAAGAAGATGACGAAGCATTGTTTACCCACAAAAAAGGACCAGAAGCACTATAGAGGTCGTTCACAATCCTTCTCCTACCGCTAGGTCAAAGTCTGCTTTAATAGAAAAGGAATTAACTCAATTATTTAAGAGATTGAGTGTATGTATTTTTCCTAAGTTTGATTTAGTAGAAGCATCACTCTATGGGGAAATCGCCACTGAGTGAAACTAGGTGGCAGAGTTGTGGTCGTCCTTGTTTGAAATTTCACATTCTAATGCCTTCTAGCAGATAGCCTCTCAACTCAACCACATCTAATGCTTATACGCCAAGGCAACGGACAATTACAGCAACACTCAGGATTCCTTAAAGCAGAAAGGACAGAAACTCTGGCCAAGGAGGAGGAAGTCAGTGGCAGCATCAAGGGGATCAACACATAGATCGCTTGGCTACAAAAGGAATTGGAGGTCCTCAAGCCTCAACAAGACCAAATCACCCAAAAGCTCAACAACTACACCCTGGAACGAGGCAACCTATATATCTCAAAAGCTCCTCCCTCAAAAACAGATTTCCATATGGGATATTCTTTAACCGGCTTTTCTAGTAAACAAAGCTTGTGTGAGTATATTGAATATCATTAAGAGTACACTACAAAAAAAAGTAGGATAGGCGACGGATTTTTTCGTCGCTAATGGTCAAAAATCTGTCGCTAATGTGACTTAGCGAGGGAATTAGCGACGGAAATTAGCGACGGATTAGTGCATTAGCGACGGATTGGGAATTACGCATTCCAAGGTCTGCGCAACGGTCACGTCAGCATTAGCGACGGATTTGAAATTTTTTTAAAAAAAAACGCGCCTACGTCATGATAAACCCTAAATAGTATGAACATCCAACGAAACACAAAAATAGTGGAAAGTCTGAAAAGTACAATATCTTCTAAGTCAAAAAACAGATCATACCTAAATGTTGATGTTCTGCAAACAGTTCTCTTTCAACCCAATTTTTTTTTAAGCAAAGACTAATATATATGAAAAAGAAAAAAGGAGTACAGAAAAAGACCGAGGGGGGACCAAACCAAAACCCAAGGCCAGGGAAAAAACAAACAAAGCAGCAAAAAGGAAACTTGGGCAAGGCACCCTAGACCAACCATCCAGATGAAAACAGATCAACAAAACAGGCCAAAAACGGCTGAAAAAACAAACTCAGAAAGTGACAGATATTGAGCTAGCTTTGGACCGAAGATTGTATCCAACTGACACACTCTTTTTCTGTTTCTTCTTTTGTTTCTTGGACACAACCGGTTCCGAGTACCTCTCAGCAAAGTCAGGAACCACCGGATCACCCACATCGTCTGGCGACTTATCCCACAACCTACTTAAAAGTTGCATATCAGCTTTAACTACTGGATTCATGTCCTCTGAGTCAACAATCAAGACTTTGGAGTTTGGATATAACATAGATGCATGAGAGTTCGAGACAACCTCATCATCTGAGATATCCGCCCAGTTTTTCTTTATAGCAGATGTCTCCACTGAGTAGGAAGCACCAGAGTCAAGCCTAGTCGTGGGAGACTTGGTGGAGCAGGTATGAGCTTCACCAAGATCATGGCCCCCAGCCATCTCTTCAGGAGTAATAACAGTGTTGCCAAAACCCTTGAGTCGATTGGGATTGATGTCATCCATCACCAAAACCATACTATTGTCTTGTATGGTTAGGCCAGCGTCAGGCTCCCCCGGATTCTCCAATGACTTCCCCTTATCATTCCGAGAAGGCTTGCTAAGGGGATTTATCTTCGTACTGCCCGTCTCCGCGGTTCTCTTACAATTCTGGAGAGAATGACCAATACTACCACAAGAGCTGCAGAATAGAGGTACCCTCTCATATTCCACCCTGATCAGAAAGGCATAACCCTCTCTTTCTACTAACAATTGATCATGCAGATTCTCAGAGAAATCAACATCAATAAGAACTCTAGCAAAATGACCAAAAGTCCTCTTCATAGTGGCTTCATCCAAAACAATAGGAGCACCAAGGCTACCACTGATCTCAAACAAAATCTTTGACCTCCAATACTCCCGGGGAAGACCATGAAGCCTAACCCAACACTGAGCATTGGTCTGTTTTGCAGAAAGAGGGTCAAAATCTGGCGTCCAAGCAAACAGGCGCAAAACTCCCGGTTGTAAAGATCGCGATCCAAGCGACCAAACACGCCTAAAGTCTTCATTAGATACAAAAGAGAATTCAAAAAATCCCTTACCAAGAGAAACCAGAGACCAATCAGAAGAAGTCTTCCACATAGTAGACAACTTCTCCTTTAATTCCTTAATCTGACAACTTCTCCTTTAATTCCTTAATCTGATATGGTTTATCCCCTTTAGACAAAATTATTCTACCATGTAATAGATTGACACATTCAGCAATACTCGCCTGATATTCATCTTCCGAGATCTTAACAGCAAGAACATCTCCCTTTAAACAAGGTTTCTGTTGCTTACTGTAATCAAAATCTACAAAGGATCTGGGGGCGAGAGGTGTACCTGTTAACGCCTCAGAGAAAGACATCCGTTTCACCCCACTCATAGATGGAGGATCCACGGCAGGCTGTACTTGCGCCAAGCTACGAGACTGATTTCGGAGAGCAGGCTCGCCGAAACCCAAAACATGAGAACCACTGACACCCATCGCTGCCTCTGGAAAAAGAAGCTCATCACGACTTGTAGAACCACAAGCTGTAGTTGGCGCTTTGATGGTGCAAGGAGCATGATCCCCCTTTCTACCCACCTGCAAAGAACCAAACAAGGACAAAAGATCTTGAGACGGATCAGCCTTTGAGCCCCCTGATCGGAGCTGCAGCAAATCATCAGCGAAATAGGCCATGGAGGTCGCGGCTCCTCAGGAGAGATCCAAAACGATCCGCGCCTAGAAGCGAACCGAAGCAAAGAATGGAGCGAGCAAAGAATGTTCAAGCCTGTAGTTTTCTCAACTAAAGAGTGTCCTGCTAATTAACCAGTCACAATATAGTCTCCCAACGATTTCGTAGGTTGCAACAATTTTTGTCGATGAAGACCCATAATCAATGACAGATTCTTTCTTTCAACCCAAATGTGTTAAACGAATTTATGAGATTAAGGTTAAACGAAAGCTTAATACCTGATTGATTATCATATTTGTGACAAGAAGCACCAAACAGAAAACAACACTATGAGCATTCAAACAGAAGAACAGCACTGTGAAGCACCAAACAGAAAAGGAAATCATGGATTTTAAGCATTCAAAAGAGAAAAAGAAATCAATAGAGAAAACGAAAATAGAAAACGAAAATAAAAACGAAGTGTGAGAGATGATGGTTGGAATACCTGCTTTGATTATGAGATGATTGTTGCTTCTTCTTTGTAAACAAAGTTGTTGGAGGTTGAAGGAGAGAAGTGAAAAGAAAAATGAGTGAGAGAAGAGAAAAGAAGGTGAGAAGAGAGAAGTGAGGTGGTTTTCGGTTGTAAGTGAAAAAAATAGAACTTAGCGACGGATTAATTGCGACGGACGAAGACGTTAGCGACGTAAATTTTAATGACACAATCTCCAAGGTATTAGCGACGAATCCGTTGTGAGGGAATTTCAAATTAGCGATGGATCCGTTCATTTCGCGCTTTCCAAGATCTGCGCAACTGTCATGTCAGCCTTAGCGACAATAATTAGTGACGAAGTAGTGCATTAGCGACGGATTGGGAATCTTACGCATTCCAAGGTCTGCGCAACGGTCACGTCAGCATTAGCGACAGACCGTTTGCGACGGATTTGAGACGTAGCGACGGATTTGAAATTTTTTTATAAAAAAAGCGCACCTACGTCATGTTTAGGGACGGATTTGATTTCCCTCGCTAAAATCCCTCGCTACGTAATTATTAGCGACGAATTTGACTTCCCTCACTAATTTCTGTCGCGTATCCTACGTTTTTTTGTAGTGGTAGGTTTGCCTGTGATTGTTTTGAAGAACCCCTAAGGTGATATTCTTTTAACTCGGGTGTTTTTCTCTTCTCCCCACTCAACCTTAGTACCAATAATGGAGCATTTAATGTACTCTGCAATCTCTTCAACAGTAAACCTTGTTTCCACGAACATATTTTTATACAAGAGATAGATGGAATATTTTTTGAGAGGGTTCAAGTGAATCGCCTCGGGTCCGCCACTGAAGCTATGTTGATCTGCTCGACGAATCGAATCAGAAATTGGACCATTGTTTCGTTCTAATGAACTTTATTGACTAGTTCCCTAAATATCCCAACAAATAACTGCATAATAAGATTTGATTAGATAATTATGGAAAAACAATACAGTCGTGCATAGTCCCTTTTCTCATAATGTAGTAAAAAGTTAAATAAGGCTTGTCTTGCTAAGTTATATATATGATTTTCTTCTTGATAAGTTTGATGAATCATATGGCCGAAACATTGGTATCTTTTAAGCTTTAGAGTGTTCCCCAACACCGCTTTACTGAGGTAAAGTCCAGCTAGTCAGCACATTGAAGGAGAGTTGATCTGATTGACATTTTATGGAAAAATATACCAACTAATTTTCAATTAGTTGATATTATAGGCTTATGCTTTGTGTATATAAATTGAAAAATACAATGTACAGAATAGTTTTTCAGACACTAGAGGATAAATTTCCATTGTGGAAATTCTTTATTGAGAGTTGCATACAAGGTTTGAAAAAACGGGACGAGACAGCAAAAACGGATGAGACAAAACGGTCTCGGTTGCTGCTGTTTCCGTTACGGGCCGCGACAACGGTGTGATTCAGAATCACAGGGAAAAACGATACAAAACGCCGTTACGGCCGCGACGAAACGCCGTTACGACCGCAACGGCCGCGATAAACTCCGTTCAACAGCAAACGTAGAAAAAGATTCGTTTACTTTACCTTTTCCAGTTTCAGAATCTCAGATAAGATTTTTGAGATGCAAAAGCAAAACATTTCAACCCTATCCCCTCCCCTCCCTCTCATAATACTCTCTGACTCTGTCCTCTTCTTCATCTCCTTGCTTCAAAGTTCAAATCAGCAGCAGCAAAGCAAAGCCCCGCACTTGATCTCCACCACCAATCGATCTCCACTCTCCTCTAGCAACCACATCGCAACAACATCAACAAGTCAACAACAGGTGTTGAATTTGAATCCTAGCTTCTTGTTTTTTGTGTAGTGTGAGTTGTGAGACTGAGAGTGTGAGGAATTGAAAGCATGACTTCTTTTGTATTTGTGTTGTTGTTGTTGACTGTCGTGTGGCTGGGAAGGAAGAGATTTGAGAGAGAGAGATGAAATTGAAATCATTTGATTCTTTGTTCTCCATGAAATTGAAATCATTTGATGAATAATATATGTTGTTGTTGACCGTCGGTGACTTCTTTATTTGATATAATAATATTTGTTTTTTTTTTGTTTAATTTGTTAAAAGTAGTGTTGATTAAATGGGTCAATTTTTATTTGGGTTGAAAAAAAGGAAAGATGGATTTTTCCATTTGGGCCAACAAAAGTGAGAGGTGGATTTTTTCATTTGTCCTTTTTTAAACTCAGTTTTTAGTGACTATTAATTAGTTTAGTTTTATGACTTTTGTCCTTTTTATAATTACATTTTTTATTTCCAATTTAGTTAAACAATGGATCCACCAGAAGAATTTCCAATTGGTAGAGCAGATGGTGCTCCAAGTGATGATATTGGTTGGCACTTTGGAACGGTTGTGCAAGGTAGAAGAAGAAATAGTATACAATGTAAATGTTGTGAAAGAATAATAACCGGTGGAATAACTCGATTGAAGGAACATCTTGCACACATGCCAGGAGAAGTCAAAGGTTGTGCTAGAGTCAACACTTTGGTTAGAGAAGGTATGATGAATCTTTTATTAGATAGTAAAGCAAAGAAAAATGATCAACGAAAAAGAAAGGAAGAATTTGTCTCGCGTTTAAGAGGGGATGACAGTGATGAAGATGAAGGTTTTATTTATGAAGATGCAGCTATGAGACATGCTACACAAGAAAGCATGATGTCATATAGACAATGGGAAGATAATCAAAGATTCCGTACAAGTGGCATTGGCAGTAGTAGTGGAGCTTCATCTGGATATCAACAAAGAAATATGCAACAAAGAATGAGGCAAGTAGATGTTGATCTACAGAGAAGTAAGAGTATGAAGCAAACAAAACTTGGTGCAGGATTTTTGAAAACTGCCAGAAAAAAGTTGGGAAAAGCATTATCCAATTTGATAATACACGAGCGTCTACCTATGAACTTGAGCACTTCTCCTTGGCTACACAGCTTGTTAGCTGAAGCTGCAAAGTTGGGGCCGGGTGTCAAATTGCCTTCTCCTTATGAGATTTCAGAGATATACTTGAATGAAGAAAGTCAGGAGATGCAAACATATTGTTAAGACTTTTGGCAAGTGTACCAATTGTCGTCGCAAGTAATAAAATACGGTAAGTAACCGGTCGATTCCACAGGGATTTCGCGTTGAAAACAATAGCAAAGTTGCAAATTCTTAGATTGTAAAGGGTTGGTAATTTGAGTAGCAGTAATGGTACACAAAACGTGATTTAAGAATACGAGAAAAACGACTAGGGATCGAATCCTCTCTCCTCGCCTATCACATGAACCTTAGCCAATTCAAGTTAATTATTCAATTTCTAGATTCAATTCACTAATTAAGGTCAAGGGCAATTCCTTGCCTCAAGACCCCTATTACCCTAAGAGTGACCCTAATTCCTTAGGCGAGACATGCCAAAGGGTAATGCATTAAGATCGAGAATTTTACACGAATTCACCTAAGCCATCACATATCCCTATGCTGATTACTAGCAGATGATCTAACTACCCAATTTCCAGCTACTAATTCATATTCCTATGCAATCACTAGCCTGGATCATCACAATTATCGTATGTAATTGAAAAGCATTAAGAGCATAGGTAATTAGACAAAGTAAATCGAATAACAACTGAATTGATTAGAACAATGGTTCACATGATAGGGTTGGGAGATTCATCTCTCCCTAATCTAAGGCAATTTAGTTACAACTCATCCTAAGAGTAGAAACCAACATCAAATAGAAAACAATCGTAAAGGAAGACATTAGAACCTTCAATCCCTTGTTCCCAAGTGGTGAGAAGGCCCCAAAATCGCACCCTCCAGCTGCTCCAATTTGTGGCTCAGATCCCCAGACAAAGTCCCTGTGAAAAACGCTGAAACTGCTTTAAAAACCCTAATTTTCGCGCACCATCGCGACGCGATACGTGCCAGTCGCGTCGCGAAATAGCACAGAAACATCTGGCTTTGCAAAACTCCTCCTGGTCGCGTCGCGAACCCTCCTGGCCGCGACGCGATATTGAACAGAAATCAAATCCCTCCATTTTGCTGCATTTCCGGGCAAGTGTCTGGTTCGCCGAATGATGCCACAACCAATTAGAGGTCTTCAAGTCCAATTTAGCTCCAAAAGTGAAGGAGTTACTTACAAATGAACTTCCTACTACAATTATCTAAAACTAGACTAAATCCCCAGATAATGACTGTGATACAATGAAAAACCTGCACAATTGGTCCTAAAAATGCATAACTTACATCATATGATTGAGAGTCAACACAACCCCAAACTTAAACTTTTGCTTGTCCTCAAGCAAACAATCAATTCAGACTGTGGCTAATTTTTCTATTTAGCTGTTACATGCAATACATCAACCTTAAACACATCAGCACATCAACTATCATCATCAACCTAATACAGTGGCAGGACAACTGAATTGGAAATACCGAATCATAAGCAGGCAGCATTCTCAAGTTTTCTCTGTACACACATCTCACCAGTGTTTCACTCTTGAGGTGTTTCGGGTATTCACTCAATTCACAGTACCTGCATCATCGTTTCATAGGCTTGACAGAGTTCTATATCAGTCTATACAAATGAATTTCATACACACATTTTGAGGACTTTAAGGGTTATAGCGGGGCTTAGGTAAGGGTGGATAAATTTGGATAAGTAGGTTGCACTTGGAGTTAGGCCTACCTCTCTTTTTGTTATTTTCACTCAATTTACTTGTCACCCATTTTCCCAAAGCATTCAACAAAACAAGAGAAGGATTTTATTTATTTATTTATTTTTTCTTTTCTTTTTTTTTTGATATATATATATATACATATATATATATATACATATATATATATATATATATATTTCTTTTCTTGTTCCTTCTCTTGTATACCACCCCAAACTTATAATGTTGCTATTCCACGAGCAACCCCAAACTTAAAGATTTCCCCACTCTCACAGCTTTTGTTACCTAACTCCAAGTTAAGAATTAATTAGGCTATGATTTTCAGAGAAACAGCATACAATTTTTAACAATAGTCTCAGAGGGGCTAGTAGAGGGTAAACATTAGTTAGGTGCGGTTTGAAAGGCTCAGGGGTGCCAAAAGAAATGCCTCAGTGTGTGTAACAGCCCAAAATAATTAGTTAATTTATTTAATTAATTATCTAGGGTTTGTGTTTGAGAAAAATAAAATAAAATGATAGGAATAATTATTTAGGGATTTTATGTGATAGAATATTAGAAATAATTAGTTGTTAGTATATGTGGATAGGTGGTGGCGAGTTGAAGTGGATTAGGAGAAGCCCATGATTAGGTCATTAAGTGGAAGCCCATGTCCATTAAGCTAGGCGCCTATATGATGCCAATCTTAGGGTTTGGTGATTCATTCCAACACTTTAGAAAAAATAGAGAGAGTGGGACGGCTTGGAGAGAGGAGAGGCGTGAAACCATAAGAGAGAGATGAAAGAAGAAGGGCGCAAAACCCTAGTGGAAAAGAAGATGTGTACGGCCAAACCCTAGAGGAGAGAGAGAGGAAGATTTCGCATGCACCAAGGAAGGAGAGGAGGATCTTAGTTGCTGAATTTTGATGGTAGCTTGCTCACCAAGAGATAGGTGTTCTTCAATTATGAGGTTAGGGGGCTCTCCTTCATCTCTAATAACCTATTTGATTAATAATTTAGGGGTTGGTATTATGGGTGATTGTTAAATTGAATCGTTATGTTGCTGAAATTAATTGTGGTGTGAATTTATAATATGTGATGATTATTATGTATGTTGGGGTTTTGATGAAATCGGGACGCCTTATATTTTGGAGTTTATGTTGGTATTCGCGTGGCATGACGTGGCCTTAAACCCGAATTGGGAGCGTGACAAGTTTCGGGGTCAAAAATTGATGTGTCGTGTTGTGTATTTTCTGAACACTGTTTCGTGTTTTCGTAAACTGGCACTGTTTGGTCGACTCAAAGAATTGGTGGCTGATTGCGTTAGAAAGTAGACTTAACGCCGGTCGTTTTGGCACTGGTTTCGTTTAAATCGGAGTTGTGTAGTTCAAGTTATAAGTCTCCAAAGTCGGGTCACAAAATTCTGTCCGAACTGGTACCTCTCTGTAGTAATTTGAAAAACTGTACCAGTTGGATACTTATTTTGAAAAATGAAAATCACAGGCTGAAACTACACTCAAAGAGCTTTCCAATGAGTGGTCTTTTGTTGAAATCCGTTATCGTTTACTATTTTAATTAATTCGCCGAAGTAGGCGCACTGCTGCAGGAAAAATCTGCACAGTTGCTGTGTGTTGCTTGCTGTGTTGCTGTTCTGCTGCAGTGTTGCTGGCAGAACAGTGACAAATGTGTTTTTCGTCAAAAACTCGATTTTCTAACCACTTTTTCCCTAGCCAAATTTTGTATTGACCGAGCAACTTTTTATTGTGAACGTTTTGGCTCGAGCGGATTTTCTGTAGCACTCACCATTTGGGAGATGTGCGCAAGTTTTGGTTTATGTGTGTGTTGCACAGTGACAGTGTTGCTGTCAAGACTGTTAAAAAATGGTTTTTTGTGGAAAACTCGATTTTCTGAGCACTTTTTCCTTAGCCAAATTTTGTATTGACCGAGCAACTTTTTATTGTGAATGTTTTGGCTAGAGCGATTTCATTTTATCCCGTGTCGTTTGTGAGTTGTCCCGGTGATGTCTAGGTGCGTCTAGGTGCGCGTCTAAGCCTGTGACTCAATCCTGCCTTAGTCGGTGTCTAGGATATTATTGCCTAGTTTTGGTGCTGTTTGGTCCTTATGGTGAAGTTTTGGCCCTTGGTGTGTTTTTAGTCTTTACGGTGCGGCGTAGTCCTCATAATATGATTGGTGAGCTGAATAAATATTTGTGAGTTGTTATAATATGATTGGTGAGCTGAATAAGTATTGGTGAGCTAATATAATATTACTGGTGAGCTGAGATATAATTGGAGAGTTAATATGATATTTTGGGTGAGCAGAAGGTTTCGACCTTATTATGAATTTTTGGCGAGCAGAAGACTTCGGTCTTGTTAGTGATGTGCCCACAAGGTTTAATTGTTGAGTATGTTAATTATGGGGTGTGTTTACATGTGTTGGTGTGTATGGTGCATGGTCATGGCGTCACATTATCATGTGCATATTTTGGTGAGCAGAGGCTTTGGCCTATTTTGGTGAGCAGAGGCTTCGGCCTATCTTGGTGAGTGCCCTCAAGGCAAGTTTTTGGTGTTGATGGATCCACATGCATACGTCTAGGAGTTGGGTCGCATTGCATACATGTCACATACCCTCGTTGTTGTCTGTGAATGAATAAAGTGACGGTGTGCTATTAGAGCTGTGTGTGTGGGTGTTGTGTCTCAGTGATGTGAAATGATGGTGTGCTATTATTAATGTGAAGTGGTGCTATTCGTTGCCTGATCTATATATTGTTGATCTTATATGTTATTACTTATGAAATGAGACTCACCCTACTGCTTTTATGTTGCTTCTCATGTCGGCAACGTGCAGGTGATAGCGGGTGAAGGTGATCTAGTACCTTCTCTCCAGTGGGTCGAGTCAGCTCTGATACGTAGCACCGGGGTGGGGCGTTGTTAGCTTACTGGTTTATTTTAATTGATGTTGAACTCTATTTTCGGGATGTAATTTGATATGGTCAGTTTTGGTGATTATTCCGCTGCGATGTTTTTATATTTATATTGACTGTGGTGCTATGTGTTACGCACCCCATGACCTTATATATTATTTTCAGAGATATAATACGTTGGTGTTTTAAATGTGGCACCCTCTCGTGGTTGCATTAAAACGGTTTTTGCGAACTCTGATTTTTAAATTAACTAAATAATAGTTATTAGTAAAGGGGGTGTTACGCGCGCTCAATTGGTAGTGGGAAGGGGGTTTAACTTGCACTTATGCCTCAGGTGCAAGGTTCGATTCCCACGGAAGGCAAAAATTCTACAAGAGGGGTAGAGAAGACCGTGAGGTAACAGTGGGACCGGGGTGGCCGCTGCGGTGGACCTGGGCTGTTACAGTGTGTATGAAAATCAAAATGCAAAAACAATTAAGCCCAATGTCAAGTTCTGCAGACTACTGCAAGCAAGGAATACACACAATATATATAAGAACGTGTTTAGGCTCAAACCTCACGGTTGGGATCGTAGAGATAGAACTTGAGAGATGCTGCTCACAGATGATAAAGGACTTCTGCAACTTCTGTCATGACCCCTGCTATTACTTGATGATAAAACTTGACGTGCGAGTGTCCAAAGGAAAATGCAAACATGCGACCCCAAATGCCACACATCATCACCATTGAAGCTGCTTTAACAAAACAAAAACACAATATAGGGCAGTGGTGCCTCAATATCACAGAGTAAGTTATAATAATAAGTACAGACCAAAGTGCGAAATAGAGTCAAAATAGGGAAAAATACAACCAAAAGTGCAAAATAAAATGTCTGAATAAAAACAAGAGAATGATAAATGAGCCTCCTGCTCAAGGGAATGAAATGTGCTCCTCCAAATACCCATCCCCTGAAAGAAGTGGATCCTGGGGGTCTGGCTGCTGCTCTGCATGGTGTGCTGATGAAGATGCGCCTGCTGCTCTATTCTCTGCCATGTACTCCTGGGCAGCCTGGTGGACTCTGGCTGATGCCAGGTAAGATGTGTCTAATCCCTGCTGCTGTAGTAGCCTCGACGTCCCACACCAGTTGGCCATCTGAAGGTCATACTGGAAGGAAGGGTCGGTGCCATACAGCTGTCTGTAGGATGGGCCTGCTGGCTGCTGCTGTGCTGGAGGTGCCGGCTGCTGTGGTGGAACTGCATCATCCATGGGCCCATCGGGCTGCTTCATAATCCAAGCGGCAGTGATAGGTTCCCTGGGATAAACTAGCAAGTCGTCCGAGTATTCAGGACACCCCTGTTGTGAACACAAGGCATGAATCACAGAGGCCTGCCCCAATCTGGTCCTCAGACATCTGACAATCTCAGCTATGCTCTCAGAAATAGCTCTGCCCAGGTTTACCCGCTCGCCCCTCATGATAGCCAATAATCCCATGGCCATTTTGACCTTCACATCTGTAGAGTTAGCACAGGATATGATCGACTGATTGAAAAATGCATTCCAGGCCTTTGGGATTGGCTTCAGTCCCATGTTGCAGAAACGGCGTGGAAGGTGCTGGGATGGGGCCCATTGTGCCCCGGACGACACAGCTCTCTCAGAGTCCCCTCATAATCAATGCTCCTGGGATCAACTGCAACGTGGCACATAGCACAGTACTCCTCTGTAGGTAGCCCCAACAGGCTGTTGATGCTATCCGCGGAGTAGGACACAGTCTTGCCTCTAACATAGACGGATGTAGACCTGTCCTGCTCCTCCTCCCAATAGGAGTTTGAGTAGAACTCCCTGACCAGGCTCTGGTTAGCCTGCTTAATTCTTGCATTGAATGGAAGCCACCCCAACTCCCGCAGTGTGGAAGTGATAATCGGAAACTCATCTGTGGAGAGGTCAAAGGCCCTCTCCGGATTGATCTTCTTTCCCTTGACAACCTGCTGGTACCTCTACTCGTGTACGGGGGACCTGAATCTGTCAACCTTTGATGGTGTGGCCCCCTCCTCTTCCTAGATGTGCCGGTCCTTGCTCTTTTGTCCATGCCAGCACTTGTTTAAGAAAAATTTCCTGCAGGCAAATAACCAGAACCCAGTCCAAATTGTTATGTCTCGGTGGGTCCCAGGTGTGGGCCCCACTCCAGCAGAGAAAAATAATCAACAGCCAAAACATAGTTTCTGGACTCAAAGTCATCTACCCTAAGGTTGTGAATATGTGCAAAATTAGGACCAGGCCAGCAACCTCAAAACAGACTTCACTTAGACATTTCCAATAGTTGGATTGCTTAGCCAAAACTCACTCGAGCAATTTTACAAACACCTTGGCTACATAGATTTTTTCATTTTGGGATTTCATCAAACACCTTGTGTATGCCCAAAATCAACTTAGTTTCTACCCCCAATTCAATCATTCTCTCCCCAACATTAGCAACAAGCAACAATCATGCAATACAATATCATAGGGAACAATCCTACTCTCCTAATTTGACTTCGAATCCCCACAATTCCTACCCAAAGATCACCCCAACAACCATCAAAACCACTCAAAATATTCTACTCTAATTAAAGAACAAGGTTAAGATTAATACCTGGAGATGTTGGTGGTGAGGAGTTCGCGCAAGGTAGCAAGAATTCACAACCAAATGCGAGCAAAAACCGTAATGGAGAGGGGAATTCGTAGTGTGCAGAGGAGGGGGAAAATAGAGAATTTGAAAAATTATTTGTTTTTGTGTTCGGACTGCCCAGTTTTACACTAAAAAGGCTCGTATCGCGACGCGGCCCGTGTGCTTCGCGTCGCGAGATTACACAGAAACCGTTTTCTTAAAAAAATTTCAACCCATCGCGACGCGACATAACTGGTTCGCGACGCGAAATAAACCAGAAACATTTTTTCTTTGAAATTACTTCCCTTTCGCGACACGAACTTGACCGAACACAACAATTTTCTTCTCATGCCTAAGACTAACAGCAAAATAAAGTGAATTAAAGACTTAAATTGAAATTGAACTAAAGACTTGGTACCTCAGTGGGTTGCCTCCCACTCAGCGCTTCTTTAACGTCACTAGCTTGACGGTTCAGAAGATGTCTCACATTGGCCCAGGTGGAGCCTTTGGCTTCTTAAGTGCCCCATTCACAGCTCCTTCAGATTTTTCTCCATTGAATTTCCAGCTACGCTCACCCACCACTTCTTTTAGATCCACCCACTCGCTTGGTGACTTATCTGGTGGCGAGTGGATGTGCATTCTGTTTTTGGCTTTGGGGTTGGGTTCCTCAACACTATAGCACCCTTCCTTTTTCTCATCATTTCTTGCTGCCTTGATCACCTTTAGGGTTACCTCTTCATCTTGCACTCTCAGCTTCACAGTCCCATCTGCCACATCTATGACAGCTCTACTGGTGGCTAGGAAGGGTCTTCCCAAGATGAAGGGGATGTCATTTTCCCCATCCATTGAACTCTTGACCTCAGTGTCACCGTCCAAACGCAGAATCACAAAATCTACCGGGAAGAGGAATTTTCCCACCTTTACTAAGACATCCTCCACAATACCATAAGGATGCCTTATTGACCTATCAGCCAGTTGCAGGGTCATGTGAGTTGATTTGACTTCACCTCCCCTAAGCTTTCTCCACATTCCCAAGGGCATTAGGTTTATGCTTGCCCCCAAGTCACAGAGGGCCTTAACTATAGTGACATCACCAATTGCACAGGGAATGGTGAAGCTTCCTGGATCCTTCAGCTTAGGGGGAATTTTGTTTTGAATGATAGCACTGAACTCTTCTGTTAACGCTACCGTTTCATTCCCCTTTAACTTTTTCTTTTTGGTCAATAGCTGTTTCATGAACTTCGCATAAACCGTGTAACACCCCGATAATTTCTAACTTGTAGAAATTACCGAAATGCACTAGTGGCATACATCAGAGTACCTCCTGTTTTAAATACTGAACACATACTAAAACTCGATGCTAAAAGCCATCAAGTGCGCTTACATAACTTAACATGAGAAATACATAATATCGTTCCTTACACCTCTCAACTAGTGTTCAGTACCAAAATAGAAAGTATACGGAAGCGATTTACAACTTTATAAGCATAAGTCGTACATCTAAGACACTGAATAAAAATACAGAGATACATAACATGACAAAATAAACAGCGTCAGCAACTCCTCATGCCGTCTCCTTAGCCGTGCCTCACGGTCTTCAACTTTCCCTGCTTAACTGAAAAACAACAACAATGGATTGGATGAGACAACTTGTCTCAGTGAGTTCTATCGAGACCCCTTACTAACTCTCTCGGTTCAATTATGCTTGATTCCATGAATCGTAGCCCTTAAGTCGGCTACGGGGAACATACAACGTGTACTCGTGGCCCTTCTAAGCGACACACAAGGTACACACCATGACAATGATTCTTAGCATATCACCGGGTCTTATTTTAAAGATTCCGGCAAACCCAGTCCCCGGCCATTTCTACTACCTTAGGGACAACAATGTAACGGGCCTAGGGGATAAGGCTCATGACTTCCTCTCCCACTAGTACGCTAATCCATGAACAGGGTCGTCACCCCAGCAATGATGTATATAATATATACCATGAACAATGAGCAGTGAACAGTGAACGATGAACAATAACCAATGAGCAGTAAACCGTGAACCGTGATCAGTGAACAATGAACTTAACCAAACCATGAGCTTATGCTTAACAGTGAACTTGTACTTAACATGATCTTATTATTAGGTGATCTCACACGACTTACTAGGATTTACTCTTCTAACTTGTCCTGATAATAATCCAATCAGTCCAGCATAATATATCAATCACAATCATAGCATGACAATCAAATCCATAACACGTTTCGTATACCCGCATTGGGCCGTCAATAATCGTTCAATCATGACATGAGGTTGTTATCATTAAACTTAAGCAATTCCAACGAATTACGGTTATTTTATCGTTTCATAACATTGGGAAGGGATTAGGATATGTTTGGAATCAATTAGGAAGCGTTTGGATACTTTTAAAAATCTGGGTCAGACAGATACGCACGACCCGTGCTTAATGGCGCACGATCCGTGCGCGAAATGGAAATTTTCCAGGAAGCATCAGAAGGATCCGCACGATCCGTGTGCCAGGGCACACGATCCGTGCCTGATGCACAGTCCTGTAAAATGGCCATTTCATGCTGTTTTTGACTCCGTTTCGTGTCCAATTCCTTTCCCGATTGATACCTAACTCATCAACCTTTAAGAACAGAGTATCACCCAGCCAAACAATTCACATATCAATCACTCAATTACAACAACAATCAAAGTCTCAATCAACCAATCATGCATTTCAATCATTCAAGCGACATTTTCACAAAACGGTTTCGACACCGGTTTTTCATAAAATGCGAGGTTCAATATCAGAACATGACACACATGACCATAACATCCTAGTGAGTATAGAACTCACCTCTTTCACGATGACAATAGCAAACGACACCGAGGCCTCAAGAACACGGTCACACGGCAACTCACGAACTTCTCCCAATTCGCTCCACAACTCTCCCTTTCGAAAACCCAGCTCCCCAATGTATGAATTCTGAACCCAACCACCGATATGACTCCAAGGTAGTTCCAAATCGTGATATAGCTGTTGTACTTGGTCCTAAAGCTTTCTAATTGAACATGCAATGATAGATTTCAGAATTTGGGCCAAGTGGAGCTTTGATGGTCATTCATGGTGATTTTGGCTTGGAGGAGGGGATGATTGCGAAATTTGTATCACTAGAAAGAGGGAGGTGAACTGATCATGATGATGGTTATGGATTGAACATGCATGGAATTGTTGGGAAACTCTCTTCCCTTCTCTCTCTCGAGCTTCACTCCCCTTTCTTCAGCATCAGACCCAGAGAACTGCTCTGATTTAAGGGCAGTGAGGACAGAAGACTTGATGTCAAACTGGCCCACGCCCACTGGTTGAAATGCTAAAGCTTGGGCACCTTGATTTCTTCGCCCAAAGTCACCTAGAGTACGTCTTGGTGGAGGTGGAGGATCAGCCATTTCTTCCTCTTCACTCGAAAAATCTTCCGGTACCGAGGTAGAAGTTGATTGTACTTGTGACAATTCCCTTGCTTGCTGCTTGGCAAGCTTAGCCTTTCTTCGATTTGCCTTTGCTAGTTTTTCAATTTCCGGGTCAAACAGGAGTTCTTGTGGACCCTTGCTCCGCATGCACAAATCTCTGAAACACTTAAGCAAACGTCAACAAGTTCAAGAAACCAACAAGTAACAAAATTAAGTAACTAAAAACAAACAAAAACTAAAAACCTAGAATCAACTCGTTTGCCTTGTCGACAACAAAGTCAACAATCCCCGGCAACGGCGCCAAAAACTTGTTAAGACTTTTGGCAAGTGTACCAATTGTCGTCGCAAGTAATAAAATACGGTAAGTAACCGGTCGATTCCACAGGGATTGCGCGTTGAAAACAATAGCAAAGTTGCAAATTCTTAGATGGTAAAGGGTTGGTAATTTGAGTAACAGTAACGGTACACAAAACGTGACTTAAGAATACGAGAAAAACGACTAGGGATTGAATCCTCTCTCCTCGCCTATCACATGAACCATAGCCAATTCAAGTTAATTATTCAATTTCTAGATTCAATTCACTAATTAAGGTCAAGGGCAATTCCTTGCCTCAAGACCCCTATTACCCTAAAAGTGACCCTAATTCCTTAGGCGAGACATGCCAAAGGGTAATGCATTAAGATCGAGAATTTTACACGAATTCACCTAAGCCATCACATATCCCTATGCTGATTACTAGCAGATGATCTAACTACCCAATTTCCAGCTACTAATTCATATTCCTATGCAATCACTAGCCTGGATCATCACAATTATCATATGTAATTGAAAAGCATTAAGAGCATGGGTAATTAGACAAAGTAAATCGAATAACAACTGAATTGATTAGAACAATGGTTCACATGATAGGGTTGGGAGATTCATCTCTCCCTAATCTAAGGCAATTTAGTTACAACTCATCCTAAGAGTAGAAACCAACATCAAATAGAAAACAATCGTAAAGGAAGACATTAGAACCTTCAATCCCTTGTTCCCAAGTGGTGAGAAGGCCCCAAAATCGCACCCTCCAGCTGCTCCAATTTGTGGCTCAGATCCCCAGACGAAGTCCCTGTGAAAAACGCTGAAACTACTTTAAAAACCCTAATTTTCGCGCACCATTGCGACGCGATACGTGCCAGTCGCGTCGCGAAATAGCACAGAAACATCTGGCTTTGGAAAACTCCTCCTGGTCGCGTCGCGAACCCTTTTGGTCGCGACACGATATTGAACAGAAATCAAATTCCTCCATTTTGCTGCATTTCCGAGCAAGTGTCTGGTTCGCCGAATGATGCCACAACCAATTAGAGGTCTTCAAGTCCAATTTAGCTCCAAAAGTGAAGGAATTACTTACAAATGAACTTCCTACTACAATTATCTAAAACTAGACTAAATCCCCAGATAATGACTGTGATACAATGAAAAACCTGCACAATTGGTCCTAAAAATGCATAACTTACATCATATGATTGAGAGTCAACACATATATAGATGAACTAAAACCAGTCTTGAAAGAAAAAGGGGTCACTATAATGTGTGATGGTTGGACAAATGGTATAAATCGTATGCATATCATGAACTTTTTAGTATATTCTAGCCAGGGAACAGTGTTTTTAAAGTCTATTGATGCTTCTCATGTTGCAAGTAGAAACACTGATTATTACTTTAAGTTGCTTGACAACATGGTGGAAGAGGTGGGGGAAGAGAATGTTGTCCAAATAGTCACAGATAATGAGGCAGCATTGAAAGCAGCTGGTCTGAAATTGATGGAAAAAAGAACTCGCCTTTATTGGTCTCCATGTGCAGCTCACTGTTTGGATTTGTGTTTGGAAGATATTGGAAAAAAGTCAAATGAAATTGCTTGAGGATGCAAAAACGATAACTTTATTTATATACAATCATATTTGGACTGTGAATTTGATGAAGAAATATACTGGTGGCACAGAAATTATTCGTCCAGCGATTACTCGTTTTGCTACACAATTTCTACAACTTGAATCTATTGTGAAACAGAGAGAAGCTTTAAACAATATGTTTAATTCTGATGAATACAAGAATTCCAAATTTGGAAAAGACAAACCAGGAGGACCTGCATATGAAGCCAAAAAGATTGTAATGACCAAACAATTCTGGACTAAGGCAAGTGATATAATGAAGGTATTCGAACCAATTGTCAAGGTTTTGAAGTTGGTAGATGGTGATGATAAACCTACCATGGGATTTCTCTATGAAGCAATTGATAGAGCTAAGCAAGCTATACAGGAAAACTGTCGTTACCATGGCTATTATAATTCAATTATTGACAAAAGGTGGATCTACATGCATATTGATTTGCATTCAGCAGGTTTGTGTCTAAATATTCAATTATTTTACATGCTTGTGTTTGGTTTTGAAGTAAATATACTAATTATTCATTTATTTTTTAGGTTATTTTCTCAATCCACAATTCCAATTTGGAGTTCTCCATGGAAGTCATGTAGCTAAGGAAACCATGAAAGGTACCACAAAAGTAATAACCAAATTAGAACCAGATATTGATAAGCAAATAAGAGCTACCAATCAGGTGAGAAATTTGTTAATGTTATATATGTTTAATATATAATATTATTGTAAATTTTAAAATAAAGTCTTATATGGTATGTTGGTCTTCGTAGTTGTTACTTTTCAAGGATAAACAAGAAACATTTGGAACTCAACTAGCTCAAAGAGCATGGTCTCAAATGAAACCTGGTATGATTTATAATTTTTGCTTGTTGATTTTCTAGTATGAAAATATTACAATTTTTAATTTTTGTTACACTGATATACATAAACATTTATTCAGCTGAATGGTGGATAATACATGGAACTTGTGCACCTGAACTTCAAAATATAGCTGTGAAAGTTCTTAGCCAAACAACTTCAGCTTCAAATTGTGAGCGAAATTGGAGTAGTTTTAGCTACATACATACAAAGACGAGAAATAGGCTGAAGTATCAAAAGCTACAAAAGCTTGTCTTTGCATTTTACAACATGAAGCTAAAAATGAGGACCACGATGAGAAAAAGTCAGGAAGACTTTGAAAGAGGCTTCAATCCTATCAACCTTGACCATATATTTCAGGATGATTATTTATCTCCATGGATTGAGGAGAGAGAGATTCCATTATTGGATGGAACCCAAAATGCAGAATGGCTACCTATTGATTCTGATGAAGAGATTGAAGAACCAGCTGGCGGAGATGCCTCAAATTCAGGTCAAGTACCTAGTCAAGGAAGTGATGGTGGTTTAAGTCCACCCAGTGAGGGAAATAGTGGCAATAGTGGTGGTAATGGTGGCAATAGTGGTGGTAATGGTCATGGTTATGGTAATCTAGATCAAAGTCATGGAATAGGTGAAGGGCCTTATTTTTCTTATAATGAAGCCATATGTTAGGCGTGATGAAAATCTGTTGCCTTCTAGAGTGGAAGAAGACTCAAATGAGGATGTGACTGGTGGTGCTAGCAGAGGTCGAGGTAGACGGGGTAAAAGCAAAAGACATAGAGCAACTCCAATGGATGATTCTTCTTCGTCTAACATTTCACAATCATTTGGTGATTTTGGTATTGCTGCACAGTCTGATGGTAGCCAAGGTAATTATCCATCATATTACCAACATCCTTCTTACATGCCACATGAGTATTATCCATATATGCCAAATCCCAACCTACCACAATACAACCTCCTATCAATTATGGTGATTCATCAGCAACTTCTTCATATGATTACCAACAAATTGAACCACCAAGAAGCTCTGGATTCTTTGATTATGTTTTTGGAGGAAGTGATTGAAGAACCAGCTGGCGGAGATGCCTCAAATTCAGGTCAAGTACCTAGTCAAGGAAGTGATGGTGGTTTAAGTCCACCCAGTGAGGGAAATAGTGGCAATAGTGGTGGTAATGGTGGCAATAGTGGTGGTAATGGTCATGGTTATGGTAATCTAGATCAAAGTCATGGAATAGGTGAAGGGCCTTATTTTTCTTATAATGAAGCCATATGTTAGGCGTGATGAAAATCTGTTGCCTTCTAGAGTGGAAGAAGACTCAAATGAGGATGTGACTGGTGGTGCTAGCAGAGGTCGAGGTAGACGGGGTAAAAGCAAAAGACATAGAGCAACTCCAATGGATGATTCTTCTTCGTCTAACATTTCACAATCATTTGGTGATTTTGGTATTGCTGCACAGTCTGATGGTAGCCAAGGTAATTATCCATCATATTACCAACATCCTTCTTACATGCCACATGAGTATTATCCATATATGCCAAATCCCAACCTACCACAATACCAACCTCCTATCAATTATGGTGATTCATCAGCAACTTCTTCATATGATTACCAACAAATTGAACCACCAAGAAGCTCTGGATTCTTTGATTATGTTTTTGGAGGAAGTGGATATAACAACGATGAAGGTGATAGTGGAAGTTATGATCCAGCACGTCGTTCTACCATGTGGTGACTAGGGATTCAATTAACAACATTTTAGTAATATTTTTTCTAATGCATTAGTAGTTTCTTATGATGTAATGTGAACTTGAGGTATCTATTTTATCATGAACTTTGTTTGAAGATCTAATTTATCATGAACTTTGTTTTAAGATTTAAGATGAACTGTTATTAGATAACTTATCATAAACTGTTATTAGATACTACATTATTCATATTTTTACTTTTTATTTTACTTTAGAGTTCTTATAATGATGAAAAAAACATTAATTTTAGTTATTATATATTATATGATAGTACAAATTATTTTAATTAATTTTTTGCATCATTGTGGTTAATTCACACCGCGACGGCCGCAACAGCTATCGCAACAGCCGAAACAGCCGAAACCGCGAAAGCCTTAATGCGACTGCGACCGCGACCGCTATTTAGAACCCTGGTTGCATACTTTTTTTGATACATTAGTTTTTTTATAGGCAATGTTAGTGGATTGTCAATTGAAAAAACATGCCATTAATGAAACGACAAAGCTGCCTCGAGAGGCATGAATAGTTTTAAATTCATCGATAGTCATGTTGTGTGTTGCCCTCTTGGCCTTTTGCTAAACCTCTTTAAAAAGGTTGAAGGTATTAATGAGCTGAATCAGTAGCATCTCAACACAAAATGTCTAGAGAATAATTCGTATATGTGGTTTCTACCAAGGCGTTCCACACGCCTTGTAATAGCTTAGCCACTAGTCCAACATCAATATGTTCGCTCTTCTTTTGATTTTGAAAAATGTTCTAGTATTTCTTGGCGGAAGAGAAAATGTCTCGCTATTTTTAAATGTCTCAAGTAAATTGAAATGTTCTTGAGAGATTAAATGTAGCATTAAGCAGGCTAGAAAAATTCCAACAATGATGTCTATAACACCGGTGACACTAAAGGAAGTCTTACAATAACATGGCAAGGTAAAAACCCTGAAATCACTTCTACACTATATAGCACATTCATCTGCCACTGTATTACACACCATGGAGGTCTCAACAAAGGATTTCTATAGAGCAAATTTATCCTGTTGTGTGTCCAAGAAACTATGATGTATATTGTATCTTTCTGTTTATCTGCATGGAGAATAAGCCCTTTATTATCAAGTAATTGACGATCAGTCGGTGTATTTTTCCCATAAATTGCCAATCGTATCAACTCTCCCTTAATATGTTGACAAGCTGGACTTCAATTCAATAAAACCATGGTTTTCGTCCCCAATTGATTCCTTTGTGGGAAACAATAAAAGACTTGAAGATATCAATGTTTCAGCATTATGATCAATCAAACGTATGTGACTAGTTATGGCCATGCGCTAATGTAATAATGCAAGAAAGTTCGCCACGTGGAATGTATCAATTTAGGTAGCATTTTGAGTAGCTGAGTAATCAATGTCACCAAATCACTAAGGAGGTACGAAAAGACACTCAAAACACAAATCCCTACTTTTACTGTTAAAGAAGTGATGCAAATTTCTAGATTTCTCTATTGAAGTCTAGATCAAAGATATTCTAGAAATTACCATTACATGTACTAAGTAAAAGAATCTAGAATATTCTATGTAAATATCAAAAGAGAAAAACCTAGAAGCTACAAGTACAAGATAAATCTAGAATATATTAGAGATGCTAATCATGTAGAATTATCTAGAACCATCCTCAAGTACCTATAAATAGGCAAGCTTGGGAGCATTTGTAATCAAGTCATTTGTGACCAATTTGAGAGCAATACAACTATTCCTTTGCTCCAAACATCACACTACAAATTAACTTCTATCATCTTCCAACTATCAACTAAAGCCTTCTCTACTATCCAACTATTTACTAAACTAGCATTACTACCTCAAATATTAATAGTGGTACCAGAGCTACGTTCGAGCGTAGATAAACTATCCAACTACCAATTAAAAATCACTACCCTCACTCTACACTACTTCCATATTTTTTCTTAGCCAATGGCTAACAACACCCAATCATCATCTAATATCCAAGTCCCTCCTTTTTCCGGTGAAAACTATGATTTTTGGAGCATTAAAATGAAGACATTTTTTTGCTCCCAAGATCTATGGGAAGTTGTGGAAGAAGGATTTACTACTCCCGCAGATACTTCAACTCTTACTGCAGCTCAAAGGAAAGAGTTGAAGGAAAATAGGCAAAAAGATTCAAATGCGCTATATTACTTGCAGCAAGCTATGGGTGACTCTATTTTTCCGAGGATAATGGGAGCTTCTAGTGCCAAGGATGCATGGAGTACACTACAGGAGGAGTTTCAAGGAACCGCCAAGGTACGTGCCGTCAAACTCCAAAGTCTAAGGCGTAAGTTTGAATTATTAAATATGAAGGAATCTGAGACTGTACAAGACTATTATACTAAGATAAAAGAAATTGTTTCTAAAATGAGAGCCTACGGGGAAAATATTCTCGAAAAGAATTGTTGAGAAAATTCTAGTTTCTATTTCCTGTAAGTATGATCCAATCGTGACGACGATTGAACCAACGAAGAATCTATCAAACTTATCTGTGACAGAACTAATGGGATCTCTTGAAGCTTATGAGCAAAGATTGAGTAGGCGTGATGATGACTCTGTAGAAAATGCCTTTCAATCTAAGCTTAAATTACGGTCTCAAAATAAAGGATACGGAGGAAACAAGAGTAGTGGAGAAAGTTCTAGAAATAGAGAGAATTCTAGAAATTTCTCAAAGAAAAATCAAGATGAGTATCCTCCATGTGGCATCTGCAAGAGGACAAATCATGCCGAGAAAGACTGTCGCTGGCGAGGAAAGCCACAATGTCGGCACTGTAAGAAATTTGGGCACGTGGAGAAGAATTGCTATAGCAAAAATAAACATCAAGCAAATTTTGTCGAAGAACGTGAGAATGACCAGAATAAACATGACAGTGAAGAACATCTTTTCTATGCCACCCAAGATTCCAACGATGACAAGAAAGGAACCTGGTACTTGGATAGCGGTTGCAGCAATTAAATGGCTAAAGATGCGAGCATCTTTAAGGAAATTGATGACTCTGTCAAATCAAAGATTCGACTAGGGAATGGCACTACCGTGGAATCAAAAGGCAAAGGCACTGTCATGGTGGAGACAAAGAAAGGTACGCGACTCATTAGAGATGTCTTACTAGTTCCCAATCTTAAAGAAAATCTCTTGAGCATCGGTCAAATGATGGAGAAAGGCTATGTCCTTCACTTTGAAGGAGATAAATGCACAATCTATGATAACAGTAGTAAAAGGGTTGAGATATCCCAAGTAAAGATGGAGACGAGGAGTAGAAGCTTCCCGATAAACTTTAAATATACCACTAACATTGCCATGAAGGTGCAAGCTGATGATTCATGGCTATGGCATCGAAGATTTGGCCACCTCAACTCGAAAGCCTTAAAGTTGTTATATCAAAAGAATATGGTAAGAGATTTACCAAGCCGAAAAGAAGATAGTGGAGCATGTGAAGGATGTCTTCTTGGAAAACAACACAAACTACCATTTTCAACGAGCAATGCATGGAGAGCTAAAGATGTGATAGAACTCATCCACACTGACGTTTGTGGACCGATGAGGACACCATCACTCACCAACAACAGGTATTTCATCCTCTTCACCGATGACTTTTCTAGAATGACTTGGGTCTATTTCAACAAGGAAAAATCAAAAGTCTTTGGAATATTCAAGAAGTTCAAGGCCCTTGTAGAAAAGCAAAGTGGCAAACACATAAAGAGGCTTAGGAGTGATCGCGGCAAAGAGTACAACTCCCATGAGTTTGATAAATTCTGTGAGGATGAAGGCATTGAAAAACAACTCACAGTCGTATATTCTCCTCAACAAAATGGAGTATCTGAAAGAAGAAACCGCACGGTCATGGAGATGGCTAGATCGATGCTAAAGGATAAAGGACTACCAAACACTTTTTGGGCTGAAGCGGTTTATACTGCAGTCTACATTATCAATAGATGTCCAACTCAAGCAGTCCAAGACCAGACTCCCGTTGAAGCTTGGAGTGGGCAAAAACCTTCCGCCAAACATTTAAGGGTCTTTGGATCAATCTGCTACATTCATGTCCCAGACCAAAAGAGGCATAAGTTAGAAGACAAAACGATTCGAGGCATCTTCTTGGGATACAGTACACAATCAAAAGGCTATCGAGTCTACAACTTACAAACAAAGAAGCTCATCATTAGTCGAGATGTCGAAGTTGATGAAGCTGCTGCTTGGAATTGGGATAAAGAAAAAATTGAGAGAAGCAACATTTCCCTTCCAGTACAGCAACCTCAAGAAGAAGTTGAAGAAGTAACAGAAGATTCAGGTATGCCTTCTTCGTCTTCTCTTCAACAAGATTCCTCACCAGAATCTACTCCGAGGCGAGTAAGATCTCTGGCGGATATATATGAAACTTGCAATTTGGCCATACTTGAGCCTGAAAACGATGAAATAGCATCAAAACAAGAAGTATGGGTCAAAGCAATGGAGGAGGAGATTAAATCAGTTGAGAAAAACAAAACATGGGAGCTTGTAGACTATCCAAAAGATAAAGATATCATAGGAGTCAAATGGGTTTATAAGACAAAGCTTAACCCTGAAGGCTCAATACAAAAACACAAGGCTAGGCTTGTAGCAAAGGGCTACTCTCAGCAACCTGGAGTTGACTACAATGAGACATTTGCTCCAGTTGCTCGTCTAGACACTATAAGAGCTTTAATAGCTCTTTCAGCACAAAAAGAGTGGAGTATCTATCAACTAGATGTCAAGTCTGCATTTCTAAATGGAGTGCTAGAAGAAGAGATTTATATTGAGCAACCACAGGGCTTCGTCAGCAAAGGAAATGAAGATAAAGTACTGAGACTAAGAAACGCTTTATATGGTCTCAAGCAAGCTCCTCGAGCATGGTACAGCCGAATTGATCAATACTTCATCAATCAAGGATTCAGGAGGAGCAAGAGTGAGCCAACACTATATGTCAAGACCCAAGGTCAGCAGGATACTCTATTTGTCTCCTTGTATGTAGATGATCTAATCTACACAGGAAACAACACGAAGATGATCGCTAATTTCAAAGAAGACTTCATGTATGCCACAAGTCTTCTATCAAGATTCATGCAGAAGCCGAGCCACATTCACTATGGAGCAGGAAAAAGAATTTTAAGATACCTTCAAGGAACAAAGGAGTTTGGTATATGGTATAGAACCACGACCAACTCAAGATTGCTTGGCTACACCGACAGTGATTGGGCAGGTTCTATTGATGACATGAAAAGTACATCAGGCTATGCCTTCTCACTAGGATCGGGATTTTTCTCATGGGGATCTAAGAAGCAAGCAACAATTGCGCAATCAACAGCAGAGGCTGAGTACGTGGCAGCAGCTGAAGCGGCAAGTCAAGCTATATGGCTTCAGAGAATACTTGATGACATGGGTGAACAACAAGATCTCCCTACTACAATATACTGCCACAACAAGTCAGCTATAGCAATGGCAAAGAATCCGGTTCATCGTCATCGAACAAAGCACATTTCTATAAAATATCACTTTATTAGAGAAGCAGAGACAACTAAGCAGATTCATCTCGAGTACTGCACAACAGAAGATCAAGTTGCAGATATATTTATGAAGGCATTACCAAGAGTCAAGTTTGAGGAACTAAGAACAAAGCTTGGAGTTTCCGAAGTTTGCATCAAGGAGGAGTGTTAAAGAAGTGATGCAAATTTCTAGATTTCTCTATTGAAGTCTAGATCAAAGATATTCTAGAAATTACCATTACATGTACTAAGTAAAAGAATCTAGAATATTCTATGAAAATATCAAAAGAGAAAAACTTAGAAGCTAAAAGTACAAGATAAATCTAGAATATATTAGAGATACTAATCATGTAGAATTATCTAGAACCATCCTCAAGCACCTATAAATAGGCAAGCTTGGGAGCATTTGTAATCAAGTCATTTGTGACCAATTTGAGAGCAATACAACTATTCCCTTGCTCCAAACATCACACTACAAATTAACTACTATCATCTTCCAACTATCAACTAAAGCCTTCTCTACTATCCAACTATTTACTAAACTAGCATTACTACCTCAAATATTAACAGTTACCATTTCCAAATCACAGCACTTAATGGCAGAAACTAATTCTTTAATAGGTTCCTTTTAGGGTGGGAAGATGACTTAATTTTCCCATCAAAGGAAAATGCCTTCATAGCCATAGATTTAATATATTTATATTCAATGATTATGATGTGTTATGGGCAACTTAGTTGACCTAAGATAAGACACAATTTTGTTATTTATTATAAGGTCCTTATACAATGATGAATTTGTGCATAATATTTAGCAAACTGTCAAAAGTTTTCAATAATTAAACTTTGGATACCTCATTTAGTTATAGTTAGCCAAAATATCTCTCAAGGTCCCTTAACTTATTTTCAGGTAACGTATAAGTCCCTTAACTCTTTTTTGTAACGATTAAGTCCCTTAAGTTTTAAAAACGTTGCGCTGTTACACTTTTTAACTTCCCGTTAAACTCTGTTATAAAAAACGTGAAGTGGCAGACGGTGCTGAGGTGGATGTGGATGTGGATGTGGATGTGGCAGATCCACCTATGATTTTAATTAAAAATATTTTTTTTATTCAAAACAAAAAAAAACTCTAAACCAAGTGGGTGTGGCACAAGTGGTAAGTGTAACACCCTAAAATATTTAATTAATTTATTTAATTAAGTATTTGGGGATTTAAATTAATTTATTTGATATAATGTAATTAATTAGAATTTTATTAATGTTGGTGGTATTAGGAGGGTGTGGAGGCGCCACTTGCATGACTTGGGCTTGAGTGGAAGGCCCAAGCCCATGATCCACTAGTATGCGAAGTGGACTAGTGATTGGGGGTTAGGGTTTTTGGCTAATTGTTGCGAATTGCAAGAGAGAGCAAGAGAGAAAGGGAAGAGCGTGAGATAGAGAGAGAGCAAGGAGGCGGCCAAGAGGAGAAGGAGAAGAGGATTCGAAGATCAAGAGGAAGGGATCTCCGTTGTTGCTGTGGCTCTGTAGGTGACTTCTCCTAGGGCATCGAATTCTTCTTCTTGAAAAGGTTAGGGGAGCTCTATCATTCTATCTAATAAATTATATGATGGGTCCTAGATCTAGGGTTTATACTAGTACCATGTGTTTCTTGATGTTCTTTAAGGTTCTTGAATGTTTTTGGGTTGCCCATGATGATGATCTTCATATATATATACATGTATGCCATATGCGAATTGACTTAGTATTTGAACCTTGAGATAATGCGAATTATGTATGTGTTTTGATGATGTTAGTATTTGTGAGTCCATGGAATTATGAATTGGTATGTTGGAGAGCTTGGTGTTTCGCAATTTGGGTGAGGGTGTGCAAGGGCGCCTAGGGCGCCAAAGTGATGATGATGTTAGTGCTCCAAAAGAATTTTGTTAATTGATTAAATTAAGCGTTATTTTGGGTGTTGAAAATCATAAGATTTTGATGAGTTAAATTGCTAAAAATCAGTTTTTAGTGTTTTGGAAAATTGCTGGAAAAATGGTGATTTTTGGTTTTTAGTGTTGAAGAGTTGTTGGAAAAATTCTGGGTTGTGTTGCTGCTGTGTTCTGGGCGCCAAGCGCCTGTGCTGGGCGCCTGTGGCTTGTTGCGTTGCGCGTGTGTGCGCGCCTGGGCGCTGGGCGCCTGTGGCGTGCTGTGTTGCCTGTGTCTGTGCGTGTTGCTGGGCGCTGAGCGCCTATGCGTGCGTGCGTGTGTTGCGCCAAGGCGCTGGGCGCTGAGCGCCCGTGTGTGTTGCCTGCGTGTTGCGCTGAGGCGCTGGGTGCCAGCGCTGGGCGCTGAGCGCCCGTTGTGTTGCGTGTGTGCGTTGTGTTGCGCGCCTGGGCGCTGGGCGCCAGTGCGCGTGTTGACTGGTTGCCTGGGCGCCTAAGGCGCCAATTTCAGACTGTTGCTTGATTTTTCCCAAACTTATTCTTAACATAACTTTTGACTCAGACGTCCGTTTTGAACGATTCGAAAAGTGTCGTGAAGCTTTTTACGTTGTCTATCTGTGGGTCCAATTTTTAAAATGAAAAATTGTTATTTTCTGATTGTTTGTGGGCGCCCAAGTGGCCCTCCCGGGTGATCGTCCCTGTGAAATTGAAAAATTATATGAAGCTCTTTAAAAATCCTTTTGGTGTATAAACAACAGTTTTAACGTGGTAGTGTCAAAACGATGATTTTTGACGAGGATGCCCTTGGTGGCTAGTCAAATGACTGTTTTGCCCCTAGTGGCCAAAGTTGTAGATAATGATTTGTAAATGACGAGGATGCCCTTGGTGGTTAGTCAAATGACGTTTTTGCCCTTAGTGGCTATTGTTTGAGTTGATTGATATCTGTGTGTAAGTGATGATGAAAACCCAGTGACGTTCGAGGCCCGAAGGGTTAAGTGATGTTAAGGTCTAAATGGCCAGTGACGTTGTGTGCTGATTGTGAATTTGACAGGTGCTGTGCTCTTTTGCGAGCAAAACCGGTAAGTGACGGGTCACATAGTTGACTATGATTTGAGTAATTGTGTGTTTGTGTGTTGTGAGTGGTGCATGTCATAGTGTCTCATGCCCATATGCATAAACCCAGTGACGTTTTTGGGGCCTGAGTGGCTAAGTGACGATGAGGCCTTAAGGGCTAAGTGACGTTTTATGAAAAAGGTACCTCATGCACATACCCGCGAGTGGGTTGCATTTTCATGAGTCTACATGACATGAGATGAGTTATTGTAAGTGATGCGAATGATGACTGTGATGTGGTATTTAGTGTTTTCGATGCTGAACTATTCTAGTGTGTAGCCTATGATTAGTACTTATCATATTTTCTATTATATGGATTGAAATGATGCTCACCCTTTCCTGTTTGAATGTTACCCCCGTGTTGGTAACGTGCAGGTGATTCCCAGTGAATGCCTTAGCTTCACTTCTTGAGTCGAGTCGTCATGCTCTGATACGTAGCACTCTGGGGGGAAAACGAACTCGATGTTTATTAATGATTTTTGGTTGTTATGTCCATGTGGACTCTTCGGTTATGTTTTATTAATTTCCGCTGCGTAACTGGTTTTGTTATGTTGAGTTCTATAGCGACGTTAAATTGAGGCTTGAGATTCTTTTATTTGTGACGTGCTACGTGAATGCATAATTATTGAGGTGAATTGTTTTAACTTGATAAGCGACGTTTTACTGAAGTATGTGTAACATTCCCTATGAACGAAATTTTTTTTGAAACTCTGATTTTTATAAATAAAGTGACGGGTAGAAAGGGGTGTTACAGTAAGATGTTTGGGCCCCTTAAACATTTGGTCAGAGGTACGATCCCTGGCCGGTGCGTATGGAGAGACATCGCTTGGGAGAGGTCAGCCCCTTAAATGGATCTCCAGTACCTCAAATGATTAGTCTCCCCAGTCGACGGGGAGGATACATTGGGAAACCAAAAACTAAAAAAAAAACCCAAATAACCCCCAATTACTTTTCATCATCCTCTTCATGCCCCTTTTTCAGATTCTGATCGACCAGATTCAACATACCAAATTACCCAAATCTTAAACATACAAAATACCCATCTGTGAACATGTACCTCTTCGTCTTTCCCACATCCCTCGTTATCTTTCCCATGTCCCTTTTCCAGATTATGTTATTATAAGAATACTCTTACCCATGTCCACTTCATTTTTCTCACCAAATTCGATGATTCCTCCGTCTCACCAGATTCGATGTTCATTGTTTTTCCTTCCTCTTCATTCTTCTCAAATCCCATGAACGAAACAAAATTGGGAATGAAATTAGGGACGAAACAAAATTGGGAACGGAATTGGGAACAACCATAAGAATCTCTTGCATTTCTGTTTACTGTTGTTGGGAACGAAAAATGAAGATCTAGAGTAAAACGAAATTTGGAACGGAATTGGGAACAACCATAACAACCATCAAACCCATTTATTATTAACCCAAAACTGGAGTAAAATGAAGATATGGAGTAAAACGAAAACGATTTGGAATAAAACGAAAACAAAAACCCAGAAACCCATTTGTTATCCCAAAAACCCATTTGTTGACCCTGAAATCTATGAAACCCATTTGCTAACACAGAAACCCATTTGTTAACCGTTTGGAGTAAAACAAAAACGAAGCTCAACTTTAAAATACTGGTAATAGTTGGGGTGTTAAAGAAATGTATATGAATAATTTTTTTTTAGATAAGCAAAAAATTCGTTGAATGGAGCACAAGGGGTGCCCAACCCTTACAATGGAGATATAGGAAAGGGGGAGGGCCTCCTTAAAACCTCCCTGAGCCAAAACCCAATGGGAAAAAGACTCAGGAAGGAAAAAGTGTATCTCGTACAACCTGCACCACAGTGGGAAAACAACAACCTAGCCCACTGTTTCTCCCTTTACTAGATTACAGATTGTTAAGGAATGTAAGTGGGTTAGACCACCATAGAGATACAGACAAAGATGAATTACAGTTGAGTTTATAAAGACACCAACTCCAAGATAAGTTCTTGATCCGGTTAACAACCCCCTCTATATTTGGTTCATTCTCTTTGAATTTGACTCCGTTCCTAGCTAGCCAAATGCTCCAACAAGTAGTTAACCAAAAGAGATGTTTCACCCGCTTTTCTTTCTTCCCTGTACACTACTGGCCACAATTACTAAAGAAATCCTCCACACCCAGAGAGACATCCACGTCAACACCTAGCCAAGTACCGACCATATGCCAAACAGAACGCGCAAAACCACAAGTGATGAAAAATGTTCGACAGACTCACGAGAGGAATTACAAAACGAAGAACCAACTTCTAGCTCGGAGTGGATGATGTTCCTGTGCAACAGCTGCTTACGCACTAGTAAGGAATCTAACAGTAACCTCCACCCGAAGACTACAACCTTCGAAGGGACAATAGATTTCCATAGTCCCCCTAACAAGTACTGATGGTTCGAAATGTTGGAAGATATGTCACTACAAGACAGCTGATGTCAAAAAGATTTTACCGTGAAACTCTTGGAAGTATCATATGGCCATAGCCATGCGTCTTTCCTTCCTCTAGTCGGCTTAACTGACTGTAAAATGCTGTCCAAAATTTGGCCTTCAGCCACCCAATCCTAATCCGTATGATGCTGCCACGATGTAGACCACACCCAATCTCACCATTCATGCACCCAAGTCAGCCACCAAGAGCTGCTGCTGCCCTTCCCCATCACATAACCGCGGAAGAACTTTGAATAAAGGATCTATGCCTAGCCATTGATCCTTCCAAAAATTAATGGAGGTTCTGTCACCAAGCCCCCTTTTAATACACCACGCAAACCTTCGCCGTTCCTCAAGATTGTCATCCAACTTTACCAAGTCTCTCCACCAAATCGATCCCGAGTTCCGGCTAGATATACCTTCAGCCGAGTTATGAACAAAAGTAGTAGCATAGTCCCCATAACGATGTATCAACAAACGGCTCCAACAGACATTTGTATCCGTCAAAGCCCGTCATTTCCACTTAGATAACAAAGAAATATTGAGTAACTCGAGATTTTTAATACCAAGACCGCCATCCTTTTTTGCTTTGCAAACTTTATCCCAAGCAACCCAACACATTCCCTTGACTCCTTCTTTGATACCCCAAAGGAAATCCCTTTGAATTTTGATCATCTTCTTAATCACCTCTTTCACAGCTTTATAGAATTATAGCATGTATAGAGGGATGCTATTCAAGGCGGAGTTGATGAGTGCAACCCGACCACCAATCGACAAGAAACGACCCTTCCACAAAGCCAAACGTTTTCTAAGCGCAGCAAGAACGGGGCTCCAAGTAACTTCCCGTTTAGGATTTGTGTAACACCCCAGTATTTTTATCGAGTAAAAATACCCAAGTGTACCATTCCTAAAACATCAGAGATATATTTCCTGTTCAAATACTGAACATCACTATAAAATTTTCACTGAATAACCACAGAACAGTCTTAAACATAACTAAGACCATAAACCATCAGTGAAATACAGTGTTCATTATCAAACAAGAAAGCGGAAATAAATACATAACTTTTACAACAGCTAAAGCCATAATGTTGTGATACATAACTAACAAGGGGAAAATATAACTTAAGCATAAAAGCTAAGTCTTCAGCAACCATCCGAGTACCACCTACTCGTGCCTCTTGGATCTCCACTTTCCCTGTTATCTGTAAAACCACAACATATAAACAATGAGATACAATCTCAGTGAGTTCTACCGAGACCCCTACTAACACTCTCGGTCCATTTTAAACATTTTTAAGATTTGACACAACGCCGACCGCAATCCGCTTGCTAATCCCGGCGAACCATATAATAAGGCTTCGACCTAGTAAGACACCGGCTGCAATCCACTTGCGTCTCCCGATGAACTAGCATCTTAGGCCTTTCTACGTACCACCAGCCGCAGTCCGCCTGCATCTTCTGGTGAACATAGTACAATAACTTTTAGTTTAGCACGACACCGACCCCAGCTTTGGTAATCCCGGTGACTCGTACTAGTCAACATAGTATGATACCAACCCCAGCTTTGGTAATCCTGGTAACCATACTATTGATATCTTTAGAATGACACCGACCCCAGCTTTGGTAATCCCGGTGACCATTCTTTCTAACTTTAACACGGTACCGGCCCCAGCTTTGGTAATCCCGGTAACCCGCTTCATAACTTTATTACAGCACCGACCCCAGCTTTGGTAATCCCGGTGAACTGTTTTATAACTGTGACATAACACCGACCCCAGCTTTGGTAATCCCGGTGAACCCCCTTACCAATAGTACTTTCCCTAATGGCATACGGGCCTAGGGTAAGGGATCATGACTTCCCCGCCTAGTATGTCAACCTCATGGGTCGTCACCCAAACTCGATCTAGTATATATATATCCACCCGCATTTGGGCTAACTCCTATATTCGATATAATTTATATATCGTGAATCATAGACCGTTTTAGATGATTTAAATAATAATCATCCCGCGTCAGTTATACAATACCACATCGGACTTATAGTTCGTTTTATTATTAATAAAACATATCCGCACACGTGTACTATTGTTCGGCTTTTCGAAACAATTTCAACTTCAAAAACAGTTCATTTTACCTTAAAAATAGAATATTCAGTTAGGCCTCTGAATAAGCTTTCCAACGCATCTTAGAACACCTCGATCGGATTCCCGGATCAAAAGTTATCGCAAAAACAAAAACAGTATTTAGTTGCTGAAAATCTGCAAAGCGTCGCGACGCGAACTGCTACCGTCGCGACGCGAAAAACGACAGAAACTTTTTGCGTGACAAAACTGGGCCAGGTCGCGACGCGATGGGAACGGGTCGCGACGCGACCCTCTGCAGAAAAAGTGCAGTTTTTTCGTTTTCTTGCGAAATTCGCTATTCCGCTCAGTTCCGATTCGCGTTCCGACTGAAAACAGAGTTAACAACCAGAAAAACAAACCCAACCAATACCACACAATCAGTCAATTCAATCAAAAACTCATTTTAAAAGAATTGTATTAAAAACGACATATTTTTCCGAATAGCGGTTTTCAAGTTAAAATCTCTCGAAATCAAATCACTAGAAATTCCATTTTAACGCGACGCAACCCGAGACTCGCCCCAATTGATTCCTAACCCGAATCAGACAATATCAAGTAATATTCCAGACCAGCGAAAGCGATAAAACAGTTAATTCGAAAAACAAAAATCCTAAACGTGAGTAGAACTCACCCTTGAAGCGTGATCCACGATCGAGCCGAAATCACCGAGTAGCCACACGAACGCTCCCCGCTCCGGCGACACCCAATCCGCTTCCAAAGCTTCCCACTCGATCACGAAGCCGCTTTTGACCGGAATGCCGAATTCCTCGAAATCCTCCACGGACACTATTCATCATCCCTAACCTCCAAAAGCTACTATTCATCCATAACCCCAATCTTTGATTTTCAACTCCAAATCACCCAATCGATCTTCAATACTCGAGTAATCCACCTCGTGCTCGCTCCTAAACATCGTCCTTAGCTTTCCCTTGAGTTACAACCATCGAAACTCCGATTTTCCCTCTCAAGTTCGAAAATGGCAAAGTGAGAGAGAGAGGGTTGATGATGAAGATCTTGGTACCAAATCGAAGAGGAAGTAACGCTGAGCATTTTTCGTGTTGGAAGGAAGTCGTTTTGTTGAGCCGAACCCTTCCCTTTTTCTTCTTCTTCCTCCTCACCCTTTCTTTCTCTTTTCTCTCCCTTTCTCTCTTTTCTTCTCTGTTTCTCACGCTTCCTTCTCTCTTTTCTTTCTTTCTTTTTTAATTCTTTCTTTTTCTTCTCACTCACACATACGCATACACATATATATTTATTAATATATAAGTGGTAACGCGATCCAATTACCATATCGATCTAAATTTCCAATTTCGATTCGGAAACTTCCTTGATCCATATTATCCGGTTAACGATCCGATAACGACCAATAATTAATTTTTGCACTCAATAAATTTACCAGTCAAGTACTAAATTAATTCAATTGGGTTAACATCCAATTAATTCGGTTAATTATTTTGCGGATGTTACATTCTCCCCAACTTAAAAGAATTTTGTCCTCAAAATTTCGCTAAGTCTTTCATCCGACTAACCGAGAATCGACATTCTCAGAAAGGTCTTAAGTTGCTGGAACACAATCTTGAATTAACGAAATAAGTGTAGAAAATCTTCCCAAAGTTGGCACATCAATCTCGAAGTATGATCTACTACTACTTTGATACGAACTCTCTTGTTACGAATTTACACGAGAAACTCATCATTCGCCTTCATAGGCTCGGCACCCGCGTTTGAAAACACTTCCGAAGCTTCATTCCAATTATCCCCATTTACTCCCCAACTTTGATTAATCTAAATCAAAGGGTGTAATATAAGACACTTGATAGACATACAGGTTGAAAACGAGATCCACAAATTGGTACTCCTCGGTAGAGATAAGTACGAACATGGTTTTCTCGAAGGGTGTAAACACGTTCTCCACAAATCTTCTAAAATCCATAACGGTTCCCGTACACATTGAGAAATGTGACGGAAAGTCATCTGTGAGACTTCTTGACTCGCCCCCAAGATTTCGAGACAACACTTTTCAAAAAGATGGAATGCGGGTTTCACTAAAAACTTTGACCTCAAGCGTAGAAATAAACCATGGGAACATCAATTAATTTCGAAAGTAATGAAAATCACCTCAGTTGTTCTCAAAACAACTATCAAACAGAACGTAATACCCTTCTTCCTTTATTGTAATTTTCCTCACAATATGTTTATCTACGACGCACCCAATTCTTTTCCGAATTAGCCAGCAGCGTTGAGTTTCACCTCAACCTAAGTACGCCTCCTATGATTCTCCTCAATCAGATCCTATTAGCCTCTTGATTCGTTCCCAAAATTAACTTTAGCATGCGGGTTTTCACAAAATGATTTTTCAAAAACTACTATACCGCACGCCAAACTTCACTTTGGAAAGTTCAGTCCCTTGCAGCAGATCCATCAATTAATCCTTTGGTGCTTATTCGCAATGTGAAAAACAGTCAACAGTTACCTCTGACACCCAAAAAATCACACTTCGAAGGTTTCAAGTACAACTTATTTTCTCGGAGTACTTTTAGAACAATGCGGAGATGTTGGACGTGCTCCGCAATGGTCTTCGAGCACATCGAGATACCATCGATGAAAACGACTTCAAACTGATCCTGATACGTATGAAAAACTCGGTTCATGTAATCCATGAATATCGCCGGAGCATTAGTCAAACCGAAGGGCATCACTACTAACTCGTAATGTCCATACCTAGTACGGAAAGCTGTCTTCGGAATATCTAAGGCTCTAACTTTTATTTGATGACATCCTGACCTCAGGTCGATTCTTAGAAAACACAGCAGTGCCTCAAATTGCTCAAGCAAATCGTCTATCCTTGGTAAGGGATATTTATTCCTGATCGTCACTTTGTTGAGTTGTCGATAACCGATGTACAATCTCATGCTACTATATATTTCCTTTTGACTAATCACACCAGAGTACTCCCTAGAACAGCACTCAGTCGAATAAATTCTTTAACACCGACTCTTCAAGTCGAGACTCCATTTCCTTTAATTCTCAAGAAACCTTCAATAAGAAACAATAGATATTGATCCCGTGCCAGGAATCAATTCTACAGTAAACTCTACTTCTCGCTCTGGAGGTTCAGAAGAAACTTCATTGTGAAGACATCCATAAAGTCATTCACGACCTGAACGTTCGCCAAATCCAAACTAGTTCCAGTGGATGCAGATAACATACTAACACGTGCTTCCGCATCTTGGAATGAAGATTGACCGTCTAAGGTGAACTGGGTAACCGCTTCAGAATTTGTCCTAGACAATTCAACTGTTCCTGAAGCGAAGCTGATAGTTGATTAACACAATCGATTGCAACATGATTTGCAGTCATCCAATTCATACCCAAAATGGTGTCCACACTTCTCATAGGCAAACAATAAATTCTATAACGAAATCTCTGCCTCCTATGACAAGTAGACAATCCTATTCAAAGATTATGTCTGGACACGACCCTTAGCAGCAGTTAAAATAGTCATCGGCTCGGATAGCGATGATAAGGCTAATCCCAACCGATTCTCACGCGATCGGGATCTACAGCAATAGGTTGCACCCGGATCATATAATATACTGATCGAGTTATTGAAAACTGATCCTATACCCCTCAGTAGATTGTCTGCAGTTGAAACTGTCTAAATATCCAGAATGTTGACTCGTCCTTGCCTTAGAGCTGCTTGTAACTTCTTGAACTCTCCCTTACAGGGAACTCTTTACCATAGTGACCCTCTTCATTTCTATAATAGCACCGATTAGATCTTCGCTTGCAATCACCACTGTGAGGCTTTCCACAGTTAGAACATCTTCTGACCTTTGTAGAATCAAAGAATTGCATCTGCTTTTCCTTTGATGAAATTATCTTAGGACTTTACATTCGGAGTTGATAAATCAACTACTTTTTTTTTCCTTTCTAATATTCTCTTTAAGATCATCCTCGGCGACATAGGCTGGTTGCACTAAGGCAACATAATTGGTAATAGTATAAGAGCTGAGACCATAAGTCATAAAAGCACTTATGCCCCTCTTATACATCTGCATTCTCCATTCGTCATCCGAAGCTTACTTTACCACTTGGTAAAACTGAGACAACTTCTCAAACTTAGCGGTGTATTCTTCCACCGTCATGTCACCTTTCCTGAGGATGCACCGGTTGAAGATTCCGGTTTTGGTCGAGGACTGCGTCTTGATCATCCAGTCATAATTCCGCTTATGATGCACTAAGTATTAAGTTGATCAGGCTAAATGTCTCTTAGCATCACAAGTGTAATTACAAAAAGGACTAACAAGGAATCGACTCAACCCTAAACTAAGTCCGACTAGGTCGAACTGCTCTGATACCAACTGTAACACCCCAGTATTTTTATCGAGTAA